>CAMPQE020000001.1:2641952-3841952 GCA_946902985.2 Meconema thalassinum | reverse complement strand
ATGCACTCTTCTAGAACTGCCTAAAAGACAATGTATATAAACCATTGATGTTCAATTTCAGATGAGCATTATCACAACAGGATGGTCATGTGCTACCCGAGCAATGGACGACCTTACGAGGGGTTTGCCTGTGACCAGGAGAACTGTGTCCCTCTGGACTGGGTCTGTGATGGGGAGCGCGACTGCGACAGTAAGTACAAAGTGTTACAAACTGTACAATAGGTTCATTGTGATAGTCCCACATGGGCTCACATCTAGTGGGACGTGGGTTGGCGACCTCGGGACCCCAGCTGAGTCCTGCATTGCTTCCACTTACTTGTGCCAGGCTCCTGTCCGTCTTCGTTCCTGTCGACCTCCCTTGGTCAACTCTTGTTCTTTTCCGACCCTGACGGTATTAGGGTATCCGAGGCCTAGGGAGTCTTTCACTTTCCCGCCTTAATTAGCCCTTGTCTCATCTTTCCTGATCCCTCCTTCTTCGAGGGGTCAGACCTCTTGTTTTCTTTTCATTAGATTTCCTTTTCTCTTTAAGATTCACGCACTGTTTTTCTTAATTGGTCTCCCATGTATGTAAATTCCCTTTAGCGATTTTTTTTGCATCTACACTCCATTTTGTAGGTATTGTTACGGCTGTGAGTTTGTTTTGTCGCTCGCCGCATGAGTCACAGCTCCCCCGTGCTGTGTGTGCTCTGCCTCAGTGTATTACGTGCGCGTTACGCAACGGGCTGCGAAGTGAAAGGGATGGTCCAGAATATTCGTGACCCAGCCAGTGAAGGAAATGTCGAGAAGCCGTGTGTCCTGGACGATTCTAGAATTCATTGAGTTACCAGCCTGCTATATAAGCGGCTTCAACAGTAAGGGGGCCGAGTTTTCTGTGGGTGTGTGTTTCTGAGGTAGTGCGTGTTTTCCTGAGCGACAGAAGTGAGGTGACGAAGTGCCGTGCGAGTTACGAAACCCAGTGACATTGTTTCCCAGCTTGTGAACAACGTGCAGCAAGTTATCGTAAGTAACTGTAGTTGGTGTACATAAGGGAGAGGAGCAGGTAGTTTCTGTCAAGGCCACCGTACTCATTAAGACGGTTTAACTTCTGTGGTTTGTTGACAAGTGAAAGGGCCAAGACCGCTCAAGGAAGAGACTTGATGAAACTGGTGTATGGTTCCAATTGCTTGTATTTGCTGATGAGTAGTGTAATTTTCTGGCCGCAATAAAGTTAATTATTTCTTTAAAGGAACAATCTGTGTTGTGCTTCAACCCACCGTAATCCAGTTAACAAAAGTGCCACTAGGGGGGTGGCACGTAACAGTATTTTCAATCTCCGTTGCATTTTGTAAGTATTTTCGATCTACATTGCATTTTGCAAGTGTTTTTCAGCCTCCATTACATTTTGTAAGGATTGATAATCTAAATTGGTTTTTAGTAAGTCTTTCAATATATGGGCCGGGACTTTAGTGAGTATTTTGAATTTCAATTGCATTTTGTGAGTATTTTGAACCTAAATTGTTTTTTGCAAGTATTTTCAATCTAAATTTTTATTGTCGGCATTTTGCAAGTATTTTGATTCTCAATTGCATTTTGGGGTATTTTGAATCTAAATTACATTTTGTAAGTATTGTCTATCCAAAAGCCTCCGTGGCTCAGGCGGCAGCACGCCGGCCTCTCACCGCTGGGTCCGTGGTTCAAATCCCGGTCACTCCATGTGAGATCTGTGCTGGACAGAGCGGAGGCAGACAGGTTTTTCTCCGGGTACTCCGGTTTTCCCTGTCAACATTTCATTCCAGCAACACTCTCCACTATCATTTCATTTCATCTGTCATTCATATAATCATTGCTCCAGGGGAGTGCGACAGGCTTCGGCAGCCGGCACAGTTCATATCCTCGCCGCTAGATGGGGGCTTCATTCATTCCATTCCCTGACCCGGTCGGAGACTGGAAGCAGGCTGTGGATTGTTTTCAAGTATTGTCTATCCAAATGAGTAGTTTGAATCTACCGTAAATTTTGTAAGCATTTTCACTTTCAATTGCATTTTGTGAATATTTTGGATTGGAAATGGGAGCTTTCAATCTGAATGGCATTGTGTATTTTCAATATCAATTGCATTTTGTAAGTATTTTGAATCTCAATTGCATTTTGTACATATTTTGAATTTCAATTGCATTTTGTAAGTAAAGTATTTCGACTGTACGATTTTGTACGTATTTTGAACCTAGCCTACATTTTGTGCGTATTTGTCAGTCTATTCCTTTTGTGAATATTTTCGTTCTAAATTCCCTTTTGTAAGTATTACCGCTCTCCATTTTGTAATTAGTTTCAATGAGTTCCTTTTTGTAAGTACTTTCCATCTCACTTAATTTTCGTTCTGGTTTCCACTTCATTGTCATTTTCGCTATCGCCCAGATCATTAGGAGCCAATAACCTAGATGTTAGGCCCCTTAAAACAACAATTATCATAGGCTATCATTGTGATAGAATAGCCAGTCGTGACGCTGTGATAACTTTAACCCTAGCGTACTAACATTATTCAATTGCTCCTTAATACTAATATAACGCACATTACGAACTTTGTGCTAAGGCACCAATTAGTGAAATGATTCGTATTTAACACTATTTATATTCAGTACACTGAATCCTCTGTGGTCTTTGAAGTTTAAATACACCAAATACAAAAGTCGTTTACTTTGACATAAATAGCATTCTCCAGCCTCTTATACTGCCTCTCGTTATTATGAGGTTGTTTTTTATAATCCCTCTGAAGTCATGTGACATATCTACATCAAATTCTCCACCTCTTTGTTATTGCCATGGAGAAACCAAGAATAGTTTCCAGCCAATTCTTTGCCCCATGATTATGCCTCTAGAACTGGGCATTAATAACAAAAGATACAGTCTTTATGTCATTTCAAATGACGCTTGCTACAAATGCTACACATGTTAGAAAGACTCAGGAGGGCTTCTGTGTTCGCTCGAAGCCCCAGGACTCTTTCAACAGACACCATTACCCATTAACTTAGGCTTCCCGCGCAGGGAACGGAGAGCGGGAAGTGCACTCGGATGCATGACGTCACGCACTCGCCGTCTCCGTATCGCATAACGCCATAGCCCAGGAGTAAACTCAGACTCGGTGCATATGCACTGAACAACATGCTGACGTCATACACGCCGTAACCGTCACGCATAACGGCAGACCAAAGCATAACGATGAATATATAATTTTCAAAAGAAAAATATGTATTGTCCGTTGAGCCATTATATATTTAAACACAAACTGTGCTAAATGTTCCCGCATAACTCAACAAAATGGCAGTGTTTCGCCCCGGTGTGCAATTGGGCTCTTCAGTTGGTTAAAGCACACCTCACCAAGACACTGTCTAGTGCACACTGGGAAGGCCATTGCAAGACGTATTTGATACATGTGTATCCACGTCACGAGCAAAGCCAGTGCACTATGGGAGTCGAAACTCCACTCCAAAGCAATTATAACCTTACCTTGGCATTGAATATACAATTTTCAAAAGAAAAATATGTATTGTCCGTTGAGCCATTGTATATTTATACACAAATTGTGCTAAATGTATCAAATACGTCTTGCAATGGCCTTCCCAGTGTGTACTAGACAGTGTCTTGGTGAGGTGTGCTTTAACCAACTGAAGAGCCCAATAGCACACCGGGGCGAAACACTGTCATTTTGTTGAGTTATGCCGGAACATTTAGCACAATTTGTGTTTAAACATAACGATGAAGTCGACAAGATCATTTGGAATAACAAAAGCATTGACATCACCGCCATAGACCAGTAGAAGCACTGCTGGAAGATATATATGTTAGTTTTGTAGGGTTAGCAGTCAAGTGTTTGTACGCCGGACCGTTCAATGTAACAGGTTGTGTTAAGGCCGCCCATGGACCGTGAAGACTCCAGCCTCACGGAAAGCAGTGGTGGTCCAGAAGTAGACATTGATGGCTCGTGAGCTCAACATTTTGAAAAGATTAACAACCAGACTACCAAGGACCTTAATCTGACAGCTCATAGCCGACATACCGGACTTTACCTCGACGCACGTCTGAAGATGCTGAGATTGCCTAACTGTGAAATGTTACGCCCATAACAGACATTGGAAGATTCTTTTCACTAATAATATATTCTGCGGAACAAAAAGTTCACAGGCGAAATGAAGAAAAGCCGAGTTGCACTTCCAGGGAAACTCCAAACACATCCACTCTTCTCTGAAGTCTTAACTCGACACCAACGAATATGGGTACATATGCTCGACACGATTTGACAGTTTGCTGCTGGCTGTAACTGGGGTGATAGGCTCACTCGTTAGCTAATGCGGAAGCTACTAATTGAATGGACATTGTTGGAAGAAATGAAAATATAAAAACCCCTACAGTGGGTGATGTATTGAAGATTGAAGGTGTATTGCTGTTGCGGACTTTTTTTGTAGTACTTTTCATGCTGATCAATTCTTACACTCATGGTGTATAGATATTTTTAATGGTTTACCCAGCATAACCTTGAAAGGCACAAGGACAGTAGGTTTGATTTTCAAAATTTTGCACTGAAATCGTTACTGCTCGGCTTCCTTTGGTCACAAATAAATTATTTTCTACAGAAACCTTCCTTGAGAAATCCTTTACAAAATGGGGAAAACCGCATCAAAATCCATCGAGTGGTTCTCGAGATTACGCGTGGCATCCAAGAATTGGGGACTTTGTTTTATACTAAGTAGAGATTGAGCAGAGTTTCAAACTCCTCAGTAATGGTTTGGTGGGAGGTGAGTTACTCTGGTGTCACCGAGGGCTTTCCAGCCTGCAGAATGGCCGTCTAGCAGCCCAGACCTGAATCCCGAGGGGACTGCCTCGTGGTGTAGTGGCTAGCGTTCTTGGTTGTCGCCTCGTAGGTCCAAGTTTGATCCCCACCTCAGCCATACTGGAAGTGGTTTTCCTCTTCAACTGCAGGCAAATGGTTGCTAACTTAAGGCCACAACTGCCTCCTTCCCAATCCTAGCCCCAATTATAATTATACAGACACCCAAATGCACGGGGCTGCATGACCACAATGTCGCTGGCCCTAAAATAAGCAACAACAAACTGAAGGAAGGGACAGTTAATCTTGGGATCATAAGCCACAAGACCTCCTTTTTACGTGGAATCCGAACCACAAGACATGGCATTTCACATCGAAAATCTCAATGACCAGGAATCGACCCGGTCCACACGCAAACATAGTAAGCACAGGAAGGCACACCCGTTTTTTAAGATTTAGTGTGTATATATGTTCATGTCAAAGTACAAATATCGACCAATTACAATGTTTTATAGGAAATATAATTATGTTTACTTTTATGTTTGTAATTTACTAGCCGAAGATGGAACACCATTTGTTTTCAAAATATTGGCGCACCATTCGAATCGTTGTTGTGATTTACCAGAATAGTAAACAGAGCAAGGACCAGAGTGAATATACCAACCTCTTGACGCTGGGGAAATTGAGGGCTGTGAAGAAGAAGGAACACTAAGATAGGCTCATCAGCAGGCTCTTGATGTCTGTGTCCGAACTGTGGGCATGAAAGCCAATATACCATCTTTTAGGAAGCCTTTATAGGGAGGTGAAGGGCTGCTTGAGCTCTTAGTTCTCTCAGTGCGCTTCATAAGAAGGGAGGTAGTGTACAGTCCGCTACTCCTGTGGGGACACCAAGAGACCGCTGATGAGCCAGCTTGGTGTTCCTAAGCGAAACCCCACACAAGACACAGCATAAACCTGGAGAAATTGCTGAGCTTTAATTCACTGGTTGTGAAAACGAACAAAAACGGATGCTTACTTTCCAAAAGCGAACTGAGAGGAATTTGTATTTCATATGTTGCATGCTTACTCCGTGTGATTCCACTTGGAGAGGTTTTCTGTGAGACCTAAATAAACTCACCTCATGTTGTTGTTCCACAGATGGAGTCGATGAGGTGAACTGCCGAGCAGATTACTGCATCCACGGCCAGTTTCGCTGTACCGCCAGGGACAAGCGCATCTGTCTGTCGGCTGATCGTCTGTGTGATGGACATATCGACTGTCATGACGGGTGAGTTTGAACTCTTATAGCAGGGTACACTCAGCCTAGTGAGGACAAATGAGTAGCTGTCCGACAGCACCTCACTTAATACTGACCCTACACCAGCTCACATTCTATTGCCCGCATAGCTCGGCAGCGAGTACTTGGTAGGCCACGGCTCTTCGTGGGGTATTCTGAGTGTGATTTGTTCCCCACTCAATCTTCATGTAAATGCTGGGATGGTATAGTGAAGAGGCCAACAGAACACCAGGCAGTTTCAAATGAATTGGGATGCATTTAATCCTAGGCTTAATACAAGTTGTTGTCGCCCAATGCAGCAAGGAGGTGCCAGTTGGCTCTCTGCAGTACCTGTAAACCATGAGGGACGTCCCATGTTGGGCAGGACTGGATACACGTAGGCTATACCATATTTCAAGTCCCTACTAGCAATATACAACGAGGAGTTCGTCAAGGTTGCATACTATCTCCCATGTTGTTCAACTTATACTCGGATAGGACTTTCAAGAAAGTCTTAAAGAAAACCCATTTAGGAATTCGAGTGAATGGTGTTGTCCTGATGACACATTGGTCTTTTGTGATAACCTTATGAAGAATTTGGACTTCAAATCAATGTAAATAACACAAAATGTATGGTTTTTAGTCGTCAATCTCATGACCAGGCTGCTTTGAACATAAGAGGTCTTCCAGTCGAGCGTGTTCACCATTTTAAATACCTAGGGAGAATCATCACTGACGATTTAAATCCCGACGTTGAAATCAGAAGTCGCATTGAAATGGCACGCAGCGTATATAGGAAAATGTCCTCGTGCTTCAGCAATGACAACTTAAACCTGAAGCTCCAACAAAGATTGGCTCGAACCTATGTCTGGTCGACACTCTTGTATAGTATGGAGGTTTGGACTTTGCAGGTCAACGATTAGAGGCCTATGAAATGTGAATTCATGGAAGAATGCTTAAAATACCTCGGACTGATAAGAGTTACTAACAGAGATGTCCTCAGAAGAGCAAAATGTGATCTTCAGCTTTTGTGTACCATTAAGTATCGAAAAACTGCCTATTTCGGTCATGTACTTAGAGGCCAAAAATATCAGTTGCTTCGACTAATACTATATATCTATATCCTACGTCGTTCCATCTATTAGATGGGTCAGCGAATGAGGCCCCTCCACCAATTTCTGTCTGTGTACTTCTCTTCTTCTTCAATGCTGTCCAAATCCTGGCCCAATTGTTGGATGTCATTTCTCGCCATGTCTGCCTATCTCATTCTTGGCTGTCCTCTTGGTCTTCGGCCATGAAGCTGCAGTTCATACATTCTGATAACATCCATCCTTCGCATATGACCAAAACACATGAGCCTTTTTAAGGTTACTTTGTCGACCTGAACCAATTCTCTGATATGCTCATTACGAATTCTGTCTTTTCTTGTCTTACCAACCATGGCTCTGGCAAATCTCGTCTCTGCTGCCTGAATCCTTCTCTCATCTTTCTTCGTCATGGTCACAGCCATAGGTCAAAATTGGCACATAATAAGTCAGATAAATTGCAGAGGCACTTTCAGGTTCCATATGATGTCGTGAACAGCTCTATAAAATGTACCTCCAGCCGAAATCCTTTTGCTGATATCATACTTCCCAGATATTTAATTTTTGACAAAATCTAAGATGTCTGCCATCAATTTCAATGGAACCTTCCGGTTGGCCGTTTCTCTGCATAACTAGCACCTCACTTTTTTCTACACTAAACGTAAGGCCATATTCCATTGCTCTTTCTGTCCATGGTTTAATCTGTTCTTGCAATTCTTCTCTGGAATCGCCCCACACACGTCATCCGCAAAGAGCATAACTTTCATATTTCCATCGCCAATGGTTTGGGATACATTCATCACAGCAATGAAGAGACTAATACTACAAGGCAAAATAGATGGCAGAAGACAGATTTCTTAGCTTCAAAATATCACGGAGTGGTCACGGATTTGATCTGTTGAAGAATTGTTCCGGCTTGCGGTGGATAGAGGTGCCTTTACCATGATGATCACCAATGTTCGGACGACCGAACACGGTACTTGAAGAAGAATAATACAAAATCACAGGTTATCAGACAAGTTATTGAGGGCTGATGACCAAGATGTCCCTAGTCCCTGATATACTGTACCACCACAGTTTCAGGAAGAGTAGCCAATCGAAACGAATACAGAAGAGCATAACAACATAACCTATCAAACGAGCCATATTTAAACACGGTTTTTCCTAGTACTATTTTTTTTTTTATTTAGTCAATTTACCCTCTAGGTTGGTGGTTCCCACGGACTCAGCGAGGGAACTCACCTCTACCGCCTATATGAGCAGTGTCCTGGAGCTTGGAACATCTGGTCGGTATGGATACAACTGGGGAGGTGTGATCAGCACTTCGCCCAGGCGGCCTCACCTGCAAAGCGAACAGGGGCCTCATAAGGGATGGGAAGGGATGGAAGATTGGGATGGATAGGCGAGGAATAGGGAAGGAGGCGGCCGTGGCCTTACCGTAGGTACCATCCCGGCATTTGCCCGAAGACGAAGTGGGAAACCACGGAAAACCACTTCGAGGATGGCTGAGGTGGGAATCGAACCCTCTCTACTCATTCGGACCACCCGAAGCTGAGTAGACCCCGTTCCAGTCCTCATACCACTTTTTTCAAATTTCGTGGCAGAGCCGGGAATCGAACCCAGGACCTCCGGGGCGGCAGCTAACCATGCTGACCGCTACGCTACGGAGGCGACTATTAATTATGAACTTAATGATTTTTAACGTTTCCTTAAGCGGCTTCGGTGGCGTAGTTGGTAGCATGCTGAGCTTCTATGACCAATCGCGGGTTCAAACCCGGCTCAAGTCGTTGAATTTCTTAAGAGCGTTAAAAATCCCTCAGTATGCCTTCCTTCAGAGGGGAAGTAAAGCCGGTGGTCCCATGTCATAGATTTATGGCATGATAAAGAACCTTCCTCTAACTACACTTGTGGAAGCTAAAATTTGTAGGTTACTTTGAAAACGCTATATTAGTTCCAACGTTCGCTGCCAGGTGCTGACTGTAATGGCATTTAATAGCCATGTCCGCAGCTGGGTGTCGTGGACGGTAGCATTTGGTAGCAAAAGTAGGAACTACTTGAAAAAATTAATCATCTGCAGTCCTTACTTACTTCTTCCTGTGTCTCCTAGAGGAGCATAGGGCATCTGAAAAAGACCTCCATCCATTTCTGTCAGCGGCTAGGCTCTTCACTTCCTTCCATGTCTTTCCAGCAGCCAGAGCTTCTATCGTCTCTTTAGCAGCTTGTCGCAGTCTGCTGCTTTCTGATATTCCAATAACCAATTCTCTTTCTCCTTTTCGTCAACATTGAATCTGTCCGGTTTTCTTTCTCTTCAGTTACTCGAATAGGTTGGATTTAAGGAGTGCCTACAGCTCCCGAGTGTCCTGGTGGGGCTGCCACCTGCCATCTCTGGTTTCCCCGTATTCGCAGCTAACCCCATTGGGGCCGTTTGCTATCCGCCACCTGCGACCTGCCTTGTAGCAGAGGCTCGCCCAAGGTGCAGTCCTTACTTGAATTAAGAACTAATACAGTCATCATCAGACAGATTCTACACACACCCAAAGTACACGGGCTGCATGACCGCGTTGTCGCAGCTCCTAAACCAACCAAAGTTTCCTTACTTACTTGCTTACTGGTCGGCGCTACAGTCCCTGAAGAACCTTGGCCTCCTTTATCACCTGCCTCCATTCATCTCTATCTTCCGCCTTCCTTCTCCAGTTCCGGATTCCCAGACTCCTAAGGTCATCTTCCACAGTCTCCTGGGTCTTCCTCTTCTCCTCCTTCCATCCGGTCTTTGCGTAAACACCTTTTTGACACTCCGTGATTGTGTGAACGTGTCCTGCCCATCTTATCCTCCCCTGCTTAATTTTGACCACAATATCTGCCTGTCCGAAGAGTTCCTGTAGTTCCACATTTGTCCTTATTCTCCACCCTTCCTCCTCTCTCACTGGCCCGTATATTTTCCTCAAGATCTTCCTTTCCCATCTTCGCAGCCAGTCTTCTTCTCTTCTATTGAGAACCCAACCTTCCGATCCATACATAACATAATTTTTATTTTAGTATTCCTGCTAACATTTCTCGATTTAAACATGCTTTGCAGAGCGTAATAGCATCTATTTCCACTTTTAATTCTTTCTTGTATTTCTACTGATGTTCTGTTATCCTCAATTATTATTGAGCCCAAATATTTGAATTCTTCTACTCTTTGATATTCTTTCCCATTTAATTTAATATACGGATCTCTTCTTGCCTCTCTGGAGTTTCCCATCTTCATATACTTGGTTTTACTTATATTCCCTTCTAATCCTAACTTTCGTGCCTTTTCTTCCAACAGGACATAGCTCTCTTCTAATGCTTTACTGTTCCTTGCAATTAATGCTACATCACAAAGTTTCCTTATTGACGTTTAAATTAACAGAAATACCAACATCATCATTTACTAAAGGCAAAGACTCTTCTTGCTGCCATAAGAACCACACGCCAGTTCTCCAATGGAGTTGTTGATGTACGACATCTCTGGACGTCCCATAGGTTTCTTTCCGAATACTTTGCCCTCGATAATGGTTTCGAGAAGAGAGTCGTGCCTGAATACATGTCCAAGGAACTTGGTTTTCCTGTTCTTTATTGTTTTTAATAAACATTGATCCTCCTTCACGTCCTGCAGAACAAAATCATTTGATTTCCTGTCCATCCAACTTGTCCTTGCCATTCTTCTCCAAAACCACATTTCTTCAGCCTTAAGTCTTGTTTCCTCCAGTTTCCCTAATGTCCAGGTTTTACATCCATAGAGTAAGACACTCCAAACAAAGGTCCTAGTCCTCAAACTGAGCTGATTATTTAGCAATAAGTTCCTTTTATTTCGGAAGGCTTGTTTTGCTACCACACCACTATTCTTTTCTTGATTTCTGACAGCCACTTGTTATCACACCACCCAAATTCTGTGATTCGTTCAATTGCAATATTATTCACGTTTATGCTTGTTCTAGTTGTTGGCTTCTTTTTGGCTACGGTACTGCCATTAATGTTGTTTCCTAGTATTGCTTTTTAGTTTGAAGTTTTCTAAGGATTTGTTCAATATTTTTAGCATCTCATCCTTTTCAGAATTAGCCAATGTCATCTGCACCATTATACTTCACCCCCTTTCATTTCTCTAACTGCATTCTCTATGAGCAGGTTAAAGAAATATCAATGATTATTTAATCATGTAATTACAGCTTATGTCAATAGTATGGAATTAATAACATTAATAACAATAAGTCCAACCCCTCGTCCACGTCGTGGGAGACGGGCAACGGCACAAAGTAGGGGATCGCCTGTAGAGGTGAAGTACAGTGGGGACTTCGTGTGCCCCGGGACCGTTACGGTAGCTGTGAAGGTCCTACAGGAACCCTGAAAAGTGACGGCTAACGGGGCTCTGGTGAAGCTACGATAGGCCCAGCAAGCCAGTAGTGGATGAAACCAAATGCTTTCAAAAAATGGAACGAGCCTCGGACAGGATGCATATAATAGACGACGACACGGCTGTAAACACGGACTAAGATTTGGGACTTTAAACCTAAGAACGCTGATGGGGAAGGTGGAGGAGATAGCGGATATGATGGAAAGAAGGAAGTTGGATTTATTGGGATTGGCAGAAACAAAGTGGAAAGGGGAAGGAAGGAGAGAACTGAGAAAAGGCTATAGACTGTACTGGAGTGGGAACGAAGAGGGAAAGAGGAATGGAGTGGGAGTAGTAGTACGAGATGGTTTAAAAGAAGAAGTGAAGAGAATAAGTGATAGGATGATGAAAGTGAAAGTAGCACTGAGGGGAGAGACCGTAGAAATAGTGCAAGTGTATGCTCCACAAGTAGGCTGCGCCTCTGAAGAGAAGGAGGAGTTTGAGGAGGAATTGCAGAAGCAGCTGGTAGGAAGAAATATGATTGTTATGGGGGATCTCAATGCCCATGTAGGAAGAGAAAGACAAGGGTATGAGAGTGTTCTAGGATCAGAGGGTTGGGGCGGAAGAAGTGAGGAAGGAAAGAGACTTTTGGACTTCTGCCAGAGGAACAGCCTGCTAGTTGGGAACTCCTGGTTTAAGAAAAGAGAGAGCCACACAATCACATGGTACAGTGATGACTTGACCAGGAAGTAGGTGGTCGACTATATACTGTATGAGAAAGAACTAAATAAGAACATCACGGACATCAAGGTTATACCATCGGAGAACCTGGATAGCGACCATCGATTACTGGTAATGAACCTGAGAGGGAGTAAGGAGAAGAAAGGGACTGAGAACCAGGAAAGACGTATAAGGATATGGAAACTTACTTACTTTACTTTCCGTGTCCAAGAGACACACTAAATTCTTCCTTTCCAGAACTCTGCAGCTCTTATCCCTCGGTCTGTGGCCAACATAAGGTCTTCCTGGCTGCAGGTGTCATCAAGATCTTTGCACGTGAGCAGGTGTTGTGGAGTCTGGATTTCTACACAGGCACATCGTGGATCTTCTGCATAACCCCACTTCACAAGGTTGCTACGACACTTAGGCACTCCTGTTCTCATCCGGTTTAAGGACCTCCAGGTGGTATAAGGCAAATGACTACCACTGCTCAGTTCTTCTTTAGGGGTAAACCCCTCTGGTACTATTTGTTTCCAGAGTGACACACGCCGGACGTCTGGCTTGGTATGGAGGGGTACTGTTCTCTTAATAAAACTCTTCCTGGATCTTAGGCGAGGAGTGGTCACCTTGTGGTTGAACATAGAATGTCTGGGATCTGTTTCAAGCTTTTGTCTCTCTTTCTCTGCTGCCACCCTGCGTCGAATAACTGGAGGTGCAATGCCAGCGAGAGGGTAGATCTTCTGTACTGGAGTAGGTCTCAGACATCCAGTGACAATACGTGTGGACTCGTTAAGAGCTATGTCCACTTGCTTGGTATGGGCAGATGCTCCCCACACTGATGATCCGTATTCTCCTGCTGCAAAGCAAAGTCCCAATGCTGTTGAACGTAGAACCTGAGGGTTCGCTCCCCATGTTGAACCTATTAACTTCCACATTATGCTATTTCTTGAGCTGATCTTGCACTTCAATTCTCTACAATGTTTCCTGAAGCTGAGGGTACGATCAAGCTTGATTCCCAAATATCGAGGCGTTTCACAGCTTTCGAGTGTCACTCCTTTCCAGACAACATTCAACTTTCTCCGGGCCTCTTTGTTGCGAAGATGAAATGCGCATACTTGTGTCTTTCCAGGATTAGGTTTCAGGTGATTCTGGGTGTAATAATTGTCTAATCTCTCAAGAGCATTGGACAGTTTTCCCTCCACCTCCTCAAAGCTCCTACCCTGTACAGCAATAGCGGTGTCATCCGCATAAATAAATCGCCTGGCCTCTAAATATTCTGGCTGGTCATTTGTATAAATGTTGAATAGTAATGGGGATAACACACTGCCTTGAGGTAACCCGTTTTTTCTGGTTCCTCCATCGACTTTTATTCCCTTGAAGTGTAACATAGAACCTTCTGTTCTGGAGCATCCCACGTATGACATTTGTTAGATTCATGTCCTTAGTGATGTTGTACAGCTTGGCTATGAGCTTCTTATGATTCACTGTATCATATGCAGCACTGAGATCTATAAAGGCGACACCAGTGATAAGTTTATTCTCATAGCCATCCTCGATATGCTGTGTCAGGTTCAGAATTTGGCTGGAACATGATTTCCCTGGTCTAAATCCAGCTTGATCTTGAATTAGCCGGTTATCAATGAATGTTGCAATTCTTTCAAGGATCAACCTTTCAAATGCCTTGTATAGGTGGCAAAGAAGAGAGACAGGACGGAAGTTCTTTGCATCCGTTGGTTCCTTGCCTGGTTTTAGCAGTGCGACCACATGAGCTTTCCTCCACAGCTTTGGTAAGTGCAGGGTCTCGATACATCTATTCATCATATTCACCAGCCACTGGATTGTTCCTGGTCCAAAGTTCTTGATTTGTTCTGTCCTGATGTCATCCGGGCCCGCAGCTTTGTTGACTTTCATCAGCTTGATGGCATGTTCTAATTCTGCTGATGTGAATGGACGACCGAGAAAATTATTCTCATCTTCACTAGGCTTCAGCTCCACAGGCTGAGTCTTAGTGATGGTTTTCCCGTTACGGAGCAGCTGATGAGCTATTTGATTTGGTGTGACCTTGGTGAGATCCACTGGTGGACTCTTAGGGTCGTTGCTCAAGTTTTTGACCAGCTTCCATGCTCTTCTACTGTTCTGGGCCATGTCAAGGTTTGCTAGTAAGTTCATCCATCTTTCCTTTCTTCCGTCAGCGATGCTCCTCATGAGTTCTTCACCCGTCTGAATGGTGTCATCTGCAAAAGGGTCTGTCTCGTATTTCTCCTGGTAATCTTTTAACAGATCCTTAGAATCAGCATTGAGGCCAGAAATGAACTGGGTACGGCAGCCTCGGGGAATATGTCTACGAGAGATCTTCTTCACAAGGTCAACAAAGTCTTCATAATGACTTGGCTCTGGTTGTAAATTGGACAGTTCCTCATCCAGCTCAATGGAAAACCCCTCCCAGTTTGCCTTTTTAAAATTGAAACGTCGTTTAAAAGGGACTTCCTCAGGGCTGACCACTCCTCGAACTGAACATGTGATTGGGCTATGTTGTGTCCTAGGGATGGGTTCCTCCACCGCTTTAACTACATGTTTTATCACTTGCTCACTTATGAAAATGTTGTCAGGGTTGTAACCTCTATGCCATCTACCGCTGTTGAAAGATGGTCTCAGTTTGGGGTTGTGAATCAATCTCAATCCTTCCCTCTCTGCCCATTGCTCGAGTTCCTCCCCATTCTTGTCTGTGATATTATATCCCCAACTGATGCTCTTACAATTAAAATCCCCCAGGCCAATTTTGATATTCTGCTTGTCAAAGTTACTTGGCCTTTCAAAGAAGAAGAGTTCATTGGGTGGTTTGTAAATGGATGTTACAGAGCAGCATTCCAATTCTACAGTCAAGATTTCTATATTGTTCCTGAACGTCATTTGAGATGACTTGACATTAATCTCTGGTCTGACAAAAACAGCACTGCCGTATTGTTCATGGGGTCGTTCGACAACCAGTCGCATTCCTTCTATTTTGGGTCTGTTGTTGTCGATCCCTCTGTGAGTTTCTTGCATCACTAGGATGTCGATCTTTAGTCGGTTGCACATGTCAGCGAGTAAGAGTGCTTTATCTCTGGATAAGCCTTCGATGTTTATTGAAGTTATTGAAAGTCTTGAAAAAGACTGGTCGAAAATGTAATATTCCCGGTGGTTGAAGGATCAGCCGCTGGCCTATGGCCACCGTTGGAAACTGAAAGAAGGGGATAGAAGGGTCGAGTACCTAAAAATGGTAAAGGAAGGAATTCCAACAGATGAAGAAAGAGGGGTGGAAGAGGAATGGGCTAGATTTAAGAAGACACTAGTAGGTGCAGCAGAAGCAGTATGTGGGAGGACAAGTAGTAGGAAGAGGTGGAATGAGAAGACAAAAGATATAGTAAGGGAAAAGAATAGAGCCTTTAGGAGGTGGTATCAAAATAGGACGGTAGAGACAAGGGAAGAGTACCAGGAAAGAAAGAAGGAGGCGAAGAGAGTAGTGGCTGAGGAGAGAAGAAAGAGGATGGAAGAGTGGACAAAGATGATGAAGGAGGATAGTGAAGGTACAAAAAAGGTCCTGTATGGGATGGTAAAAAATAAGAGGCGGAAGGATCCTACGGATTATGTTAGAATGGAGAACAAAGAGATAGAAAATAGGGAAGAACTGAAGAAAATGTGGAAAGAATATTTTGAAGAACTTCTGAACCCAAATGGAAAAGATGGTGAGGAGGAAGAAATCGGGGAAGAGGAAGATGAACTGCAAACAGAAAAGGACTTAACATGGAAAGAAGTGGAAGATGCAGTGAGGAAGATGAAAGGAGGGAAGGCACCGGGTGTGGATGAGTTGAGTGTGGAGATGGTGAGAGCAGCAGGAGAGGTGGGGATACAGTGGCTGTACCGAGTGATGAGGACAGCATGGAAGGAAAGGAAGACCCCAGAGGACTGGAAAAAAGGAATCATTGTCCCGATCTTCAAGAAAGGTAGTAGAACAAATTGCAGAAACTATCGGGGAATAACACTGATGAGTCATTGTGCAAAGATCTTCGAGAAAGTTTTGGAAAAGAGAATTAGGACAAGGATAGAAGGAGGGATGAGGGAAGAACAACACGGCTTCAGAGCAGGAAGGTCCACAGTGTAAGGCAGTTACAAGAACAGCACTATGAGTATGGAACAGATCTACTGATGGCCTTCCTGGACATTGAGAAAGCATATGACAGTGTATGCAGAAACAAAGTATGGAAGTCCCTGGAGGTTAGAGGAGTAGAGAAATGGACTATAAAGAGGATAAAGGAGATGTACAAGGGAAGCATGAGCTGTGTGAAAGTGGGAGGAGAGAGATCAGACTGGTTGGAACAAAGAAACGGCCTGAAACAAGGAAGTGCACTGTCACCGTTACTTTTCATTGTGGTGATGGATGACATAATGACCCGAGTGGCACAAGTAATTGGGGAAGGAAAGATGAAAGCAATGGTGTTTGCAGATGATTTGATGATTTGGGGAAACAAGGAGGAGGAGGTACAGGAACAGTTGGACGTGTGGGAAGGAATAATACAAGGATATGGGATGAAATTTAGCATAAATAAGAGTGAGATGGTGATCACAACAAGGAAGAAGGAAAGAACCACAACGGGAATAACAGTTGGTGGGGAACAGCTGAAGAAAGTGGAGAATTTCAAGTATCTGGGAAGCCTGATGCAAGATAATGGAAGAAACAATAGAGAAATAAATGAGCGGGGGAGACAGGCAGAAGCATTCCGGAGGAGAGTGAGAAGCATGTTATGGAGCAAGGATGTCCCTCAGAACAGCAAAAAGATCATATATCGGACGTACTATGTCCCTATCCTGACGTATGCCTCGGAGACCTGGGTTATGAAAGGAAAATACAGGCCAGTGAGATGAGGTTCTTGAGAAGCAGTATTGGAGCTACAAAGATGGACAGAATAAGAAATGAGAGGACCAGAGAATTAATGAAGGAGGAACCATTACAGGATGGTATAGAGAAATCTAGACTTAGATGGTATGGACATGTAAAGCGAATGGAGGAGAAGAGGATACCCAGGAGGATACACGAGACGAAGTGGGAAGGAAAGAGACCGAGAGACAGGTGGCTGAAGGGGGTGGAAGAAAGCGTGAAGAAGAGAGGAGAAGACTGGGCAAGGGTGGAGGCTGAGAGATGGTGGGAAGACAGAAGACGTTGGAGAGGCTTGTGTTCCAAACAGACCCGGCCAGTGGCTGGAAACTGTGCAAGATGATGATGAATTGATTATACTTCCTGTTTTGAAAGCAAATATAATATCCACTACCGGTACTGGCTTGCTAGGCCTATCGTAGCTTCACCAGAGCCCCGTCAGCCGTCACTTTTCAGATGAAAGCAATGGTGTTTGCAGATGATCTCATGGTCTGGGGAAACAAGGAGGAGGAAATTCAGGAGCAACTGAAGGCTTGGGAAGAAACAGTGGGAGAGTACGGATGGAAGTTCAACATCAGTAAATGTGAGATCCTGTTAACGACCAGGAAAAAGGACAGACCAATAAGTGGCATAACACTTGGAGGTGGACAGCTGAAGAAGGTGGAAAGTCTCAAGTACTTGGGAAGTATAGTGGAGGAAAATGGGAGAACTGACAAAGAGATTACAGAACGTGGCAAACAGGCAGAAGCATTAGGAGCTTAGTGTGGGATAAAGATGTCCCACAAAAAAGTAAGGAAGTGTTATATCCCGATACTGACCTATGCTTCAGAAACGTGGATAATGAAGAAAAGAGACATAAGCAGAATACAGGCAAGTGAAATGAAGTTCCTACGATTCGAAGTAGGATCGGAGTAACAAGAAGATACAGGGTGAGGAATGAAAAGGTCGCGGAAATAGTGAAAGAGGAGCCCTTGCAGGGTAGGATTGAGACATCAAGACTGAGGTGGTATGGACACTTAAAGAGAATTGAAGAGCAGGGCTTCCAGCGACTCACTTTTCTCACTATTTGATAAAATTATTCACTATTCTCACTTTTTTTTACAAAACTGGTCACATTCTGCCTTAAAAATGGTCTCGTGCAGTCAGATTGCTAGAAACGACCCAAAATATACCCATGAATGGGTAGTTCATATTTCTGTCAGTGGTGCAAAGCTTCCATGGTGCGATACCTCAGCCGGAGCCGTCCAGCGATCTCCGAAAATTTTAACAAAGGGTTTTTTGACAAAAGTTCACATTTATATTTTTGTTTTACAATTTAAATTTCTTCAGTGTTGCATTGATTTTCCTATCCATTATTTCCAAGTAGTGTCCTCTCTAACTAATCACAAACAGTACTCAGAGATATTAACATAGGCGCAATTTGGTTGACATTTTTGGGGGGCTAATTTGTTTTTCAGACACACATTCTATTTCAATACAGTATTGTCACATTTGGGCGGCTTCGGTGGCGTAGTTGGTAGCATGCTGAGCTTCTACACCCAAGAGCGTTAAAAGTCCCTCAGTATGTCTTCCTTCGGAGGGGAAGTAAAGCCGGCGGTCCCATGTCATAGCATGTTAAAGAACCTTCCACTAATTACACCTGTGTGAAGCTAAATTGGATAGGTTAAGAATGTAAACAGCGCTCTTAGGTTTCTACGTTCGTTGCCAAGAGCCGACTGCGGTGGCGTCTAGTAGCTAAGTTCTGAACTAGGCCTAGTAGTCGTCATTTGGCGGCAAAAGTAGGAACTATTTGAAAAAAAAGTTGCAGTCTGTACTTAAATTAAAAAACGGATACACACACTATTACAGTCATCACAATTAACACCGGTTATCAGACAGATTCTACACACACCAAAAGTACACGGGGCTATATGACCGTGTTGTCGCAGCCCCTAAACTGAGGAACCAACCAACAAACCTTGTCACATTTTTGGGGTGCTATGGTTGGTTTTGGGGAGCTTAGCCACCCAAGCCCCCCTCCCCTAATTGCACCTACAGATATCAACGAAAGTTAAAATTATGAACCAGATATACGGCCATAAATGCGAATAATACGAATACTATTTACTCACTTTTTCATACAAAACCTCACCTGTTTTTCCACTTTTTTTAAAGAAAAACACTCACTATTTCACTATTTTTGGACGAGTGAGTGGATGGAAGCCCTGTGGAAGAGAAGAATATTCCCAAGAGGATACATGAGATGCAGATGCAGAAGAAACTGGAAGACCAATATAATTGTGAGCAAATTCAACGCCAAATCATTTGCTTACTCCACGATGTTTTAGTCTGTTTTATAGTAATACTAGCAGAAGTACGGTCGTCAATATTAATAATAACCAGACTTATCAAATGAGCTACTGTTGCAATGGAACCTGTTTGTCGACAAAGAACAATGATTAGTTAAAATGTGCTCTCTAACTAAATGTACTGCCTGACGTGAAAATAAAATTGAAAACCTCGTAGACGAACCACAATACACGTCACACAAGAACTGACCCTCACCGTTGTGTTAGGTCCCCATCCACAGGAAGACCCCTTCAATAAATTACAAAGGCTTATGGTGAATGAAAATTCAGGTTTTTTAGCCTCCAATGGCCCAAATTCCTAAAAGCCAAAAAAATACTATTTCAATTCAGGAATTTTTGAAAATAATGTTGCTGTTTGGAGATATAATAGACCTTCTGTACGACATATCACACTGTAAATCGTGTGAAATAATCTAGCATACCCCTTTACCCCCTTAAGCGCATTGACGAATTTTACAGTTTTAGTTGGTTCCATGATAACCTTATAGCCATTTGCAAACTTTCACAGAAATGTAATAAATGGAGTGGCATTACTTCTTGCAGAAATAGATGGAAAGTTGCAAGTCACCTTTTGAGATACTGTTGTCATGATTAACGGCTTGCATTCCTTCATTAGTTTTCTTCTGGGATTATCTCAGAAACTGTTGGTTTTAGAGCCTAACAATGTAGTTTTCGGGAACCCTTTAAGGCTCTTTACAGTTTTGTTTCTGACTCCAAGGGGCTGAAAATGAGCTTTGTCTCGTCGTTGTACGCCATAATATAACTACTCACTCATAAAGTAAACATCACTAACCCCATTATAATAACATACACCAGGCAGAGTAGCGCATTAGCGCAACGGCACCTAGACCACACCAGACCAGACAATATAGGGATAGGAATATAATACACCTTCCGTACCACACCTGCACGTGTAAATGGCGTTAAAAAGTTCTAGAGTACCCCTTGATCCCCTTAAGCGCATTATATGTATTGATGAATTCTACAGCTTAATTTGGTTCCATGATAACCTTATAGCCATCTGCAAACTTTCACAGTATTGTAATAAATGGAATTGCCTTGCTTCTTACAGAAATAGATGGACTTCTGAGATGATGTTGCCATGGTTACAGGCTTGCATTCTTTCATTAGTTTTCTGGGAATATTTCAAAAACTATTCATTTTAGGGCCTTAAGATATGGTTTTTGGGGCTCCTAGGGCTCCCGAGTTTTGTTTCTCACATTGAGGGGCTGAAAATGAGCTTTGTCTCGCCCTTCTACGCCTATTTCAGCATGTATTTTAAGGGGATATGCCCCCTTTTATGAGAGGTACGAAGAAGAGTTACATCAATGATTGGTGTCGTACCTCTGATGGATATCTGTACCAAATATTACGTTGATCCACCCAGCCGTTCTCGAGTTATAAGGACACAAAGTTGTCCACAGACGGACAAAATCATTATTTTCGCGTGCGTCCATCATAAAACGGTCTGAAACACGTTCATCATCATCATCTTGCACAGTTTCCAGCCACTGGCCGGGTCTGTTTGGATCACAAGCCTCTCCAACGTCTTCTATCTTCCCACCATCTCTCAGCCTCCACCCTTGTCCAGTCTTCTCCTCTCTTCTTCACGCTTTCTTCCTCCCCCTTCAGTCACCTGTCTCTCGGTCTCTTTCCTTCCACTTCGTCTCGTGTATCCTCCTGGGTATCCTCTTCTCCTCCATTCGTTTTACATGTCCATACCATGTCTATACCATCCTGTAATGGTTCCTCCTTCATTAATTCTCTGGTCCTCTCATTTCTTATTCTGTCCATCTTTGTAGCTCCAATACTGCTTCTCAGGAACCTCATCTCACTGGCCTGTATTTTGCTCTTTTCCCTTCCTTAACGCGTTAATAACGCAAAATTCCGTAGAAATTCGAAAAAAACAGAAAAACTTTCATTTTTATATTGTTATGTCCGGTGTCGATTTTACCTTGAACCGTAGCGGACATTCAACCTCGGCTAACCCGAGGTCATGAGAGTCAGCGCAACGGTGCTGAGGCGAGGACGCGTGTGTTCGCATGACTTTTTGGTTATAAGCGGCTACCTCAAGTGCCAGAGAGGGAGAGAGCACAGACCGTGAGGGTCGTGTCGGTTGGAGGAGAGACGTCTGAGTGTGCGAGGTTTTGCCGAAGTGGGGGCCGAGGGGCACCAGCTGGTGAAACCAGGTAAGAATCTACACAGTCATTTGTTTAGAGTTTAAACTTCCAGTCAACTCTTGTATCCTGGTGGCAGCTGCCTTTGCTCCCTTGAGCAATAAAGAGGGAGTCTCTTCATTCCCTTTTATTGGGGATCACACCCTGATTCCCGAATCCCCTCCCCCTCCTACTTCTTAGGTGTAAGTGGCGTGTTAGTAATCGTTGTGGAAGCTATCGGTAAGGACACGATAACGTTCCGGTACCTGAGCTTGCAGAACCCCCTGATTGTTGTACCGTACCACCTGAGCAAATCTTAACAATCACCAATTGTTTAGATATGTGACTTTCACTGAATTATTTTATGTTATGATCAATTTAATGCCCATAATTGTAACAGATCTGATTACTAAAACTTTTCAAAGTTGAAATCCAGGAAGAATAATCAACTTTGCTTGCAATCTTATTATATACAGTGCTCTCTCGGTAATCCGGCAGATATCGGACCACAGCACTGCCGGATTACTAGAAAATATCGAGAAAAACGCAGATATCATTTGACAATCAGTTTTAATTACATTGTAGGTACTCTACAAAGTAAAAAAGTACGAAAATACATCATATAACTGACGTTATTCCTTGGAAGTAGACGGCTGGAAATATGCATCAATTGTCTTTTGCTTTTTACGGTTGACAGACACTTTGGCAACTTGTTCCTGTAACCTTAAAACTAAGACATCATTAGCAGAGACGCAATTTTCCTCCGCCCAGGCAATTGACGTGGCAAACAGTTTTCAATGTCTGTCGTTTACTTTTTAAATTTTCATTCGTCTTAAAAAACTACTTTATTTTATCACTGTTTTTTTTTCTTATGTCATGAAATGTAGCTCGACCAACACCGTATTCGTTAGCAACAGTAGTTAACGTTTCGCCCTTTTCAAGCCGCTTTACGATTTCATGTTTTTCTAACGAAGATAGAGTTTTATGTTGACGTTTTTTCTTCACGTATGACATCTTCAACACAGCAGTACTACAGTACAACTGTCCTACACTAAGCACCTGAGAGGGGCGTGCGTGAGTCGTCGCTCTTGGCGCAGACACTAGTCTTGTCGCTGTGTGGGAAACATTGGGGACGCATTATCAAATCAAGTGTTGAGCTCGTACTCGAATACAAAACGCCAGATTACTGGGAGTGCCGGAGAGCTGAGTTGCCGGATTTCAGAGGGAGTACTGTAATACGCTAAGGTGTATGTTTCACAAAAGTCAAGCTCCTAAACCAGAGGGAGTTAGAAGGTGTGGTTTGTACCAAAATCTTCCAAATCGTCTCAATAGTACAGGAAATATCTTGCATTTCTTGAAAAGTCAACGGAAATATATTTATTTGTTCCGTTTTCCGGGGCCGACCCTCTCCTCTCTCCCTTTCCTATCTGCCTTTCATGGCTCTCCTTCCTTCCAAGTCCCTCAATCGTCATTCTTCGAGGGTTGAGTGCATTTCTTTACCTCCTGACCTTTACCGTATTTGTCTTATCCTTTATTTGTTTACCATTTCTTCTTCTAGTCTGTAAGTCTGTAGTTAGTATTAGTTATATCTGTCCTTCTCATCTCATCTTTCACTATGACCCTAACCATTAGGGGCAGGGGCGTGACTATCCTGGAGAATTGTGAGTATTCAGGGGATTGTGACTGCAAAATACACAGGAATATCAACCACCATCTTAGAGCGTATAACTTGGTGTAAATATTTTAGATAAGATTCAAAGTTTATACAGCCTACAATATTACTGGCAATACAAACAGAGTTGTAGAATACAACACAAATAAAATGTTATACTCAATGAATGTTCTATTATGATCTATGTTATGGAGTATGAATGACAAATATCTAAATATTTCTCAATTTATTAACCAGAAAGGTAAATAGTTGTGTTTTTTTTCTTACAAGTTGATAATGTATTTCTCAAAAGTACCGTACTGTGCAATTCTCAGTCAGGCCTCACAACGCTGAGTGGTCCCCGTTCCAACCCTCAGACCATAATTAAAATTTCTTGGCAGATTTGGGAATCGAATTCAGGCCTTCGGGGTGGCAGCCAAGAATGCTAACCACTATACCACGAGGTAGTCTAATTTCAATCTTAATATCCCTCCCTATATTGTTCTGCTAAGGTCCCATTCCAGTCTTGTACCGAAAATAACGCCCCATTAACACCAACCTACACATATGGGGTACCTACAGGTTCAGCATAACGCACTCACTTACTCTTTAAATGCCTCGCAATTAAATAAATACCTTAAAACATGTATATTTACAATGAAATAATGCAACACGGTAACCATCGTATCAGAATCTCACAGTCGCAATGCAATTCCAATTATTACATTACTGTCAAAGTTTCCAGACGGTTATAACGTTTGTCACTGAACCAAATTAAGCTGTAAAATTCATCAATACATACAGTATAATGCGCTTAAGGGGGTCAAGGGGCACTCTAGAATTTTGTCACGCAATTTTCACGTGTGAGTGTGGTACGAAAGGTCTTTTTCACCCGACTATAAAGGGTCTCCGAAAACCACATTTAAAGGCCCTTAAAATAACAGTGTCTGTGATATTCCCAGAAAACTAACTTCGCTCTGATATACCTATGAAGGAATGACAAACCCCTAACCATTGCACCAGTAGCTGAATTGATAAAGTCTGATTATTCATACCAAGGATAAATCAGTCATAGCCTTCATGATTGAGATTTCGCTAAGTGTACTCTTTACAACTAGAATATTCGCGGGCAAAGCCGCAACAGGTAATGCTAGTTGTTTATAACAATCAAATTTACAATTATCTATGGTTTTACCAAAGCAACACTTTCTTGATTTTTATTGTTTCCCTTTATATACACCCCTGATTACGGGCAGATAACCTAGATGTTAGCCCCTTAAAACAACAATTATCATCATCATTTTACCTTTTTGGTGGGGGTTTGATACTTCCAGGAAAATGCCACAGGATGTAAAAAATAAGGGCCCCAGAAGTTCTATTCCTGGGGCACAGACACACTCTATGGCCCTGCATGCATCATGGAGGATGTGCTATGTTGCTAAGACGAGCACAGTTGTCACGAGGACAATATTGTTACAGGTCTGACGAGGATCTAAGGAACTGCCACAGCCAGGACTACTGTCGCGATGGGTATTTCCGCTGCAGAGACGGACAGGGCTGCGTACCACCCAGCGATGTCTGTGACTGGGAGCAAGATTGTGACGATGGTTCAGACGAGCGAAACTGCCGACATCATTCCTGCAATCCTCACTCCCAGTTCCAGGTGATTACACTAAACTTTGCTGTGCTTCCAGTGATACTGAGGGTACTCCAAAGCTTGCAATGTGGAGTGAGTTTACTAACTTACACTGTCTGTGCTTCTAGTGTTATCGAGGGTACTCCAAAGACTATGATGTCCAGTGTATTCCTCGCAGATGGCTGTGCGACCACCACTACGACTGCCCCGGTGGAGAAGACGAACTCTTGGAGAACTGTCGCCAAGGCTATTCCAATGCTCTTCAGCATTCATTCAGGACATTCCTTCTGTTTCCTGCCCTGGACACCAACACTGCGTTCCTCTCCAGCTCGCAGGGACCGGCCCAGAAGACACCATCAAAGAATTTAAAAAACTAAATTAAACTGGAATCATTTGAGTCTAGTCCTCAATGCCAAACGGTTAGAAGAATGTTTTCTTCTGACTCATCTTAGCACTGACTCACTGGTGCCGGCCTGCTTTCTTTCTGTGGTCCTGCTCCGGTTGTCCTTCAAGATATTTACAATGGGGATGGAGCGTTTGACCAGTTTCTCCACAGTTGGTAATAATAAGTGTTTCCACGGCCTCTGCGTGTGTGCCGAATGGCGGCTCACCCCTCCTTCTTCCCTAACACCCAGTCACCAACCAACCAGTAATAATAACATGGTATGGCTTTGGGTGCCGGGTGCAAGCTTTGTTATTTGGCCCCCAGAGGGAGGGCACTCCTGCACATCTGATGTATCGTCACTGTCGGTGTCCATTCCATTCCTTCCATTCACAGCCTTCTAAATAGTAGTTATGTGGTTGCCTGGTTTGTAATATCCAAGCCAATGTCTTGTATCGGCCACTGGAAGCCACTTTATGTGTTGGAATAAGAATTCATTACGATGTAATTTTACTTAATAAATGCTATACCCAAGTTCATTGAATTGTTCTTTTTCATTATGTGGTGGCAACCATGGAGCCCAAAGCTGAGTGGATAACACCAACAGTCGAAGAACAAAACAGCTCACCTTGTATTATTCACACACGTTTCACACTTTGACTAACTTGAGCCCTTGACATTCAGCATCAGTTCTTTGTAATCAACCAATTCAATAATATTGTGATATTTTTGTAAACCAACATTGCTTAGGTTTTCTCATGGACTGAACCATCGCTGTCTACAATTCTCAAGCGTGTCATAAGGTTTGGCAACACCGCCCATCTGTCATCTGGGAGGCCTAGCGCAAGCACTTGACGCCAAATGTTTCCAAGAATACAACCGAACATAACGTCCGCTGAATCTACACACAAATATCACAAATAAAGCAGGCTATGTACTGTCAATTCCCGGTAAGGCTGTACGGTACCTCAATGTCTCAAGTTCCCTTTTCACTGCCGTCATTGATGCTCGGAAAATATATTTAAGGCTTAGAGACTGCCTTTGATAATGAGTCGTTCACTTTCTGTCCACACATGCACTCATCATAGTCACAATAGGCCTCCAAGCTTAATGCTGACAGTCTAACAATAATGTTCCATTGGTCATTTAATTTAAAATGAAATCTGCCCCAAGGCACTTGCCAACTGAGTACAGTTCATAATATAGAGGGCACATGAAGATATATGGCACTGAAAGTCCACCTCGCTGTAGTGATATAACCAGTGCTGCCATCATTTGACTTACAGTCAGGCACACAGCACTTCCGAGGCATCTGAAATAGTGTAATGAAATATTAGTGAAGAATTTGTTGGTTAAATTCATTAGTAGCACTGGTTACACATGCAACTTAATACGGTACGGGAAATACTCACTTCTACAACGTTCAGCAGGTTTGATTTACGAGTGTTGAAATAGTCAGTACGACCTGCTTTTAGATGCTGTCATATCAAAATACACGATCATCATCATCATCATTTCCCCTTATCCAGCTCCTGCCGGGTCGGGGTATTTATGACACTTCTCCACTTTCCTCTGTCCTTCCACCATTCTTCTTCCACGATCTTGTCCCAGTCCAGATTTCTTTTTCTCACGCTGTTCTTCACTGAATCAATCCACCTTGTTCTAGGTCTTCCCCTTGCTCTCTTACCCTTGCACTTGGCCTCCAGCACCTGTCTTGGTATTCTATTTTCCTCCATCCTCCTTACATGTCCAAACCACCTTAGTTTATTCTTCTCAATTCTCTCATTTAGTTCTTCCATCCCAACTTCCTTCCTAACATCTTCATTCCTCACTCTGTCTTTCCTATCATACTTCTTAGGAATTTCATTTCACTGGCTTGGATTCTACTCTCTTGCCTGCTTGTCAGGGTCCAAGTCTCAATATGGGAACATAGTACACTTTATACATTACCTCCTTGCTTTTCCTTGGTACTTCCTTATCCCAAACAAGTTTTCTTACACTTTGATGGAATGCATTGCTCTGCCAATCTCCATGTCCAACCTACCTGTTTGCATCAATTCACTTCCTAGGTATTTGAACGTGTCCACAATTTCCAATTTTCACAGTGCCCTTTCCTTGTCTTTCCCCTCTTGTCATCACCATGGTCTTGCTTTTCTCTAAACTGATTTCCAGGCCATACTTCTGAATATTTTCGTTCAGTGCATCTAGTCAAAATGTTACACGATATTTATGAATAAAACTTAGCATGTGATCTTACGTGTTTATATAACTTAAGAACTCTACTCAGTGTTGCCAATTCTACCAACAGCACGGCTTGGGAATTATAGACGGCGATGACTGAACTAAATGCCATTGTGACAAGTCAACAGCTGCTCAGTTTACGGTATTCTCTTCCTAATCAGAGTGTTTTCTCTCGATATTATAGAAACCTTCTTCTAGAAACATCAGTTCTTCAAGTCACCCTCTCATGTTATTTATGTTTGTGCTTCTGTTGGTGATCAAGAAGCAATTTCAGGTGGTTGTTGTTTGAGTCTTCAGTCTTTTGACTGGTTTGATGCAGCTCTCCGTTCCTCCCTGTCCTGTGCTAATCATTTCATCTCTACATAGCTACCACACCCTACATCCGAGGCAATCTGTTTAACATATTCTAACCTTGGTCTACCCCTACAGTTCTTGTCCTCAACCCTTCCTTCCATCACTAAGCTTGCTATTCCTGGGTGTCTTAGTATGTGTCCTACTAACCAATCTCATCTCTTCATTAGCAATCGCCAGAAACATCTCTCCTCTGCCACTCGTCTTAATACCTCTTCGTTTGTAACCCTATCTACCCATCTGATCTTCATCATTCTCATGTAACACCACATTTCAAATGCTTCAATTCTCCTGCACCAATAGTCCAAGTTTCACTTCCATACAGTGCCACGCTCCAGACAAAGGCTTTCATAAATGACTTCCTAATACTTAAATCTATATTCGATGTCAACAGATTCCTTTTTTGTAAAAATGCTTTCCTTGCCTGAGCTAACCTACTTTTTATATCCTCTTTGCTTTTTCCATCACTGGTTATTTTGCTTCCTAAGTAACAGAAGTCTTCTACTTCCTTCAGCTTTTCACCTGCTAATTTGATGTCCATCGAGGTTTCTGATTTATTTAGGCTGCATTCCAGTATTTTTGTTTTACATTTATTAATTTTTGCGACGCCTGGATTGGAATGGATGAGGCCAACTTACCTTTTTTCAGAGGTCCGCATCGCTAACTGCAAAATCACCGCCAGATGACATGTCCCAACAGAAGAACACCTATGGGTGGAAGAAGGTGGAGAAGAGGGAAACGCACAGGCTCGTCTACAGACACAGTCCGATAACCCACAGAACTGTCACCGACGAAATGATGCCACAACAATTGCTTAATATTAAAAAAAACATTTAATTACCAAAAGGGGCAAGAAAATAATAAATGAATTAAAATCCTCCAGCCAAAAAAAATTTAAAAGACTACAATTGCCACAAAACACATCCTCTCTGGTGATGGACATTGGCTTAAGGCCAAAACAAGTCAATTACCTAAGAAAACTAGATAGGACTTTACATGCAAGTTTGCTGAACCAAAACGAAAACATTTAATTTTAAAAGAAAATAATAATAAAGCCCAAAAGAAAGAAGGTCAGCAGACAGCGATCACAAAAAGAGAACGGGCTTGACAAATCACTAATGCACGCAAAACAGACCCAGCACGTATCAAGGCCACGAGGAAACGAAAAGTATAAAATTAAATTAATAAAATTAAAATAGGCCCAATTTACAAATCCACAACTTTGTGACAGAGAAATACTCAGGAACACTCACAAAAACACAAAGTTAAATCAACAAGATTAACCAAAAAACATATCAAGCTACCACCACAACACGTTTGAGTGTCCCGCTCGACGCCTAGAGAATTACACTCCGAGACCAGAATGCACTCGGGCAAAACAAAAAACAAACATGGCCACGAAACAGATGCTTGCATGTTCAGTCGAATCACGGCAAACAATTACTCTTTAAAATAAAATGTCACCAGAGAGAAAGGAAAGGAGGAACTAATTACATCTTAACACGATAACAACGAGGAAATTAAGAATGCTACGGATCGTAAAGCAAATTAATAAAGGCGAATCCCTAAGATTACCAACAGAAAATAAACTAAATAAATAATCAACTACAATGTAAGATAAACTTGAATCGTGTCTCCGGAAGGTACGAAGGAAAACAAAAAAAACCTTACATATCAGGTAACATTAATAAAACAGAAAAATTTGGCCTACAATGCGAAATAAAATACAGTATTAAAACATTAATATAAGGCCAATATCGGAGCTCCCATAACTATAAATAAATATGTTATACAACGTACCTTTATCCTTCACTGTGGAGACACAATAATAATAAAATCATTAACACACCAATTAAATAATATTATAAGGCACTAGATTTGCCTAAACATGGCCTACCCAGCACATGCTCCGTTTGGGTCACAAGCACTCCTGTTTGCAGCAAGTTGCGATAATTAGTCACACTTCATCTTCAAGGCAAAATGGCGAAATTATAGCCTTAAGAGCACAGGCATTTCCTTTTTTAAAAACACATCCATATTTCATGTAGGCCAGGGGGTCAAGCCCCCGGGCAGCGGCGAGACCTTTCACGACCAACTAGCTTGTTGCTTTCTTGACGACAGACTGCCTAGATGCCAGCATGGCGGGGACCCAAGAGTCATAGGCCGCAGTGCATTAATGTTAATAGTAATTGTCCAATCACAGATTGACACATCAAGTAACAATGTGCACATTATATAATTATTTTGGCGGCATGATGTATATATAGTCTTTTGTTTAATGACGTATAAAACAACATCCTTCAAATATGTCTCGATTAGACGAGATCAGAAGGCACCACAAACACACTCTAGCGGTAGAAGGTACAACTCCGGCTAGAAGCGCCGAAGTTCGATAGATACTACCATCTCGTGTTCACAAGCGGAACCAAGCCATCAGGCGGTCCTTTTAAGTCGGGGACACATGAACATAGGGGAGATACATATTTAAAAACGTTGGTACGGGCATTGCACGTAACAATTTTCATCATGAATTCTTTCCTCAAGACGGAGTCCATACCATTCAAAAACTCATTCAAATCCTCAGGCTTGTCGGCCAAGATGACGATGTCATCAGCAAATCTCAGAGTTGAAATTATTTCTCCTTGAATCTTCACTCCCACTTTCAATTTTTCTACAATTTCCTTCATTGCTTGTTCAATGTAAAGATTGAAAAGTATGGGTGATAAGTTGCAGCCTTGCCTTATACCTTTCTGAATACCAGCTACTCTCTCATGTCCTTCAGCTCGATTGACTGCTGTCTGGTTTCTGTATAGATTGTATATCACCCTCCTATCCCTGTATTTTATTCCAATAGATTTCGAAATGTCAAACAATTTAGTCCAATCAACGTTATCGAAAGCCTTTTCTAAGTCAACAAATGCCATGAACGTTCTCTTATCTTTCCTTATTCGACCTTCCAAAATCAGCCTAAGACTTAGTACTGCTTCCCTTGTTCCTAATTTCTCCTGAAACCAAACTGGCCTTCACCCAACTCCGTTTCTATCTGGCTTTCCATCCTCTTGTAAATTATTCTAGACAGGATCTTTGAAGCATGAGTAATCAAGCTGATTGTACGGTAATCTTCACATCTGTCAGCTCCCACTTTCTTTGGTATAGGGATAATAACATTCTTCTTGAAATCAGGGGGTACCTCACCTGTCTCATAAATCCTACACACCAAGTGAAATAACCTGATCAGACCTTCATCTCCTATGCAGCGTAGTAACTCAATCGGTATATCATGCCTGTTGCTTTGTTCCTGCTCAAGTCCTCCAATGCTCTGTCAAATTCTGATCTCAATATTAAATCTCCTTTTGCATCCTCATCAATTTCCTCCTCTCTTTCCATTACATGATTCTCAATCTCCTTTCCCTTATACAAACACTCTATGCAAGCTTTCCATCTCTCAACCTTTTCTTCCCTATCTGTTAGGGGCTTTCCATTTGTGTCCTTAATATTACAGCTTACAGCATTTACTCTTCTTTTCCCCAAAAGTGTCCTTAATCCTTCGATAAGCTGTGTCTACTTTTCCTAATTTCAGACAATTTTCTATACCTGCACATTTCTCCTTCAACCATTCTTCTTTCGCTTCCTTGCACTTCTTGTTAACCTCATTTCTCAGACATCTGTATTCTGCTTTCCCCTTTTCATCTCCTACATTCTTGTGTTTCCGCCTTTCATCCATCAGTTCTAGTATATCCTGAGTGATCCACGGTTTTCTGCCTATTTTTTCTTTCCTACCAATGTTTTCTTCTGCGGATTTTGTTATTTCCTTTTTCAAAAGTGCCCATTCGTCAGCAATTGAAGATTGTTTAGGGTTTTTCATTAGTCCTTCCCATATACTCTTCTTGAATCTTTCGTTTACATCCTTCACTTTCAGTCTGTCTATCGCCCACCTTTTTGGCTTTTGACTTTTTTTCAACTTTATTCTGCATTTCATCACAACCAGATTGTGGTCAGAGTTTATGTCAGCACCAGGATATGTTTTACAATCCAAAATCTGGTTTCGAAACCTCTGCTTGACCGTAATGAAGTCAATTTGGTAACGCCCTGTATCTCCTGGTCTCATCCATGTGTATATTCTTCTATTGTGATTACTGAATAAGGTGTTAGCTATGACCAATTCATGCTCGGTGCAGAATTCCATCAGCCTACTTCCTCGATCATTCCTTTCACCTAATCCGAAATCTCCTACGATCTTCCCTTCTCTTCCTTTTCCTACCACAGCAGTCCAATCTCCCATTACTATAACATTTTCATCACCCTTGATATACCTCAGAATTTCGTCTATTTCTTCTTAGACCTTTTCAACATCTTCATCATCAGCTTGACTGGTAGGCATATAGACTTGTACCACTGTGGTGCACGTAGGTTATAATTGATGTTTGCTACAATAATCCGTTCACTATATTGCTCATAATATTCCACCCGCTGTCCTAGTTTCCTACTCAATATGAGACCAACCCCTGCTTGGCCATTGTTTGATTTAGTGCTAATGACCCTATAGTCACCTGACCAAAAGTCCTGTTCTTCCTGCCAGCGCATTTCACTAATCCCAACCAAATCCAACCTCAACCTATCCATTTCCTTTTCTAAGTTTTCTAACCTTCCACTTCCTAGCAGACTTCTAACATTCCACGCTCCGATCCGTAGAATATCAGATTTCCTCTTTGTCACTTCTGTGATGTTAACCCCCTCTCGAGTAGTCCTCACCCGGAGATCCGAACGGGGGACTAGTTTACCTCCGGATTGAAATTTTACAAGGGAGGAGGCCATCATCACATATAATTATGCATAGAGAGGTGCATATCCTCGGGAATAGCATTACGGCTGTAGTTTCCCGTTGATTTCAGCCGTGCAGCAGAACGCAGTGTAGCCATTATTTGGCTTATATTATCAATATCTTAACCGTCTAAAAGACAAGTAAAGAAGTGATTTATTCTGAAAGGCTGCTGCTCCCTTCAGAATAAGTAAAGAGCAATTCTACTAACAAAAATTCTAACCTTTTACTAACAATTAAATACCAAAATTCTACTAACGAAAAAATACTAAACTTCCACCAACAACAAATACTACCTCTAAAACAGTCTGTCACCAGGCACACTCACATGCACCATCACAAATCACAGTCTAATGAAACAATGAACTAAGTTATATCTAATAAACAATGCAACTGCCATCAGACACACTCACACACCACAGTCTAATAGAACAATGACATATATCTAATAAACAAACTAACTACACACTTACTGTGCATTCTAGAAGAGGAAAATGGAAAACAAAAACAAGATGATGATAATTGTTGTTTTAAGAAGAAATGGAAAACAATACAAGACAAATAAAGGACAGGAGGGAAAGAAATGCCCGCAACCCTCGAAGAATGAGGATTGATGGACTTGCAAGGAAGGAGAGCCATGAAAGGCAGATTGACAAACCTTTCTCGGAATTGATAGACCCTACAATGTCCGAAAACGAGGCTTTTGCGTCACGCTTGAATAAAATTGAAATGGCTTGCCATCTAACTAAGAATGTGTACTGACACCGGGATGGCCAGGGTGGATACTTACCTTCCTTCAGAGGTCCGCATCGCTTCCACAGCAAAATCACCTCCAGATGACATGCTCCAACAGAGGAACACCAAAAGGGGTGGAAGGAAGGTGGAGAAGAGGGGAAGGCACAGGCTCGACTACAGACACCCCCCAATAACCAACAGAACTGCTGCCGACGAAATAATGCCACAACAGTTGCTTAAAATTTAAAAGAAAAATTTAATTATCAGAAGGATGCAAGAAAATATAATTTAATATAACTCCTTCAGCCACCAAAAAAACCTTTCTGGTAAAGCACATGGCTTAAGGCCAAAACAAGTCAATTACCTTAGAAAACTAGATAAGGTTTTACATGCAGTTTGCTGAACCAAAAAGAAAACATTAAATTAAAAAAAATTAATTAAGCCCGAAGGAAGAAAATCAGTAGACAGGCATTATTAAATGAGAAAGGGCTTGATAATTTACTAGTACGCAATACCGACCCGACATGCAGAGATCAAGACCACGATGCAAAACGAAAAATTTAAAATTAAATTAATAAAATAAAATATGATCAATTAAGAAACCCACAACATTCGTGACGGAGAAAAACACAGGAACATTCACCAAAAACACAAAGTTAAACCAACAAGGTTAATAAAAAACATATTAAGCTAACACCACAACACGTTTGAGTTTCCCGCTTGACGCCTAGAGACTGCACTCCCAAGACCAGAATGCACTCGGGCCACAGAAAAAAACTAACATGGCCACAAATAGACGACTGCATGTCCGATCGAATTACGGCAAACAATTAGCATAAAATTAATTTAAAATCACCAGAGAGAAAGGAAGGGGAGGAAAGAATTACGCCTTAACAATATTGACATGAGGCTTTTTAGACTGCAACGGATCGTAAAATAAATAAATAATAGGGCTATCCCAAGGATTACCAATAACTAAATAAATTAAAAAATTTACAACGTAAAATAAACTAGAAGCGTGTCTCCAAAGGAACGAAGAAAACAATAAAATTTACATAACTGGTAACATTAGTAAAAGAGAAAAATTAGGCCTACCAGGTGAAACAAAATACAGAATTAAAACATTAATATAAGGCCAATATCGGAGCTCCATAACAAAATATATAAACATTAATAACGTACCTTAAAACTTCTCTGTGGAGACACAATAAAATAAAATAATTAACACACAAACCAAATAACGCTATACGGCACTAGATTGCCTGAAAATGGCCCACCCAGCACATGCTTCGTTTGGGTCACAAGCACTCCTGTCTGCATCGAGATGCGATTACAATTCGAATTTCTTCTTCACTGCGAAACGATGAAATTATAGCGTTAAGAGCACAGGCAATTCCTTTTTATCGTATATCCATATTTCGAGGAGGCCAGGGGGTCAAGCCCCCGGGCACGGCAACAACTTTTTCGACCAACTCGCTTGTTGATTTCTTGACGACAGACAATCAGATCACAACATGGCGGAGAATACAGTCAAATACCGCACTGCATTCATGTTAATTGTAATGACCAATCACAGCATGACACATCAAGTAACAATGTGCATATTATGTAATTAATTTGGCGGTATCATGTATAAATAGTCTTTTGTTCCATGACGTAGAATATAATAGCCTTCAAATATGTCTCGAATAGGATGATACCAGAAGGCACCCCAAACACACTCTAGCGGTTGAAGAAGCAACTCCGACTAGGGGAGCCGCAGTCCGATAGAAGCTGCCATCTCGCGTTCATAATCGGAACCAAGCCATCAGGAGGTCGTTTCAAAGGTCGGGAAGTCACATATAGGGGTGATACATATTTAAAAACTTTGGTACGGGCATTGCACGTAATATGTACAACAAAAGATCTATATCCCTGAATGCAAAACTGAAGCACTACTGCAGGGTCATCCGGCCAAAAGCTTTGTATGCAGCGGAATGTCTCTCCATGAATAGAAAAGGCATAATGGAAAAACTGGAGACCAAGGAATGGAATATATTGAGGAAAATCCTGGGTCCAGTCAAGGAACACGGCGAGTTCCCAAGACGCCACAACCACGAGTTGTACATTCACGTAGAGAAAATTACTGACGTGATGAGGAAAAGGAAGATTTCTTTTTATGGACATACAACCCGAATTAAATCAACACGGCTATCCAACAGAATTTTTGCTTTTCTCCGTGAGAAAAAGACAAAGGGGGCGTGGTTCAGTGAAGTAGAGAAAGATCTGTTGGAGACTGGGAAAACACGTGAAGATATCTAGGAGCGTGGCCCACTTAGGGAAAAAGTTCAGAAACATCGGAGTTTTCAACTTAAGCCGAAGCTAACAACCGGGAAGGCGTGGACGACGGAAAGGTGCAACATCCATTGCGAATGAAGGAGTACTGGGCCAATATTAAAATGCAGAAAAAACAGTTGACATGACGTGGTCCTTAGTTGGCCGTAACGAAGGAATAATAATAATAAAAACAAAAACAACAACAACAATAATAATAGTGCCAACCAATGTCAATGAAGACAGGATCGCTAAATTGCAGAAAGCATACCGACTTTCATGGAACTACTCAAATAAAAAGAAAGTATTGCCATCAATGCCAAATTACGATACTATCGTACAGAAGTCTTACCAAGGCCTTATACGCTTCAGAAACGACAGCAATCAAGGGACGAACAAAAATCAAGGAATTAGAAATACAAGAGAGAAAAATTCTGAGAAAGATCTACGGGCCAGTTCAGAAAGAGAGAATATGTACACAGAGACCGACAATAGAACTGTGCAAACAGACAGAGACGATTACAAACAACATAAGGAGAGGGGCAACATTTTATGGACATATACATAGGATGACCGAAGACAGACTGACCAAGAACATTTTTAATTTAGTTACGAATAGTACACTAAAGACCAATTGGGTAAAGGAAACCGAGGAAGACCTCAAGAAACTGAACATCTCTACAAAAGACATGGCAGACAGGAGTACATACAGAGGAAAACGTAGACAACAGAAATTTGAGCAAACTCTCCAAAGAGAGAAGAAGTGGACGGAGGAGAGAAAGAGGAAGCATAGCGTATATATATATGAGAGGTTTTGGGGGAAAATAAGAGAGGGCTAGAATAAAACATGAAAATTGATTGTGTTGTAACGCTCCCCTGACGTTTTGGATGGTTGTCACGGGTCTTTCTTGATTCGTGTCAGAAGCATCAACTTAACATACACCACTAAACAACCCACCATTAAACAAAATACTTCTTTTTCTAAATTTATTGTTAAACGCGGCTCCGAAAAAAATCTGTGGGCAACAACGTACGCTAACGTTTTGGATGGTCGCCACAGGTTGGGGCGGGGAGGAGCCCCACCATTAAACAAAATACATTTTATATCTAGCCTACTTTGCACATTTTGCGAAAATGGAACATGTCAAATATCATTACTAATAAGATAACATGGCAGATGTTGGTGTTGGGAACCAACCTTTTCTTCGTCTAAACAATATTTAACAGTGAAAAATAAATATAATAATGTAAAGTTTATGACAAGTACAAGCTCTCAATAATTCGGACAGGGTTTCATCGCCGCAGGACTACGTCAGACATCATTCGCACCAAGGCCATGTATTGTAAAACATCGATCGCTCCCCTATTCTATGTTAAGGTTCTTCCAGACCTAACTTGTAAGTTGGAACTGATATGGGATTACCTAACTCTATCCGACCTCAGAGTTGTACAAAATGTCAAGGCGATATTCTTGACAAGAACTTTGGGAATCTCAAAAATGTCACCCTCCAGACTAGCATATGAACTACCTGGAGAAACTTTTCTTATTGCCTTCTACAAGTCAAGAACAGGAGTCCTAAGTTTGAGACGAAGAAAGCGTGCCTCCCTAGGGGCTCACATCTAATAGGATGTGGGTTGGCGACCATGGTACCCCAGCTGAGTCCGGCATTGCTTCCACTTACTTGTGCCGGGCTCCTCACCGTCTTCTTTCCTGTCGACCTCCCTTGGTCAACTCTTGTTCCCTTCTGACCCAGACGGTATTAGGGTATCCGAGGCCTAGGGAGTCTCTTCCTTTCCTGCCTTAATTGGCCCTTGTCTCATCTTTCCTGAGCCCGCATTCTTCTAGGGATCAGCCATCTTTATCTTTTCATTACAGTTCCTTTTCCCTTTATGACTCCCGGATTGTTTTTATGAATTGGCTCCCCGTGTATCTAAATTCCATTTTGTGAATATTTTGACTCTAGTTAGTTAGCTAGTTAGTTATTGTTATCTGCCCCTTATTTTGACTCTACACTACATTTAATTTAATCTAAGTTGCAGTTGGTAAGTATTATGAATTTCAATCGCATTTTATTGCATTTTGTGAGTATTTTGAACCTTGACTACATTTTGTGCCTATTTTTCAATCTATTCCTTTTGTGAGTATTTTCAGTCTCACTTAATTTTCGTTCTGGTTTCCATTTCACTGTCATCTTCCCGATCACCCAGACCATTAGGGGCCGATAACCTAGATGTTAGGCCCCTTAAAACAACAAGCGAGCGGAAATCGACCTGGAATTCTATGGGACTGATGCTATGTCTAATTGGACCGGCCATAACAATGAAATGAGGAGTGCTCTGAACAGACTGGCTGTGCGTGCGACCTTCTGTACAGCTAAACGGTGTGCTCGATACCATACACTTTCCTGATTGGATTACTCCAAAATGTATGCGCACTTCATTTATTGATTATTAAGGGCCTTATTTTTTTGGGGGAAAAAACTGTTGATGGTTGGTTTCTCAGTTTCGGGGCTGCGACAATGCGCTCATGAAGCCCCGTGAACTTGGGGTGTGTGTAGAATCTGTCTGATGATAATAATAATATAGTATGGCCTCGGGTGCCGGGTGCAAACTTTGTTAATTGACACCCAGAGGGCAGCTTGCATGGCGAATTTCGTCGTTCCTTTGAATGCTATGAAAGGCAAGGAGGTTAGATATCTAAACTCCTTGACACTACAGCGCTTCCTAGTAGAGAATGGAGGAACTTTGTGTTGGCGGAAACTCCCGAGATTAATTTTGCCATTGAACACGGCCTACTGAATTCAAATGGGTTCTTTAACATGCCAACAACGTATGACATCCATATGGTGATTTTTGTCGCCTTTCAAAAATCACTTACCACGGCCAGGAGCGAACCTGCAAGCTTGGGGTTGGTAGTCTGACACGATAACCACTCACCCACCATGGCAAGCTTCTGTCTGATAACCGGTGTTAATGTGATGGCTGTATTAGTGTGTGTTATCTCTTTTCAATTCAAGTAAAGACTACAGACATTGAATTTTTTCTAGTTGTTGTTGTTGTTGTTTGAGTCTTCAGTCTCTTGACTGGTTTGATGGAGCAATCCATGCCTCCCCGTCCTGAGCTAATCATTTCATCTCTACATAGCTACCACACCCTACATCCGAGGCAATCTGTTTAACATATTCTAACCTTGGTCTACCCCTATAGTTCTGGCCCTCGACCCTTCCTTCAAGTAGTTCCTAATTTTGCCGCCAAACGACTTCTAGTTCAGAGCTTGGTTACCAGATGCCACCGCAGTCGGCTCCTGGCGACGAACGTCGGAACCTAGGAGCGTTTGTCAAATTTGTAACCTATAACTTAGCTTCACACAGGTCTAATTAGTGGACGGTTCTTTAACATGACATAAATCTATGACATGGTGACCGCCGGCTTTACATCCCCTCCGAAGAAAGGCATACTGAGGGATTTTAACGCTCTTAAAAAATCCGACGACTTCGGCCGGGTTTGAACCCGCGATATTGGGCATAGAAGCTCAGCATACTACCAACTACGCCACAAAAGCTGTTGATTTCGGTGTTAAAACTACACTATTTTGGTGGGAATTTTGCGAAATAAATTGTCATAATGATGGATGTTTCTTGTGAATGGGGCAAATCTAACAAATTATGTGATTGCAGCGTCAAATACAAAGAACCCCTCACTGTTGTATTCCTCGGTCCTCGAGAAAACTGTCGTGACTTTAGTTTTCGGCATTTTTATACTTCAATGCTGGATGTTTGCCGATAAAGTTTTATCAGTCGCGAACTCGCACAGAATGACCAGTGACCACATTGCCATTTGAAGTAATCGATATCAGATATCGATTTTCATCCATAGCCATAGAGATCGCAGAACTGAATACACATACTTCCGGCTTTGTGGGCATTGTGTAGAGAATATGCAGCACTATCAATCAAATGAGAAGGAACCACGACAGTTAAACGTTTATAGGAGAGCTTTTTCGATAATATTTAGCATTTTTCGTACCAAGTTGAGTATATTTCGTGATTTATTTTATTTATTCGTATCAGAAGCAATAGGGCCTACATCATGTAAAATTAGCATAGATAACTTTTTTAAAATAAAAACACACTAAAGGTACTTTCAAAATAACAATTAAATTACATCGCACCAAAATTTGGAAAGATCTCGTCCATTTGGGATGGCCTGAACTACATCCTGCATAGTGCAAATGAGAGGGCAGGAGTTGCAATGGAGAAGGTGCGCCATGGTTTGTTCTTCTCCGCAGGCTCAAAAGGTTGACTCATCGGAAAGGCCCCACTTCTTCATATTGGTCTTAGATCGACCGACCCCAGACCGCAGCCTGTTCAGACTCTTCCATGTAGGCCACGACTCTTCATAACCAGCAGGAAGAGTTTCAGATAGAACCATCCATCCGTTGAGATTATTGTTTCTGGATCTCCAGGAAGTTAGCCTTGATGATTGAGGTGAATCCGACAGGCGCTCAGTAGAGTATAGGAAACTTCGCCTAGATTTCAATCGTTGTTGAGCAGGTTGATAATTATGTAGAGGATGTGTCTGGGAAACTTCTACTTTAGATTTTTCATGTTTGGCAGCTACTTCACGTCTAATATCTGGGGGAGCAATGCCAGCCAAGCAATATAACTTGTCACAAGGTGTAGATCTTAGGCAACCAGTTATAAGCCGACAAGTTTCATTTAAAGCAATATCTACCTGTTTGGCATGACATGATCTATACCAAACAGGGCATGCATATTCTGCTGCAGAGTAGCTCAGTGCTAAAGCAGTAGTTCTCATTGTTTGAGCTTGCATTCCCCAGTTGGTACCACATAACTTGCGAAGAATGGAATTTCGCGTAGATACTTTGTGCTTCGTGTTAACACAATGTTGTTCATACGTGAGTGCACGATCCAGAGTTACCCCTAGATATTTAGGTGTAGAGCAATGATCCAAAAGAGCACCCTCCCAGAAAATCTTCAGTTTTCTTCTTGCCTGCATATTCTTTAAGTGAAAAGCGCAAACTTGCGTCTTTGAGGTGTTAGGCTTTAGATGGTTTTCTCTGTAGTATGGACTCAGTTCATCTAAGGCTGCCATTAATCTCCGTTCAACACTCTCAAACTGATCACCCGGGGTGAGAATAGCTCGATCATCTGCATAGATGAAGCTTTTAGTTCCTTCTGGCAAGGGTTGATCATTCGTGTAAATATTAAATAATATTGGAGACAAAACACTACCTTGAGGTAGGCCATTCCGGAGATTCTTCCAACGACTATGTCGCCCTTGGAAATCTACAAAGAATCTTCGATTTTCAAGAAGACATCGAAGAAATTCAGTCAGCTTGTTGTCCTTGGTCATCTTATGAAGTTTACTCAACAGAATTTGGTGGTTAACTGTGTCATAGGCCGCAGTTAGGTCGATGAAGACTGCCCCAGTTATTTTTCGATTTTCAAAACCATCTTCAATATATTGGGTCAAATGGAGTATTTGTGATGTACAATTCTTCCCTCTTCTAAAACCAGCTTGCTCGGGGATCAAAAGTGGTTCAACTATTTTTGCAAGCCTTACCAGAACCATTCGTTCTAAGATCTTGAATAAATGACAGAGCAAGGATATTGGTCTGTAATTTTTAGGATCATGGGGATCTTTTCCTGGTTTGAGGAATGCTATAACTCTAGATTTCCTCCAGATTTTGGGTATTCTGCAGGTTCGAATGCAATTGTTAAATAGATTGAGTACCCATTCTCTAGTAACAGGTCCAAAGTTCTTGATTTGTTGAATACAGATTTCATCTACACCAGGAGCCTTTCCATTTTTGCTGATATTTATAGCGTCATTTAGTTCTGCCAAGGTAAAGGGATTAGAAAGTATACTGGTCTCTGGTCTGAATTTTGGCCTAGTATCCACTTTTGTTCTAGAACTGGAGTTCATAGACTTGCCATTTTGGACGAGTTGGTGAGCAATTTGGTTTGCAGATACGTTATAAAGAGAAGATGATTTATTAGGATCATTACTGAGACGCCTGAGTAGCCTCCAGGCCTTATGGCTACTCCTATCCATGTTAACTTCTTCCATCAATTTTAACCACTGTTCTCGTTTAGACTCTGAAATAGCAGAGATAAGTTGTTGTCCGCTTGCAATAGTTTCAGCACTAAAAGGATCCCTTTCATACAAATTGAAGTAGTTTGTCAGTAAGGCAGATGTTTCCTGGGAAAGACCTTGTATGTAATTAGTTCTGCATCCTCTTGGAATGGCTTCGTTAGAACACGATCTAATGGCATCAATAAATTGATCATATGCCTCTGGTATGGGACTGATTGTACTCATCTTTGTATCTAAAGAGGAAGTAAAACATTCCCAGTTTGCCTTTTTGAAATTGTATCTTCTCTTAAAGTAGGCTAAACACTCTGTGGCCTGACGGCTGCTACTATCTGGCACATTATTGGACGATGTTGTGAGTTAGGAATAGGAAGGCAAACAGATTTAATACACTGATGGGCAATCTGATCACTCACAAAAATAAGGTCTGGATTATATCCACGTTTCCACCTTCTACTGTTGAAGGATGAAGGAAGTTTGTTATTATGAATGAGGGACAGTTGGTGTGATTCCGCCCAATGCATAACAGCTTCTCCATTCTCATCATCATGTAGATAACCCCATATAATGCTGTGACTGTTGAAATCACCCACGAAGATGGACACTTTCTCCAAATTCAGATTATCAGGTTGTCTGAATGAAAAGCTTACCTTTGGGGGTTTATAAATGGAAAAAATGATTGAGTTACTCAATTCTATCGCAATAATTTCTATGTCATTGTCAGCTGTGATGGAGGTTGCAATTATTCGTGATTATTCGTGCAATACATCAGATTTCGTGATATTTCGAGAGTTCATTTAGCTAAAATACGGTAGTCATAATTATATAGGCAGGAAGGAAGGTATGAAGAAGATTCACGCGTATCGCTATTACCAAACAATTATTCCTCGTGTGGAGTCATGCGGCTATCTCGGGATTAGTTAGTTATTGTTGTTTTAAGGGGCGGAACTACGAGGTCATCTGCCCCTCTTAACACAGATTAAAGAATACAAATTTGGAATTGAATTTAAAATTTTGAGTTGGACGCCTAAATTTAAAAAGACCAAAAATTAATAAAACAAAAACAAGAACAAAATTAATTAAAAATTATAAAAATAAACAAAAATTACGGAAAAACAAAACATTGTCATTCAAAAACGAACAAGTCGTTGAGTCAATTTATACTGGCCCTAACCCACTCTCACTTATAAAGCGGATAACGCGATCAGCAGCCACCGCGTCATCGGCTAATATAAGTTTGAGTGTCGTCTGCAAACCAAGTCAGCAAGATCCACACACTCGGTGAAAACGGCTCCACAGGTACAAAGTGGGGGGGGGGGGGTCTTCTCTTCTCAGTGGATCTTGCATGACTTATCCTTAGCCTGCACAAAATGACGGACTCTCTCCGTGACCGGAAAGAGCTCCGCCAAACGCGAGTAGTTCCCTTGATCGCTCTCAGTTTACTGGGCAGTGGGTCAGCTAGCCACTGACTCTCCCAAAATGCCAGCAAGTGTCGGCTTACCGAGTGCGAATATCTCTAGCGGGTACCTCCATTGGTCGAGGTGGTAGTGCAGCTTGATCCGCTAACTCATTTCCCGCAATTCCCATGTGGCTTGGAAGCCTATCTCGGGATTGCCATAATAAAAGGTTATACCGGGGTGAGCTCGTTGGGAGCGTCGCTAATAAGGCGCAAAAGTCGTTATACTTCGTTATGAGAAACATGAAGGGTAGCAGTATTCCGGCCAATTTTGGAATAAGTTACGCCACGAGTGTTTGGGAGCCCTACCAATCAACTCTAACGAATAAATTGGAGATGTGCAAAGGAAAGCTGGAAGATTCGTACGGCACTTGGCAAATTCTCCCAAACTGACAGTGTCTCTGAATGTTAAAGTCATTGGGTTGGGAATGCCTACACAGCAGAAGACATAAAAGAAGACTCCAGGAGATGTACAAAGCACACACAGGAGAGCCGGCCTGGAATGAGTTGCGAAACAGAATGCATGAGCCAGATTATATGGGTAGGAGAGATCACGAATACAAAATTAGGCCCATCATTCAAAAAACAAACTTAGCTAAGTATTATTTTATAAACAGGGGTATTCAAACATGGAAGAAGTCTTTGAACCTTTTCCTAGCAGTTTAAAAGTTTTCAAGAAGAAATTGAATGTTGCATTCAGGGAACACATAGACATTGCGATATACAGCATGTAAATATATTGTTACCACCAGGTTTTGCCTAACAGTACCTAATACGGCCCCTATTGGTTGTCTATATAATAACTGGCCATTTGACTGCGTTATTAAATTAATTAATTAATTTATGTTCGACCCTGGTGAAATGTAAATATTATATGTTAGAAAACTGTAGTCTACTATAATGAGGCTCATTATAGTACACGTTTTCATTATGATACAGTTTCTCCCACCAATCAGAGCTCAAGGAACAGTTGTGTGACCAATTACGTGAGGATAGCATCGCACCTGCGCTGACTTCCACGGCCTCCTATTTTAAATGTCACTGCGTGACTCTTGTCATAGTGAGGCATTCCAGGAGGCCATGGTCAAATACAATGGATTCTCTGCGTCTCATGCGCTCTGTTAAGTACATAAAACTGGTGAAATCTCGACAGATATTTATGAATATTTATGTTCGAACATAAAATAGTTATAATTATCGTCGAACATAAACAGTCTTATGCAACTCGCCTATAATGGTAATTAAGACACTCGTATGGAAGCGAGTTTTATAAACATACTCATGTCTTAATTATTGCCATTATAGGCTTGTTGCATAATGTACTATAAAAAGGGTAAAAACAGAAAAAGTGACAAAAAAGAAGGTCAGGGAACAACTCTTCCCTTCAAACAGAGAAAGCGACACGAGCCTCGAGTCCAGTCATCCCTCATACAAGATATTCACTTGGTGAGAGCACACTTCTCACTGTTACCAATAATCACATGTTATTTTGCTGTATTCAAGTTTACAAACTAGAAATCACGGTGGCATAGTTGGTAGCATGCTGATCTTCTATGCCCGGGATCGCGGCCGAAGTCGTCGGATTTGTTTAAGAACGTTGCAGATCTCTCAGTACACCTTCGGAGGGAAAGTAAAGCCGGCGGGCCCACGTCATAGATTTATGGCATGTAAAAGAACCTTTCATTAACTAAACTTGTGTGAAGCAACATTTGTAAGTTAGGTTTGATTAATGCTCTTAAGTTCCACCGTTCGTCACTAGGCGCTGGTTGCGATGGCATCTAGTAGTAGCCAAGTTCACAGCTAGGTATCGTTGACGGTAGCATTTGGTAGCAAAAGTAGGAACTAATTGAAATTGATCGTATGAAGTCCTTCTACCTGAATCACAGATAACACACACTAATTCAGTCATCACAATTAACACGGGTTATCAGACAGATTCTACACACACCCAAAGTACACGGGGCTACATGACCGCGTTGTCACAGCCCCTAAATTAAGGATCCAACCAACCAAAGAAAATCACAATATCATGTCAATATTTCGACAACATAAAAAATATTATTTCTTTTGTTCATAGGACGAAGCAAAGAGGATATAAAAAGTAGGTTAGCTCAGGCAAGGACAACATTTCTACAGAAAAGGAATCTGTTGACATCGAATATAGGAAGTCATTTTTGAAAACCTATGTCTGGAGCGTGGCGCTCTATGGAAGTGAAACTTGGACTATTGGTGCAGCAGAAAAGAGAATTGAAGCGTTTGAAATGTGGTGTTACAGGAGAATGATGTAGATCAGATGGGTAGATAGGGTGACAAACGAAGAGGTATTAAGATGAGTGGGTGAGGAGAGATGTTTCTGGCAACTGCTCATTTTTATTTATTGAGCGTATGGCTTTTAGTTCCGGGAGTGCCCGAGGACATGTTCGGCTCGCCAGAGTTTGTAGCTGTTTCTATGCTGACACCCATGGGGTGAGCTACAAGTACGGCGACTGCTAATGAAGAGAAGAGATAAGTTCGTATTAAGACAGCCAGGAATGATAATGATCGTGTGGGCTCCTCAGAGGCCAAGTGCAGGCGATCTGCGCGCCGTAATTAGGATGAAGTAATGATGAAGACGTCACTCCCCGAGGCATGGGAACAAATGGTTTAAATCCATTTTTGAACTTTTTTTTTGCAAATTATCAAATTACGAACCCGAGACACGTAATAAAACAAGTAGTTTCGTAAAGAACTATACAGCCTATTGCATATATCCTACTTATGTTAATTGCCTCTATCAAAATACAAAATTTCAGTTTGATTGTTGTGATAGATTAGTAGATATTGAGAACCGTCTAAATATTTCAGATGGTCGCCAGGTTGGATTTTTATTTATGTACTTATTACATTAAGATTATTGTGTACGTGTGGTATTCATACTCAATCGCATGATTAGGACACAAGAAGTAAAAAACTAGATTTTAAAATTTCGCTCAGCTGCCATCTTGTGGTTATGAAAAAAATTGAAATAAATTAGATGACAGTGGATTAACATTTGTATAAGCATATAACGTGCAAAGTTTCACTGCACTCGGATAGTTAATTCGCGAGAAACGTCCATTTAAATATTTATCTTCGCGTCGCCGCCATGTTGGATTTATGCTCACCAGGTTACTGAAAGTCCTATAGGTGAACTTATGTTCATAGCCCCTATGAACATTAAAAAATTCAGTTTGATTGCTGTAAAAGATTCGTAGATATTGGGAACCGTCAAAATATTTCGGATGATCGCCATTTTGGATTGTTATATGTATAGGCCATAGTGTTATGAACCATTAAAGGAAAATTATTGCATAGCTTCATTATTCAAACCTTCACTTCGATTGCATGATTAAAACACAAGAAATAAAAACTTAATTTTTAAATTTCGCACATCCGCCATCTTGAGGTTACGTAAACAATTGAACTAAATTAGATGCCAGTGCATTACAATGTATAAAAACATATGCTGTACCATGTTTCATTACGATTGGATGGTTAAATCGCGAGTAACGTCTATTTATAAGTCTCAACTTCGCTTGGCCGCCATGTTGGTTTTGTAGTTACCAGGTTTCTGAAAGTCTCATAAATGAACTTCTAGTAGTTCTCTTTATCACCGTACAAAATTTTAGGGTGATATCGGTAATAGTTTCGGAGATACTGAATGCAGGTGAAATATTTCGCACAGCCGCCATGTTGGATTGGTGAGACACAACAAAATTTGAAGAGCACGGTCGGGGTCGGCCAGAATGGTGCTATGACTTTACCAACTTTCATTGAAATCGCTCGAGCCGTTTGGAAGTTATTAGGGGGGACACAGACACACGGACAAAAGGTGACCTCATAAGCCTATTATTTCATAAAATGAAAATAGGCTAAAAAATTACAACCTAGTGAAAGTATTATTTTATTTTATATACCCCTAAACCTTTTCGAATAGCGCGCTAACCACGGAGCCGGAATAGCAAGTTTAATTATGGAGGGAAGGGTCGAGGACAAGAACTGTAGGGGTAGACCAAGGTTAGAATATGTTAAACAGATTTCCTTGGATGTAGGGTGTGGTATCTATGTAGAGAAGAAACGATTAGTTCAGTACACAAAAATGGAATGTTTTATTATATCATCTGTAATTGGGTGCCTATCCTGTTGATGGTAAATAAATCTATCTATCTTGAAACACATTTGTTGTATGCTGGTAAAATAGGTTATTCCGATACAATTATCTTTAGCGGTGGGGTTTGGCAAGTGTCTAAGTTGCGGTTCGCCACTTATCAAAAGGATGTGCACCCCTGTATTTCATCAATGAGCATTAACAATAATTCCTTTCCGTTGTATCTGAACGTGTTCTGGCACCAAAAGAGTAAGCTATACTCCTCTCAGAAATGTACGACGAAAAGAGTCGATCTCTTTTGAGATTGAATATTAGAAACGTAGCCTAAAGAACTGTTGAACTTTACCACGTTACAAATTAAATGGACAACTCAGGCAACTTCGCCATTTCCCCGAAAGAAAAACGAAACATACAATGGTTATTTACAAAATACAGAATTCTTCACATCAAAGTATATAGAAAATGAAAATCAATACATCGTCAAACTGACCATCAAATCAAATAGTAGCCTAATGTTTATTTTTCAATAGTCTGTCAGGCTGAACGTTGTCCAATTATTGTCTACTTTTTAATTTATTTTAACGAAACACTTTTATAATTCTCTTATTTCAACCAGGGCCTACAATAATGGGAACAATCTCAGCATTCACACTATATCCGTATATCCACGTTTTCAATAGTATAAGATATTTATCCACAGGCCGCATAAAGTGACTTCGAGGGCCGCTGGTTGTGCATCCCTGATGTCAAAGAACAACACAAGATAAAAGAAAAGAGAGTGGCTGAATAGGTAAAAGTTTCACGGATGATGATGATAGAAGTTTTAAGGGGACAGCGAGGAGCTCTTCTTTTTGTGGGAGGTGGTTAAAATTTGCAAGCATAATACCGTAATTCCGAAGTCCCAGGTTGAATATACATGGCCCGTGTTCGCTCTCTACGGCCCTACATTGATCCATTTGGCTTCTTCTATCATCCCTGACAGTTTGCAACACCCTGTATAGTCTGAAGACAAATGTGGCGACGCTGTAAAACAGCAATACGGGCAGGGTTGCCAGACGTTCAGTTTTAATCGTTAACGGAACGCCAAATATTCCGTTTTTTGGTTAATTTGATAGTATATTCAATTTCGAACCAATTTTCAAATGTCCTGCTTCGGAATTAATTGTAATATGTAGCTTGTTTTCTGGTGATACAGGTGCAAGTTTGAAAGAGAACATGATTTCTATGTCTGTATCAGATATATGGGTACATGTTATAGATTTATTAGGGACAACAAAATTAAGGAATATCTTATTTAGTCCTTGTGAAGTTAATACTCTGTATTTCCCCCCCCCCCCCAATGCTTTTACGGATGGAGTTTTTCTGTCATGAATATGAAATGTAGAAATGATAGAAGCTCCGTTAGTTTGAAAATACAAGAATTGTTCACATATTGCAAGTATGACGAAAATTGTAGTGAATTTTATCAGCGCCAAATAACAGTTCCACCTTAATTGGTTCGTTTTACAATACTGTATATGAATATCCTTTATAGTATGCTTATGGCTTACATAGCTAGTCGCTGATACTTCCATATCAACTGTCAAACATGAACTAATCTCTAGTAAAGTTAACTCGGTATTAAAAATAATAGTTTAACAAATAAAACATCCTTGCAAAGGGCCGTTCAAATGAAAAGCATTTGTAAGTTGCTGGTATCATAGGCCTATATGATGTGTCAGCAATAATTACTGTTCATTTTGTATATTTGATTATGTATATGCATATTATTTATTACAACATTTAATTACCTTGATTTTAAAAAAACAATGATTTGGGACATGTGTTCCATTTTTCCATTCTTGAAATCTGCCAACCCTATACGGGGTGTGATCGTCAGCTGTTTTGTTGCCACTCCACACGCTAAATAAGAAATTGTTAGGTTAGGACACGTATCTGGTATTGTTAGTTACGATAAGCTGACGACAGAAGACACAATAAAGAAGGCCGTCAATTGAACTCTTGCATGATTGGATATAGCCTAGGGGCATGGGATAGCCTCTTGAAGACTAGAATCGCAAATTCATTGGACGGAAGTTAGGATTATAATGCACGCGAGAGTGGCTCGGAGATTGGCAGCGGCAGTCGTCTTGTTTCAATCATGCAAATTTTACGTTTTTTCGGGAATAAGGTATTTCCCTCGCAAATATCTCGCACTGAAGATTTTCACACTTATCTTCGATCAGGAAAGTGCGAGTTATATGCAAGCAAATGCCGGTAATCTACCAGTAGACGAAAATTCAACCTGAAAACCAGCATGCACCGAAGCAGCACGAAAACAAGCGAACAGCGGCTACGGGGCAAGCAGTCACGAATGTCAATCCAAAGTACAGTGACAGGCGCGGATCTAGAGTTTGGCTTTGGGGGGGGTCACAGAATCGAAATTGTTAAGAAAAATGGTATCACTAACAACGCAATCACAAAATAACCAAACGTACAAAACCAGACCATTTTTTTTGCAAGCTACATGGATAGAAATTTGATGCGTATAGCGCACCAAAAATATTCGTACAAATTGCAACGGCGTGTTTTGCGACTTTTACACCGAGCTTCGAGAAAAGTATCAAGTTTCGGCAAGTCGAGTTGGTACCGACAAAGGGAGAAAGCCACACCTTAAATTGCCAACCAAGCTTGCAGTTTGGACGTCGGCAACATTTTTTGGTGCGAAATAAGCCCCAAATTCCTATCCGTGCATTGCTGCACATTCATCGTGAGATCGCTCTAGACATGGATTCGGTAATCACAAGGTTTGCTAAACAAAATAGACGAGTTGGTTTTGTTATATAAATAATCGTTTTTATATAACAGGTATGAAGTTGTAAATATGTACAGTTGTAACAGAACATCATAATTGCAATAAAGATATTTTCAGTATTGAATAAAATGAAAAAAAAAACCTGTTTTTCAGTTAAAATTCGTTAAGTTTTATTTGTCTGGTTATTGCGTTTTCGTTTTTTGAGTTTGCAAAAAAAATTGGTCTCCGTTTTGGGGGTCATGACCCCCGTGACCCCCCTGAATCGGCGCCTGTACAGTGATTCATTCAGGCACCTGTATTCAATTTAATCAACGTTTTGCCGCTTCTTCCTTACAAAACTAGCCTTGCATAGGGGCTCTCATATTTCTATTTAAATTGGCTTTCAAAACGATAACGCAGCTTATTTGTGCCAAGTACCGTGATGTACAGAGTGTATTCTGCCTATTCAATAAAAAATCTTGACTTGTCATTGCAGTGTTATGTCACTAAAATCCAGGGGGCGTGGTGGCTCAGCGGTCTAGCTGTATGCCTCTCACCAAGGTGGTCCGGGCTCGATTCCCGGTCAATGCATGTGAGATTTTCGAAGTGAAATGCCATGTCCTGCGGTTCGGATTACACGTAAAAAGGAGGTCCCGTGGCTCATAATCACAAGATTCACGGTCACGAAAAACTACAATCTTCCTTCCTTTTCCTTCACTAAAATCCAAGACTATTTGGAGTTGTTTACGGCTTTAAGCATAGGAACAGCCATTTTCTTGCTACCCAAAGTGAACGTGCCGTTTGGCTTCAACAGCTTGCACTAGCCAGCGCAGCGAAGGCATCTCCTTCCGTTCTTTCCTCCATGCAGTGATGTTCTGTTCCAACTGCGGAAGGAAGAATTATAAACTCTATTTGAGATAACGAACTTGCCATAACCTGTACTGTATCTTAGATCTACAATTTCACGACACAGAACACAAGAATTCGTCACGTTTCTGGTGTCCCGTAACATTTCTCACAAGTTGTATGATACGCGCGTACCGGCTTCAGCAAAAAGGGGTGTGTTCATTATTTATTTTACGGCACGACCTTCTGATGTCCGGGATCAAACACACCTTGCGTTATAGGTTTCTAGCGTAGCCTACTTATCGACAATGCAAAAGACGGATACGGATGTAATGAGAGGAGCACCCAGGGATATCCTCTCAGTCACTCTTCCTTCCTGCCAGCAGTGAACACGTCAACTGTCACAAGATTTCCCTCATTATTGACTGTCACACCTGAGGTCCGGGATCGATTCCTGGTTCTATCATGGAATTTAATTCTGAGGGCTGTAACGGTGTAGGAGTAGATAGCCAGGGGGGGGGGGGGGGTTAAACCTGATTTTTCCTGGCGTTCGTTTTTTTTTTTTTTCGATATTTCCCGAACCAATGATCGGATTTGGACGTGTAAGGAGTAAAATTTCTTGCGGTAACGCCCGTTTTGATATGGCCTGCTTATTTTATAGATTTACCCAAATGTTAACAAACTGCTAGGTCATCCGCCTGTTATATTTCGCGAACCAGTAATCGGAGATAGTTGTGCGACAGGTCAAACGAAAGTTCGTAATGCCCCCTTTCCAGGGGACCACTGGTTTAGTCAAATTTTATCCAAGGGGCTTAAACTGCATGGGAAAGGACCCATTTTATTTATACGAGACTGTACCTTGCTCTATGTACAGCGTGTTCCGATTCAACACGGAACTGTAAGATGGGTTGCCTACCCACCTGCAATTGTCTTGAAATCTGCTCGCAGCGCGCTAGCGACGGGGCTGAGTTCGATTTCACTGATTGCCGCCTTCTTTCGCAGCATTGCAAAGTATTTCGAAATATATTTACACAGGCTTCACAAAAAGTTTGAACGATGTTCTTTAATTTTTTGTTTCAATGACTTTATTTCTTTTAGTTGTTTGTTGTTTTCAATGTTATTGCTATGATGATGACGATACAGTGATTCTTACGGCCGGATGCCCTTTCTGACGCCAACCTCATGAGAGGAGTTTATGAAGGTATGGCCTCGGGTGACGGGTGCAAGCTTTGTTATTTGACGCCCAAAGGGCAGCTTGCATGTCGAATTTTTTCGTTCCTTGGAGCGCTATGAAAATCAAGGAGGTTAGATATCTAAGTCTCACCAAGGTTGTAATACTCCTTCATGACAACACATGATCCCCAATAGCCTAGAAGACGACCACGCTGTTGAAGTGGTTTCGCTGGGACATCATTGACCACCCTCCCTACAACTCGTTGCGTGAGTACACCAGCAACATGCAATACAGCTCTGCGCGGTGGATACATCAAGACCTTCGCACAGTGACGTATTGACTCTCACTCCGAGCATCACTGCTGAGTACTCGTGGGTTTGGAACAGCCTGGGCTAGCATTCACTGCAGACGAGGTGGTGAAACACGCAAGGACGGGAGCGATATTCAAACTCAACCCACGAAGCTACAAGAATCTAAACCGATATGGAGACTGCATGGGCTATCAGTTGGCTGTACATGATTCACTGCAGGCTTTGTATCCTGAGTTTCTGACCAACCCTCGTATTTACAACAGGTGATGGACACTGTGACATCTACAATTAATTACAATTCATCACATCATCAGGCCGACATCAATTGTCATTACAGCGTGTTTCACTGCAGGCTGTGTAGCCTTACTTTCGGTACAACCCTCGTATATTCCAATAAAACACTGTGGGTGAGTGGATAGCGTGTCGGTCTACTAACCCCAAGCTTGCAGGTTCGCTCCTGGCCGTGGTAAGTGATATTTTTTTTTGAAAGGCGGCAAAAATACAACACGCATGTCATACGATGTTAGCATGTCAAAGAACCCATTTGAATTCAGTAGGCCGTGTTCATAATGGAAAAATTAATCTCGGGATTTTCTGCCAACACAAATTCCTCATTTGTCTACTAGAAAGCGCTATAGTGTTCAAGGAGCTTAGATATCTAACCTCCTTGACTTTCATAGTGATTCAAGGAACAACGAAATTCGACATGCAAGCTACCCTCTGGGTGTCGCACCCGGCACCCGAGGCCATACGATATTATTATTATTATTATTATTATTATTATTATTATTATTAACTAAAAAGAGACAGTGATTCTGAAAGACTGGACTTAATATAATTTTAAATGCTACAAATGCTTGAAAGGCTGGAGGCTTCTCGCTTCGCTCGAAGCCAAAGACTCTTGACATGTTAGATGATCAAGAAACAATCAGAACGCTAGAAAGTTACAAGTCATGAGGGAGCTGGAGCGCGCGGAGAAAGGAGGGAACTGGCTGAATGACGTCACGCTCGCTGTCTCGTAACGCCAGAGCTCACCAGTGAACTGAGTACACATGCACCAAGCGGTACTATGACGTCACACACCTCAGTGCATTCTCGGTACATTTCACGACGTCGCCGTAACGACGAAGTCCACTAGATCATTTAAAATGATAATATAACAGATGATGAACTCGTTCAACAAACGACTGTCGTCACACACAAAAGTTTCAGTCGATCAACACACAGTTACTAGAATAAGTGTAAAAGTAACGTGAAGTAGATTAGGAGACTTTGATAACTCCGTCTACTTTAAATATCCCCAAAGCAAGAGACGATTTCTTCTCACCAGTCGTGTTGAGTCAATCTCTCCTTACCATGAATTCCGGAACGTCAGAAGCTACCACCTGGTGGTGTTGTATTTTGTTACAAACTAAAAAGTTACTAAATTCAAATTTCTACGAAAGTGGTATTAATTGATTTACACAACCCAAGCCAGAACTGAATTTGTCACAAATACGTGGTAATTTAATTTCTATGTTGGTTTGTTGAAACCCTTCCCTTCACTTATAATGTTTACTTTCAAGCCCTTCAGAATACAGATTTAGCCGACTCTCCCCTGTTATACGGTAGATTGTTATGGACTATTATCATATATTATTATTTATGCACTATTGAAGAAGAAGAAGAAGAAGAAGAAGAAGGCATGTTTCGCTCGTGAAGCGAGCATTATTAGATACAGTGATCACTAAGGTCCAGATAGTTACGTGTTTAAACATTTTTAACTAAATATTTTGTATTTATTTACATATTTTTGCGTGTTTATAAATAAAAACATATTTGCGAGTGATTGCGTGTTGTTCATCCCACAGGGAGGTCTCTCGCCGTCTACGTCATTCAGTTCGTCGTAAGCTTTGGGCTAGGAAAAACTGCTTCTTGCTACAAGACAACACATTGCTCCGTGCTTGTCCAAGAGGAACCATTTGGCACGTCCTCCGTACTCACCTGATCTCACACCATGCTGAGGATGTCATTACCTTGCTCCCAATATCTTCCAGCAGCTACTGTATATGAACGTTGGCAAACGTGCGCCGACTATTTTGAGGGAGGGCGAGGTTCTGTGTATGAGTACGCCGTGTTGTACGGCAACATGTAACACTCACTGTTTTTGCTGGCGGCCTACACCCTAGGCGCCAGTCCCTGCATTTAATAGTGCGATAGGCTGTGTGCAGCGTGTCTGTCCGTGTGTGTGGGTTTCTTTTTGCCGTGTGGCCTCTTGAGAGGCCGAGTGCAGGCCTTTCTAGTCGACACCCGGGGGCGACCTGCACGCTGAGATGTGAGATGGAATGGATGAAGATGAATGTATCTGGGCAAGGATGTGGAAGGAAGCCTGTCAGAAGGTACTGTCCCAGCATTTGCCTGGTGTTGAAAATGGGGGAAACCAGTTCAAGGACGGCCGACTGCCAACCCACGCGTCTACCGAGTCAGCAGAGAGCTTTAGCGAGCGTTTCCGTGTGAGGTAATGTCACGTGACTAGGAGTAGGGAATTCACCTCGGCAGGCACGGTAAGGTCTACTCCCCGTGGATATTGGTCTACGATCTTCAAATAAGTTGCCGTTCGTTTGCTCCTGTCGGAATCCCTTGTATATTATCCGTCTTCGACGCCTTCCCGCGACGCTAGGAGCGTCCCTGCCTTCATTTCATGTCTCTCAATCTTCACGTGTTAAGTTAACCCCGTGTACATGGGTGTGTATACTCGCAACTGAGCCTAGAATTAAGATGATGGCATTTGCCTGGAGTGGAACTGGGAGGTGAGGTGGGAATCAAACCAGGATCCTCGATGTGGTAGCTGCTACACAATTGCATACTTCACGCTTCCAAAAGTTAAGAAAATGGCCACGAGTGGGAAGAGGATCGGGCTAATCCTGTTCACAAAACTCCTTGGAAGATGATTGTGGTGGTGTTTGTATATTCTTCGGTATTATCAAGTAGGCTGAGAATTGCAAAAAGCTTAAAAGTTATGCACATGTAGTTAATTTAATAAATGACGTCACAGCATCAGTCCTCTTGTTTTCAACGATTTCACGTTCTTTCATCTAAAGAAAAAAATCAGTCCCCGGCTATTCTTGCTCATCAGCCATGATTGTTTGTTTTTAACCAAGGAGTACACAATATCTCTACTTAGTATGAAACAAAGTCACCGATTCTTGGATTTAACGGGAAATGTATGAAACAAAGTCACCGATTCTTGGATTTAACGGGAAATCTCGAGAACCACTGGATGGATTTTGATGCGGTTTTCACCATTCTGTAAAAAATATCTCGACAAAGGTTTCTGTAGAAAATAATTTATTCATGATCAAAGGAAGACAAGCAGTAACGATTTCAGTGAAAATCTGGGGGGAAAAACTGGCGTCCGTGCTTCAATACATCGCCCTCTATAAGTGTTTTTACGTTTTCATTTCTCCCATTCAATTACTGAGGCGACAGTTTACGAGCTAGCTAGGGATGAGCTCGCCATTCTTAAATTACTTCTGATAAGAATTCGATGCACATGCATCTCCATGATAATATAATTAATAGTCTAGTCAGTGATTTAATTCCATCATGCCGAGACGAAAAACGAATATAGGTCGTAGTTCATTGATATCGAAAGCAAAGCGCTTATCACGTAATGCGTCCATACCTGTTCCCGGGCGAAGCCGCGGCGGGTTGCTTGTCACATGGGAATTCCAGGTTAGGTTGTATCATCTGTAGAACATTCAACACAGAAGGTTTTGACAACAAAAGTTTGGTGCTTTTCAGTAGGTCAACACGAATGTACCCAAAAAGAGCTGGGGTATGCCCTAATCCTGAAATAAATTACATGAGATTAATAAATACACTAGGATGACCAGTTTCGATCGTCAAGCGATCATCATCAGATCCATTACACTTAGGCTATAAAATCTATGTTTGAAAATACAGGTGAAAATATTTACAATATGTACAATCGTAGACCAATATCCACGGGGAGTAGACCTTACCGTGCCTGCCGAGGTGAATTCCCTACTCCTAGTCACGTGACATTACCTCACACGGAAACGCTCGCTAAAGCTCTCTTTTGGGTACATTCGTGTTGACCGACTGAAAAGCACTAAACTCTTGTTTACTAAGGCAACACTGACAAATGGCTTCAAACCCCATAATAAGGTTTTGACAACGGAGATCTCATAATAAATTCAGTGTCGTCGCATTCAGCAAAGTAATTCCTTCGCTCTTTATAAGTTCGTGGTCGACGAATATCTAGCAAGTCTTCAAAAACAGCGTCATCGTTCAGGATATAGTTTAATGTAGCTCCATTATGGATTGGAATGGTTCGTAAATCGACCGTCAAGTCGCCAATTATGTGTTGACAGCAGGGGCGTTATTGCCCGGTGGGCCCGCCCCCGAAATTTTTATCACATATAATATTTGTTTATGAATTAAAACAATAAATACTTAAAATACTTATCATGTACTATTGTTGACGTATGGCAACGTTGCAAAGCGAGGCGACGGTATGGCAACGTTGCAAAGCGAGGCGAAGGTAGAGCGATGTAAACAGTGTGACAATCAGTTTGCTCTGATGTTATGTGTAACAACATAACCTCTTATTACTCTCCAGTGCCTCCGCGCTCTTATGAACGAACCAAGAACAGCAACAAGTGCCTTTGAAGTGTGTGACAATAGTACATTATGCAATGAGCGTATAATGGCAATAAATAAGACACGAGTATGTTTTTTTAATTTCCATACGAGTGACTTAATTACCATCATAGGCGAGTTGCATACGACTGTTTATGTTCGACGATAATTATAACTTTATTATAGGTTTTTAACATAAATATTCATAAATATCTGTGGGATTCAGTTAATTCAGTTAGTGAACAAAGCCCGCTGGCTTTGGTGACTGAACAGAGCGCATGCGTGGGTCAAGGCACTCCGAGAGCAGAGACCATTCACTTTGCTTGCCAACACAGAAGTATGTTGGATTTTGAGCGCATGCGCGAAGGTATCCTTACCTAATTGGGCACACATCTGTTTCTTGAGCTCTGATTGGTGGGAGAAACTGTTTCATAATGAAAAATAGTGTTATAATGAGCCTCATTAGGATACATAATGTTTACATTGCGACATCGTCGAACATAAAAGTATTTTCCCTAACTTTTATACCCTTACCAAACTGCTGGCAACTTCGCCTCTCTCTGTAGCTGCCGGTACTGCCGAACAGAGTTTCAGTTGGTCGAAAACATACTTAAGAAATTCTACTTCTGAAACAGACTCAACGGTGTAGCATTGTTACAGAGACATATAGAATATCACGGACGATGAAGTTATAAACCGATTTGGCAATGCTTCAAGGAACCATGACTTTATATTATAGTGTAAGTTGTAAATCAAAACAGTAACATTAATTCTTTCCACGTAAACACTATCAAGATGATTGTACTAATAACAAGTATCATAAAATGGTCTTAGTTGTGTTTGACATTAACCAAACATAAAACATCACAACAAAATTGGAAATGCGAGGGAGCCGTGTCACTAGATTTACTGGCACGTTAAAGATCCCCTTCGGGGCACAATTCCGGCACTCCAGCGTTTCTAAAAGCCAGAGTAGTTAACAGGGACTTAAAACCAATAACATTATTATTATTATTACAACAAATTGGTTGAGAAAGTGTTGCCAGATACCGTTAAAACTCATCATTTTGTACCAAATTATACAAAAGTTTCCCGGGGAGGACCCCCTATTGTTTGGTGCCTACTCCATCCCACCTAACCCCCGGTTAAAGCTCTTTATACGTCCCTGTTTGACAGAGCAATTAGTTTTGACGGCTTGTTGTTGTTGGGTGAACCACGACATATCGTTAACATGTTGACGAACCATGGAGGATGGATGTAGGTGGCGAGCCTCACCGTAACAAATCATGAATGAGTCAAGGAGATCTTCCCTGACTCATTGCTCCGTCACGTTCCGATAACCACACTTGTAGGGGAATTACAGTACAGGTTAGCTACATCGTACTTATAATGCGCATACCTTAATAATCATAATAATAATAATAATAATAATAATAACCCCTGGCACTAGAGCCCACGAAGGGCCTAGGCCGACCAAGCGACTACTGCCAAGCCATTTGGCCTGGGGTGACGCGTGATCAGCGCATCGGGTCCCCTCGGCCTTTATTCTTGGTTTTCGTGACCGGGCGCTGCCTCACTGTCAGACAGCTACTCTGTTGTCCTCACGAGGCTGAGTACACCTCGTTCCAGCCATCGCGGCAGTTTGTAAAACCCCTGACGGAGTCGGGTCACCCCATAATCTGCAGGCCAAATGGCTGGGCAGTGCGCTGTAGTGACACGGGCTTTAGTTTGGTTTGGTTCCCCACATTAGCGCGGACAGACAGACAGACACAGACAGCAATGGACGCTTTTCAGTCGGTCAACACGAGCGCCCCCTTTACATTGAGCAGGGAGTTATAATTAACTTCCTAGTAGCTGGGGACTAATTTGTAAGAGTAGTTTCGTTCCTCGAGTGAGCATCATCAGGTCTTGGTCACTCAGTGGATATAAGGAGCTTGTGTTCAAAACTGAATATCTCCACAATCATACATTTTAGAGGAGAGAGGAAAAACGTATATCTCCAGACAGGATTATCAAAATGGAGGAACACATAGTTTAAATGATAGCTAGAAAGAGCAACATATTAGCACCAAATTATAATTATATAAGTTAGTACATAAAGAGTTATTGATAAAAGATTGATAAAGATGAATGGATAGATTTAGTTTTGAAAAGTAGAAAGAAGAATAGCTAGAACATGCATTAAGATGGACAGTGGCGGACAGTACCAAATGAACTGGAGCCCATCACTGATACTATTCGCATTTCTTTTTTGGGTCACATTATGAGGACTCCGAAAACCAAATTATCTAGAAAAATTGTAGTGAAACTTTGGAATATGAAACAACAAGTAGGTTGGATTAAGGAAATTAGAGAAGATATGAAAGAATTAGAAATAACCTTGGATTGATTTGTATAACAAAACAAAAAAATTAAAAAAACTGGAAGATATAAAAATAAGATTTCAGACAAAAATAGACAAACGTCAGACAGTAAAAAGGGTATTTACAGACGAGGAACGCCTGAGAAGATTAGGGCGAATGAAAAGCTACTGGAAACTCGGAAAGGAAACTTACTGAAGAAGAGCACCAAGAAATGATTGACTGAAGTGGTCCAATGAGGCCGTAAAAACAGAAGAGGAAGAAGAAGAAGGAGAATGGCGGTTGTATTTAGCTATGGAAATCAAGATATTTCACAAAATCTCAAATATGTATCCTCATTCGTGATATTTGTGTTGAACATAATATTAATAGGTACAATTAGAAATTAATTGCCATAATTTTAACAACAAAAAACATTTAGTTAATAGTACATTATGCAACGAGCCTATAATGGCAATAATTAAGACACGAGTATGTTTATAAAACGAGCGTACGAGAGTTTTATAATTTCCATACGAGTGTCTTACGACTGTTTATGTTCGACGATGATTATTATAACTATTTTATGTTCGAACATAAATATTCATAAATATCTGTCGAGATTTCGCCAGTTTTATGTACAGAACAGAGCGCATGAGACGCAGAGAATGCCTCCTCGATTACCCCACTATGACACTTGGCCAGGCAGTGAAATTTAAATTAGAAGGCCGTGGAACTCAGCGCATCTAATTATCTAATTGGTCAAACAACTGTTTCTTGAGCTCTGATTGGTGGGAGAAACTATTTCATAAAAAATAGTGTTATAATGAGCCTCATTATAGTACAGTTTTATGACATATAATAGTCAGGGACGAACATAAATAGATTACAAGTGATGGATATATTCAGTTTTGAACGAAAAGCATGCTTTTTTCACAGCCTTATCATTCGGAAATATTAACATTTGATGAAAAAATATTTTACCATCCAATGTAGGCCTAGCTGAGGCAAATGTTACCGAATCACCCATTTTTTTTTAAATTTTTGGAGATATTCAGTTTTGAAAACAAGCTCCTCCACAACTATTAACCTACAGAAGTGTTTAACATGGAAGGGAAACTTGGACTATTGGTGCAGCAGAATAGAAGAAAATTGAGGCGTTTGAAATGTGGTGTTACAGGAGAATGATGATGATCAGATGGGTAGATAGGGTTACAAATGAAGAGGTATTAGGACGAGTGGGAGAGGAGAGATGTTTGTGGCGACTGCTAATGAAGAGAAGAGATAGGTTGGTAGGATACAAACTAACACACCCAGGAATAGAAAGCTTAGTTATGGAAGGAAAGGTCGAGGACAAGAACTGTAGGGGTAGACCAAGGTTAGAATATGTTAAACAGATTGCCTCGGATGTAGGGTGTGGTGACTATGTAGAGATGAAACGATTAGCTCAGGACAGGCAGGCATGGAGAGCTGCATCAAATCAGTCGTAAGACTGAAGACTCAAACGCATTAGACCTTTATAGTGTTCAACAAAGAAATTCTTCAATATGTGTATGAATTATATTGGTGTATGTTGTAGCCGTCAATGTTACCAACAGCTCAAAAGAACATTCATGTAAATATTTTAAATTGTGGGATACCGTCATCTGGGGATACTTGAGACAGTGGGGGAAACTTGGGACAGTTGTGGTGTACCCTAATTTTTTCCTCGTTGGTACCACTGATGTTATAATTTGGCGGTATTTCTCGTGTGCATGTGGGTTGAATTAATCGGAGCATTTTTAAGAACATTCATCATTCTTTTGAGATGTGATAGGCCTACTTCCCCAAACAAAGGCCATACAACGGGGTAGACATTATGTCTGCTGGTCTCTGATTAATCATTTCATTGTGTTCGATTATGCTTGTGTTTCATGTTTTGTTTTTCTCATTCTAGATCCATTGTAATAGTAAAGTAAATAATTACTTATACTTATTTTGTTTTAAGAGTCTCAAGTTGAATGTGTGACTTAGGACATAAATAATAATAATAATAATATCGTATGGCCTCGGGTGCCTGGTGCAAGCTTTGCTATATGGCACACCCAGAGGGTAGCTTGCATGTCGAATTTCGTTGTTCGTTGACTATGAAAGTCAAGGAGGTTAGATGTTAGATATCTAAGCTCCTTGAACACTATAGCGCTTTCTAGTAGAGAAATGAGGAACTTTGTGTTGGCGGAAAATCCCGAGATTAATTTTGCCATTATGAACTCGGCCTACTGAATTCAAATGGGTTGTTTGACATGCCAACATCGTATGACATACGTGTCGTATTTTTGCCGCCTTTCAAAAATCACTTACCTCGGCCAGGAGCGAACCTGCGATCTTGGGGTTAGTAGACCGACACGCTATCCACTCACCCACCGTGGCAAGCAGGACATAAATGATTTAATACAGACTACAGTACCCCATAACTGGAGGTAACTTGGGACATTGATACAATTAAGTAGACTATTTCGACAGTTATCACTAGTATTCACCCCCACTGGAACAGACTGTTTGATATGACAAATGCAGTAGCAACTATAAGATGTCCCAAGCATCCCCAGATGACGGTAATTATCATGTAAACGCTGTCCAACTGTCAGCTGAAAGTTTGGTGGTGTAATGATGAGTGAACTGTGTTTAACAATACTGCTTTGCAACATGTAATTTATGAGATATATTGCTTATTAACTCAGTCATGCGAAAGGTGTACCTTATAACTTGGTGACCTTAGAGGTTGTTAATTTGCCACATTAGCTGCCCCATTACGTCCCGCCGTCATGGTCGGTTCATGAAGACGTTACGCTACGTCAGAGATGACGCGCGGTCACGGATTGAACACTTCCCACGGATGAGGATTATGAAACGTGTCTGCCTGACGTAAACAAATGAAGGAAGTCATTGCGCTTCCGTGACTTGCCGCCAATTACTTGTAGTACTAGGCTAGTGGTGCTTGACTCTCGCCCAGTCAATGCAAGTGTACTATCACGTCCTGTGATCGCCAGTCACATAAAACTACTAACCTACTCGGATATTTTATTATGAATACTCGAATTTAGGCCTTAAAAACCAACAAACCAACAGACCTATTGAAGAATCAGTTATACCAATATTTTTCTTGTTTAATTCTGCGTTAGACCATATAAGCCAATTATTCTCAAGTTTAATAATTATTTTTATGTTCGACGATTTATGTAAATGTAAACATTATATGTCAGAAAACTGTATCATAATGAGGGTCATTATAGCACCATTTTTCATTATGAAACAGTTTCTCCCACCAATCAGAGCTCAAGAAACAGTTGTATGACTAATTAGGTAAGGATAGCATTGCATCTACGCTGACTTCAACGGCCTCCTATTTTAAATTTCACTGCGTGGCTAGTGTCATAGTGGGGTATTTGAGGAGGCCATGGTCAAATACAAGATATTCTCGGTGTCCCATGCGCTCTGTTCAGTACCTAAAACTGGCGAAATCTCGACAGATATTTATGTTCGAACATAAAATAGTTATAATTATCGTCGAACATAAACAGTCGTATGAAACTCGCCAATAATGGTAATTAAGACACTCGTATGGAAATCATACTGGAGTCTGAATTATTGCCATCATAGGCTCGTTGCATAATGCACTATTTTATTTGTGGTTGTATGAAAAATTGTCCGGGTTTTTAACGTATTTTCTAGGAACCACTCACTTAAAACTATATACATGGAAAACTACTTGGCTGAGGGTAATGACATTTTTATATGTTATAGGCACAAGTATTGGTAGTGTAAATTTCAAGTTTGAATTTCTTTCAACAACCCAATAAAAAGTTCTTATACATTTTCTGAAGTAAAGTTTTCTCAGCCCAGGATAAACGTACAACAGGAAACTTGGCCTCATTTTGAAGCTCTCATTCGTGATTATCGGAAACTACGACCATAGTAGATGTGTTCAGGTAGGAAGTGCGAGCCTTCTTTGTGGGATCGCCAGCAATTACAGTGCAAGCCACAATTCCAATCAAAAGTCTGAATCATTACTTTTGATCCAATTCTCCTGGGCACGGCAACGATAACGCCGAATTTAAGACCAAAAGAAGGAAACACTTCGCGGCATTCGAAGAAATATCACTATTTAATCCCTATTATCTATAATACAATGTATATAACCATAAGTCAATATACCGTATATTGTACTTTAATACCGTACCGGTTTGAGTCACTTTGTGACCTTACTCGGCGTAATTATGTAAATGAGCAACAACATACATTTAATGTAAATAACAAATAAATAAATCTAGAAATATTCTTCTTTCAAAAGCTCACACATTAAAATTTAAAAAAAGCAGATCTGTTACAAAATGTGTTAAATAACCATGAAAAATATAAGTCTTGATAAAAACAGCGTGGAATAGAAGAGACGTGGCTGTGAAACTATATAAGTGGAAATAGGTAGGTTATAATATAACTGATAGTTTGGTATGTGTTAGCGAAATAATGGAATGAAAACGTTGGAAAAGTGTTACGAGGTAATGCTATGAAAGAAGGAACGCAGCCTACTGAAACTGAAATGTGCTTAACTTTTCAGAAATATTTTTATGTCCGGGGCAGTGGAATTAAAAAAAGACAATGCGTATTAAATTAGTGATTTTAAATTAATTAAAGCCCTGATGCACACGCGTCAACATTTAGGACGCAGACACACGCGGGGGGTGTTTTCCACCCCACGTGTTATTTTATTGTATTAATTCACGATTTTAAGTAATATTATGAAAGATTGACTCTTTCTCTATTACATAGGGGCACATTTCCTTTGAAATCCTTCCTCTCGTTGTGTTTATAAACTGAATCATTCTTATAATGTTTCTATTTCGTCTAATTTGTAAGCTTTTAATCAGTGTTTTTTTTCAGGGGGCTCGTGGGGGTACGCGTACCCCTCAAACATTTGAAAACTGTTGAAGAAAACAATATTGGTACATTTGTGTATAGTCCGGCAAATATAACTTCCGACTTGAAAGTTGATCTATCAGCTGACGTCAACGTGCTGTTCTCAACAGCTGGAGGAGATTTCCAGTAATCCTCGATTTAAATCAGTTTCTTTTGGTCGGCAACTCGGCACTCAGTTCTTATAAACACGCAGGCTGGAGTTTCGAGGTGGGGTAGGCTTTTATTTTGTGCGCGTGCTTAGTTTTGAAGGATGAGGAAAACAACGAAGTATTTAACGTCCACCCAGGCATCGAGAAAGTTGAACACAAGCAATGACCGGACTTTGCAAATTGCCGAAAATTGCAAGAGAGTGATGTTTTGCAGACTACAACAGCGAGTACTCCTTAAATTTCCTTTAGAAAAAAAAAGCACTGCAATGATCTTCGGAATCCTATTAAATTAATAATAAACGTACCTTGGAGGTTATACAGCAAGGGCAAATAAAAGAGAATTATGCATTTTAGGTACGATAGACATTTATTTTAAAACACTGATATACGGATGATTGAACTCATGTTTCTCGCTAAATAAACACACCAAACTTGATCTAAAATGGTACCTGGCTACAGTAACAATGAATTGTATATTTTTAAATTATCCTGTAATGTTGAAGGTGAGGGAGAGTTGTGGCTAATTTCATGTCAGGTCGACATATCATCATATATATTATTGCAGTAGTATAGATCCCTCCTGCGGTGACAAATGAGCATTCAAATGAAAGAGAATAGACATTAGCAGTGACGAATTGCACTCTAATTTCATAAATATCTATAAATTCCTTAAGAAATGACGTTTAAAAAATGTACGAAGTGTGCGATTTGCAGATACTGTTCCTGCAGCAAGATACGCTGCATAATTGCTGTCCACTTCACATTTTGGCCGCTGTGACGCCTGTTTCATGTCATTTTAACATTCTGAGGTCTCCTTTATCATTTAGCATGGATTTCGTAAATCCAAGGAATGAGTATAATTTTATAAATAGGGCTCGGATTTTTAGGTAAATACATATTTTAAGCATTTTTTCTATAAATACATAAATTCCTGCTTTTCACTTATTAGCACATAAAAGGACATAATATTTTCATTAAAAAATCAGTTTGCTAGATATTTCAGTTTATTGCATTTTTGTTGTGTTACTTCAACGAGGAAGAACCTGTGAGCTATCTAAGCTTCATGCACAGCGTATGTCAGCTTGCAACTGTGTTATTCTTAACTTGCCACCCCGTGCCACTCATTGTGGAAGCCGGGAGTTTCCTTCTCCATAGCGCTATTTTTGCACCATGTGCTAGACCTCCCCCTCCCCCAGCTACCTGAAACCAGTGTCACATGCAGTTCATTTCTGGCACTGTGAAGTGTAAGGCAGTTCTACGATGCCTAAAGTAACAACAACTACAAGCTATCGTCTGTTCCAGAATTTAAAGATAATTTTACTTCTGGTGGGGGCGTTCTGTTCTGCCAACCATGAGGGAAAGCAATCCAGACTGAACAGCGATCTCAAGTTACACCACACCTCCAGGGCAAGAAAGATATTGCCGCAGTTTCGCGCCTTCAGAAGTGTTTCGCGATAATCGTCGGTCATTTGTAATGGACAACCTGAAGATGGATGTCATTGTGTTGTCAGTGATACATAGCATAAATTGTATTCGAGAGTACTGCGCATTGTTCATATTCTCATATTTTTCCTTTTTTTTTGTCACATATTTCAGGTATTTTGAATGCATAAAAAATATATATTTTCCTGATTTTTAGCACCTAAAAATCCGAGCCCTATTTATAAATATCGAATAACCGGTGAGTGTTACGATGAACCAATTTGCAGTGATTGCCTTCTTAAGTTAGGGAACATAGAACTTGGAATTCTGACTGAAATGTGAATAGTGTTCTATAATAATTTGGTTGTAATGAGTCGTTCAGTTGCAAAACTCGTTTAGTCCACTTCTGAAGAAGGATCATGTCGTAAAATTATTTATTTTATTATTTTATTTTACTTTATTTTATTTTATTTTGTTTTGTTTTGTTTTGATTTTGTTTTGTTTTATTTTGATTTTGTTTTGTTTTATTTTATTTCGTTTCATTTTGTTTTTATTTTGTTTTGTTTTGTTTTGATTTTGTTTTGTTTTATTTTATTTCGTTTTATTTTGTTTTGATTAATTTTATTTTTTTGTTTTGATTTTGATTTTTGATTTTGTTTTGTTTTATTTTATTTCGTTTTATTTTATTTCGTTTTATTTTGTTTTATTTTGTTTTGTTGAATTTTATTTGATTTTGTTTGATTTTATTTTATTTTATTTTATTTTGTTTTATTATATTTTTTGTTGTGATTTTTGTTTTATTTTATTTTCAAAACAAAAGTTTTGTGCTTTTCAGTCGGCCAACACAACACCTGAGAGGTGTAGCCTAATGCTACATAGCCTAAACGATTCCTCTTGAATCTGGCTACCCTTCTGATCTTCATCATTCTCCTGTAACACCACATTTCAAATGCTTCAATTCTCCTCTTTTCTGCTGCACCAATAGTCCAAGTTTTACTTCCATACAGCGCCATGCTCCAGACAAAGGCTTTCATAAATGACTTCCTAATACTTAAATCTATATTCGATGTCAACAGATTCCTTTTCTGTAGAAATGCTTTCCTTGTCTGAGCTAACCTACTTTTTATATCCTATTTGCTTCGTCCATCACTGGTTATTTTGCTTCCTAAGTAACAGACGTCTCCTACTTCCTTCAGCTTTTCACCTGCTAATTTGATGTCCATCGAGGTTTCTGATTTATTTCGGCTGCATTCCAGTATTCTTGTTTTACATTTATTAATTTTCATCATGTATTCTTTCCGTAAGACGGAGTCCATACCATTCAAAAACTCATTCAAATCCTCAGGCTTGTCGGCCAAGATGACGATGTCTTCAGCAAATCTCAGAGTTGAAATTATTTCTCCTTGAACCTTCACTCCAACTTTAAATTTTTCTCTAATTTCCTTCATTGCTTGTTCAATGTAAAGATTGAAAAGTATGGGTGATATGTTGCAGCCTTGCCTTACACCTTTCTGAATACCAGCTTCTCTCTCATGTCCTTCAACTCGAATGACTGCTGTCTGGTTTCTGTATAGATTGTATATCACCCTCCTATCCCTGTATTTTATTCCAATAGATTTCAAAATGTCAAACAATTTAGTCCAATCAACGTTATCGAAAGCCTTTTCTAAGTCTACAAAAGCCATGAACGTTCTCTTATCTTTCCTTATTCGACGTTCCAAAATCAGCCTAAGACTTAGTACTGCTTCCCTTGTTCCTACATTTCTCCTGAAACCAAACTGGTCTTCACCCAACTCCGTTTCTATCTGGCTTTCTATCCTCTTGTAAATTATTCTAGACAGGATCTTTGGAGCACGAGTAATCAAGCTGATTGTACGGTAATCTTCACATCTGTCAGCTCTCACTTTCTTTGGTATAGGGATAATAACATTCTTCTTGAAATCATCTGTATCATAAATCCTACACACCAAGTGAAATACCTGATCAGACCTTCATCTCCTATGCAGCGTAGTAACTCAATCGGTATATCATCTATGCCTGGTGCTTTGTTCCTGCTCAAGTCCTCCAATGCTCTGTCAAATTCTGATCTCAATATTAAATCTCCTTTTGCATCCTCATCAATTTCCTCCTCCCTTTCCATTACATGATTCTCAATCTCCTTTCCCTTATACAAACACTCTATGTAAGCTTTCCATCTCTCAACCTTCTCTTCCCCATCTGTTAGAGGCTTTCCATTTGTGTCCTTAATATTACAGCATTTACTCTTCTTTCCCCAAAAGTATCCTTAATCCTTCGATAAGCTGTGTCTACTTTTCCTAATTTCTGACAATTTTCTATACCTGCACATTTCTCCTTCAACCATTCTTCTTTCGCTTCCTTGCACTTCTTGTTAACCGCATTTCTCAGACGTCTGTATTCTGCTTTCCCCTTTTCATCTCTTACATTCTTGTATTTCCGCCTTTCATCCATCAGTTCTAGTACAGTATATCCTGAGTGATCCACGGTTTTCTGCCTATTTTTCTTTCCTACCAATGTTTTCTTCTGCTGATTTAGTTATTTCCTTTTTCAAAAGTGCCCATTCGTCAGCAATTGAAGTTTGTTTAGGGTTTTTCATTAGTCCTTCCTTTATACTCTTCTTGAATCTTTCGTTTACATCCTTCACTTTCAGTCTGTCTATCGCCCACCTTTTTGGCTTTTGACTTTTCTTCAGTTTCTTCAACTTTAATCTGCATTTCATCACAACCAGATTGTGATCAGAGTTTATGTCAGCACCAGGATATGTTTTACAATCCAAAATCTGGTTTCAAAACCTCTGCTTGACCATAATGAAGTCAATTTGGTAACGCCCTGTATCTCCTGGTCTCATCCATGTGTATATTCTTCTATTGTGATTACTGAATAAGGTGTTAGCTATGACCAACTCATGCTCGGTGCAGAATTCCATCAGCCTACTTCCTCGATCATTCCTTTCACCTAGTCCGAAATCTCCTACTATCTTCCATTCTCTGCCTTTTCCTACCACAGCATTCCAATCTCCCAGTACTATAACATTTTCATCACCCTTGATATACCTCAGAATTTCATCTATTTCTTCGTAGACCTTTTCAACATCTTCATCATCAGCTTGACTGGTAGGCATATAGACTTGTACCACTGTGGTGCACGTAGGTTTAGTATTGATGTTTGCTACAATAATCCGTTCACTATATTGCTCATAATATTCTACCCACTGTTCAAGTTTCCTACTCAATATGAGACCAACCCCTGCTTCGCCATTGTTTGATTTAGTGCTAATGACCCTATAGTCTTCTGACCAAAAGTCCTGTTCTTCCTGCCAGCGCATTTCACTAATCCCAACCAAATCCAACCTCAACCTATCCATTTCCCTTTCTAAGTTTTCTAACCTTCCACTTCCTAGCAGACTTCTAACATTCCACGCTCCGATCCGTAGAATATCAGATTTCCTCTTTGTCACTTCTGTGATGTTAACCCCCTCTCGAGTAGTCCCCACCCGGAGATCCGAACGGGGGACTAGTTTACCTCCGGATTGAAATTTTACAAGGAAGGAGGCCATCATCACATATAATTATGCATAGAGAGGTGCATATCCTCGGGAATAGCATTACGGCTGTAGTTTCCCGTTGCTTTCAGCCGTGCAGCAGAACGCAGTGTAGCCATTATTTGGCTTATATTATCAATATCTTAACCGTCTAAAAGACAAGTAAAGAAGTGATTTATTCTGAAAGGCTGCTGCTCCCTTGAGAATAAGTAAAGAGCAATTCTACTAACAAAAATTCTAACCTTTTACTAACAATTAAATACCAAAATGCTACTAACGAAAAAATACTAAAGTTCCACCAACAACAAATACTACCTCTAAAACAGTCTGTCACCAGGCACACTCACATGCACCCTCACACATCACACTCACACATCACAGTCTACTGAAACAATGAACTAAGTTATATCTAATAAACAATGCAACTGCCATCAGACACACTCACACACCACAGTCTAATAGAACAATGACATATATCTAATAAACAAACTAACTACATACTTACAACTAAAACTAACTACATACTTACTGTGCATTCTAGAAGAGGAAAATGGAAAACAAAATCAAGATGATGATGATGATGATGATAATTGTTGTTTTAAGAAGAAATGGAAAACAATAGAACAAGGCAAATAAAGGACAGGAGGGAAAGAAATGCCCGCAACCCTCGAAGAATGAGGACTGAGGGACTTGGAGGGAAGGAGAGCCATGAAAGGCAGATTGACAAACCGTTCTCGGAATGGATAGACCCTACAATGTCCGAAAACGAGGCTTTTGCGTCACGCTTGAATAAAATTGAAATGGCTTACCATCTAACTAAGAATGTGTTGACCGACAGAAAAACATCAAACTACATTTTCTAAGGCAACACTGAAAACTGGCTTCAAACACCACAATGTCCGACAAATGACATAATAGAGTAGCCAAAGTGCAAAGTGCAGTGAGGTGAGCACACCGTCACGATGGACTACGTTTCAGGGTGCGAAACGCGCTTTTAACCTTTGAAAATGGCCAACAAAAATCGCGTTCGTTTGCATAAACCGCTAAATGCATGTTGGTTACGGTCGTCTTGCCAGGTCCGGCTACACAACACGCTAAGTGTACTCGAGTTCCACCCACACAACTGTTTTACAGTTTTACACGTTTCCAAGGGATCCTCAGCCACATCCCTCCAACCAGATCTCCGACGTAAAAACGCTCTCCTCAGGGATTTCAAGAAAATAATGGACAACCCACAATACCAATACACTCTGCGTTGCTGATGTTCGCCTAAATCGTCTACGACCTCGAAATCCATTAACAAGGACTGCAATACACTTGGGGAATACCAACTCCAACATAACTAAAGAATGGCAGGGAAGACAGGATACTAGGCCTGGATCAACCTTACCACGCATTGGATCATCGTTGCCACCTGGATTTGGGTTTCCTCGGGAAAAATGGTCAACTCTCAACAGGATTCGTACGGGTCATGGCAACTGTGCAGACTTCCAATGAATAGGGAAAATAATTTCTTCATCTACTGTAACTGTGATTGTGGTGCCCCTAAGCATATCATCACCAAGTGTCCTAAAAGAACATGGAGATGCCCTGAGCTCGTTTGAGTGAAGCCAAGCGCTGCGTCCAAAGTGTGCGTAACCTTAACTTGTATTGTGTTAACTTGTGTTCGGAGACTTACATGATTGCACGAATCGAATAAGTGCTCTGTTTATTAATTTTAAGGTTCGCATTATTCTTCTTCTTCTTCTTCTTCTTCTTCTTCGTATCCCTTGTGCCTTCAAGCGTCGGGGTAGCCTCGTTCTGTCCATCTCTGCCACTCCGATCTATTTTCACATAATCTCTTCATTTCCAGCATTGTTTTCCCTCGCTTCTGTCCGATTTTCTCAATTCTGTCATCCCAAGTGGTACGGGCTCTTCCTCTTCCTACTCTCCCTTCCACTCGCATTTCAAAAACCTGCTTCGCTTTTCTCTCTTGTTCCATCCTCCTGACATGTCCATACCACTTCAGCTGACGTTCCTCAATCACCATACTTATCGCCTTCTTTTGTCCTGCTTCTTCTCTGATTCTCTCATTCCGGATCCTATCCCTTCTAGTCCTCCCCACTGCTCGCCTTGTATACTTCATTTCAGTGGCAGTGATCTTACTGAGATGCTTGTCTTGCAGTGGTAAACTCTCTGTGCTATATAGGGTGATCGGGGCCATAACCGTGTTGTAAATCTGCATTTTGGTCTTGATGCTTATCTCATTCTTCCCTACTATTGTATTATTCATCTGATAGTAGGCTGAGGTGGCTTTTTTTTAGTTCTATTGAGTACCTCTTGCTCTATTTTCCCATCACTAATTAATATGGTGCCAAGATATTCAAAACTTTCTACTTTTTCGAGAGGTCTTCCTCCACAAATTATGTCAAGTTGTTGTTCCTGTCTGTCCAGTTTTGAGACCCACATTACTTTACTTTTATCTGTATTCACTACCATTCCTTTCCATTCCAATTCTTCATACCATTCCACCACGGCCTGCTGAAGTCTTTCTGGTGTATCAGTAATCACTATTATATCATCTGCATAGAGGAGTGCTTGCAAGTATACAGGACTTAGTCTCCACATACCAAGCTTGGTCCTATGGGTTCGCCGCTTACATATTTTTGTTATTTCATCCAGGACGATATTAAACAGTAGAGGACTGAGGCTATCACCTTGTTTTACTCCTCTCTCCATTTGGAATTCTCCAGACATTTCACCATCTATACGAACTATTCCCACAGGTTGCTGGTATACACTCTTCACAGCATTTAACAGTCTCATTGGTACCTTCTTCGCTGCCAGTGCCTCCCATATGCTCTGCCTTGGTACAGAGTCAAAAGCTGCCTTCAGGTCTAGAAACGCAAGGTACAGGTCACGGTTTTTGGCAATGCTCTTCTCTATTACTGTTCTAATTGTGTAGATGTGATCTTGTGTCTGACGTCCTGGCCTAAAAGCTGCCTGCTCCTCTTCAATGTAATTTTCCACCACCTTCCTAAGTCTCCTTTCCAGCACCCGAGTGTAATCTTGTACGCTACAGATGATAGACAGATAGCCCTGTAATTATTACAGTCGTAGCTGTTCCCTTTCTTGTGCAACGGGATGATTAGATTTGTCTTCCATTCCTCTGGTATTCTGTTCTCTTCCCACATTCTCCTAAACAGCTTAGTAGGTTGCTTCACTATCTCAACACCTCCATATTTGATTAACTCTGGAGAAATTCCATCAGGACCTGCTGCTTTCCCAGTCTTAATTTGTTTAATTGCCATTATGATCTCCATTTCTTCTATTTTCCCTTCTATTTCTGGATTTTGCACATCTTCATGTGGTCCATAAACAATCCCATCCTCTTGCTCTGCCGCATTTCTCTGGAACTTCTTCTCATAGTGTCTTCTCCACACTTGAAGCACTTCTGCCTTCTCTGATACTAGGTTATTCCCATTCTTGATTGTCCTGGTCTGCTTTCCATACTTCCCTCTTATAGACTTTATGGTTTTCCAAAAGCTTCTTGTATTCTTCTCTCTAGCTTCGCTTTCAACCATATTCCCAAACTCTTCCCAAGATTTTCTCTTAGCTTCCATCACTACTCTTTTCGTTTCATCCCTTCTTTTGATGTATTCTTGCCTGTTTTCTTCCTTAGGACATCCTATGTATCTTTTCCATGCTTCTTTCTTGCTCTTTACCTTCTCCTTCACTTCTTCATTCCACCAACTTGTTCTTTTCTTTTCACTGCCTTTGCTCACACTTCTTCTGTTGACTTTAGCAACACTGATTTTATGTCATTCCACATGTCATTGATTTCTTCACTTCCATTAGTTCTTATTTGCATCTTCTCCTTCACTAATTCTGCATACTGGGACCTTTTCTCTTCTTTTAGAAGTTCCTTCAATCGGATCACCTCAAACCTTTTGGTTCTTGGTTGGATTGGCCTCTTGAATCTGGTGTCCATTACCAGTATTCTGTGATCTGTAGCTAGTTCTGCTCCTCGTATGACCTTCACATCCATGATGTTATTCCGTATACCTTGAGGGTACATAAAGTAGTCTATAACACTCCTAGCATTTCTACCTTCAGCCTCAAAAGTTATCTTATGTACTTCTTTATGGGGGGAAAATGAGTTCCCCAATAACAATTGATTTTCAATGCAGAATTCTATAAGTCGCCTGCCATTTTCATTCAGCGTCCTCTCTCCACCATGATTGCCCATGCTTCCATGTGCTATTCTTTTGTCCTGGCTAGTTCTTGCATTTAGGTCCCCGCCTATCAATACATGGCGTCCATTCGCAGTTGGAGTTGAACATAAAACTCCTCTTTATCGAGTAAGTTTGTGTCTTCTGTTGGGGCGTGTACTTGTATGAAGGACACTTTCATCTCTATGTCGAGGTTAATGACCATTATTCTCGAGTTTATTGGTTGCCATCCACTCACTTTGATTTCCGTCTGCTCGCTGGTGACTATGCCCACACCTTCCTTTGCCCTACTGTACATCCCAACCCCAGAATATCTCAAAACATACCCTTCTTGTAATCTCTTCATTCCACTTCCTTTCTTCTTCACCTCACTAAGTCCCAGTACTTCCAGTTTATGACTTTTCATTTCCTGTATTAACTCTACATCTTTTCCAGCGATTACCTTCATATTCCATGTACCAAATCTCATATTCCGTTTCCTTTGCGGTCGTTGTCGTCGTGCAGATCCGTCCAATCCGAGGCTACTGTTGTTGCTTTGAATCATTTCTACCCCCACATGGGGGATTAGCCCAATGTGGAGTGGTTTGTTGGGTTGCCTTCCCAGCCTCCTTATTTATGTCCCCAGGAGACAGGGTGGCCCAGTTATACCCCCAGGCACCGGGTACCCATTTTCGTCGCCTCTTACGACACGCATAGGCTACGGTGGGACAATTCTAAACCCCGGTCACCACACGGGGGAGGTTCGAATTCTTGAATATCAAAATGTGTACGGACAATTAGTGAAAGTGGCTGTGTTCGAAATTAGGCCTAAAAACTGATGAATGCCTCAAGAACTTAAAAATCAATGTGGTGTAAATACCGTAATTAGTTTGGCATCATTACGATAGTTCCTAAGATGTTCCTTATTTACTATAACTCGCACCTTCAGACACCTGTGTTCAATTTAATCAGTGTGTCGGCGTATTATTAAGTTTTGCAGTGTCTTTCTTACAAAACTAGCCTTGCATAGGTGGTCTCATATTTCTATTTAAATTGGCTTTTAAAACGATAACGCAGCTTATTTGTGCCAAGTACCGTGATGTACGGAGTGTATTCTGCCTATCCAAGAAAAAATCTTGACTTGTCATTGCAATTTTATCCAAGACGGCTGTAAGCATAGGAACATCCGTTTTCTTGCTACCCAAAGTGCGCGAGCCGTTTGGCTTCAGCAGCTTCCACTAGGCAGCGCAGCGAGGGCATCTCCTTCTGTTCTTTCCTCCATGTAAAAGAAAGTAGGCTACAGTGGCATAGTCACTGATTTCGCTCATGGATCACCAGAGACAATTACTTACATAAACAATTTAGATATAAATATATAGTTCGTCTTCCTTTCCTAAACTAATTATCATCTGTGTACATATTGTATCTCTAATAAAGCCATACGCTAAATAAATAAATATTTTATTTTTCGGATTTGGTTTGGCAGCACTGTCGAAGAAGCGTAATATGCAACAATGACACGCTACCAGTCTGTCTTGTCGGAACAAGCCGGTTAAAGACGCACCTGATATACAAGCTTTTTCTTGTTTGTGTGCATTTCAAGTCATGAAAGTGAGTGTTATTGTGGATTTAATTGAAGCAGTTATTGCAGTTGTGGACGGTAATAATATTGTGGAAGTTCCAAATACGGAGGATAGAACAGAAACAGTAGAAGTAGTACAATTTTTATGCTGACAAAATGGCGTTCAACAGATTGTAAGATGATTGATTTTAGATAATTTTCTTTTTATTGTGTCCGTACAATTCCCGTACATTTTGATTATTTGCTCGTTAATTTGACCACCATTGGGGTTCCATCTTACGAAATAATTACTTTGTTTGTTCATTTAACTAACCATTTATGCGTGTTCTATAAAAAAATACTAATAATATTTATTTATTGTATGACTTTTAGTGCCGGGAGTGTCCGAGGACATGTTCGGCTCACCAGAGGCTGTAGCTGCTTCAAGCGGACACCCATAGGGTGAGCTACAAGTTCCGTTCAATTTCAAGTAGTTCCAACTTTCGCTACCAGACATCACTGACACGTAGTGGTGAACACTGGATCTTTGATAGAGCGTTCCAACAAAATCTAACATAGAAATTTAGCTTCACACAAGTTTAGTTAGTGGAAAGATCTTATACATGCCATAAATCTATGACATGGGACCGCCGGCTTTACTTCCCCTCCGAAGAAAGGCATACTGAAGGTGTTTAACGCTCTTAAAAATCCGAAGACTTCAACCGTGTTTAACCCGCTAACTTGGGCACAGCAGTTCAGCATGCTACCAACTACGCCACAACTTTGGAACTAAAACATTTCTGTATTCAAAATCTCGGTTGAATGCAAATGCCATTCGTAGTCTAATATTAAAAAAATAGCCGGTTTTGCAACCGGAGTTTTATGACGACTCTCAGCGTGACAGGTGTAAAAGCCGCTAAGTCAATAATTTAATTTATGTTTTGGGACAGAAGACCCCACCGCAGATTTCACAGATTTTAACTGAATAATCAATACATTTGTTGATTTGTACGGGTAAGTTAGTTAATTAATTACTGTCGTTTTAAGGGGCGGAACTACGAGGTCATCTGCCCCTTTTCACGGGTAAAGAATATGGAATTAGCTTAAATAGTTTGGTCGTAGCAAGTTCTTCGACATTTCCTTGGTTTCATGTTTATTATGCACTTGGCTCTGCGGGTGGGGAGATTGAACCCCCTGATCACATCACCCCCCTCCCCCTTCAACTACACTGGTGGGGACCGCTTGATATGGATTAGCACAGGGGTGTATATACAATTTATTTTCGGGGAGGGGGGGCTGACTATCCTGGAAAATTGTGAGTATTCTCAGGGGATTCTAAAATTCTAAGTTTATAGCCTACAATTAGTGGAAACACAAAACACAACACACAAAAATAACATTTTCTAGTAAAATTAATTTTCTGTTATGGTTTACGGAGTCATCATCATCCTCCTCTTCGGCTTATCCCAATTAATTGGGGTTGCCGGAGCCAACCCGGCGCATTTTTGGTTTTGGCCTGGGATTTAAGACCGGATGCCCTTCCTGACGCCACGTGATTTTGCAGATGAAAATTTCGCCCAGCTGTCACCGGGATTCGATTCCCGGCCGTCCGGGTGAAAGACGAGCAGCTAAGCCACTACGCCATCACGCTCCGTCTGTTATGGTCTACGGAGTATGAATGGCAAATATCTAAATATTTGTCAATGTATTAAGGAGAAAGGTAAAGAGGTTTTTTTTTTTTTTTTTTACAAGTTGATAACTAATTTCTCAAAAGTACCGTACTGAGGAATTCTCAGTTTTGCCTCTCAAGGCTGAGTGTACCCTGTTCCAGCCCACAGACCAGAATTACATTTTCTTAGCAGAGCCGGGAATCGAATTTGGACTTCCGGAGTGGGAGCCAAGAATGCTAGCCACTACACCACGAGGTAGTCTAATTTCAATCTTAATATTGTTTATAACTTAGCCAATAAGTTAAGATCAGGGCACAAGCAAATTTACAATTATTTATGCTTTTACCAAAGCAACAATGTCTTAATTTTTATTGGCTTTGAGGGGGGGGGGGAGCCCTCACAGCTCCCCCTTACACACGCCCCTGGATTAGCATTCCAGAATTGTTATTGTTACGTACAGTAAGGTAGTTATTTTATTGTGATAATGTCCCCATTTGTAAGTTAGTCGAGCATATCACTGTAATTACCACTATTTAAAAGCATGCACCTCGTAACAGCGATACGATAGCATAATAAAGGATTTAATAAAACGAAAGTGAGTCGACGTGAGAGACAAACCAGTTTAGTGCAAGGAAAACGGAAGCAAACAGGTGGAGTCTACTCGCTTGCATGCGAATGGTCAGGCAGGCTGTGGTGTACTAAGTGTGTCAAACAGCGCCGAGCTGAGCTGAGGTATTTCCCAGGATGTCCATTCTGTGACTTGGAGGGGACAGCACTTTCAGTGTCACTGAGACCAGTGTGCCGTGTAGACCCGCCTCTGCTTCCCTCAGGTAAGTGATATTAAACCGGTACCGAACTTTCCTTAACCCGCGAGGAATGGCTATTTTTGACCCGACGCTTAAATATTGGTCTATATTTTGGTTTTGGTCAGCGTTTACTGTACCTTCCTTCCTAGCCTTCAACTTCACCCTGCAAAAGGAACATGTCCATAGCTTTTGGAACACTCAAGTTATTTCTATATTATTTACGGTCGGGTCAGATTTACCCATTCATTCATTCATTCATTCATTTATTTGTAATTGGGGGTGTGTCCCCCGGTGGCAAATTAGATATACATAACAAATAAATAATTATACATAACAATTCAATAACAATTATACTGGTGTATTTACACGAATAGTCAGTCTCTTCTTAAACACACCTATATGTTTGGGAAAAGGCTCTAAGACTGCGGCAGGTAGAGAGTTCCAATTATCAGTGGCACGGTTTACAAAATAATATTTACCATAATTTGTTCGCTGTGGTCGGCCCTTAACTTTGAAAGGATGATCGCTCCTACCCATGTAAGTAGGCTTTTCCAATCGTTTGCTAAGCTCACCCCATGCTGGTTGATTTGTATACGTGTTGTACATAGAGCAGAGTCTAGATTTCATCCTCCTAGCCTCCAATGATTCCCACCCAAGTTTCTTTAACATACGGCTCACACTGCTCCTGCGATTCAAGTCACTGAGCACAAATCTAGCGGCCTTTCTTTGTACCATTTCCAACTCATTGATGAGCCCTATGTGATATGGATCCCAAACCGCCGAGGCATATTCCAGAATAGGTCTTACAAGTGACAAATATCCTAATTCTTTAGCAGAGGTACTACTTCCTTTTAATACCCTCATTACAAAGCTTTAGAAACTACACATCCTATATGACTACTCCATTTCATATCATTCCTTACGTGAACGCCCAAATATTTGCACCAATCTTCTTCTACAAGTATTTCCGAGCCAAAGTTATATTGTAAATCTTGCTTCGCACTTTCGCTATCTTTATTAGACTACATGTTCTTGTGTTTATTTTCATGGTGCCCGTCCTCGCGTGACAACTTTCAGCGTACGTTAGTCGGGACAATCTGTAAAAAGTAAGGGGGAAAATCCACCTATTTTGGTGTAGCACAATCACATAGCTCACGTTCTTGTTGATCCGTGTTTCGAGTCTAGGGAAACCTTGGTCATCAGCTCCTTTGTTCAAAAAAATCGAGATGACTGCTTTGCCGCCATTATCAAGACCAATTCTTGTCATTTTCTGCGTTCAATTTGAAAAATATTAATAAACCTTATTTTTATAGGGAATAGTTCATAGGAAGACACTAGGTGTATTTTTTTTTTTTTTTTTTAGTCGTTTACCCTCCAGGTTGGTGGAAACCACGGACTCAGTGAGGGACCTCACCACTACCGCCTCTACGGGCAGTGTCCTAGAGCTGGGAACATCGAATCGGAAGGGATACAACTGGTGAGGTGGGATTGGCACCTCGCCCAGGCGGCCTCACCTGCAAAGCGAACAGGGGCCTCATGAGGGAAGGTAAGGGATGGTTAGGATGGATAGGCAAGGAAGAGGGAAGGAGGCGGCCGTGGTCTTGAAGAAGGGACCATCCCGGCATTTGCCCGAAGACGAAGTGGGAAACCATGGAAAACCACTTCGAGGATGGCTGAGGGGTAATCGAACACCCTCATTCCAATCCTCGTACCACTTTTTCAAATTTCGTGACAGAGCCGGGAATCGAACCCAGGACCTCCGGGGCGGCAGCTAACCTTGCTGACCGCTACGCTACGGAGGCGACAGTTGTAAAATTACTTAATTAAAATCCGTCCGACTACGACAAAAACGGAGTGACACACTATGGGTCAAAATGACCCGGCGCGAGTCCTCGTGTTATATTTTTTACGCCAGTTCTCAAGGGTTATAAGATCCGGAGTGTTTGGGTTTAAATATTTTCCATTTAACTAAATATTTTCTATTTATTTACGTATTTTTTCCGCTTTTATATAAAAAAAATACATATTCTGTCGTTTTTATTCATAAGTACATATTTCCTACTAGCAGTAGTGCCCGGCTTCGCCCGGTGGATTTATTTGTTTTACAGAACTGGAGCGCTCAAGGATAAGGATCGGAAAGCACAGCTGACAACCTCAGTACACCATCGCCCTTATTGTCATGAGGATAACTCTTTTAAGGGGCCTAACACTAATTACTCCGGCTGGCTGCGTGGCCCAGCGGTAACGTTCTCACTTGCTGAGCCCAAGGTTGCAGGTTCGTATCCTGGCGCAGTCAGCTGGCATTTGAGGGTGCGCAAATGCGAGGGAGCCGTGTCAGTAGATTTACTGGCACGTTAAAGATCCCCTTCGGGGCAAAATTCCGGCACCCCGGCGTCTCTAACAGCCAGAGTAGTTAAAAGGGACGTAAAACCAATAACATTATTATTATTACTAATTACTCCCCGTGACTGCAATTTATAAGCAGCTCGCAATTCTGCACCACAACACTGGTAGGGGCGACGTGATGCAGCCCGCATTGCCAGGCAACAATAGACTTCGGTACTATTGACGCCGTTCTGGAGCGCTTGTTCTTCCGACTTACTGAACAAAAAGCAATCTTTAAGGTTACCTGAGAGGTGTAGCCTAAACTATTCCTCTTGAATCTGGCTATCATATACAAAAAGCATTTTTCGAATCCGACTGGTAGTTGCAGAGATTAGCGCGTTTAAGCACACAAACTCTTCAGCTTTATTATATCAGTATAGATAGGCCCAAGGATCATGTAAGTATACGAGATTCGTCACTTTTGGTTAGAGAATTTCCGAGAGACAACATGAATGTAGCCTTTATTACACGTAAATGAACAGTATGTTCTGCGACGAGTTATTGATTATTGATGAAAATAACTCAAACATAACTGCACCTTTCGCTAGGTGCTGAAATATACGTCCAGATAGGAAAAGAATACATTTTGATATATATCAATTTTGGCAATGGATTTGTCACGAAAGACACAGTTATGCCGTTTTAGAGCTTAATTCACCTCTAGGCTAATTAAAAATGCTCTCATACTCTACAGAATTGTTGGGATATTCGATGAATATAAAGAAAACTGTCCAAATGCAGACACTATATTGCCATAACCTCACTTTTTGCCTAGCATGCCGGCTGTCACCCACCCCTCCACCGTCGCCCTAAACCACACATTTCATTGCAATGCAAAGGAGCATGGGTAAGAAAACAAACAAGAGATGAAATGCACACATTTATTCTCTCTATATTTTTATTCGAGAGTAGTCCATATTGCCCACTAGTTTTACACATGGTCAACACCAGGAAGATGGAAATTGCCGTATTGTTCTTACTATCATTAGAATTCTTACATCCCGGTGCTTGGCAATTTTTTCTCCCTTGCAGGGGCATGATTGACTCTCAATTCAATTAAAATAAACAATCAAAATACAGAACAAATCAAAACAACCAACAACATCACGAGGAAAATCAATCAAAACAGACTATTCCCGCTTCCGCCAGTCGGTTTGATGTGAACGTTCATGAGTGCCAACTACGGAACCTTAGTGCTAAAATTAATTCTTCATTGGTTGGCAGAACAACCAGTACAGGGCCTTACCCCGACCCACGCGCTCCCTATGAACTGTCATCCCCCTGGATAGGCCTATTTGGTGGTATGTTGTTCTCCTTAGACGACCGCTGCCCACATTTACAACCCCAGTAATTTGCTTCTCTATTTTGTGAATGCACCCTTGTCTCTGTATTTCAAGACAGGAATTCCCCGGTCATTTACGTATGCCAGCGGGGCTGCAGTCAACAGTCTCATTGAACCTCCAATAGTCCGCACCTTGACAGGCAATTTTACTTGAAATTACAGTGGTCCGCAAAACTTGTGAGCAGGGCATTTTTCAGGGGGGGGGGGGGGGGGTACGGGTACCCCTTAAACATTTGAAAACTGTCTAACAAAAAATATTGGTACATTTGTATCTAGTCCGGCAAATATAACTTCCGACTTGAAAGTTCATCGATCAGCTGGCGTCAACGCGATGTTCACAACAGCTGGAGGAGATTTCCAGTAATCCACGATTTAAATCGATCCATCAGATTGTTTTGGTCGGTAACTCTGCACTCAGCAGCATAATCGAAACAATATGCCATATTATTTTCTGCTCGACAAAAGCTTTGTGTAATTGCTGCCTTATTCGTAGAAATGTACTTGTTTAGGCAAAAATAAGTAACAATCGTGAAAAGGAAGTTCTATCCTTATAGCACGCAGGCTAGTGTTTGGAGGTGGGGTAGATTGTTAGTTTGTGCGTGGTTAATTTTGAAGGATGAACAAAATAACGAACTATTTTACATCCACCCAAGCATCGAAAAAGCTGAAAGTTATTGAATTAATGAGTTAATAAATGAACCCAATCCAACCTTTTATTTAACATGCCAGCCCATAAAGTAATAACCGGACTCTGCAAATTGCCGAAAATTACAATTTTATCGACTACAACTGAGAGTAGGCCTTAAATATTGTTTTAAAAAACACTGATCGTGAGTATTGACAGTGCTATGGAAGGTTTTGAAGTGTCCTTTCTTCCGCTCTTAGAATGAAATTCGAAAACAGCACATAGATGATTTCGTATCGCGCATGTGCAGTAAGTATTCTGGGTCTATTAAGCGGGAACATTTGTACTGTAGTCAGCATTATGGATTATTCAAGCAGTTGGACGTTTTAACTGTATTTCGAGTAACTGGAGGACATAAACATGATACGAATTTAAGAACATATTTGAAGACCTCGTTTCCAAAACTCACTAAGTCAAAAATAATGATTTTTCAGGACAGACATTGTTTGAACCGGAGCCTACTTTGGCAATATTACTTCATTATGAAATAAAGAGACGTTTTTCAAATTAATATGAAGAACAATGATAACGAACCAAAACTCTATTTTGAAGTTATTAGCGTTAAAAAGATAAAGTCAGTCTGAGAGACTAGACCTTATATCATTTCAAATGACGCATGCTACACATGTTAGAAAGGCAGGAGTTCCCGCGCGGGTAACGGAGAGAGGGAAGTGCACTCGGATGCATGACGCCACGCGCTCGCCGTCTCCGTATCGCATAACGCCAGACCCCAGGAGTAAACTCAGACTCGGTGCATATGCACTGAACAACATGATGATGTCATACACGCCGTAACCGTAACGCTTAACGATAGACCAACGCATAACGATGAAGTCGACAAGATCATTTGATACGATAAAATGCCAAATTTCCAAAAGTAAACTAATAAATCACTTAAACTTAACAGAGTTTGGAAGACATCACGGCCTGGCGAGAAACACGAGCTTACTCGTATGCATGCGCATTAGACAGCACAGTTTGGAAGACATCACGGCCTGGCGAGAAACACGAGCTTACTCGTATGCATGCACATTAGACAGCAGAGTTTGGAAGACATCACGGCCTGGCGAGAAACACCAGCTTACTCGTATGCATGCGCATTAGACAGCAGAGTTTGGAAGACATCACGGCCTGGCGAGAAACACGAGCTTACTCGTATGCATGCGCATTAGACAGCAGAGTTTGGAAGACATCACGGCCTGGCGAGAAACACGAGCTTACTCGTATGCATGCGCATTAGACAGCAGAGTTTGGAAGACATCACGGCCTGGCGAGAAACACGAGCTTACTCGTATGCATGCGCATTAGACAGCAGACTTTGGAAGACATCACGGCCTGGCGAGAAACACCAGCTTACTCGTATGCATGCGCATTAGACAGCAGAGTTTGGAAGACATCACGGCCTGGCGAGAAACACGAGCTTACTCGTATGCATGCGCATTAGACAGCACAGTTTGGAAGACATCACGGCCTGGCGAGAAACACGAGCTTACTCGTATGCATGCGCATTAGACAGCAGAGTTTGGAAGACATCACGGCCTGGCGAGAAACATGAGCTTACTCGTATGCATGCGCATTAGACAGCAGAGTTTGGAAGACATCACGGTCTGGCGAGAAACACGAGCTTACTCGTATGCATGCGCATTAGACAGCAGAGTTTGGAAGACATCACGGCCTGGCGAGAAACACGAGCTTACTCGTATGCATGCGCATTAGACAGCAGAGTTTGGAAGACATCACGGCCTGGCGAGAAACACGAGCTTACTCGTATGCATGCGCATTAGACAGCAGAGTTTGGAAGACATCACGGCCTGGCGAGAAACACGAGCTTACTCGTATGCATGCGCATTAGACAGCAGAGTTTGGAAGACATCACGGCCTGGCGAGAAACACGAGCTTACTCGTATGCATGCGCATTAGACAGCACAGTTTGGAAGACATCACGGCCTGGCGAGAAACACGAGCTTACTCGTATGCATGCGCATTAGACAGCAGAGTTTGGAAGACATCACGGCCTGGCGAGAAACACGAGCTTACTCGTATGCATGCGCATTAGACAGCAGAGTTTGGAAGACATCACGGCCTGGCTAGAAACACGAGCTTACTCGTATGCATGCGCATTAGACAGCAGAGTTTGGAAGACATCACGGCCTGGCGAGAAACACGAGCTTACTCGTATGCATGCGCATTAGACAGCAGAGTTTGGAAGACATCACGGCCTGGCGAGAAACACGAGCTTACTCGTATGCATGCGCATTAGACAGCAGAGTTTGGAAGACATCACGGCCTGGCGAGAAACACGAGCTTACTCGTATGCATGCGCATTAGACAGCACAGTTTGGAAGACATCACGGCCTGGCTAGAAACACGAGCTTACTCGTATGCATGCGCATTAGACAGCAGAGTTTGGAAGACATCACGGCCTGGCGAGAAACACGAGCTTACTCGTATGCATGCGCATTAGACAGCAGAGTTTGGAAGACATCACGGCCTGGCGAGAAACACGAGCTTACTCGTATGCATGCGCATTAGACAGCAGAGTTTGGAAGACATCACGGCCTGGCGAGAAACACGAGCTTACTCGTATGCATGCGCATTAGACAGCACAGTTTGGAAGACATCACGGCCTGGCGAGAAACACGAGCTTACTCGTATGCATGCGCATTAGACAGCAGAGTTTGGAAGACATCACGGCCTGGCGAGAAACACGAGCTTACTCGTATGCATGCGCATTAGACAACAGAGTTTGGAAGACATCACGGCCTGGCGAGAAACACGAGCTTACTCGTATGCATGCACATTAGACAGCAGAGTTTGGAAGACATCACGGCCTGGCGAGAAACACCAGCTTACTCGTATGCATGCGCATTAGACAGCAGAGTTTGGAAGACATCACGGCCTGGCGAGAAACACGAGCTTACTCGTATGCATGCGCATTAGACAGCAGAGTTTGGAAGACATCACGGCCTGGCGAGAAACACGAGCTTACTCGTATGCATGCGCATTAGACAGCAGAGTTTGGAAGACATCACGGCCTGGCGAGAAACACGAGCTTACTCGTATGCATGCGCATTAGACAGCAGACTTTGGAAGACATCACGGCCTGGCGAGAAACACCAGCTTACTCGTATGCATGCGCATTAGACAGCAGAGTTTGGAAGACATCACGGCCTGGCGAGAAACACGAGCTTACTCGTATGCATGCGCATTAGACAGCAGAGTTTGGAAGACATCACGGCCTGGCGAGAAACACGAGCTTACTCGTATGCATGCGCATTAGACAGCAGAGTTTGGAAGACATCACGGCCTGGCGAGAAACATGAGCTTACTCGTATGCATGCGCATTAGACAGCAGAGTTTGGAAGACATCACGGCCTGGCGAGAAACACGAGCTTACTCGTATGCATGCGCATTAGACAGCAGAGTTTGGAAGACATCACGGCCTGGCGAGAAACACGAGCTTACTCGTATGCATGCGCATTAGACAGCAGAGTTTGGAAGACATCACGGCCTGGCGAGAAACACGAGCTTACTCGTATACATGCGCATTAGACAGCAGAGTTTGGAAGACATCACGGCCTGGCGAGAAACACGAGCTTACTCGTATGCATGCGCATTAGACAGCAGAGTTTGGAAGACATCACGGCCTGGCGAGAAACACGAGCTTACTCGTATGCATGCGCATTAGACAGCAGAGTTTGGAAGACATCACGGCCTGGCGAGAAACACGAGCTTACTCGTATGCATGCGCATTAGACAGCAGAGTTTGGAAGACATCACGGCCTGGCGAGAAACACGAGCTTACTCGTATGCATGCGCATTAGACAGCAGAGTTTGGAAGACATCACGGCCTGGCTAGAAACACGAGCTTACTCGTATGCATGCGCATTAGACAGCAGAGTTTGGAAGACATCACGGCCTGGCGAGAAACACGAGCTTACTCGTATGCATGCGCATTAGACAGCAGAGTTTGGAAGACATCACGGCCTGGCGAGAAACACGAGCTTACTCGTATGCATGCGCATTAGACAGCAGAGTTTGGAAGACATCACGGCCTGGCGAGAAACACGAGCTTACTCGTATGCATGCGCATTAGACAGCACAGTTTGGAAGACATCACGGCCTGGCTAGAAACACGAGCTTACTCGTATGCATGCGCGTTAGACAGCAGAGTTTGGAAGACATCACGGCCTGGCGAGAAACACGAGCTTACTCGTATGCATGCGCATTAGACAGCAGAGTTTGGAAGACATCACGGCCTGGCGAGAAACACGAGCTTACTCGTATGCATGCGCATTAGACAGCAGAGTTTGGAAGACATCACGGCCTGGCGAGAAACACGCGCTTACTCGTATGCATGCGCATTAGACAGCACAGTTTGGAAGACATCACGGCCTGGCGAGAAACACGAGCTTACTCGTATGCATGCGCATTAGACAGCAGAGTTTGGAAGACATCACGGCCTGGCGAGAAACACGAGCTTACTCGTATGCATGCGCATTAGACAGCAGAGTTTGGAAGACATCACGGCCTGTACAGTTTTGGAAAAAAGAATACAATATCCTACGTTGGAATTTACGATATCCTACGTTGGAATTTACGATGACATAGTGAGTTCTGGAATAAAATATTAGTAACTTACATAGGTCTACACATACGAACAAGATCCAACGGATTTCTCAATTTCGTCCAAAACTGACTTAGTGAGTTTTGGAAACTTAATCACATATTTTCCACTTTTAAGCAGTTATGAGAATAGACTAAGCAATCAGAGCAAGTGCAAATATGCCGAGGTGTTAGGCAAGGATGTATATTATCTCCGATACCGGTACTCTTTAGCTTTTATTCTGAACGTATATTCAAACAATCCGTACTTGACGTGGATGAAGGGATCTCTGTGAATTGTGTCAAACCCTAGAATTTGCGTTACGCAGATGACACTACTGTGTTTGCGGATAAATTGGAAGGGCTACAAAAGCTGATGAACAAAATTCCTGATACAAGCCAATGTTATGGCCCAGATATCAATATAAATAAAACAAAATTTATGATAATTAGCAAGACGTACATAAGAAGGGTGAATTTGTACATTAATGGTAATAGCATAGTGCGAGTGCTGGGTACCATCATTACCGAATCATGGGACAGTTCTCATGAGATAAAATGTCGAATTGGAAAGGCGAGTAGTGTTTTCAACTCAATGAGCTCAATTTTCAAAAGCCACGATCTTACCATGAACATCAAACTACGCCTCCTCAGGTGCTAGCTATGTACTCTCATTTCTCTTGTATGGTGTAGAACCATGGACCCTTACAAAGGCTACCACTGTTAGACTTGAAGCCTTTGAACTACAGTATGGCTTTACAGAAGAATACTGAGAATATCATGGATTCATAAAGTTTCAAATCAGGAAGTTCTAAGCAGAGTTGAAAAAAGACCAGAACTGATCAACATCATTAAGTGTCGTAAACTAAAATACCTTGGTCAGGAAGTTCTAAGCAGAGTTGAAAAAAGACCAGAACTGATCAACATCATTAAGTGTCGTAAACTAAAATACCTTGGTCACATTATGAGGAATCAAAAGAGGTATGAGCTGCTGCAACTTATTCTACAAGGAAAAATAGAAGAAAAAAGATCGCCCGGCAGAAGGAGAATTTCCTGGCTCGACAACCTTAGAACCTGATTCAACAAAAGCTCTGAAGAATTGTTCCGAAGAAGCACATAAATAAATCCATATTTCTGAAAAGTAAAACCCTGTTCATTACAAACGTGGATCCCCAGCACTCACCAAGAATAGCGACAGCAGGAAATACGCTTTCAAACAGGCGTGGAAAACTACAAATGGATTCGCTGATGGAAACCAATTAACATTGGAGGTGAAGCCTCGGGCATAATGAGACAGCGACTAGACCCAACCGGTACCGACATTTTATGAGTTAATTTCGATGGTATTTCACACGTTGTGCTTTGAAGCAATTCTTTCAGTCGGTCAACATAACTGGGCGGATGCGATGTATAAAATATGCAGATGACACTCCTGGAAAAAATGTACATGTAAGTTATTAGTTTATTATTATTGCCCCGGTATATTTGGTTGGTTGGTTGCTTAGTTTAGGGGCTGCGACAACGCGGTCATTTAGCCCCGTGTACTTTCGGTGTGTGTAGAATCTGTCTGATAACGGGTGTTAATTGTGATGACCGTATTAGTGTGTGTATCTGTTTTTTTTTTAATGTAAGTACTGCAACTTAGAATTTTTCAAATAGTTCCTACTTTTGCCGCCAAGTTTCACCGTCAACGACTACTATGCCAAGTTCAGAACTTAGCTACTAGACGCCACCGCAGTCGGCTCTTGGCAACGAACGTAGGAACGTAAGAGCGTTGTTTACATTCTTATACTATCCAATTTAGCTTCACACAGGTGTAATTAGTGAAAGGTTCTTTAACATGCCATAAATCTTTGACATGGGACCGCCGGCTTTACTTCCCCTCCGAAGGAAGGCATACTGAGGGATTTTTAACGCTCTTCATTCGGATTTGAACCCGCGATCTTGGGCATAGCAAGCTACCCACTACGCCACCCAAGCCGGTATAATATTTACACACGGGGTCATTACCTGTGGTTGTGCGCACTTTTACCAAGCATGTTCAATAATGTGTACTTACAGTCCTCCCTCTCTTGTAACACACACCTGACATCTTCTGACGAAAGTCTGTCAACTCTTTTATTATTTACGGAGCCTGTTTCCTTGAATCGTTTAGCGAGCCTCCTAATTGTGCTGGCATTAGGCACAGGTCTTCCTGGAAACTTGATTAGAAATTTTCGTCTTAAGATTTTCTGCTTTTCATATACGAATTATGGATGTACACACGTTCGCGCAATGTGAATTGGTGTCTAGGCACAGTAATCACAATACTCACTAAACGTGCAACACTAACGTCCATAGGAATGACAAAACACGTGTGAACTAACGATATGAGCCACCGACTGAACCGTGCAGGCGCGCCCGCGATCTGCGCCAGTCACAGCCGTGTTCATGGGGACGCACATAGATAATGACCCTGTATTATATACTGTACATTGCACCCCGCCCAGTTATAGACCGACTGAAGAGTTACAAATAACACGTAGTTTTGTTTAAGTAACGCACATTTGCCCAATATTGGACATCGTGAAGTACTGCTCCAATATAATGCAACATTCATAGGCCATTGTTAATATTAAATGGCTGTAACTCTGTGCAAACTTACTGTAATAGGCTACTCGGTCAATGACTGGGCGGGGTTACAATCTAAATAAAAACTGTTGGGAAAAAATACAGTACATGTTTTAGGTATGATCACTATTACAATGGTGGGGGGATTTAGGATTACGCGGTCATCAAGAGATCCTGTTGAGACACACGAAGCATCTGTACAACCAACGACTGCAACATAACAGAACTCCAGTATTATTGTGTTCTAACTGAACACACGTGGTTTCACAACCCTTATAATAAGAACTAACCTTATAAAACGATATTCGAACTGGCAATCGTAATATAAACATTCATTAGACCACCCAGATAATATGTGTATATTATATTTGAGGACAGAATTCACGATAAAAATCAATAAATGTAAAACAAAAATATTGGAATGCACCCGAAATAAATCAGAATCCCCTATGGACATCAAATTGGCAGGTGAAAGGCTGAAGGAAGTAGGAGACTTCTGTTACTTAGGAAGCAAAATAACCAGTGATGGACGAAGCAAAGAGGATATAAAAAGTAGGTTAGCACAGGCAAGGAATGCATTTCCACAGAAATATAGACTTAGGTATTAGGAAGTCATTTTTGAAATCCTTTGTCTATGGAAGTGAAACTTGGACGATTGGTGCAGCAGAAAAGATGAGAATTGAAGCGTTTGAAATGTGGTGTTACAGGAGAATGAAGATCGGATGGGTAGATAGGGTTACAAACGAAGAGGTATTAAGATGAGGAGAGATGTTTCTGGTGACTGCTAATGAAGAGAAGAGATAGGTTGGTAGGACACATATTAAGACACCCAGGAATAGCAAGCTTAGTTATGGAAGGAAGTGTCGAGGGGTAGACCAAGGTTAGAATATGTTAAACTGATTGCCTTGGATGTAGGGTGTGGTAGCTATGTAGAGATGAAACGATTAGTTCAGGACAGGGAATAATGCAGAGCTGCATCAAACCACATATAATTTAAATCTCAACTCCTGAGGTCAGGATCGGTCGAATCGTGCAATCCCAAATTGCCCCATTGTAATAGTGACCATAAGCCTACAAGTAACGTTTTCCACGAGTATTTATATAAACTAGCAGACCCGTGTGAGAACTCTGGCATAATGGGTTGTGTACAGACTACCCACCCTGCGCTAGGGCTATGCGGGCTGTACGCGATGCGTCTTGTTTTTTTGTTTAAAAGCACTTTATAAACAAATATATATATTTCTGTTGCCTTTTAAGAAATGCAAGATTTTTCCTGTACTATTGAACGATTTGGAAGATTTGGGTACAAACCACACCTTCTAACTCCCTCGGGGTTAGGAGCTTGAGTTTTGTGAAGCATACACCTTAGCGTATTATATAATAAGATTATGGAGGAGATGAGAGCCTGGCGTTTAAACTTCCATTAGGACAATAACATAAGTCAATGTGCACCACAAATATGTGCTAAATGTGTTTTGAACGATGGCAGCCATGTTCGTGTGGCACATGAGGTCTCTTCAACTGTTGCCGGAGCACACACATTGGCGTCACATTACTGTGGGATACCGAAACAATTGGACTGAGGGGTTGGCAATGCTGTATAATGGCGGACTCCACTAAAAGTCGTGATCTAAAGGGAATGGCGGGCGGGTTATGGAAGAGTACAGGGGTGTGCAAATTATTAGACTTGTCGGCAGTTTCTCAAAATAACATTTATCCTTTTCTCAGCTTAATGCACTAAATATGTTTGCAAGGCGATGAATTTACTTCAAATGTTTAACCAAGAGCCTTGATTATATTTTCTTTTCCTTTTAGAATTTCCACTAACAGAGGAGCTGCAACATGTTTTCATTACTTCGCTCTACTTTTCGTGTGAATTTGGAGCTGAGGGTTTTGGAGTCATTTTTACTGATGATCCGCTTTTGAACTATTCAAAGATTCATGAACTATGGATTGAAATCACCTGACTTAGAGAGTACATTACAAACTCAATGAAAAATAGAAAACGGGCCAGGCTCAGGTATCGCTCGAAATACCCAATTCTGAAAGTTTCCAGACACAATTCCTTATGGGAGTAATATAAGTCGACAAGCGAGAAAACATTACCAAGTAGCGTTACAAAAGATACCAGCAGATGGTCAATAAAATGATTTCCAATAAAGAATTGTGGGTAATTTAAGTTCTTTATTTGATTCAACTAATTTGCACCCCTCTGTAGCCTAAACATCTACCAGACCATTTCTAGATTCTTTTTCATCAGTACAAAAAGTATTTTGACTAATTTCAGTCGTTAAGGACTTTTCTTTTACGTAGATTTTGCTCTCCTCCAGTTTTACCGTAGAAACTTCTATAATCCAATCATTTGTCATTAATTCGAAGGCTGGTTGGAGCTCGTGTACTGTCCGTTGCCAGCCGCCATCAAAATCCGAAATATTTTCTATAGAAATGGCCAATGTTACTGATGAACAGGAGTTGAATATTTTATCGCCAGAGGGTGTTATTGCATTTTTTCAGAGTGCCAACATTATTGTTTCCAGACCAATATTTTCATCCAGACCAATGATTTTCGTCTAGACCCTGCGGGCCGCGTTAGCTAATATAAACACGCACAGTGGGGGTAGTCACGCATCAATAATCTTTATCCAGGCCAATGGTTTTGTCCAGTAGTACAATCAGTAATTTTCACCAATAATGTCGTCCAGAGAGTCGCCGGGGAAGTGAAGTTGGCAAAATTACGTAATCAAACATGGCGAGGTGTTTTTTTTTTTTTTGTTGGTAACTTTAATGGCTCGTTCTCACGATGGCACCGTTGCTGTCATGAAATGTCACGGCATTCGCTGCCATGCGGTTACCTGTTCACACGATAAGTACAGAAGTTTGGGCTTTCGTGGCATTTTCGCGCAACATGGTGGACGATGTTTCTGCCGTTGCCAGTGTTGTCGGAGAATTGATAGCTCTGGAGGAGAGAACATGTAAGAAGAAGTAGAAAGAAGTGTGGGTGAGAAAATGGATACTACGCAGAGGAAAACTAGGTGTATCTGAAACGTTACTGAGAGAATTGGCATTGGAAGATTCTCGGTCATTGAGCAATTTTCTAGGAATCGACGAGAATATGTTTGAGGAACTCTTAAAAAAGGGATATTGCTGATAGAAACTGAAGAATATCAAATGCAGCCATAATGTAATTACACACAATACACTTGGTCGAGTGATGCAATGTCACGATACGACTGGCACTAACCTCTTCTTATGAAGACATTGCGTATGGAAGTTCACGTTAGTGTCACGACAGCGATGATGCCGCGGTGTCGCATATCAAATCTTTTGAATACGCGACACCACTGCCACGGCACTGTGACGGTGGCATCAAAAACTGTTTCGACAATGAGACTGCTGCAACATTTCATGCCATGACAGCAATGTCGGGATATCAGTGCCATCGTGAGAACGAGCCTTATTGCTGACAATTTCCTTATTTTGAAAGTGTGACCGTGGTGTTTGTTAATGGCAGTTGGCTTTAATAACGTGGCACAGTATGTACAAACCATTTTCAGAGCGCTACTAAAAAAAATAACGCACTTTCGAAACGGACAACGGACAATACACGAGAGCCGGCTGGTTTTACTTCCAACGAATATTATTTGGCTGTGAGCGGAGGAAATAGATCCCACTAATCATGCCCGTGACTTAGTGACTGTAGAGGTTTCTTTGTGACACAGTGATAATTTTAAATCTCGCGCTTCGACCTTGAGGCCAGGGAAGCTAAAATTTGCGCCAACATTTTGTCTGATATTTTAGCTTCCCTGGCCTCAAGGTCGAAGCGCGAGATTTAAAATTAAAAAAATATCATTATCTCACAAAGTCACTGAGTAACCCCTTCTTACGGTAGTTCTTGCTTAAGTCCGTCCCCCCCCCCCCCGCCCCCCTCCGTCCCGAAATGTTTCCTCATATAATATTTGTTTATGAATTAAAACATTAAACCAATATACTTATCATGTATATGACAAATGGCAACGTTGCAAAGCGAGGCGACGCGACGGTGTGACAATATACTTATCATGTACTACGGTATATGACAAATGGCAACGTTGCAAAGCGAGGCGACGCGACAATCAGTTTGCCTAACAACATAACCTCTTATTATTCGCTCTTAAAAGAACCATCAACTGTAAAGTTTACCAGAACTTTGTAGATTATTGAACATGTACCGTATATCATTCACATTCCTTTCTGGGAGTCATTGGGAATTGAACATGCTGTCAAATATCACTGCTGCGCATTGAAAATATTACTAATATCGCTTAAATTAAGGATTTTATTTGTAGCTTCTTCAACGACGGCAGATGTTTGTGGCCGAGATATTGACATCATATTGCGTTGCCAACATGTCCGATACAAAATACACCACAAGACACACGCAACTGTGTAATTAAGTGAAAAAAGAAGTAATTGGCAAGGTCTAGGCGAAAACCATTGGTTTGGATGAAAATATTGGTCTAGGCAAAACTATTAGTCTGGATATAGATTATTGATGCGTGACTGTGCGTGACAAAAACCAGGGGTGTTTATATTAGTGTTTTCGGTATTAAATTCTGTTCTTGGGTTTCAACAACTTGTCACTAGCGTTCTGGCATTCTTGATTGAAATTAGAGATCGTCAAGTGGTAACTCGCATAATCAATGTTGAAGTTGAAACTGAAACTTGGTGAACTTTTGTTTTACGAAAGCGGATGCGATATAGTACCGAATGAGTTGGGTTGGCAACACCTGTTCAAGTTGCTAGAAATGGCGGAATCGCTGGAATTTCATATCTATAAGTCGTGATCCTATTTGGGATGGCTGGGTGGGTTACAGACAGCGGAGGAGTTAACATCTATTACTATATCATCTCCAAATAACATTACTACAGATACCGGTACTTTGGTTAATTTCAGTACCTGTAGTTTAAGAATTGTCTTCTTCGGTTCTTACCTAAGAACCTACCAGGTGCCCTTGAAGCGTGTGACAAAAGGTGTTTTTCCCTAACTTTTATAGACCCTACCCTTATCAAACGTTTCGTAGTTTTGCCCATCTCTGCAGCTACCACCGAGTGGAGTTTGAGTAGGTTGAAAGCATACTTAAGAATTCTACTTCCGAAAACAGACTCAACGGTCTAACATTGTTTTCTATCACACAACTCACTGACGATGATTTGGTAATGCTTCAAGAAACCTTGACTTTATATTATAGTGTAAGTTGTGAATGTTTCCATGTCAACACTATCAAGTGAGCGAGATGACTGCATTAATAACAAGTAGTTCCGTGAAGAACTATACAGCCTATTTTCATATATCCTACTTATGTTAATTGCCACTATCAACATACACAATTTCAGTTTGAATGCTGTAATAGATTCGTAGATATTGAGAACCGACTAAATATTTCGGATGGGCGCCATGTTGGATTTTATATATGTAGGTCCTAGAGTTATGTACTGTTACATGCAGATTATTGTGAACGTGTAGTATTCAAACTTCAATCGCATAATTAGGACACAAGAAAAAACAAGGAGATTTTAGAATTTTTCACAGATGCCATCTTGAGGTTATGGAAACAATTGAAATAAATTAGTTGCCAGTGGATTAACATTCGGATAAAGATTTACTGTACCAAGTTTCACTACACGCGGATGGTTAAATTGCGAGAAACGTCCATGTGAATATTTATAATTCGCGTCACCGCCATGTTGGATTTGTGATCACCAGGTTATTTAAAGTCCTATAGGTGAACTTAAGTTCATAGCCCCTATGAACATTAAAAATGCAGTTTGATTGCTAAAATAGATTCCTAGATATTCAGTATCGTCTAAATATTTCGGATTGTCGCCATGTTCGATTGTTAAATGTATAGGCCATAGAGTCATGTACCATTAAAGGAAAATTATTGCGTAGGTTCATTATTCAAACTTTCACTTCGATCGCATGACTACATCACAATAAATAAAATCTTAATTTTAAAATTCGCACTGCCGCCATCTTGAGGTTATGTAAACAATTGAACTAAATTAGATACCAGTGGATTACAATGTGTATAAATATTTTTGTGCCAGGTTTCAGTGCGCTTGGAACATTAAATCGCGAGAAAGGTCTATTTAAAATTTTCAAATTCGCTTGGCCGCCATGTTCGTTTTGTAGTTAACCGGTTTTTGAAAGTCTTATAGATGGACTTCCAGTAGTGCCCTTTATCTGCGTACAAAATTTCAGGGTTTTACCGCTAATAGTTTCAGAGATATAGAATGCCGGTGAAATATTTCGCACATCCGCCATCTTGTGATTATGTAAACAATTGAAGGAAGTTAGATGTCGGTGCATTACAATGTATATAAACATATACTGTACCAAGTTTCATTGCGTTTGGTTGGTCAAATCGCGAGAAACGTCTATTTAAAAGTCGCAAATTCGCTTGGCCGCCATGTTGATTTTGTAGTTACCAGGTTTTCAAAGGTCACATAAGTGAACTTATAGTAGTTCCCTCTATCACCATACAAAATGTCAGGGCAATATCGGTAATAGTTTCGGAGATATTGAATGCTGGTGAAATATTTCGCACAGCCGCCATGATGGATTGGTGAGTCGTAACAAAATTTGAAGGGCACGGTCGAGGTCGCCGGGAATAGTGCTATGAACTTTCCGAGTTTCATTGAAATCGCTCCAGCCGTTTAGATTTTATTAGGGGGACACACACACACGAATCACACACACACACGCGCGGACAAAAGGTGATCTCATAAGCCTATTTTTTCAAAATTGAAAATAGGCTAAAAAGTAACATAAAGCGGTCTAAGTTGTGTTTGACATTAACCAACCGTAAAACATCACAAGTCGCCTACGCGGTGTAGTGGTCAGCGTGCTTAGCTGCCACCCCGGAGGTCCGAGGTTGGATTACCGGCTCTGCCACGAAATTTGAAAAGTGGTATGAAGACTGGAACGTGGTCTACTCAACCTCGGGCGGTCCAAATGAGTAGAGGGGGTTCGATTCCCACCTCAGCCATCCTCGAAGTGGTTTTCCGTGGTTTCCCACTTCGTCTGCGGTCTGAATGCCGGGATGGTACCTACCGTGTCGGACTACCAACCCCAAGCTTGCAGGTTCGCTCCTGGCCGTGATAAGTAATTTTTGAAAGGCAACAAAAATCACGACTCATATGTCATACAATGTTGGCCATTTGAATTCAGTAGGCCGTGTTCATAATGGCAAAACTAATCTCGGAATGTTCTGCCAACACACAAAGTTCCTCATTTCTCTACTAGAAAGCGCTGTAGTGTCAAGGAGCTTAGATATCTAACCTCCTTGACTTTCCTAGCGCTCCAAGGAGCAATAAAATTCTGCTCGCAAGCTGCTCTCTGGGCGCAATTAAATAAGCTTGCACCCGGCATCCGAGGCCATACGATAATATTATTCTGTTATCGGTTACTAGATGCCACCGCAGTCGGCTCCTGGCGACGAACGTTGGAACCTAAGAGCGTTAGTCAAATCTAACCTATAATTTAGCTCCACACAGGTGTAATTAGTGGAAGGTTCTTTTTCATGCCATAAATCAAAGACATGGGACCACCGGCTTTACTTCCCCTCCAAAGGAAGGCATACTGAGGGATTTTTAACGCTCTTAAAAATCAGATGACTTTGGATGGGTTTGAACCCGCGACCTTGGGCTTAGAAGCCCAGCATGTTACACACTACGCCACCGAAGACGCTATATACTGTTCGTCCCTTTTAACTACTGCGGCTGTTAGAGACCCCAGTGTGCATGAAGGGAAGTAGCCTGAGGCGTGTGCCACCTCACTGATCTTCACTTGTTATCTTAAAGATATCCACAGCGGTGACTACGCGTGCTAAGGCGCATGAAGCCAAGCTCTCCGCTGACTCGGTAGTCACGTGGCGAGGAGTTGGCAGGACGTCGCCGTGGCCTATTAGAAGTTTCGGTCCTGGCATGCGAGTTGATCTGAAAATGGAAGATCGTGGAAAACCGTTTCGAGGACACCCAGTGGTAGGGTTCGAACCCATGGCCTTGTGCCTCAAGCTACACGGAGGGATATTTTCGGTTTTAAATTCCATTTCTTAATAAATTATTTATTTTCCATAGTTTTTAACTTTCCGTAACTTCATTAAATAACTTTCATCTTTACTATTTTATTCTACGTGATTTTTAATTTACACACATCCAAAAAAGTTACAGCCAGTCTGAAAGACTAGACTTTATGTCATTTCAAATGACGCATGCTACAAATGCTACACATTTTAGAAAGACAAGAGGGCTTTTTCAACAGACTCCATTACCCATTAACTTAGGCTTCCCGCGCGGGGAACAGAGAGCGGGAGGTGCACTCTGCTGCATGACGTCACGCGCTCTCCGTCTCCGTATCGCATAACGCCATAGCCCAGGAGTAAACTCAGACTCGGTGGATATGGACTGAACAACATGATGATGTCATACGCTCAAGTGCAACCTTAGTACATTTCCTCTCCGTAACCGTAACGCATAACGGTAGACCAAAGCATAACGATGAAGTCGACAAACATTTTGCATATAGCCATGGAGCCAGTAGCGTAGCCAACATCGACCAATGGGAGGGGTTGTAGCGACGGGGGATAACCGTAATTCTGAATATTACAGAAATCAGAATATCTCACAGTCAAGAAGTTAACAACGATCTCCAAATTAGTGTTAATGCACCCATAGAATATTTTAGGCTCATATTATTATTATTTTAAATACAATCTCCCTCCCGCTAAGAAGGAAGGAAATAAAGAAAGCTAAATGCCCCGCTGGGCGGGAATGAAAATTATCTGTGGTTAGGCTCAGTTTGAAAAAAGCTATATTTAGCGGGGGAAAGGCAAACCTGGGAGGACGGAGTTATGCATTGTCAAGAGGACGTGTGTTGCCGGACCGAAATGTGACAATACAACACCAAGCAGTGATGATGCAGACACAAATCACAACCAGACTGATTTCCCACAAAGGATGAGTTATAGAATCGTCAGCAAGTGTCGTTATTTAATTTAAGAAATGTTTATTTAGCTTATACATTATTATCACTTTCTGTTCTAACCCACAGTAACACCCCTCTGCCTACGCCACTGCATGCAGCAGAGTGTCTAACACCTGAGATCGGGAGCATAGGCAGGCCATTCCATTCTGTGAATATGCGGACGAACGTTATCGTCCACGAAAGTATGTGTCCTACCAACCCATCTATTCTCTTCATTAGCAGTCGCAAGAAATATCTCTCCTCTCCCACTCGTCTTAATACCTCCTCATTCGTAACCCATCTGATCTTCATCCTTCTCCTGTAACACCACATTTCAAACGCTTCAATTCTCCTCTTTTCTGCTGCAGCAATAGTCCAAGTTTCACTCCTCCCATAGAGCACCACGCTCCAGACAAAGGCTTTCAAAAATTACTTCCTAATACCTAAATCTATATTCGATGTCAACAGATTCCTTTTCTGTAGAAATGCTTTCCTTGCCTGAGCCAACCTACTTTTTATATCCTCTTTGCTTCGTCCATCACTGGTTATTTTGCTTCGTAAGTAACAGAAGTCTCCTACTTCCTTCAGCTTTTCACCTCTAATTTGATGTCCATAGAGGTTTCTGATTTTTTTTCGGCTGCATTCCATTTTACATTTATTAATTTTCATCATGAATTCTTTCCGTAAGACGGAGTCCATACCGTTCAAAAACTCATTCAAATCCTCAGGCGTGTCGGCCAAGATGATGATGTCATCAGCAAATCTAAGAGTTGAAATGATTTCTCCTTGAATCTTCACTCCCACTTTAAATTTTCCTCCAATTCTTAGAGTGATATTTATGAATGTTTAGGGACGTACCGTACATGTGCGAGGTCTTCCTGTACGGTACCCGTCGCTAATGTGTTTATGGCCTAGGGCACTGCCATCGTAATGTCATTATGATGGCAGTGCCTAGGGCTGAAAGGAAAATACTGACCCCTCTCCCCCCAGGAATCCCAAGAGTGTTGATACCGGTATTCAATTGTTCATTCTCATACCAGTTTATTTCATTCAGAAATTGAAGCCAACCAGCAGCTGTTACAACAGAAGTTTTAATACTGCTGACCTTACATCATTTTACTTCGAAATTCAATGATTTTTCAGTCGGTCGACACGATTGTAGCCAATTGTAATGGGAGGTTCCCTAATCCTGAAAACAATTTACGTGAGATTAATAAATACCCTTGGAGTTATTTATTTATTTATTTATTTATTTATCGTATGGCATACATGAAAATGATTTACAATTTGACATCAAGTTCCGAAACGTAATGAAGTGCCTGTGGTGTCCCTAGGAAGAAGTCGCTGAAGTCACCACTGTATGATGTTTGTGGGCATTCCTGAACTAGGTGCCGAACAGTCTGTCTTTCAGCACCGCACTCGCAACATGTACAGGAGATCGCCGCATACACCGTGATTGGTCCGGATTCTATTTAATTTTGACCAGGTCTTTCTAGGCTGCTCAGTTATGCATGGCATTACTGTACTCTCTGGAGGGGCAAACGAATTCCAATCAGAAGACCAGCTCTCAGTCAGGTTGAATTTGTTAGTTGCAAGATTCTCCGCTGTGCAGATAGGTGCATGTCTTGAACGTAATCGTTTCACATGTAGATCACCAATGTCTCCATGGATTGGTAGTTGTTTGTTGGTCTGGATCTTTCTATATTCTCTTATCAAAATGTTGCATCGCCGCAAATGAGGTGGTGGGATGTGGCTGAGAATAGCAAGCCATTGTGTAGGAGTTGACATAATTGTTCCTGTTATCATGCGCATGGTGTTATTCAATTGTACATCTATTAATCTTACATGCGGACTATTTATCCACACAGGAGCACAATACTCAGCAACAGAATAAACTAAACCTAGAGCTGAGCAACGGAGAGTAGTTGCGTTGGCACCCCAAGTGGTGCCACATAATTTCCGTAAGATGTTGTTTCTTGTCTTCATTTTGGCAGAAGTTATTCGTAGGTGTTCTTTGAATGACAATGTTCTATCCAGTGTTATACCCAAATACTTGGGATGTCTGTTATGGCGAAGGAGGATGTTATTGAAGTAAACAGTAAGTTCCCTTGTTGCCATTTTATTGTTCAGGTGGAAGCAAGCAACTTCGGTCTTAATTGTGCTTGGCTGAAGTCTCCATTTGCGAAAATAATCTCCCAGTGCAGAAAGATCATTTGTCAGCGTCTCTTCTGTACTTTCGAAACATTGTTCTCTAGTAGCAATTGCCCAGTCGTCAGCATATCCAAACTTCCTCGATTTTGTGGAGGGCAAATCTGATATATAGAGGCTGAGCAAGAGTGGGGCAAGCACTGATCCTTGAGGAAGTCCATTATTTAATTTACTAGGTTTGTTAATTTCACTGCCCATGATGACCAGGAAGCTTCTATCATTCAGCATGTTGCTTACAAGACAGCCAGTGTCATACAAGGGATAACTTGAAGTAATTTATAAATTACACCCTCTCTCCAAACAGTGTCATAAGCTGTCTATAAATGCTACTGATGTTTTTTGGCGATTCTGGAACCCTGCCTCAATATAGGTGGTTAAGGAGAGAACTTGGTCCGTGCAACTCCGTTGTGGTCTAAATCCTGCCTGTTCTATGGGAATTACTTTAAGCACTTTTGAGGCGATTCTGTTCAAGATTAGTCTCTCAATTAACTTATAGCATACGCTCAACAATGAGATAGGTCTATAACTGTCTGGTCTGTCACTTGGTTTCCCAGGCTTCAGTATGGCAACGATCTTCGTCAATTTAAACAAACGAGGTAGCTTACCAGTCTGAACAACGTTAGTGGCTAGCTTGGATAGCCAAAGACGAGCATGCTTTCCACTGTGTATCAAGAATTCGGGATGTATTCCATCAAATCCCGGTGCCTTACCGCTTTTTACATCTTTCAGCGCTGTGTCAATATCCTGGATGGTGAAGGGCTTAGTGTATTCTGATCCAGAATTACTTGTGGCTTTGAGATTGGACAATTCTTTCTTGATATATTTTAATGTGATTTCTGTCTCTAGCTGTTCGAGACATTGAAACTATATGGAAAGCAACCATTTTTGGAGAGACATTTTGATGTCCACGGACAATAGTCCTAGCTTTCTCAAGAGTGACCAGGCTATTCTGCTGGATTTACTGATGTTAATAGATTTTACGGTTTCAATCCACTTTTCCTTCCGAGCATTATCAAGGCTACCAAGTAGTTCTTCAGCGATCTCTTGTTCACTACTTGCCAGGAATTCTTGGTACAGCTTTTCACTTGTATCAGTCGATCCAGGAACATATTCCTTCCTGAATCCTCTTGGAATGTGTTTTTTGGCTATGGTAATTACAGCTCCTACAAATCTACCATAATTGTCACTCGTTGGAGGTATCCATCGGACATATTTATCTAGTTCTTCTGAGAAAGCTTTCCAGTCCGATTTTTTGAAGTTCCAGCGTGGGCGAGGATATGAAGTCGCAAGAGGGGTTTGTATTCCAACTTCAAGATAAACTGGGCGGTGTTGACTGTGCGGAAAAGTTGGTAGAACTTTCCGTGTAGTATACAATGGCCGATAGTTGTTGTCACAGGAGACAAACACCAGGTCCGGGTTATATTCCTGTTTCCATGCAGCTGATTTAAATGTACCTCTATCTTTTGCATCGAATTCAAGATGGATGCTATGTTCTTCAGTCCAACTCATGAGATTTTCTCCATTGACATCAGAAATAGTATACTTCCAATCTTCATGATGGCTATTAAAATCACCTATATACACTGCAGGGTGATCTTGCACTTGAAGAACTTGAGGTGGCCATGTAGAGACTTGAGGCTTATAAACATTAGTTACTATGACTAAAGCCCTGCGCGGATGCGGATATCAGCAACATTTTTCGCCATGCGGATATACTTTGCATGTCTTTGCGGATAGCGGATAAGCTGCGGATAATGTTTGGAGTAAATTTGCGGATAGTTTTTAGAATACAATCCGAACTTGTTGAATATCATGGGGAAAGTTGGGTAATTGTGCGCACCTATGTTTTTCGAGTTGGTAGTACAACTAGCAACTCAGTTCATTGCTACCCTAAAGCTGTCATCGTACCTATCAGATAGGGACAGTCAGCATGATGCCAGTTGCTATGTGATAGCCGTGAGGCTTGGATGAAGAAACTTAACACGTTGCATGTTATTTTCTGTAGCCAGCAAATAAGAAGGCAAGCCTACAGTTGTGATTCAATTATTTAAAATTAAATGTAGTTTTAAATGCCAGTGTGTACAGTGGTTTTGCATGTATTTATTTTTCAATATAATAGATTAGTTTACCGGGATTCAGTGAGTTACGTTTTAAAAGCAGAGTGGGGTATGATACAAGTAAATACAACGCGACATTAATCGCAAAATATTTCGTGTTTGTTCTCCAGATGCCAAGAAATTATAAGCGGAAAACTGAGAAAAACTCCTACCAAGCAGAAAATGTGCAGAAATCTCGACGTGCAATTAGGGATGATGGGAGGAAAATAAGGGAAGTGGGGAGAAGTTGCAACATTCCCCAGTCAATCCTACCAAAGCAGTTGCTGCAAAATTGTCTTGCTCCACCTCGTCTAGTCCGTAAAGCTGTTTTACCAACGAAATTGAGTCATAATTATCCGAATTAAATTTGTTTCTGCACATCGAATATAGAGTTACTAAGGCTATTATTTCACAATCACAAGACCGATTCTTGCTTAAGTGCGCACAATTCCCCCACTATCCCTTACTAGGGCCCGGATGTTTATGAAGTTTTTTTTTTTAGTTATGTTTTTTCATGACAAATGTAAGATGGTGATTTACGCTAATTCCATTCAAACTATGTCATTAAGGATAGTCAACACTGCGAACTGAAAAGGGTTGCAATTCTGGCTGTATAACATTCATTTTAGACATAGCACATAGCATACATAGCCTAAGGGGGAACGACTTTCTGCTCGAATGTCTAAAAGATAAAGTATAAAGCAACACATTGAAAATGTTATTGTAATGCCAGTAGATTGGGATAACAAACGTGTGGATGCAGATAATAGTCGTGCGGATGTGGGGCGGGTGTGGATAACAGTCGTGCGGATGCGGGGCGGATGCGGGGCGGGTGTGGATAACAGTCGTGCGGATGTGGGGCGGGTGTGGATAACAGTCGTGCGGATGCGGGGCGGATGCGGGACGGGTGTGGATAACAGTCGGGCGGATGCGGGGCGGATGCGGGGCGGGTGTGGATAACAGTCGTGCGGATGTGGGGCGGGTGTGGATAACAGTCGTGCGGATGCGGGGCGGATGCGGGACGGGTGTGGATAACAGTCGTGCGGATGTGGGGCGGGTGTGGATAACAGTCGTGCGGATGCGGGGCGGATGCGGGACGGGTGTGGATAACAGTCGTGCGGATGCGGGGCGGATGCGGGACGGGTGTGGATAACAGTCGTGCGGATGTGGGGCGGATGCGGGGCGGATGCGTATAACAGTCGTGCGGATGCGGGGCGGGTGTGGATAACAGTCGTGCGGATGCGGGGCGGATGCGGGACGGGTGTGGATAACAGTCGTGCGGATGCGGGGCGGATGCGGGACGGGTGTGGATAACAGTCGTGCGGATGCGGGGCGGATGCGGGGCGGGTGTGGATAACAGTCGGGCGGATGCGGGGCGGATGCGGGGCGGGTGTGGATAACAGTCGTGCGGATGTGGGGCGGATGCGGGGCGGATGCGTATAACAGTCGTGCGGATGCGGGGCGGGTGTGGATAACAGTCGGGCGGATGCGGGGCGGATGCGGGACGGGTGTGGATAACAGTCGTGCGGATGCGGGGCGGATGCGGGACGGGTGTGGATAACAGTCGGGCGGATGCGGGGCGGATGCGGGGCGGGTGTGGATAACAGTCGTGCGGATGCGGGGCGGATGCGGGGCGGATGCGGGGCGGGTGTGGATAACAGTCGGGCGGATGCGGGGCGGATGCGGGGCGGGTGTGGATAACAGTCGTGCGGATGCGGGGCGAATGCGGGGCGGATGTGGATAACAGCCGTGCGGATGCGGGGCGGATGCGGGGCGGGTGTGGATAACAGTCGGGCGGATGCGGGGCGGATGCGGGGCGGGTGTGGATAACAGTCGTGCGGATGTGGGGCGGATGCGGGGCGGATGCGTATAACAGTCGTGCGGATGCGGGGCGGGTGTGGATAACAGTCGGGCGGATGCGGGGCGGATGCGGGGCGGGTGTGGATAACAGTCGGGCGGATGCGGGGCGGATGCGGGGCGGGTGTGGATAACAGTCGTGCGGATGCGGGGCGGATGCGGGACGGGTGTGGATAACAGTCGGGCGGATGCGGGGCGGATGCGGGGCGGGTGTGGATAACAGTCGGGCGGATGCGGGGCGGATGCGGGGCGGGTGTGGATAACAGTCGGGCGGATGCGGGGCGGATGCGGGGCGGATGCGGGGCGGGTGTGGATAACAGTCGGGCGGATGCGGGGCGGGTGTGGATAACAGTCGGGCGGATGCGGGGCGGATGCGGGGCGGGTGTGGATAACAGTCGGGCGGATGCGGGGCGGATGCGGGGCGGATGCGGGGCGGGTGTGGATAACAGTCGTGCGGATGCGGGGCGGGTGTGGATAACAGTCGGGCGGATGCGGGGCGGATGCGGGGCGGGTGTGGATAACAGTCGTGCGGATGCGGGGCGGATGCGGGACGGGTGTGGATAACAGTCGGGCGGATGCGGGGCGGATGCGGGGCGGATGCGGGGCGGGTGTGGATAACAGTCGGGCGGATGCGGGGCGGATGCGGGGCGGGTGTGGATAACAGTCGTGCGGATGCGGGGCGGATGCGGGGCGGGTGTGGATAACAGTCGTGCGGATGTGGGGCGGATGCGGGGCGGGTGTGGATAACAGTCGTGCGGATGTGGGGCGGATGCGGGGCGGATGCGTATAACAGTCGTGCGGATGCGGGGCGGGTGTGGATAACAGTCGTGCGGATGCGGGGCGGATGCGGGGCGGGTGTGGATAACAGTCGGGCGGATGCGGGGCGGGTGTGGATAACAGTCGTGCGGATGCGGGGCGGATGTGGATAACGTTTTGTCTATCGGCACAGGGCTCTAACTATGACCTCACCAATATTTATGACCAGTTTCGATCGTCAAGCGATCTGGTGATGGATCTGATGATGATCGCTTGGCGATAGAAACTGGTCATCCAAGGGTATTTATTAATCTCATGTAATTTTTTTCAGGATTTGGAATAACCCATGACAATTGGCTACAATCGTGTTGACCTACTGGAAAACATTGATATATAATAAAAATAATGTTATTGGTTTGACGTCTCTTTTTAACTACTCGGGCTTTTAGAGACGCCGGGGTAACAGAATTTTGTTCCGAAGGGGATCTTTAACGTGCCATGGCTCCGTCGCATTTGCGCACCCTGCCAGGATTCGATCCCGCAACCTTGGTCATAAGCGAGTACGTTACCGCTGAGCCACTAAGGCAACACTGGAAAATGGCTTTCAACACGATGATGACGTCATGCGCCACGCCACCAATTAGAGAGCATTGCGCACCATGTTGCCACATCTCCCCGACTCCAGAGGTTATACACGGGGTGATTTCCACCTCAAATATCGACGGAACCGTTCAACATACCGACATTCTCTTTTCAAATTCTACATCGTATTAACCCTTAGCAGACGAATTGTATCTGTGTCGTCCTGCGCTAGTCGTATTTTATATTTTCCTACCACCTCCCATTCATAATAATAATAATAATAAATCAAGACATTATTGCACAGTAATCCAACGTGAAGCTACGCCTCGGAAACCTGGATAAGTGCTGTCAGTTTCATCAGAGGCGGCCTCGGTGGTGCAGTTGGTAGCATGCTGAGCTTCTACGCCCAAGGTCAGGGGTTCAAACCCGGCCGAAGTCGTCGGATTGTTTAAGAGCGTTACAAATCCCTCAGTATGCCTTCCTTCGGAGGGGAAGTAAAGCCGGCGGTCCCATGTCATAGATTTATGGCAGGAAAAAGAATATTCCACTAACTACACTTGTGTGAAGCCAAACTTTGTAGGTTAGGTTTGATTAATGCTCTTAAGTTCCAACGTTTGTCACCAGGCGCTGGTTGCGATGGCATCTAGTAGTAGCCAAGTTCACATCTAGGTGTCGTGGACGGTAGCATTTGGTAGCGACAGTAGAAACTACTCGAAATTATCGTCTGAAGTCCTTACTTGAATTAAAAAAAAAAAAAACAGATAACACACACTAATACAGCCATCACAATTAACACCGGTTTTCAGACAGATTCTACACACACCCAAAGTACACGGGGCTACATGACCGCGTTGTCGCAGCCCCACTAACCAATTCCATCTAAAAAACTAGCTATATCACACGAAGTACCACTACCCTGTCTGCGCACCGCCATTTCACAGCTGACTAAAGTAAACAACAGCTCGTTCTTTATTTACCTGGAAAACTCGTAAAGTGTCAGCGCATCTAGAAGGCTGTGTCATTGCTAATAGTTGTATATGTTACAGGGAAAGTCGATTCTTAGTAAGAGTTGACTCTCCCTAGGCAGAGTCAACTCTTACTAGAAGTATCAGCAATAGTTGATTGAAAACAAACAGATCAACTTTTCCTAGGGAGAGTTAACTATGCCTGCTCTGGTTTAGTAAACGTTAATTCACATATGTAACTCTGAAAATGTAACCACGCGCGCCAAACCTTTGTTATGATTATAAAAATATTGCCATTGTTTGGACTCGTACTCCCATTATTGGACCGGCCGTTATCGATCTGAACATTTCTTTGTTTAATTGCACAACAGGCAGTTGCCATTCGTCATTACTCTGCTCTTTATTGTTATGCAGTAGTGACAAAAGATTCATCTACGTTTAAATAATTAGTTTAAGTGTGTAATAATGATGTCAGACACCATGGCAGAACTGTTTCGTGAAAAACTGCAGCAGGAACGCTCGACTTCCAAGGCAAATACACTGACATTGACCAAGTTGAAATATGATAGCTGCATTCGAAAAGTGAAAAATCTAAAAACTGCAATTAAAAAAGAAAGTAACGATATCAGGTTTTTAAGACGATATGACATTATTGAAGTAAATGGTATTAAAAAACTAATACACCCTGTCACATACCAAGACAGCATAAAGTATTATGTTTTTGATGACGAGTTGTTTGGAGTTCTTAATGAAGCGCACATAGCCATCCACTGGACACGGAGGAAGAGATCGTATGATTCAGCAATTGAAAGGGAAATTTCAAAATGTTATTGCAAAGGGCATTTTACTATTTTTAAGCTTGTGCGAACCTTGAGATCAAAAATTGAAATATAAAAGGAAAGGTTGTAAAGTCTTTGTTATTCAAGGAAATGAATTCACGATGTCAAGTGGACTTGATTGACTTTCAGTCGCAACCTGATGAAGACTTCTGTTCCGTTGCTTAGACAGTGTTTAACCGGTGTCTAGCTAGACATCGTTTATGTTTCGATTTCAGTACGAAAACGGAAATAGAAGTGTTGGGTAGATTATAGGCTAGGGAATAACCCACCCACCAAGGGAAGATGATTAAGAAAAGGAAATGGGTTTCGGACTGGAGAAAAAGGATAGAAAAATAGGAGGAGAGCCCCACAAAATTAATAAGCTTCACTTTAAACACACTTAAAGGCGATTGCCACAGAAACTTAACCTCCTGATATCTAAAATAGGTACGAGCTTGGTCGAGGCCAACGGGAACCGCAGCTGGGACTTGGGCGATTTGCAAGAGAGAGGCTTTAGTATGTTTCCTCCCAAGCATGTATAAAAGTATTATGTGGAAGGGTAATGGTCCGGCAAGACCGAGAGCAAACGATTTATTGTATGTCTTCTCAAAGAAATTAGTTTTTTCGAAACGATTCGAAGAATGCCAATAGTTAATCAAGCTTGGTATTTTCAATTTTTTGAAGTTATAGAATTCCTGAAAAGAGCGACCAAGTGCTTCAAGGAAGGGGAGTGACGAAAAAATTATAACTTGGAAAGTAATTTTGGTAAGTGACCCAATGGTTGCATTTGGAAATGGCTAAGCCCTTACTCAGCGAGAGGCCGGCTAAAAGCTTAGACAAAAAAGAAACACTTATCTTTTGGGAAATCGACCATAAGTTTTCGGAGAGAATCTCCACAAGCAGGTAGCTGGCGTAGCGAGCTTTACTTGCCTTACTGGCCAATTAGAATTAGCTATTAAAGCTAAGAGAAGCTTTGACAAGATTACCACTAAGAGTTTTTGCTCAAATGCAACGAGTGGTGAAATCCCTATCAATAGATTTAAGGGCATCGAGTAGGGAGAGCCAAGGAGTACAGGACCTTGCTTAACCGTTGTATTGGAAAAGTGAGAATCCAAAAACAAATATTTAATTTATTTAACAATTCAAAGAAGCGTAACTTTAACAAATAAATATGTTTTATGTAGTTAACAATTTGGGGTCGCAGACCTCCAACAACGTTCAGAAATTGCTCCAGGCAAATGACAATTTTTAAGGTTTTTAAACCTTGTATTAAAATCTTGGTAAGATTTAATAAATAGGCAAAATGGAATAAATAAAGTTTTAACATTTACAGGAGTACAAGCAATGTACTATAAGAAACCTCTGAAAGAACATTCTAACGAGACTAACAACTTCGAAGATAACAAAATGGAAAACATAAAGAATAAAAAGGAAGTTCCTACAACTTCTTATATTTAAACAGAATTACTTTATGAGAATTATACAAAGAGAGCAGGTCACTTACTGTGAACCTAAAAAGTTAATCAAAAGGAAGGTTCTAGATCTCCTATACTTTAAATAAGACTCGCAAGTTAAATGAGGCAGTTTTCATTTAGCGAGACCAAAAAATAACTCACTCAAGAGTTGAGAGAATTGTTTTCCCTGCTTTTGAAGGGAGGAACAATGGAAGTTTGAAACGTGTGCTAGACACGTAATTATACAGAGATACTTAATGATAAACCAACAAAATGGAAGGGCACTTCTTGGAATGACACCTTATTGGAACAGACCTAGATTAAAAGTTTATTGCAGATTGTTAGTAAGAGGTTTAGGAAAGAGAAATGGGAATTAAGGAAAATGTTCATGGCCTTATTTGAATATAAGCGGACGATCGCGACGCGGTAGAAAAGTTGAGCAAGCACTGGTTTTCTATAGTTCATTGAAATATATGAAAAGTTCACTGTGTAGACACAAAGTTTATGGAAAAGAAAATTATTGCAATGATGAAAATAACTGGTTTCACTAGATAAGTGAGAGTCTATTTCTTGAGAAAGTTGTAAATTTCAATTAAATGCGCTATAGAAAATTCCCGCGGTGGCCGAAACTTCACTATGTAGTAATTTAGAAGTAAGATAATTCAATTTTAAATAGAATTCTCACAAGTACGTGAGAAATACATGACGGCAGGACTTGTAGATTGAGTACAGAATCTGGAAGGTTCCAGAACAATCTTAGCAGTAAAATGGGGCTAATGTAAATCCAGCGGAGGAACTAGCTTGTTGAATTATAGACAGCGGGTAATTAGATAATATCCCACGTAGTGAGAGGATTTCTCATTTGAATAGCTTAATAAAAGCTCTTTATGGTAAGGTCGGCTTATACAAGCGAAAGCTCAACATGGCAAATCCCACGAAGAATGATTTTTGCCCCAAAATAAATACTTTCACACTGTCTATAAAAGTATCATTAAAAACACGTGGAAGTTAAAACCATGAAGATGAGGTTAAAACTTGAAGAAGGTACTTATCTTTGTTGCATGTCGAAGTGAAGTTCCTCACTGATGCCTAGAGTTCCAACATGGCGTGGAATTTAAAAAATGCCTCGTTAGGTCAGGAGGCTAGCTCTGGTTGAGCCTTAACTGATTGCTTCAACTGCCGACTGAGAAGTGAGACTTGCTCAACGAAGCACGGAAGGTCCTAGGAAGGGAAGAGAGTGGGGGTAGGAAACAAAAGGTATACATATCAGCATAACCAACTTATCAAAAATAAATTTTCTTCTTGATGGATGGTCTTCTAAGAATTGATAGTAGGCGATATTAGCGCAGCATGGTGAGTGAAACAGTAGACGTAATCCTCTTGCTCAAGGAGAAAATAGCTGGCGATAGTAACAAGATCTGGTGGCCAGATGGATATGTAAGTCCTCTTGCACGATGAGGAATTGAGTAGCTTCAGAGGTTCGCTACTAGATGACGCTAGGTGGGTCACAGAAGTTATATATCTGAAACATACTTATGAAGACGTAAGAGATTTGCCCATCAAGGAGAAAACAGAAGATCACTGTTGGTGTTTGGCAAAGAGGAAGGAAGAAATGAACATGCAAGGAGCAGTAGACATTATATCTCAGGTACCGTGTATTCAAAGAATACACCATACTGGGGGGAAAAACCAACAGAGAGCAAATAAGCAGTTACACATTTAATGGCAGCGGAGCGATCAAAGACAGTGGTCTTGTGATTGGACCATTAGTGGTCAAGATTCTGGCCACCCTGACTCTCCCATCTCTCCCAGGATAACACTCGGTCACCCTACCAGAAATCCATACTAGGGGGGGGGGTGAGACATCCCTAACCAAGACCAAGTCCCCCACCTTAATGTCGGGACTGGAAAGAAACCACTTCTGTCTCCGTTGTAAGGAAGTTAAATATTCCAAGTTCCACCTTTTCCAAAAAGAATTACGGAGGGCTTCAAGTTTCCGCCAAGCAATAGGTAGATTAGAATCCCTGTAAGAATTGGGAAGAGGAGGAGGAGCAGAAAGAGAAGTGCTTATAAGGAAGTGACCAGGTGTAAGTGGAAGCAGGTCATCAGGGTCATTGGACAGCGGAGTTAAAGGTCGAGAATTAACAACACCTTCAATCAGAACAGACAGTGAATTGAATTCTTCGTAAGTCAGAATTCGATTACCTAAGACTTTTCTTAAATGACGTTTAGTGAGCTTTACGCAAGATTCCCACCTACCACCGTGATGAGGAGCGTAAGGAGGTATAAAGCGCCATTTGAAACCCTTTGAGTAGGAAAAATTAGAAATTTGTTCCATGGCAGGAGAGGAAGTAAGAGCTTTCTTCCACAGGGAAGCTGCGCCCTGAAAAGTGGAAGCGTTATCAGAGAACATCTCTGAAGGCACACCACGCCTAGCAGTGAAGCGAGAGATAGCTGATAGAAAATAAGAAGTAGAAGCATTCGTTACTAGTTCCAAGTGGATTGCGCCTGTAACCATGCAAACAAAGAGAGAAACATAAAGCTTACCAAACAATTTGCGTTTAGCTTCAGGAGAATTTCGTTGATATTGAAACGGACCCATATAGTCCACACCAGTTAAAGCAAATGGGCGTATAGGAGAAGAGCGAAAAGAGGGCAGATCGCTCATTAATTGAGTATTGATTTTAGGTTTCGCTTTAAAGCAAGGAATGCACTTATGAATTACAGAAGAAACTTCATGAATTCCATTTATAATCCAGTACTTTTCCCTTAAAAGGCAAAGCAGAGTGCGTGTACCAACATGCAGATTACGATAATGAAAGTCACGTATAATTAAAGAAGTAACGTGATGTTTGGAAGGCAAAATAACGGGATGCTTTTTGTCCTCAGAGAGTAAAGATTGCGAGAGCCTTCCACCTACCCTGAGTAACCCATGGTCATCAAGGAACGGGGCTAAAGCACGAAGACGGCTGGATTTGGGAAGATCTCTTTTAGAAGAAAGCAAAGACAACTCAGAAGAAAAGGCTTCTTGCTGTGTCAGTTGTAAAACTTTAATGGTGGCGAGATTCAATTCATGATTGGTAAGGTGTGGTTTGGGGAGAAGAGGTTGGTCAACCACAAAATATTTCCATCTAAGGAGATAGGCGATAATTCGTATTAATTTATGAAAGGAAGAATAGCGTGACAACAAAGGATAAGAAGCATTAGAAACCAGACACGAGGCAATAGACAGAGGTACTTTAGCGTCAGGCAAGTTGGAGTTTGTAGCTGGAGGTTTAGCAGGCCATGAAGAAGAGTCTTTGATTAACCACGAGGGCCCATGCCAGTACAATTGGGAAGCTGCCAATTGAGAGGGTAAACAACCACGAGAGATAATGTCGGCTGGATTATCCGCACTGGGAACATGCCTCCATTGACATCCAGAAGAAAGAGTTTGAATTTTGGAAACCCTGTTTGCGACAAAAGTTTGCCAGTGAGAGGGGGTTTTTAGCGATCCAAGAAAGGGTGATCATGGAATCGCTCCAGAGATAGATTTGCGAGAATTCGACTTTCAATACTTCCCGTAATTTCTTGACAAGTTCTGCAGCCATGAGTGCAGCGCACAGTTCGAGCCTAGGCAGAGTGATAGTTTTAAGAGGAGCGACCTTCGATTTGGCGCAAACAAGGTTGGAAACTAGAGATCCATAGAATGAATCATGGTAAACTAAATATGCACAGCAACCGTAAGCTTTTTCGGAACTGTCCGCGAACACATGGAGGAAAAAGAATGCATTAGAATGAGAGCTGATTAAATTCCTGGGAATTTCAATAAGGGAAAGATCCAGCAAATTGCTGCGAAACGAGAGCCAACGATTCAGAAAAGATAGAGGGACAGTGTCATCCCATTCACATTTAAGCGACCACAGCTCTTGCATGAAGAGTTTGGCTATAACGATAACTGGGGCAAGAAATTGAAGCGGATCAAAAATTTTTGCAATTTCAGAGAGGATTTGTCTTTTTGTATTAGGAAGCTCTTCTGCGAGCGTAACTTTATAGATAAGAGTGTCAGTGCTAGTGCACCAATGAACTCCTAAAGTTTTTATAGATTCGGAGTTTCCACAAATTTCGACAGAAGAGGGGTCTACGTCTTCGATGGGAAATTGGGCGAGAAACTCAGGAGAGTTGGAGTTCCACTTATGAAGTGGGAAACCTCCATTCCTTAGTAATGCTTGAAGTTCTAAAGACACAAAAGAAGCTTCCTCCAAAGTAGAGAAGGACTGCAAGTAATCGTCAACATAGAATGACGTAGTTAGTGCTTCAGAGGCTTTGGGGTTAAATAAATGACCATCTTGAGAGGCTAGCAAGTGTAGGGATCGGATAGCAAGGAAAGCAGAGGGTTTTAAGCCATAAGTAACCGTTTTCAAGCGAAATACCTTAATGGGCTTATTGATTTCATCACGCCACAAGATTCTTTGAAGATCTCGTTGTTCTGGTTGAATTAACACTTGACGGTACATCTGTTTTATATCGGCTATGACAGCTATGGGAAATAATCGAAAGTTTAAAAGTATAGCAGATAAATCTGATTGAATAGCAGGACCAGAATAAAGAGTGTCATTAAGGCTGTTGCCATTAACGTCGGGTGATGAACCATTGAAAACAACTCGGATTTTATCTTTTACAAGAGGGTTTTTCCACACAGGATGATGATTTAAATAAACCGTTTCGATTGGGGGGTGCAATTCATCATCAGATTTGTTAACAACCTCCATATGATCTAAGCTTTCATACTCATCCATGAACTCAGTGTACTGCTTTTTGACAAGGGGTTCCTTTTTGAATTTGCTCTCGATAGCAAAGAGAGCTTTTCGAGCTTTAGGCTGAGAGTTAATAAGTTTGGGGGGATTGTGTAATCTTGGCATTTGAACAATGAACCGGCCATCAGAAGAACGAGTGGTCGTGTTCAAAAAAAGTTGCTCACAGAATTCATTTTCTGAAGAAGTTACATTAGGAGAATCAACATTTTCAAGCCTTCAAAACTGTTCCAGATCAGTATTGGAGAAGTAACATTGCGATGCAGGTTGAGGTGAATAATGGGGAAGTTGCCCTGTGACAATCCATCCAAAATTAGTGTCTCTAGCGACCACGTTTGAGGATAGCTTGCGAACCTGTTTCCGAAGGCAGTTCCAAAAGACATTGGCACTAAAGAGTATGTCAATGGGATTTTGTATGTTAAACGAAGGATCGGCTAACCTTAAATGCGAGGGAATGTTTAACCCTGAAATATCAACCGAATGACTAGGAGTGTCTTCTCCAATGCTATTGAGAATTAGACAATTAAGTTTAAAAAAGTTGTTTCTATGACAAATATCTCTTATGGTTAGTTTTGAAAATTGTAAAGCTTGCGATTTTGAGCTGTTGATGCCCGACACATTGATAGAAGTGGGGTTTACGGGTAGGCCTAGTTTTCTAATCAAGGAATTAGACACAAAATCATGAGTTGCAGCTGAATCTAGAAGGCCGCGTGCACGGACCCAGTTGCCAAAGTTATCCTGAACTTCAATTTGAACAGTAGACAACAATACTTGAGCACTGCGAATGGACTTAGCATTTTGAATGTATGATGAAGCATTAGAACTGTTAACACTATCATTTTTAGGAGAAGTGGATGCTGTTGATGACCTTGCCTGATCATGACGATGTAGCAAAGTATGATGAGCCTTTTCACAATGGTAACAAAGTCTTGTGGACTTACAATTAGAAGCAGAATGCGTAGGCGCTAGACAGTTGAAACAATGTTTATTTTGAGCAACTAGTTTTCGTCTGTCGTCGACTGACATTTCTTTAAAGGATTTACATAAGTATAGGGCATGGGAATCTTTACAAAGTATGCACTTTACAGGTTCGTTTAAACTTTTGCGAGGTTCGCTTTGCGTATTTAAAACAATAGAGCTAGCAACACGACGTTCACTAGACCTAGTTGGGTAACCAGTAGTGTTTGATTTGAATTTGGATGAGCTGAACCCTGATTTTTGGGTATTAGACGCTGAGCGTTCGCTTTTGGGTTTGATGGACATTAATTCAAATTTGGAACTAGGAGATGAAGGTTCGCTCTGATTAGCTAGCGCGGTTAAAAGTTGGCATCTAGCGTTTATGAAGGTGACTAAATGCTCGTAAGTGTAGTCGTCTTCTTTAGAAAGTTCAATTTCCCAAGCTTTTAGGGTAGCAGTATCAACTTTAGAAACCACTAAATGTATTAGGAAAGTATCCCAATAATTAGTAGGTTGATCTAATTGGGACAAAGCCTTTACGTGAAGCTGTGTAGTGTCAACTAGAGTGCGCAGACTAGTGACGTCATTATGCTGTGACGCAGGTAGATTGAATAGAGCCCTTATGTGGCGTTGAATGCGTAATCGTAAATTTCCATATCTATCCTTTAATAAGTTAAAGGCAATGGAATAATTTTCGGCACGAAGAGGAAGTGCTTCGACCAACTGCAAAGCTTGAGCTCGGAGGATAGATCTCAAATACTGAAACTTGTAAATGACTTGAATGCCTTCATTGTCGTGAACAAGGGAGCAAAATAATTCATAAAAAGAATCCCAAGCGGATTCATCTCCAGAAAAATGGGGCAAATCAATTTTCGGTAAAATTGGTTTGGGCTTGTGAGTACCCTCACGGAAAGAAGTTTGTGGTTCGTGAAGGGAACCAAGAACAGAAGCGTCCTTTTTCTGCTCCTCTTCGAGTTGGCGTATTATTTTGAGAGCAGAACCTATGCCTTCGTAATATTGGTTTTCTACTTCAACTCGATCTTCGGTTTGATTGAGCATGCAAGTTTCTATTTCAGTTTGGATGTTACAATAATTTTCGTAAGACCGTTCATAATCTCGTACGCGATGTTTTAACAAGTCTAATTGAGCTTCTGAGGGATCTAGCTCTTTTATGTACTTTCTGAAACGGGTAATTTGTCCTTTGTAGGATGCTCGTTTAGAAGTAAGTTTTTCATCTTTATCCTTCTCAGTAGGAGCCATGTTATAAAAAATAGATTGAAATGTAACTCACGATACTGTGGAACTTTGGAAATGCTGTCAAGCTGGCAGCAGCGAATGGGTAGAAAGCACGGGACCCACCAAAGAAGACAGGAGTGGTCTCGTTCCCTTTCACAGGCTTTGCACGATGTAATTATAGCTGAAAAATTCAAAGTAAATATTAATAATTTGCCGAATATTGCCAAATAGAAAAACTGAAAAAATGACTCTCCCGGGTTTCTGGTACCAATCTTTGGGTAGATTATAGGCTAGGGAATAACCCACCCACCAAGGGAAGATGATTAAGAAAAGGAAATGGGTTTCGGACTGGAGAAAAAGGATAGAAAAATAGGAGGAGAGCCCCACAAAATTAATAAGCTTCACTTTAAACACACTTAAAGGCGATTGCCACAGAAACTTAACCTCCTGATATCTAAAATAGGTACGAGCTTGGTCGAGGCCAACGGGAACCGCAGCTGGGACTTGGGCGATTTGCAAGAGAGAGGCTTTAGTATGCTTCCTCCCAAGCATGTATAAAAGTATTATGTGGAAGGGTAATGGTCCGGCAAGACCGAGAGCAAACGATTTATTGTATGTCTTCTCAAAGAAATTAGTTTTTTCGAAACGATTCGAAGAATGCCAATAGTTAATCAAGCTTGGTATTTTCAATTTTTTGAAGTTATAGAATTCCTGAAAAGAGCGACCAAGTGCTTCAAGGAAGGGGAGTGACGAAAAAATTATAACTTGGAAAGTAATTTTGGTAAGTGACCCAATGGTTGCATTTGGAAATGGCTAAGCCCTTACTCAGCGAGAGGCCGGCTAAAAGCTTAGACAAAAAAGAAACACTTATCTTTTGGGAAATCGACCATAAGTTTTCGGAGAGAATCTCCACAAGCAGGTAGCTGGCGTAGCGAGCTTTACTTGCCTTACTGGCCAATTAGAATTAGCTATTAAAGCTAAGAGAAGCTTTGACAAGATTACCACTAAGAGTTTTTGCTCAAATGCAACGAGTGGTGAAATCCCTATCAATAGATTTAAGGGCATCGAGTAGGGAGAGCCAAGGAGTACAGGACCTTGCTTAACCGTTGTATTGGAAAAGTGAGAATCCAAAAACAAATATTTAATTTATTTAACAATTCAAAGAAGCGTAACTTTAACAAATAAATATATTCTATGTAGTTAACAATTTGGGGTCGCAGACCTCCAACAACGTTCAGAAATTGCTCCAGGCAAATGACAATTTTTAAGGTTTTTAAACCTTGTATTAAAATCTTGGTAAGATTTAATAAATAGGCAAAATGGAATAAATAAAGTTTTAACATTTACAGGAGTACAAGCAATGTACTATAAGAAACCTCTGAAAGAACATTCTAACGAGACTAACAACTTCGAAGATAACAAAATGGAAAACATAAAGAATAAAAAGGAAGTTCCTACAACTTCTTATATTTAAACAGAATTACTTTATGAGAAGTATACAAAGAGAGCAGGTCACTTACTGTGAACCTAAAAAGTTAATCAAAAGGAAGGTTCTAGACCTCCTATACTTTAAATAAGACTCGCAAGTTAAATGAGGCAGTTTTCATTTAGCGAGACCAAAAAATAACTCACTCAAGAGTTGAGAGAATTGTTTTCCCTGCTTTTGAAGGGAGGAACAATGGAAGTTTGAAACGTGTGCTAGACACGTAATTATACAGAGATACTTAATGATAAACCAACAAAATGGAAGGGCACTTCTTGGAATGACACCTTATTGGAACAGACCTAGATTAAAAGTTTATTGCAGATTGTTAGTAAGAGGTTTAGGAAAGAGAAATGGGAATTAAGGAAAATGTTCATGGCCTTATTTGAATATAAGCGGACGATCGCGACGCGGTAGAAAAGTTGAGCAAGCACTGGTTTTCTATAGTTCATTGAAATATATGAAAAGTTCACTGTGTAGACACAAAGTTTATGGAAAAGAAAATTATTGCAATGATGAAAATAACTGGTTTCACTAGATAAGTGAGAGTCTATTTCTTGAGAAAGTTGTAAATTTCAATTAAATGCGCTATAGAAAATTCCCGCGGTGGCCGAAACTTCACTATGTAGTAATTTAGAAGTAAGATAATTCAATTTTAAATAGAATTCTCACAAGTACGTGAGAAATACATGACGGCAGGACTTGTAGATTGAGTACAGAATCTGGAAGGTTCCAGAACAATCTTAGCAGTAAAATGGGGCTAATGTAAATCCAGCGGAGGAACTAGCTTGTTGAATTATAGACAGCGGGTAATTAGATAATATCCCACGTAGTGAGAGGATTTCTCATTTGAATAGCTTAATAAAAGCTCTTTATGGTAAGGTCGGCTTATACAAGCGAAAGCTCAACATGGCAAATCCCACGAAGAATGATTTTTGCCCCAAAATAAATACTTTCACACTGTCTATAAAAGTATCATTAAAAACACGTGGAAGTTAAAACCATGAAGATGAGGTTAAAACTTGAAGAAGGTACTTATCTTTGTTGCATGTCGAAGTGAAGTTCCTCACTGATGCCTAGAGTTCCAACATGGCGTGGAATTTAAAAAATGCCTCGTTAGGTCAGGAGGCTAGCTCTGGTTGAGCCTTAACTGATTGCTTCAACTGCCGACTGAGAAGTGAGACTTGCTCAACGAAGCACGGAAGGTCCTAGGAAGGGAAGAGAGTGGGGGTAGGAAACAAAAGGTATACATATCAGCATAACCAACTTATCAAAAATAAATTTTCTTCTTGATGGATGGTCTTCTAAGAATTGATAGTAGGCGATATTAGCGCAGCATGGTGAGTGAAACAGTAGACGTAATCCTCTTGCTCAAGGAGAAAATAGCTGGCGATAGTAACAAGATCTGGTGGCCAGATGGATATGTAAGTCCTCTTGCACGATGAGGAATTGAGTAGCTTCAGAGGTTCGCTACTAGATGACGCTAGGTGGGTCACAGAAGTTATATATCTGAAACATACTTATGAAGACGTAAGAGATTTGCCCATCAAGGAGAAAACAGAAGATCACTGTTGGTGTTTGGCAAAGAGGAAGGAAGAAATGAACATGCAATGAGCAGTAGACATTATATCTCAGGTACCGTGTATTCGAAGAATACACCAAGTGTCTTCCATGCTACTCTTTGCCAGCTGCGACCAATGAAAACTCATCGATGCTGGCACCATCATTAATCAGCTGATGATGAAAGAAATCCATTCCTAACAGCTGCGGGTTTAAGAATTACAGGAGAAGAAGGCTTTGTTGGACATATATTTAATCGAGAAAGAGATTATCAAGAAAGGGCATAACCTGCCGCAATGGCACGAATCAGTGAATTAAACAGTGAACAGAATAATGTAAGTTAAATAATAATTAATAAATATATTATTCTTTTACTTGAGGTGATCTTGTCTTGGCATAATTTCTAGCGGTTGAAGTAATTATCAATTACGAGCTGACGCCATCTGTTTTGTCATATCATCAGCTATCGGATCAACAGGCACTTCATCATCTGGTAAGTCTGCTTCCAGGTCAAGTTCACCGCGCTGCACGGCGAAGTTATGTAGCACAGCAGTTGCAATGATGTTTTTCAGGGTTTTTCATACTTTCGTTCGCAGACCATGTGCAAGACAAGGAAATCTTCTTTTCCACGAACCAAAAGTTCTTTCTACGACATTTCTGGCCAGGACCTGCGCTCGGTTATAACGCGTATCAGCTGCGTTCCTTGGATTCGAAATCTGAGTGAGTTTTTTAAGTATTTCTTACAAATGTAGCCAGAATCTCCGACAAGATGTCCCCTAACCTCTCCTCTTTCCAGGCGGTCGTGAATAGTGAAATTGCGAAATATTCTGCTGTCGAGGGTCGAGCCAGGCCATCGAGCAACAATACTCCTTATTTTCATCTTTGTGTCACATATCACCTGAAATTAAATAAAAATCCGCTGTATAGAGTAGTAGGTTTAAACCATAGTGGTAGTAATACTTTATTTTGTTGCCGCTGCTGCTACATGTTGTAAAGGAGCGTTAACATGAACTCGTTAATCCGTATTTTTGTCCACTGTTGTGCATGCCGTATAATGAAATGTAGTTTTGATTATATTGTTGTCGTAGGGTGAGTACAAATAACAGCGACAACGGAAAAAAGAACTACTGTGTAGTAGTGTTGTGTGTACTTACTTGGCAGTTAATAGAATAGAATCCCTTCCGATTCATGTACGTGACAGCCCTCTCACGATCGGGACAAGTTATTCTGATATGGGTACAGTCAATAGCACCTATTATTCCGGGGAAGTTAGCCCTAGAAATAATAAAATAATCACGTTCCACAGTGTAAGAGATAACACTGGAGTTCGCATTATGTGTAGATATAGTCTATACACGTTATCAAGGAGAGCTAATAGTTAACAATCCACAGAAAGAACAATTATTTACCTGGATAGGACAGCGAAATCATTCCTGATAGTGGGTAACTCATCATTATTAGGGAAGTTGATAAATCTCCTCCTCAAACTATTGATGGCAGTCACAACACGATCTACTGTCCGGCTCACAGTCGCTGCGTTGACATTTATAGTATAAAATGCACAAGTTGCCAAAAATGGTAATGTCAGAAGGAGCTGTAGGGTGACAGGTAATGGGCAAACCCTGGTGTCGTGCTCGAGAAAATTTCCCACGTCACGCAACAAGTGCCTCACAGTTTCTTTTAGAAAGCGAAATCTTATTTTAAACTGTGCATCTCCGTACATTTCAAAAGGATTGCTCCGATCTCGCAGCATCCGACGTACAGGAGGCCGTCTGACTAACAACTCTCTCCTGAACCGTCTCAACATAGCGATATAATTTACATGCTCCATAGAAAACAACCACCGGCTGAGATTCGCTCCTACATTTGGGGTTAAACAGTGTTCTCGGCAGTGTTTAAACATGGATCCTTAAACGCCGACTTTAGTCGATGTCTAAGTGATAAATAACGTCTTCGCAATGCGGAAGCCATATTTAGACATTGTTTAACCTTAATCAGCGTCTAAATACCGTCTCTGCAATCGGCCCTTCAACTTTATAATGGTGTACCAGGACCATTTAACAAAGTTTGTTGTGCTAAGACCACTGAAATCAAAGACTGCAGACGAAGTGTGTAATAATATCGTTGATATTTTTACTTCCTTAGGCGCTCCTTGTATTTTACAATCAGACAATTGGAGGGAATTTGTTAATAAAATTATTGACAGTCTGGTTAATACATGGCCGAACTTCAAAATGTTGCACGGCAAACCACGACATAGTCAGAGTCAAGGTAGCGTCGAAAGAGCCAACCAGGGCATAGAGAATATGATAACCACCTGGATGCAAGACCACAAAACATCAAAATGGAGTGAAAGCTTAAGGTTCATTAACTTATGAAAAACAATCGCCCCCCCCCCCCCTCCCCCGGAGACTCGGCTTATCTAGTTCAAAACTACCAACTGAGGTACTGGCAAATTTAGAAACAGAAGAGGATCTTCAATGCGCAATTGATCAAATTCAGCATCAACAAGAAAACGAAATTGGAAGTAACGGGAATGGAAATCCCGATGAAAATGAAACAAACCAAAATGTATCAAGTGGTGAAAAGCTCCTAGATGATAATGATTATCTCCTCACTGACCTGCACAAATCTACTGAGGACATCAAGAGACAGAGAAATGAAGCTTTCTACTGTCTAGAACAACAAGCTAAACGCATGAAAAAAAAACCAATTCAGATCACATTCATCCGCCAGTAGAAAAAGGAACATCAGTTCGAATTCCTGTCCCCGATGTTGACCGCGGTAGAGGAGATGCTCGATCAATCCTTGGCGTGGTTCTGGAGGTTGTCGATGATGGATTTTATTGAATTGGAACGAGAAATTGAATTTTAAAGCAGCTTTTCTCAAGGTAAGTTTTCAAAACTAAAACAAAAGATATCTCTCTCTCGCTGCCCATAGTATTAAATTGTTCAGATTTTAATGATTACATTTTTCAGGTCTCAATTCTGTAAATGTCCTACGAACATTATCCAAGAAAATGAAGTTCCTATGGATAAAACACTAGCTGTGAGGGCTGTTGCAACTTCACAATCACTTGGAAGTGGACAAGGTTTTTTCAAATGTTCTTGCAACACTAAATGCGAATCCATGAAGTGCATGTGCAAGAAGAAAATTGTACTTTGCAACTCCAAGTGTCATAAATCTTTACCATGCTGTAATAAATGTTAAAAATTTCTCTCTCTTAATGTATTGGTTTTTCCTTCCTAATTGTTCTTTATTAGCTAGTACCGTTTCCTTGCAAACAGTCAACTGTTACTACCTCAAGACAGTGAGAGTATACTTTCCCTAGGAATAGTCAACCCTGACTAGTACATGTTGATCGAAATTGAACACTTACCGCTTTCAATAAACTTTTACTGAAAAGATCAGTAAGAGTCGACTTTACCTAGGGAGAGCCAACTCTTACTGGAGAACCGACTTTCCCTGTAATATATACAATAACCAAAGACAGCAGCAGGCGTAATTGCTTCACACGCGTATATTCGTATTTACCGTGGAAACAGCTGGGGGGTATATCCCGACCATGATCCCGACCTTCGATCATAAAGCCAATGGATGGCTGATGATGTCACATTGTTGAGTATTTCTCGTTGGCCGTGGTTGAGAGCAACATCTCGATCAGCTGACTGAAGGGAACATGTAGAAAAGAACGGAAGGAGATGCCTTCGCTGCGCTGCCTTGTGCAAGCTGTTGAAGCCAAACGGCACGTTCACTTTCCGTAGCAAAAAAATGGCTTAAAGCTTAATGCTTAAAGCCGTAAACCACTCCAACTAGTCTTGGATTTTAGTGACATAAAACTGCAATGACAAGTCAAGATTTGTTCTTGGATAGGCAGAATACACTCTGTACTGTACCCGATTGTCATCATGTGGACCATGTGTTCGTATCCCAACTAACTCACGGTCTTTCGAGGTATGGGACGTTCCTGCCCACCATACGACCACATGCTCAGGATTTGAGTCTACCAGGTAACTACTCTACAGGAAATACACAACATTTTCCTAAAGGTAACACATTTACTGGTCTAAAATCAATGGCTACACAACAAATACAAAACAAAGGACAATTTACATTTGATTCCCACAAATAAAATAGGGTTGTTCTGTGAGCTTTCTTCGTAAAATAGTGCTGCACTGCACTCAAATCTAATTCTAACATCCTGTCAATGATATTTTCAGACTTCCATGGGTTTCCATAGTGTTCAACAACTAACACAACTTTAGTTAATGGGAGTATCATAACACAAAAATCACATATCACATAAAATGATACTAATAAAACATTTTCCCATTTCTTATGGCATTTACCTTGATTAACATGAATACATTACTTTCTGCAATCATTAACAGATATTTTTTTGTTTTTTTGTGTTGCGTGAATCGTCTTCCTTCCTTCCATGCATATGAACGCCTTAGGAAAAGTGGTACTTAATTTTATAGTTTCACCATATAACGATTTTCTGGGTCTTGTCGGGCTTATCATTGTTACAAATGTGTCATGTTCTGGGAAGAACACATACCCGTCTGCATAAATTAGCAGGAATGGCAAAATGCACTGTAAAAGAAGATGCCTACATTATTTTGGTTCAGCTTTTCTCCTCAGAGAATAATTGAGCCAAATATTATCTGATTTCTATGATTCAACAACGTATGTGAGTTGCAACCCACCGTTCAATTCACTTGGCATCATCAAAATAATCATATCTTACTTGCATATTTAAATATCGAGATTTCTCAGTGTCCTAGTGTGACTAATTTACAAGGGACCGGTCGGACGACCTTCCTCCCCCTTAGCAGGCAATAAAATTCGTTCCAGCCGGCTCTCCAAGATGGCCGCTACAGAAATGGTCTACCATTCCCCTCTCTCTCACTCTGTCAAGATCAAGGTCAGGTATGTTTACAAAGTGCAGACTAGAGTAACACTGAGTGTGGCTCCTAAATAATTGAGTCAATTTAAATATTTAACATCTATCCTTATAGTGTCTTGGGCTCAAACTGGCTCCTTAATTAACATTCATGGCTGGGGTGGCATTCTAGTGATAGTCTTGCCGTTCTATGGTGACGACTAGTGGCTTTTAGACGCGCATCATAGTGAAAATCCAACGACTTTCACCAGCAGCTGTCAATAAAATATAAGGAAACCTGCGTTCCTAAACGACGAATATGATCCTCACCTCACAGGGTGGGTCATTAATACACACATGCTCACAGCGTCTCGACGGACGTCAATAGTGGCATAATTCAAGCAAGCGTTGGATACAGACAGGCTCTGTCCAATTCGCTGCGAAATAATACAGTATGCACAAGGGCGATACTACTCGTAGATTTGGCCAATTTCTCACCTAACGTGCAAGCTATACTAGTTGTCCCCGCTATATTTATTACGTAAATCACTGGATTCTACGTTAATTCTGCACGCTTACAAGCGGCTCAAACAATACTTCACATATATGACTCCATTATTAAGGCACTCGCGTTTTCTGTCATACCACTTAAGCCAAAGCTTTACATAGCTCCTAACACAAATGTATCAAAATTTACTGGCTTACTTTACTTTAATGGTCCTCAAACAATAATCCTAAGGATTGACCATATCAAATATTCATTCATATTTCACTGACACTGAAAAAGCTCTCGTATTTCTTTATATTTCACGTTAAACTCTTACTGTTTACCAAATACAGTATCTTTACATTAGACATGACACTATTTGAACACTATTTAGGCCAAAAATGCCTATTACTTTACTGTTTGCCGACCCATAATATTATTTATTATTATCATTTAACGTTACCGTTACATCCATCACTATTTTTGCCTGAATGGCCTTAAACAAATCACCTTCCAAGCCATATTTTATTCAAGACGAGTGGTGAAAACTCGTTCAGTAAGTGACTATTACATCTTACTCAAAGTGATAAATCGTTACATGGTGACCTACTTAGTTATAATTACATTATAAAAAATGGGTACTCACTTTTGTCCTCTTTGCTGGATAGTGTCAGCGCCTCAGCTGTAGCGCTACCATGACGCTTGACTTAAGCCATCATGTTATCCTTAACACAACACTTAGATTCATACACTTTCCACATGATACACATATTTTTATCAGTGGTTTTTATAATTGCAATACACTGCATATTAATCACTATACTCATGAACACTTTAAAACACTATTTCACAATTTATATACATTTATCCACTACTTCACATGTTGATCCTTAAATTGTACTTCTCCTACGCCTGATCTCAGAGATGCGCTGCAATTATGACAACCGCTGGTCTCCGTGACAATCTAACAGCGTTTTACGGACGTTCCATCCTCGTTCCCTGCAATCTTGTTCAGCTCACTATCCAAATTAGGTGGCAATGGTTTCCAAGCTCCCATCATTGTATTGTTTCTGATGATGCTGTCATATATAATTCTGACAATACCTCCCGGTATCAGAACTGTTCAAAACATTATAAGTTCCTTTTCGCTGTGGCGAATTTATATTGGCGTCAGATAATAGGTAAATATCTGTAATACTTTACTTTCGACGCACTTCATGATTACTTATGAAGCTTTTATAACTTGCTTCTATTGTTCTCCAACGACGACGCGTTGATACTTTAACATTTGGCGCGCTACTAGCAACGTCTTAGTTACGTGTATACTGTAGCAGACTGGTGATGAACTGCGATGAACTGGCTTGGCTTGCCTCGCTCCCCATATATAAAGGTTTCTCGTACAAAATAGTCCACTGGACACATGAGAGCGACTCCTTTCTTGAAATAATGCCTCTTCAGCCGAAATGACATCTACATCTTGTTTATTTAGGTGTGGAGGTTTCAAAAACATTCGCGTGCCGGTGATCGCTTCCGCCAATTAATTACAATTAATTGCCTTAGTTCAGCGCGTGGGCACGCTATCATGGTACTTCCCCGTTGACTGGTCACTAAGTCAATGCTCTTGAGCGTAGGGTAGGTTGTAATGCATTCATTTGGAGATAAAGGCCTTAATTTAGGTGAAAAACCATTCCTAAATTACCTCTCCGTGAATATATTCACCTGGGTGTATATTTCAATGCATTTCAATGCTCCATTTAGCTGTAATCAATTTATTTCCATGTGCAGTCGATCCCGCCATAGCTTGCACCGTTGTCAAGCGGTGGATACCCGAGTCATTAATTCTGAGCTGTCTCTCCGCTCCAGACGTAAGTAGTTCGGTAGGCGCCTAGACTACTCCGCCCACTTGCTAAGGGTCATTTGTAAAACTTCAAACTGGCTTTCTCTCATTTTCGTATGCTCTGAAAATGTATATTTCCTTGCATTTGGCTACAGTTCTTCCCTTAAATTGCTATGATATTCACCTATAGATCGTGAAATCACGCTACCATGTTATATGCCAGTGTACCTCTCATTGCTCTTTGGGTTCCCAATAATTGCTCCCCCGCAGAGATCAATGGTTCGACTCTAGGCATAACCATGTGCCTGGTCTTCTCTCATGAGACCTGAGTTCGATGCCAGACTTCCGTGGCCAGTTGGGCACATTTTTCCCCTGCTAAGCTCGGAAAATTCATTTCATAAGTGAATTTTTCGGGCCTTTCAGATGGCATCGACTCCATGCAGTATTTACTTTAAGCGGTCAGTGCTCTCGGCAATGGGATTTCTCGTTCCCCACTCCACTCTGTCTGCTTTCTCGTAGACTCTCGTTCTGCCTTCGCAATTGTTCATTCAACCCCTCTAGCTCGGTAGCGGCTTCCCTCAACTGGTCATAAAATTCCTGCAGTTGACAGCTGCACTCTCCCTTCGTAACCGTTAGGTCTGCGAGCTGGTCGCTTCGCTCCGTCCCTTCCTGAGACTGCAAGGTTTTCTCAAGATTCTTTCCGTGCATACGTAATGATTCCTCGTCCACTTGGGTGTACATTGCTTGCTCCTCTCTTGTCTCATAGTCTTCTGGTGGACTATATAACTTCAAATTAGCTGCATTTACAACAACTTCTCTACCTGTTGCTTCGTCTTTGATCCGATATGCATTATTTTGCAGATCCCTTATAATCAGGTAGGGTCCGTGATAAGCATGCTGAAATTTCTTATATTTCCTGCTCTCTGGATCTGAACTGGCGGGTTTCTTCAATAAGACGTATTCTCCTACGAGTAACGGTCTGTGATACCGTTTCCTCCTGTTTCTTCGCTGCCGTCTATCTGCTTGTTTCTTGAGATACTCGAACGTTCTCTGGATCCTCAGCTCACGTCCAGGTTGTGCATCGACGGGTGTCCGAATGACATTATTCCATGGCCTCTCTGGTCTTCTATCGAGATGTAGGCTCACTGGCACCTCTCCTGTTGCTTCGTGTACGGTATTGTTAATACAATATTCAATAATCTCAAGTACGTCAATCCATTTCCAGTTCTCAGTAGAGCAATATACCTTCATGTACTTTTGCAGTTCCCTCATAACTCTTTCTGCGGAATTCGACTCCGGGTGTCGAACTGTGGACAAAATCTGTCTTATGCCCAGATTCTCCAACTCCCTGCGAAATTCTATGCTGGTAAAACAACTCCCATGATCCGATAAGATGTTCTCTGGCTGTCCTAACATAGGAATGATTCTTTCCTTCAGCCTCTTAAGTACCTGTTTTGTACTGGTTTTCTGAATTGGACACAGGACTACCATTTTGGAAAACACGTCTAGTGCAACTAGGATGTGTCTATTTCCTCTTCTAGCTCTAGGAAGCGGCCCAAAGTTGTCCAGTGCCAGAAGCTGACATGGCTTCTCTGGTAAGAGCGGTATAGGTCTCTGCCTCATTAAATACGAGTTAGGCTTTACTCGTTGGCACATATCACAAGTCCTGATAGTATTCCTGACTGTTTCTCTAAGTTTAGGCCAAATAAATGCTTCTTTAAGCAAGGCAACAGTTGTATCTACACCGGAGTGACCAAAAGCTCGGTGTGCTAACCATACTAGCCTCCTCTGTAATGCTGGTGGTACGACTATCCTGGGTTTGGTGTGGTCTGAGTCGCTCCATTTGTGTAACATCTGGTTAAACCATAGATATTCCGTTGATAATGCCTCAGCTTCCACATACATCGGAGTTCCTCTATCCAGCCTTCCCTCGAAGTAATTAATCATCAACCGTATCCAGGGATCTTCACGTTGAAAAACGGTGATGTTCCTAAGATCATCTAAGGTCTTCTGATCTCTATCTTCTATCTCGATAGCTAGAACTTCTTCTTCATCAGCTGTCGGGTATCTGCTCAGCACGTCAGGTATGATATTGTCCTTCCCCGGGCAATACTCTATTTCCACTTGAAATTGCTGTATGTACAGGGACCACCTCGTCAGTCTTTGACTCGACAAGTCAGTTTTCAGCAGGAACGTTAGGGCTTTATGGTCTGTTCTCAGTATAATTCTAAAACCATAGACCAGCTTTCGCCAATACTGCAAGGCATACAGTATCGCGAGTAATTCGATCTCCGTGACCGTATAATTCTTTTCATTAGGCTTCAACCTTCTGCTGATAAATGCAATGTAAGTTTTCTCCTCTGGCCTGTCCATGTTCTCCTGATATAACATAGCTCCGATCCCTATAAATGATGCGTCAGTCTGGATAATAAATTTCTGAGTGTAGTCAGGATATCCCAATTTCACATAATCTAACAACATCTGTTTAGATTTCACGAAGGCTTCCTCGCATTGTTCCGTCCAGCGCAATCTTCCTCCCTTCTTAAGTAAGTCTTGGAGTGGTGCTACGGTCTCGGTATACTTCGGACAATGGTTTGAAAAGAATCCAATAACGCCTAGATATTGCCTGACGTTCTTTACCTTCGTTGGTCTCGGGAAATGTTTAATGACTTCCAATTTTCCCGGATTAGGTCTGACTCCTTGTGCATCTATTACGTGGCCTAGAAATTTAACTTCTCTCTGAGCAAAGTTAGACTTCTTTATATTGACCTTAAAGTTAGCCTGACTTAGGTCATATAACAACTTGCGTAGATCTCTGACATGCTCTTCGACAGTTTCAGATGTCAGTAGTATATCATCTACGTAACATATGGTTGTGGCTTTTACTTCTTCGGATAGATTCCGATCTAGCGCTCGTATCAATGCTGAACCTGCTGTTTTTAATCCAAATGGAAGACGCACGTATGAATATGTGTGCTGGTCAAATAAAAATCCAGTTAGCAAACTTGTTTTCTCTTCCAGAGCAAGATGGTGAAAACTTGCCGTCAGGTCAAGATTTGAGAACACAGTCTTTCCTTTGAACCTTCTGAGTACCTCCTTAATGGGCGGCACTGTATCAAATTCCGGTATGACCTTGGAATTCAAATTTCGTAGGTCCAGGCATATCCTCACACTTCCGTCCTGTTTAGGTACAACTACCAGTGGGCTGACATAGGGTGTGGCTGTCTTTACAATGACGCCTGCTTCTAGCATTTCCTGTATCGCTTCTTTAACCTTTAAATAATGTTTCTCAGCTACAGGATACGGCTTCTGTTTAAATGGTGTCCAATCGCTGACTTGGAACGCATACTGGAAATTCTTGATCCGGCCAGGTCTCGAATCGAAGACTCCTTTATACTCAAATAGCAGTTCCCTTAGCATTTGCTTATATTCTGGACCAAATTTAGCTTCTTCAATCTTCTCTTCCAGGCATTCTTCAAATTTTGGTTCGAGATCCTTTTCAATGTCTGCGGCCAGTGTTGCCAACTCTTCCTCGATGTCTTCTGTTGTCGACACTGCATCCCCAGTCATATCTCCGTATGTATGCCATACGTATTCTTCTGGTCTCGTTTCATTCTGCTTTAATGAGAGTTCTAACTCTTCCTTTCCCTCACTTGCGCGAAACATCACAATATCTTGCGAGAGATCTATAATAACTTTATACTCTCTTATGAAATCCATCCCAACAATGATATTAAAAGGCAGCTTATTTACAAGTAGGAAGCTCTGTGAGAATGTAGAGTTCCCTATATGCCAATCTAAAAATACTTGGTATTTGCATATCATAACTTTATCTGGTATGACACCTTTTATTTTCACGCTTGAAATAGGTATTTTCAATACGTGAATTTTACTCTGGATTTCACTGTATAATGCCTGGGTTATCAAACACACGGTAGACCCTGTATCAATGAGACTTCTTATCTTCATACCCGCAATGTTTACAATAATAATGGGTAGTTCCCTTCTTACATTGACCGTCCTTTCATCGAGGTCTTCGATAAGCTCCTCAGGTTTGGCAATCCAGTTAACAACATTCACTGTGTTCCATCCTGAACTTATCTCTCTTTGGCCATTTAAATTTGGTGTTTTTTTTTTCAATTGCTCCATTCTTTGTGGAGTTCTTCTGTCTGTCTTCATGCTGCTGAAGCTCCAGACTTTTGGCACCGTCATCATTTTGATATATGTCGGGTGACCTTCTATTCCTAATCGCTTCATCCCAATGAACTCGCGATTGTCTTGGATCATCTCCGCGCTCTTCCATGTATCTTAAAGATGCATGATAACGTTCTTCCGCCTCTTCATCGAACCCGCGACTCTGCTCTTGGGATCTCCATCCTTGGTTGTTCCCATTTCGGCCGTAACTCCTTCTGTGATCAAGCTGCTGGTCTCTGGTACCCCACTGATTCCAGTTTTTCCTTCCTCGGTTACCACGGTTCGATGCTCCTCGATATGCTGGCCTCCAATTTTGGTTTTCGCGTCCTTCGCGTTGCCAGTCGGATTTTTCTGTTTCGGTGCTTGTAGATTTGCTTTTTGTCTGCACCTTGGTTGACTCGATCGGTGTAGTCGTCATGTTTACTTGTTCCGCATTTCGACTTTGTCTTGTGTGCTGCACTGTGGTTAGATCAAGTTGTCTCAGCACCTCCTCCATATCAATTGCAGTTTTGGCGTTTGCCGAGATTAGCAGACGTTGTACTTCATACGGTAGCTGCTTGGCTATTGCTATGCACAAGTCTGACTCTCTAAGCCCTTCGTCAAGCTCTCGAAAACGGCATAATTGATTCACAAAGAATTCCCCGTACTTAGTCGGATTACTAGTACTGTAACGCCTGGAATACAAGTCCAATCTGAGGTTCTGTTGTACGCTCGCGTTCCAGTATCTGCTTAAAAATGCTTGGCGAAATTCTTCAACGGTGTCGAACGTGTACCGAAAACTCCTAAACCATAGGGCACACTCCCCCTCGGATAATTTTTCAATCGCTCTCAACCTGCGCTCTGGCGGTATTTTCGCATCATTCAAGTACTCGGAAACTTCTTTAAGCCAGTACTTGGGTGTCATGTGAGAATTACTCCCAGAGTATTTCTTTGGTTTCTCATCACTAGCCCTTATAACTGTGACTATTTGACTTTGAACAGCATTTTCATGCGGTGTTGACATGGCAATTGGCATACCAGGTGTGGTATACGGACTGTCACTTGGCATGGCTGCATTCTTTGGAGTGGGCTGTATTTCTATATCTGCCCATTTATTCCTCCTATTCTCGTCTATACTTCCTTCGCTAGACCTAGGATTCCGCAACATAGATTCTTCCTGCGCGATCATTCTCGTCTCGATTTGACTGTGTCTATTTTCTGCCCTTTCCAAACGAGCTAATACCTCTCGTTCTATTTTCTCTAGGCGATCTCGGTTTCTTTCTGCCATAGAAAATACCTTTTCCTTATCGTCTTTAAGGTTTTCCTTCAGGTGGATAATTTCCCCTGCTAGACTCTCTCTCTTACTTCGGCAAGAGTCTTATCACTGGCTTCAGTCTTTAAGCCTTCTCGAAGTTCTAATTCTTCTCGTAAGCCTGTGACTTCCTTTTGAATATGACCTTGTATATGAGAGATTTCAGTCCTTATTTTCGTGATTTCTCCCTGGTCCTCGTCTTGTCTTTTATGGATAACTGCTAAGTCGTTCTGAGTTTGTTCCAACTCTTTCTGTACTTTCCCCACTTGCCTCTTCATATTTGACATTATCTCCTTATTCCCTTGATCAGAAGTTTTTATTTCTTGAATTTCCTTGCATTGGTCAAGGATATTCTGATCCTGTTTTCTTAAGGCTTCGTCTACCGCCTTGGCGTAACCTGCCATTCGCGTATTCCATTTTATATCGCTATCCTCGAACCTTTGATCCACGGTCTGAGTAAACGTATTAAACTGCTCTAATTGACGTTTAGTATTAGCTTCATTCTGACTCTGAATGTCTTTAAGCTCCATGGACATACTGCTTAAATTATCGTTAATTTCACGCTGTGACTCTCTGCACGCTTGCAGATTATTCTCTAATTTTGATTCAATAGACTCAAAGCGTTTATCGTTATCATCTTGCATTTCTGAGATCACGCTAACAATATTCTTAGTTACCTCACGCTGGACAGACTCTTTAACGTCATCCATTTTCTTATTAACCTCTATTAGGTTTGATTCTAACTGCGTGTTTATACTAGCTTGATTAGCCTCTAATCTAGTATTCACTTCGGCTTGATTAGCCTCTAATCTATTGTTTATTTCGGCTTGATTAGCCTCTAGTCTAGTATCGACTGTAGCCACCATCTGGCTTACCCCAGTTTGATTGACATCCAATCTACCCGCTATTTCATCTTTAAATTCTCTAATTTCATCCTTTCTCTTAGCATTAGAATTATCAAAATGTTCCTTCAACTCAGCAATACACCTGAGTACGTCTTCAGTTCCAGCCATCCTGTACTTCTTAATTTGAGATATAGGTAGGCCGCAGCTGAGTATGCTGGCGCGTTCTATTGGAAAGGAAAGGATTCCGATCCCACGACAACAACAACAACATATTATAAAATGTCAAAACTAACTATGGAATGGGTATAGACCCTCGTACCCGTCTGACAACCGTGTCTGACGTCTGAATATCATTTAGAAAGACTCACAATCGCTCAAACAAAGTTTGAGGAAAAAATATCATTTCTATGGTTTTCCCCATGAAAACCATGCTATTATTATGGGGTTTATCTGAATCCCATAAGCCATCCACGTACTGGGCGCCATTGATAAAGATTAATGTATTGATGCTCACCCTCATGTGCCTATGGTGACCCGTAATTTCAACAGGCCCCACTCTCGGGCGACATTGATAATGATGAGGGTAATATATAGGGATAACACGCTTTGCCCCACACACCTGGGTGACATGATAATTAAAGGGGTTTGTGTGTAAGTTACATTTACATTTAAGCATGTTTTATGGAGGATTATCAATAATTTATATCACGCGATGGCTTATTAACAAATGGGACGCGGCCTTTCCTATTCTGTCCTAATTTCTATGCTATATTTGCTTCTACCATTAATATCTTGGTTGACTTTTTAGCAGTACCTGTGACTCAATCCCAGTACAGAGACATCTCCTCCATGTACCCGATTGTCATCATGTGGACCATGTGTTCGTATCCCAACTAACTCACGGTCTTTCGAGGTATGGGACGTTCCTGCCCACCATACGACCACATGCTCAGGATTTGAGTCTACCAGGTAACTACTCTACAGGAAATACACAACATTTTCCTAAAGGTAACACATTTACTGGTCTAAAATCAATGGCTACACAACAAATACAAAACAAAGGACAATTTACATTTGATTCCCACAAATAAAATAGGGTTGTTCTGTGAGCTTTCTTCGTAAAATAGTGCTGCACTGCACTCAAATCTAATTCTAACATCCTGTCAATGATATTTTCAGACTTCCATGGGTTTCCATAGTGTTCAACAACTAACACAACTTTAGTTAATGGGAGTATCATAACACAAAAATCACATATCACATAAAATGATACTAATAAAACATTTTCCCATTTCTTATGGCATTTACCTTGATTAACATGAATACATTACTTTCTGCAATCATTAACAGATATTTTTTTGTTTTTTTGTGTTGCGTGAATCGTCTTCCTTCCTTCCATGCATATGAACGCCTTAGGAAAAGTGGTACTTAATTTTATAGTTTCACCATATAACGATTTTCTGGGTCTTGTCGGGCTTATCATTGTTACAAATGTGTCATGTTCTGGGAAGAACACATACCCGTCTGCATAAATTAGCAGGAATGGCAAAATGCACTGTAAAAGAAGATGCCTACATTATTTTGGTTCAGCTTTTCTCCTCAGAGAATAATTGAGCCAAATATTATCTGATTTCTATGATTCAACAACGTATGTGAGTTGCAACCCACCGTTCAATTCACTTGGCATCATCAAAATAATCATATCTTACTTGCATATTTAAATATCGAGATTTCTCAGTGTCCTAGTGTGACTAATTTACAAGGGACCGGTCGGACGACCTTCCTCCCCCTTAGCAGGCAATAAAATTCGTTCCAGCCGGCTCTCCAAGATGGCCGCTACAGAAATGGTCTACCATTCCCCTCTCTCTCACTCTGTCAAGATCAAGGTCAGGTTTGTTTACAAAGTGCAGACTAGAGTAACACTGAGTGTGGCTCCTAAATAATTGAGTCAATTTAAATATTTAACATCTATCCTTATAGTGTCTTGGGCTCAAACTGGCTCCTTAATTAACATTCATGGCTGGGGTGGCATTCTAGTGATAGTCTTGCCGTTCTATGGTGACGACTAGTGGCTTTTAGACGCGCATCATAGTGAAAATCCAACGACTTTCACCAGCAGCTGTCAATAAAATATAAGGAAACCTGCGTTCCTAAACGACGAATATGATCCTCACCTCACAGGGTGGGTCATTAACACACACATGCTCACAGCGTCTCGACGGACGTCAATAGTGGCATAATTCAAGCAAGCGTTGGATACAGACAGGCTCTGTCCAATTCGCTGCGAAATAATACAGTATGCACAAGGGCGATACTACTCGTAGATTTGGCCAACTTCTCACCTAACGTGCAAGCTATACTAGTTGTCCCCGCTATATTTATTACGTAAATCACTGGATTCTACGTTAATTCTGCACGCTTACAAGCGGCTCAAACAATACTTCACATATATGACTCCATTATTAAGGCACTCGCGTTCTCTGTCATACCACTTAAGCCAAAGCTTTACATAGCTCCTAACACAAATGTATCAAAATTTACTGGCTTACTTTACTTTAATGGTCCTCAAACAATAATCCTAAGGATTGACCATATCAAATATTCATTCATATTTCACTGACACTGAAAAAGCTCTCGTATTTCTTTATATTTCACGTTATACTCTCACTGTTTACCAAATACAGTATCTTTACATTAGACATGACACTATTTGAACACTATTTAGGCCAAAAATGCCTATTACTTTACTGTTTGCCGACCCATAATATTATTTATTATTATCATTTAACGTTACCGTTACATCCATCACTATTTTTGCCTGAATGGCCTTAAACAAATCACCTTCCAAGCCATATTTTATTCAAGACGAGTGGTGAAAACTCGTTCAGTAAGTGACTATTACATCTTACTCAAAGTGATAAATCGTTACATGGTGACCTACTTAGTTATAATTACATTATAAAAAATGGGTACTCACTTTTTTCCTCTTTGCTGGATAGTGTCAGCGCCTCAGCTGTAGCGCTACCATGACGCTTGACTTAAGCCATCATGTTATCCTTAACACAACACTTAGATTCATACGCTTTCCACATGATACACATATTTTTATCAGTGGTTTTTATAATTGCAATACACTGCATATTAATCACTATACTCATGAACACTTTAAAACACTATTTCACAATTTATATACATTTATCCACTACTTCACATGTTGATCCTTAAATTGGACTTCCCCTACGCCTGATCTCAGAGATGCGCTGCAATTATGACAACCGCTGGTCTCCGTGACAATCTAACAGCGTTTTACGGACGTTCCATCCTCGTTCCCTGCAATCTTGTTCAGCTCACTATCCAAATTAGGTGGCAATGGTTTCCAAGCTCCCATCATTGTATTGTTTCTGATGATGCTGTCATATATAATTCTGACAATACCTCCCGGTATCAGAACTGTTCAAAACATTATAAGTTCCTTTTCGCTGTGGCGAATTTATATTGGCGTCAGATAATAGGTAAATATCTGTAATACTTTACTTTCGACGCACTTCATGATTACTTATGAAGCTTTTATAACTTGCTTCTATTGTTCTCCAACGACGACGCGTTGATACTTTAACATTTGGCGCGCTACTAGCAACGTCTTAGTTACGTGTATACTGTAGCAGACTGGTGATGAACTGCGATGAACTGGCTTGGCTTGCCTCGCTCCCCATATATAAAGGTTTCTCGTACAAAATAGTCCACTGGACACATGAGAGCGACTCCTTTCTTGAAATAATGCCTCTTCAGCCGAAATGACATCTACATCTTGTTTATTTAGGTGTGGAGGTTTCAAAAACATTCGCGTGCCGGCGATCGCTTCGGCCAATTAATTACAATTAATTGCCTTAGTTCAGCGCGTGGGCACGCTATCATGGTACTTCCCCGTTGACTGGTCACTAAGTCAATGCTCTTGAGCGTAGGGTAGGTTGTAATGCATTCATTTGGAGATAAAGGCCTTAATTTAGGTGAACAACCATTCCTAAATTACCTCTCCGTGAATATATTCACCTGGGTGTATATTTCAATGCATTTCAATGCTCCATTTAGCTGTAATCAATTTATTTCCATGTGCAGTCGATCCCGCCATAGCTTGCACCGTTGTCAAGCGGTGGATACCCGAGTCATTAATTCTGAGCTGTCTCTCCGCTCCAGACGTAAGTAGTTCGGTAGGTGCCTAGACTACTCCGCCCACTTGCTAAGGGTCATTTGTAAAACTTCAAACTGGCCTTCTCTCATTTTCGTATGCTCTGAAAATGTATATTTCCTTGCATTTGGCTACAGTTCTTCCCTTAAATTGCTATGATATTCACCTATAGATCGTGAAATCACGCTACCATGTTATATGCCAGTGTACCTCTCATTGCTCTTTGGGTTCCCAATAATTGCTCCCCCGCAGAGATCAATGGTTCGACTCTAGGCATAACCATGTGCCTGGTCTTCTCTCATGAGACCTGAGTTCGAAGCCAGACTGCCGTGGCCAGTTGGGCACAGTACATCACGGTACTTGGCACAAATAAGCTGCGTTATCGTTTAAAAAGCCAATTTAAGTAGAAATATGAGAGCACCTATGCAAGGCTAGTTTTGTAAGAAAGACGCGCCAAAACTTAATAATACGCTGACACACTGATAAAATTGAATACAGGTGCCTGAAGGTGCGAGTAGTACCAAAGAAGGAACATCTTGGGAACAATCATAATTATGTCGAACTGATCACGGTATTTACACCAAATTGATTTTTAAGTTCTTATTGGTTTTGAGTCATTCATCAATTTTTAGGCCTAATTTCGAGCACGGCAACTTTCACTCATTTTTCGTTCACATTTTGATATTCAACAATAGGAACCTTATAATTAATTAACAGAACACTTATTCGATTCGTACAACCATATGCAAGTCACGGAACACAGGTTAAGGTTACGCCCACCTTGGACGCAGCGCTTGGCTTCACTCAAACGAGATCAGGGCATCTCCTCTTATTCTTTCCTCCATGAAAGGGAACTGCGGTAGTTTGGAACACTGAAATACTACACGTGATGATAGAATTGGGCTATTTCATTACTAAGCCAGACTGGTGTATTACTGTGTCGCGTATGGATGTAAGGAGACGTTAAAAAAGGATCGGGCATTTCTTTCCATAGGTAAGTTAATTCATTGTAAAATAGCCCTAATTCTTGACTTAATTACTTGCATTTCTTAAGCCTACGTTTCTCTCTCCCTTACTCCACTGAACAGGCCTGTATTTATGCTCGAAGGTATTTACGTGTCCATAGACTTTTTTCTTGGTGTTTTGTTGCGACTGTGGTCATGACCATCAATGGTTTCAAAATATTGGGGTAGGTGGAGTTGGTGTCGCTTGGACATTCAGACTGATGTGATCTTTTGTTTTGCATGTACTTACTCTTTTGTTATGTGTTACAATCAATCTCCATTATACATGTTGCTAATAAGACAAGAGTCAAGTTCAATCAATTAAAGGTTGCTATTTTCAATTCAATAACAGGTACGTACATTTCCCATTGATTTACCGTTCAGGATATAATAGACTGCTAGTAAATGCATCTCTGAACATAAAAATGCTTTATGTCCCTATGCTGGATTAAATGTAGTGTGGACTACACAATGCAGTCGGCAATCATGTTCAGTGCCAAATTGCAGGTTGTGCTACAGATGTGATGGTGTAGTCTTCGATAGTAAATATGCTGAGGTAATATTTGGTCATCTTATTAAAGGTATGGACAGTGCGTTTAGTTGAGGAAATTTTGAGATTCTTCTAGGATACATTGCATCCCTAAATTAGTCAATTCTTCGTAGAATTTCAAAGTTCTGGGTTATTTTTGCGAAGGTTTCTATGATTCATGGAAAATGGAATTTAAAAGGAAACAGTTCATTGATTATGTTTTCATTTGTAGCAAATGTAATGCGCAGTTGTTAAAAAGCAACGCTTACTAAATCAATAGATTTTCTTATTTCGATTTGCGCATGTTTTGTTCACTTTCATAAAATACTGAAGTGGAAGGTAACGCTGAATGAAAGCTCATCGTACGATAACATTTTCTAAAGTCCGGTACTGAAATTAGCCAAAATACATTTTCTAATGATGAAAAATAAATTAGGAAATTATGTAGTAATAGATTAGAGACTCCGTGGCTTAGGCGGCAGCACGCTGGCCTCTCACCGCTGGGTCCGTGGTTCAAATCCCGGTCACTCCATGTGAGATCTGTGCTGGACAAAACGGAGTCAGACAGGTTTTTCTCCGGGTACTCCGGTTTTCCCTGTCAAAATTTCATTCCAGCAACACTCTCCACTAACATTTCATTTCATATGTCATTCATTTAATCATTGCCCCAGAGGAGTGCGTCAGGCCTCGGCAGCCGGCACAGTTCATATCCTCGCCGCTAGATGGGGGCTTCATTCATTCCATTCCTGACCCGGTCGGAGACTGGAAACAGGCTGTGGATTTTTCATGTAGTAATAGATTGAAGTTGTTGGGAAACCTCAGGCGTACAATCAAAAATAATTCTGTTCAAACATCAGCAGGCCTAATTCAGAGTTGGATTTGTTATTCATTATTAATTACAAGAGAAGATCCTGGATGTATTACGGAACACGACAGCCACTTTTAACACCAAATACGTTCCATTCTTAACCTTTGCTACCTTCCGGTACGTAAAGAAACATGCGATGCTTGTCCCAATGTCGTGCAAATTACGGAAATTTGTGTTTAAACCCTCATTAAAAAGCATTTCATCACCTACTCCTACCACCTTCCATTACGAGTTCCTCTGTTTACCTTTCAGTCAGCTGATCGAGATGTTGCTCTCGCGTCACAGTACAGGCGCAGTGTGGCAATAATTGTACTGTATTTATGCTCGAAGATCCCGACATACGTCCAGAACAGGAAACTAGGATGTCGTCCGTTAAGGAAGATACCGACATTCTGTTTCCAAATTCTCAAATCGTATGAAGGGGTTCATATAACACGGTCCATTTCTTCCCCAACACTTACTTTTCCGAGAAACCGGTAGCAAGTTTGGATTTTTAAAGGGAACGATACTAATTTCACACCCTAGAACAACTAAAAATTGAGTGGCGAGTCCATTGATGTCCTTATTTTGAAATTCCGACTAGTAGGCCAGTTGTTGAGATATTAAAGTTTTCCATGTGTGTCGGCATTAGGCGGAAATCAATGCGCCGGTCTCTGGAATGTCGAGTGAATGATTCTCTTGCGTGATCCGCTCCTTGTTGTTCTTTTCAATTAATGCATACTGTGATGTTGTGTACATTTTGAAAATCCATACTCTTATGCACGTGTGGCTTTCTCCATCTCCGCCTAGTCCTGAATCCTAGCAGAAATCTCTGAAACCACCTCAATGCATAGGGTAAATAATAAGTACCTTACGGAAATACTGGGAGACCTGCGACATGTAGCCTGCCTACTTATTAAACTCACAGTAGACATAAATGAATTAATAATAATAGCCTACTGTATTGTTATTGATTTTACGTCACTTTTAACAACTGCATCTTTTAGATACGCCGCGCCTAGGTGCCGAGATTTAGCGCCGAAGGTGTCTTTAACGTAAATGTACTGACATGGCACCCTCAAATGCCACTGACTGCATCAGGATTTGATCCTGAAACCTTGGTCACAGCAGACGAGAACGTGTTGTGCATTTAACCTTAAACCACTTATACAGAGGGCTGTGTATCTAAGCTTAAACCACTTATACAGAGGGCTGTGTATCTAAGCTTAAACCACTTATACAGAGGGCTGTGTATCTAAGCTTAAACCACTTATACAGAGGGCTGAGTATCTAAGCTTAAACCACTTATACAGAGGGCTGTGTATCTAAGCTTAAACCACTTATACAGAGGGCTGTGTATCTAAGCTTAAACCACTTATACAGAGGGCTGTGTATCTAAGCTTAAACCACTTATACAGAGGGCTGAGTATCTAAGCTTAAACCACTTATACAGAGGGCTGTGTATCTAAGCTTAAACCACTTATACAGAGGGCTGTGTATCTAAGCTTAAACCACTTATACAGAGGGCTGTGTATCTAAGCTTAAACCACTTATACAGTGGGCTGTGTATCTAAGCTTAAACCACTTATACAGAGGGCTGTGTATCTAAGCTTAAACCACTTATACAGTGGGCTGTGTATCTAAGCTTAAACCACTTATACAGAGTGCTGTGTATCTAAGCTTAAACCACTTATGCAGAGGGCTGTGTATCTAAGCTTAAACCACTTATACAGAGGGCTGTGTATCTAAGCTTAAACCACTTATACAGAGTGCTGTGTATCTAAGCTTAAACCACTTATGCAGAGGGCTGTGTATCTAAGCTTAAACCACTTATACAGAGGGCTGTGTATCTAAGCTTAAACCACTTATACAGAGGGCTGTGTATCTAAGCTTAAACCACTTATACAGAGGGCTGTGTATCTAAGCTTAAACCACTTATACAGGGGGCTGTGTATCTAAGCTTAAACCACTTATACAGAGGGCTGTGTATCTAAGCTTAAACCACTTATACAGGGGGCTGTGTATCTAAGCTTAAACCACTTATGCAGAGGGCTGTGTATCTAAGCTTAAACCACTTATACAGAGGGCTGTGTATCTAAGCTTAAACCACTTATACAGGGGGCTGTGTATCTAAGCTTAAACCACTTATACAGAGGGCTGTGTATCTAAGCTTAAACCACTTATACAGTGGACTGTGTATCTAAGCTTAAACCACTTATACAGAGTGCTGTGTATCTAAGCTTAAACCACTTATGCAGAGGGCTGTGTATCTAAGCTTAAACCACTTATACAGAGGGCTGTGTATCTAAGCTTAAACCACTTATACAGAGTGCTGTGTATCTAAGCTTAAACCACTTATGCAGAGGGCTGTGTATCTAAGCTTAAACCACTTATACAGAGGGCTGTGTATCTAAGCTTAAACCACTTATACAGAGGGCTGTGTATCTAAGCTTAAACCACTTATACAGAGGGCTGTGTATCTAAGCTTAAACCACTTATACAGAGGGCTGTGTATCTAAGCTTAAACCACTTATACAGAGTGCTTTGTATCTAAGCTTAAACCACTTATACAGAGTGCTGTGTATCTAAGCTTAAACCACTTATGCAGAGGGCTGTGTATCTAAGCTTAAACCACTTATACAGAGTGCTGTGTATCTAAGCTTAAACCACTTATACAGAGGGCTGTGTATCTAAGCTTAAACCACTTATGCAGAGGGCTGTGTATCTAAGCTTAAACCACTTATACAGAGGGCTGTGTATCTAAGCTTAAACCACTTATACAGAGGGCTGTGTATCTAAGCTTAAACCACTTATACAGAGGGCTGTGTATCTAAGCTTAAACCACTTATACAGAGGGCTGTGTATCTAAGCTTAAACCACTTATACAGAGTGCTGTGTATCTAAGCTTAAACCACTTATACAGAGTGCTGTGTATCTAAGCTTAAACCACTTATGCAGAGGGCTGTGTATCTAAGCTTAAACCACTTATACAGAGTGCTGTGTATCTAAGCTTAAACCACTTATACAGAGGGCTGTGTATCTAAGCTTAAACCACTTATACAGAGGGCTGTGTATCTAAGCTTAAACCACTTATACAGAGGGCTGTGCATCTAAGCTTAAACCACTTATACAGAGGGCTGTGCATTTAAGCTTAAACCACTTATACAGAGGGCTGTGTATCTAAGCTTAAACCACTTATACAGAGGGCTGTGTATCTAAGCTTAAACTACTTATACAGTGGGCAGAGTATCTAAGCTTAAACCACTTATACAGAGGGCTGTGTATCTAAGCTTAAACCACATATACAGAGGGCTGTGTATCTAAGCTTAAACCACTCATACAGAGGGCTGTGTATCTAAGATTAAACCACTTATACAGAGGGCTGTGTATCTAAGCTTAAACCACTTATACAGAGGGCTGTGTATCTAAGCTTAAACCACTTATACAGAGGGCTGTGTATCTAAGCTTAAACCACTTATACAGAGGCCTGTGTATCTAAGCTTAAACCACTTATACAGAGGGCTGTGTATCTAAGCTTAAACCACTTATACAGTGGGCTGAGTATCTAAGCTTAAACCACTTATACAGAGGGCTGTGTATCTAAGCTTAAACCACTTATACAGAGGGCTGTGTATCTAAGCTTAAACCACTTATACAGAGGGATGTGTATCTAAGCTTAAACCACTTATACAGAGGGCTGTGTATCTAAGCTTAAACCACTTATACAGAGGGCTGTGTATCTAAGCTTAAACCACTTATACACAGGGCTGTGTATCTAAGCTTAAACCACTTATACACAGGGCTGGGCATCTAAGGTTAAACCACTTATACAGTGGGCTGTGTATCTAAGCTTAAACCACTTATACAGAGGGCTGTGTATCTAAGGTTAAACCACTTATCCAGAGGGCTGTGTATCTAAGTTTAAACCACTTATAGAGGGGGATATGTATCTAAGCTTAAACCACTTATACAGAGGGCTGTGTATCTAAGGTTAAACCACTTATACAGAGGGCTGTGTATCTAAGCTTAAACCACTTACACAGAGGGCGGTGTATCTAAGCTTAAACCACTTATACAGTGGGCTGAGTATCTAAGCTTAAACCACTTATACAGAGGGCTGTGTATCTAAGCATAAACCACTTATACAGAGGGCTGTGTATCTAAGCTTAAACCACTTATACAGAGGGCTGTGTATCTAAGATTAAACCACTTATATAGAGGGCTGTGTATCTAAGCTTAAACCACTTATACAGAGGGCTGTGTATCTAAGCTCAAAACGCTTATACAGGGGGCTGTGCATCTAAGCTTAAATCACTTATACAGAGGGCTGTGTATCTAAGCTTAAACCACTTATACAGAGGGCTGTGTATCTAAGCTTAATTCACTTATACAGAGGGCTGTGTATCTAAGCTTAAACCACTTATACAGAGGGCTGTGTATCTAAGCTTAAACCACTTATACAGAGGGCTGTGTATCTAAGCTTAAACCACTTATACAGAGGGCTGTGTATCTAAGCTTAAACCACCTATACAGGGAGCTGTGCATCTAAGCTTAAACCACTTATGCAGAGGGCTGTGCATCTAAGGTTAAACCACTTATAGAGGGGGCTATGTATCTAAGCTTAAACCACATATACAGGGGGCTGTGTATATAAGCTCAAAACACTTATACAGGGGGCTGTGCATCTAGGCTTAAACCACTTATACAGAGGGCTGTGTATCTAAGCTTAAACCACTTATACAGGGGGCTGTGTATCTAAGCTTAAACCACTTATACAGGGAGCCGTGTATCTAAGCTTAAACCACTTATACACGGGGCTGTGCATCTAAGCTTAAACCGCTTATACAGAGGGCTGTGTATCTAAGCTTAAACCACTTATAGAGGGGGATGAGTATCTAAGCTTAAACCACTTATACTGGGGGCTGTGTATCTAAGCTTAAACCACTTATACAGGGGGCTGTGTATCTAAGCTTAAACCACTTATAGAGGGGGCTGTGTATCTAAGCTTAAACCACTTATACAGAGGGCTGAGTATCTAAGCTTAAACCACTTATAGAGGGGGCTATGTATCTAAACTTAAACCACTTATACAGGGAGCTGAGTATCTAAGCTTAAACCACTTATAGAGGGGGCTGTGTATCTAAGCTTAAACCACTTATGCAGGGGGCTGAGTATCTAAGCTTAAACCACTTATAGAGGGGGCTATGTATCTAAACTTAAACCACTTATACAGGGAGCTGAGTATCTAAGCTTAAACCACTTATAGAGGGGGCTGTGTATCTAAGCTTAAACCACTTATGCAGAGGGCTGAGTATCTAAGCTTAAACCACTTATAGAGGGGGCTGTGTATCTAAGCTTAAACCACTTATGCAGAGGGCTGAGTATCTAAGCTTAAACCACTTATAGAGGGGGCTGTGTATCTAAGCTTAAACCACTTATAGAGGGGGCTGTGTATCTAAGCTTAAACCACTTATACAGAGGGCTGAGTATCTATGCTTAAACCACTTATACAGAGGGCTGAGTATCTAAGCTTAGACCACTTATACAGGGGGCTGTGTATCTAAGCTTAAACCACTTATACAGGGGGCTGAGTATCTAAGCTTAAACCACTTATAGAGGGGGCTGTGTATCTAAGCTTAAACCACTTATAGAAGGGGCTGTGTATCTAAGCTTAAACCACTTATACAGAGGGCTGAGTATCCAAGCTTAAACCACTTATACACAGGGCTGAGTATCTAAGCATAAACCACTTATAGAGGGGGCTGTGTATCTAAGCTTAATCCACTTATACAGAGGGCTGAGTATCTATGCTTAAACCACTTATACAGAGGGCTGAGTATCTAAGCTTAAACCACTTATAGAGGGGGCTGTGTATCTAAGCTTAAACCACTTATACCGAGGGCTGTGTATCTAAGCTTAAACCACTTATACAGGGGGCTGAGTATCTAAGCTTAAACCACTTATAGAGGGGGCTGTGTATCTAAGCTTAAACCCCTTATAGAGGGGACTGTGTATCTAAGCTTAACCCTCTTATAGAGGGGGCTGTGTATCTAAGCTTAAACCACTTATAGAGGGGGCTGTTTATCTAAGCTTAAACCACTTATAGAGGGGCCTGTGTGTCTAAGCTTAAACCACTTATACAGAGGGCTGAGTATCTAAGCTTAAACCACTTATACAGAGGGCTGAGTATCTAAGCTTAAACCACTTATAGAGGGGGCTGTGTATCTAAGCTTAAACCACTTATACAGGGGGCTGTGTGTCTTAAGCTTAAACCACTTATAGAGGGGGCTATGTATCTAAGCTTAAACCACTTATACAGAGGGCTGTGTATCTAAGCTTAAATCACTTATACAGAGGGCTGAGTATCTTAAGCTTAAACCACTTATAGAGGGGGCTATGTATCTAAGCTTAAACCACTTATACAGAGGGCTGAGTATCTAAGCTTAAACCACTTATAGAGGGGGCTGTGTATCTAAGCTTAAACCACTTATAGAAGGGGCTGTGTATCTAAGCTTAAACCACTTATACAGAGGGCTGAGTATCTAAGCTTAAACCACTTATACAGAGGGCTGAGTATCTAGGCATAAACCACTTATAGAGGGGGCCGTGTATCTAAGTTTAATCCACTTATACAGAGGGCTGAGTATCTATGCTTAAACCGCTTATACAGAGGGCTGAGTATCTAAGCTTAAACCACTTATAGAGGGGGCTGTGTATCTAAGCTTAAACCACTTATACAGAGGGCTGAGTATCTAAGCTTAAACCACTTATAGAGGGGGCTGTGTATCTAAGCTTAAACCCCTTATAGAGGGGGCTGTGTATCTAAGCTTAAACCACTTATAGAGGGGGCTGTGTATCCAAGCTTAAACCACTTATAGAGGGGGCTGTGTATCTAAGCTTAAACCACTTATACAGAGGGCTGAGTATCTAAGCTTAAACCACTTATACAGAGGGCTGAGTATCTAAGCTTAAACCACTTATAGAGGGGGCTGTGTATCTAAGCTTAAACCACTTATACAGGGGGCTGTGTATCTTAAGCTTAAACCACTTATAGAGGGGGCTGTGTATCTAAGCTTAAACCACTTATACAGAGGGCTGAGTATCTAAGCTTAAACCACTTATAGAGGGGGCTGTGTATCTAAGCTTAAACCACTTATAGAGAGGACTGTGTATCTAAGCTTAAACCACTTATAGTGTGGGCTGTGTATCTAAGCTTAAACCACTTATACAGAGGGCTGTGTATCTAAGCTTAATCCACTTATAGAGGGGGCTGTGTATCTACGCTTAAACCACTTATAGAGAGGGCTGTGTATCTAAGCTTAAACCACTTATAGAGGGGGCTGTGTATCTAAGCTTAAACCACTTATACAGAGGGCTGTGTATCTAAGCTTAAACCACTTATAGAGGGGGCTGTGTATCTAAGCTTAAAACACTTATAGAGGGGGCTATGTATCTAAGCTTAAACCACTCATAGGGGGGGCTATGTATCTAAGCTTAAACCACTTATAGAGGGGGCTATGTATCTAAGCTTAAACCACTTATACAGAGGGCTGAGTATCTTAAGCTTAAACCACTTATAGAGGGGGCTATGTATCTAAGCTTAAACCACTTATACAGAGGGCTGAGTATCTAAGCTTAAACCATATATAGAGGGGGCTGTGTATCTAAACTTAAACCACTTATAGAGAGGGCTGTGTATCTAAGCTTAAACCACTTATACAGAGGGCTGAGTATCTAAGCTTAAACCACTTATAGAGAGGGATGAGTATCTAAGCTTAAACCACTTATAGAGGGGGCTATGTATCTAAGCTTAAACCACTTATACAGAGGGCTGAGTATCTAAGCTTAAACCACTTATAGAGGGGGCTATGTATCTAAGCTTAAACCACTTATACAGAGGGCTGAGTATCTAAGCTTAAACCACTTATAGAGGGGGCTGTGTATCTAAACTTAAACCACTTATAGAGAGGGCTGAGTATCTAAGCTTAAACCACTTATAGAGGGGGCTGTGTATCTAAACTTAAACCACTTATAGAGAGGGCTGAGTATCTAAGCTTAAACCCCTTATAGAGGGGGCTGTGTATCTAAACTTAAACCACTTATAGAGAGGGCTGTGTATCTAAACTTAAACCACTTATAGAGAGGGCTGAGTATCTAAGCTTAAACCACTTATAGAGGGGGCTGTGTATCTAAACTTAAACCACTTATAGAGAGGGCTGAGTATCTAAGCTTAAACCACTTATAGAGGGGGCTGTGTATCTAAACTTAAACCACTTATAGAGAGGGCTGTGTATCTAAGCTTAAACCCCTTATAGAGGGGGCTGTGTATATAAACTTAAACCACTTATAGAGGGGGCTGTGTATCTAAACTTAAACCACTTATAGAGGGGGCTGTGTATCTAAACTTCAACCACTTATAGAGAGGGCTGAGTATCTAAGCTTAAACCCCTTATAGAGGGGGCTGTGTATCTAAACTTAAACCACTTATAGAGAGGGCTGTGTATCTAAACTTAAACCACTTATAGAGAGGGCTGAGTATCTAAGCTTAAACCACTTATAGAGGGGGCTGTGTATCTAAACTTAAACCACTTATAGAGAGGGCTGAGTATCTAAGCTTAAACCCCTTATAGAGGGGGCTGTGTATCTAAACTTAAACCACTTATAGAGAGGGCTGTGTATCTAAACTTAAACCACTTATAGAGAGGGCTGAGTATCTAGGCTTAAACCACTTATAGAGGGGGCTGTGTATCTAAACTTAAACCACTTATAGAGAGGGCTGTGTATCTAAACTTAAACCACTTATAGAGAGGGCTGAGTATCTAAGCTTAAACCACTTATAGAGGGGGCTGTGTATCTAAACTTAAACCACTTATAGAGGGGGCTGTGTATCTAAACTTAAACCACTTATAGAGAGGGCTGAGTATCTAAGCTTAAACCCCTTATAGAGGGGGCTGTGTATCTAAACTTAAACCACTTATAGAGAGGGCTGTGTATCTAAACTTAAACCACTTATAGAGAGGGCTGAGTATCTAAGCTTAAACCACTTATAGAGAGGGCTGTGTATCTAAACTTAAACCACTTATAGAGAGGGCTGAGTATCTAAGCTTAAACCACTTATAGAGGGGGCTGTGTATCTAAACTTAAACCACTTATAGAGGGGGCTGTGTATCTAAACTTAAACCACTTATAGAGAGGGCTGAGTATCTAAGCTTAAACCCCTTATAGAGGGGGCTGTGTATCTAAACTTAAACCACTTATAGAGAGGGCTGTGTATCTAAACTTAAACCACTTATAGAGAGGGCTGAGTATCTAAGCTTAAACCACTTATAGAGGGGGCTGTGTATCTAAACTTAAACCACTTATAGAGAGGGCTGAGTATCTAAGCTTAAACCACTTATAGAGGGGGCTGTGTATCTAAACTTAAACCACTTATAGAGAGGGCTGAGTATCTAAGCTTAAACCCCTTATAGAGGGGGCTGTGTATCTAAACTTAAACCACTTATAGAGAGGGCTGTGTATCTAAACTTAAACCACTTATAGAGAGGGCTGAGTATCTAAGCTTAAACCACTTATAGAGGGGGCTGTGTATCTAAACTTAAACCACTTATAGAGGGGGCTGTGTATCTAAACTTAAACCACTTATAGAGAGGGCTGAGTATCTAAGCTTAAACCCGTTATAGAGGGGGCTGTGTATCTAAACTTAAACCACTTATAGAGAGGGCTGTGTATCTAAACTTAAACCACTTATAGAGAGGGCTGAGTATCTAAGCTTAAACCACTTATACAGAGGGCTGAGTATCTAAGCTTAAACCACTTATAGAGGGGGCTGTGTATCTAAGCTTAAACCACTTATACAGGGGGCTGTGTCTTAAGCTTAAACCACTTATAGAGGGGGCTATGTATCTAAGCTTAAACCACTTATACAGAGGGCTGTGTATCTAAGCTTAAATCACATATACAGAGGGCTGAGTATCTTAAGCTTAAACCACTTATAGAGGGGGCTATGTATCTAAGCTTAAACCACTTATACAGAGGGCTGAGTATCTAAGCTTAAACCACTTATAGAGGGGGCTGTGTATCTAAGCTTAAACCACTTATAGAAGGGGCTGTGTATCTAAGCTTAAACCACTTATACAGAGGGCTGAGTATCTAAGCTTTAACCACTTATACAGAGGGCTGAGTATCTAAGCATAAACCACTTATAGAGGGGGCCGTGTATCTAAGTTTAATCCACTTATACAGAGGGCTGAGTATCTATGCTTAAACCGCTTATACAGAGGGCTGAGTATCTAAGCTTAAACCACTTATAGAGGGGGCTGTGTATCTAAGCTTAAACCACTTATACAGAGGGCTGAGTATCTAAGCTTAAACCACTTATAGAGGGGGTTGTGTATCTAAGCTTAAACCCCTTATAGAGGGGGCTGTGTATCTAAGCTTAAACCACTTATAGAGGGGGCTGTGTATCTAAGCTTAAACCACTTATAGAGGGGGCTGTGTATCTAAGCTTAAACCACTTATACAGAGGGCTGAGTATCTAAGCTTAAACCACTTATACAGAGGGCTGAGTATCTAAGCTTAAACCACTTATAGAGGGGGCTATGTATCTAAGCTTAAACCACTTATACAGGGGGCTGTGTATCTTAAGCTTAAACCACTTATAGAGGGGGCTGTGTATCTAAGCTTAAACCACTTATACAGAGGGCTGAGTATCTAAGCTTAAACCACTTATAGAGGGGGCTGTGTATCTAAGCTTAAACCACTTATAGAGAGGACTGTGTATCTAAGCTTAAACCACTTATAGTGTGGGCTGTGTATCTAAGCTTAAACCACTTATACAGAGGGCTGTGTATCTAAGCTTAATCCACTTATAGAAGGGGCTGTGTATCTACGCTTAAACCACTTATAGAGAGGGCTGTGTATCTAAGCTTAAACCACTTATAGAGGGGGCTGTGTATCTAAGCTTAAACCACTTATACAGAGGGCTGTGTATCTAAGCTTAAACCACTTATAGAGGGGGCTGTGTATCTAAACTTAAACCACTTATATAGGGGGCTGTGTATCTAAACTAAAACCACTTATACAGAGGGCTGTGTATCTAAGCTTAAACCACTTATAGAGGGGGCTGTGTATCTAAACTTAAATCACTTATACAGAGGGCTGTGCATCTAAGCTTAAACCACTTATACAGAGGGCTGAGTATCTTAAGCTTAAACCACTTATAGAGGGGGCTGTGTATCTAAGCTTAAACCACTTATAGAGGGGGCTATGTATCTAAGCTTAAACCACTTATAGAGGGGGCTATGTATCTAAGCTTAAACCACTTATAGAGGGGGCTATGTATCTAAGCTTAAACCACTTATACAGAGGGCTGAGTATCTTAAGCTTAAACCACTTATAGAGGGGGCTATGTATCTAAGCTTAAACCACTTATACAGAGGGCTGAGTATCTAAGCTTAAACCATATATAGAGGGGGCTGTGTATCTAAACTTAAACCACTTATAGAGAGGGCTGTGTATCTAAGCTTAAACCACTTATACAGAGGGCTGAGTATCTAAGCTTAAACCACTTATAGAGAGGGATGAGTATCTAAGCTTAAACCACTTATAGAGGGGGCTATGTATCTAAGCTTAAACCACTTATACAGAGGGCTGAGTATCTAAGCTTAAACCACTTATAGAGGGGGCTATGTATCTAAACTTAAACCACTTATAGAGAGGGCTGTGTATCTAAGCTTAAACCCCTTATAGAGGGGGCTGTGTATCTAAACTTAAACCACTTATAGAGAGGGCTGTGTATCTAAACTTAAACCACTTATAGAGAGGGCTGAGTATCTAAGCTTAAACCACTTATAGAGGGGGCTGTGTATCTAAACTTAAACCACTTATAGAGAGGGCTGAGTATCTAAGCTTAAACCACTTATAGAGGGGGCTGTGTATCTAAACTTAAACCACTTATAGAGAGGGCTGTGTATCTAAGCTTAAACCCCTTATAGAGGGGGCTGTGTATCTAAACTTAAACCACTTATAGAGGGGGCTGTGTATCTAAACTTAAACCACTTATAGAGGGGGCTGTGTATCTAAACTTCAACCACTTATAGAGAGGGCTGAGTATCTAAGCTTAAACCCCTTATAGAGGGGGCTGTGTATCTAAACTTAAACCACTTATAGAGAGGGCTGTGTATCTAAACTTAAACCACTTATAGAGAGGGCTGAGTATCTAAGCTTAAACCACTTATAGAGGGGGCTGTGTATCTAAACTTAAACCACTTATAGAGAGGGCTGAGTATCTAAGCTTAAACCCCTTATAGAGGGGGCTGTGTATCTAAACTTAAACCATTTATAGAGAGGGCTGTGTATCTAAACTTAAACCACTTATAGAGAGGGCTGAGTATCTAGGCTTAAACCACTTATAGAGGGGGCTGTGTATCTAAACTTAAACCACTTATAGAGAGGGCTGTGTATCTAAACTTAAACCACTTATAGAGAGGGCTGAGTATCTAAGCTTAAACCACTTATAGAGGGGGCTGTGTATCTAAACTTAAACCACTTATAGAGGGGGCTGTGTATCTAAACTTAAACCACTTATAGAGAGGGCTGAGTATCTAAGCTTAAACCCCTTATAGAGGGGGCTGTGTATCTAAACTTAAACCACTTATAGAGAGGGCTGTGTATCTAAACTTAAACCACTTATAGAGAGGGCTGAGTATCTAAGCTTAAACCACTTATAGAGAGGGCTGTGTATCTAAACTTAAACCACTTATAGAGAGGGCTGAGTATCTAAGCTTAAACCACTTATAGAGGGGGCTGTGTATCTAAACTTAAACCACTTATAGAAGGGGCTGTGTATCTAAACTTAAACCACTTATAGAGAGGGCTGAGTATCTAAGCTTAAACCCCTTATAGAGGGGGCTGTGTATCTAAACTTAAACCACTTATAGAGAGGGCTGTGTATCTAAACTTAAACCACTTATAGAGAGGGCTGAGTATCTAAGCTTAAACCACTTATAGAGGGGGCTGTGTATCTAAACTTAAACCACTTATAGAGAGGGCTGAGTATCTAAGCTTAAACCACTTATAGAGGGGGCTGTGTATCTAAACTTAAACCACTTATAGAGAGGGCTGAGTATCTAAGCTTAAACCCCTTATAGAGGGGGCTGTGTATCTAAACTTAAACCACTTATAGAGAGGGCTGTGTATCTAAACTTAAACCACTTATAGAGAGGGCTGAGTATCTAAGCTTAAACCACTTATAGAGGGGGCTGTGTATCTAAACTTAAACCACTTATAGAGGGGGCTGTGTATCTAAACTTAAACCACTTATAGAGAGGGCTGAGTATCTAAGCTTAAACCCGTTATAGAGGGGGCTGTGTATCTAAACTTAAACCACTTATAGAGAGGGCTGTGTATCTAAACTTAAACCACTTATAGAGAGGGCTGAGTATCTAAGCTTAAACCACTTATAGAGGGGGCTGTGTATCTAAACTTAAACCACTTATAGAGAGGGCTGAGTATCTAAGCTTAAACCACTTATAGAGGGGGCTGTGTATCTAAACTTAAACCACTTATACAGAGGGCTGTGTATCTAAGCGTAAACCCCTTATAGAGGGGGCTGATTATCTAAGCTTAAACCACTTATAGAGGGGGCTGTGTATCTAAACTTAAACAACTTATAGAGAGGGCTGAGTATCTAAGCTTAAACCACTTATAGAGGTGGCTGTGTATCTAAACTTAAACCACTTATAGAAGGGGCTGTGTATCTAAGCTTAAACCACTTATACAGAGGGCTGATTATCTAAGCTTAAACCACTTATAGAGGGGGCTGTGTATCTAAACTTAAACCACTTATAGAGAGGGCTGAGTATCTAAGCTTAAACCACTTATAGAGGGGACTATGTATTTAAACTTAAACCGCTTATACAGAGCGCTGTGTATCTAAGCTTAAACCACTTATACAGGGGGCTGTGTATCTTAAGCTTAAACCACTTATACGGTGCGCTGTGTATTTTAGATAAGTTATGCTGTTGTGGATATTTTGTGCAATGTTTTGTGCTCAACAATATAATTAGTGAAACATTGAAAGGGCAGCGTAAGCTGACAAGACGCACGGACCTTGATTTTTCCTCGATTTTCTTCATTAAAATTGTCATTCCTTTGTTGAAAAATGATTGCTTCTACACATTTGATCCTTTGTTGAAAAATGGTTTATAGCATGGTGAAGACTGTGCAGTAGTGCTCGCGATTTTCCCGGCCAGATACTAGCCTATGCTATGTTAGGTAGATTCACAGTATCTGCTGTATGGTTGTATCTTGTAAGGGACGTGTTTTCCAAACAAGTCGCCGACATCCTTTGCTTTCATAAATGATTAGTGCGCCTAAGTAAATATCAACTGTGAACTTGGGCGCGTCCTGCGTACTGAGCGCTGTTGCGTAAGGGATGAAGGGCCTACTGATCCTACGAATATCCATGCTTACAGTCTACCAAGTGTCACGTGTGTAGCTGTCGCCCCTGAGGTCCAGGTTCGATTCCCAACTCGACCAAGAAATGTAATTCTAGTCTGAGGGCTGGATCGGGGTACACTCAGCCTCATGTGGCAAAACTGAGAAGAGGTGAGAGTTCGATTCCCACCTTACCTATCCTGGAATTAGTTTCCAATTTCTACTCTAGGCAAATGCCGGGAAGATTTTTAACTTAAGGCCACGGCCACATCCTTCCCAATCCACCCCTGAATTACAAGTACACACACTGGAATACAGACACCACAGTAACACAGGTTATCATACCAATTATGTATATCGGCTATACGGTATTAAATATATATATATATACACACACACAAGTAATAATAGTATCGTATGGCCTCGGTGCCGGGTGCAAGCTTTGTTACTTGACACCCAGAGGGCAGCTTGAATGTCGAATTTGGTTGTTCCTTGGAGCGCTATGAAAGTCAAGGAAGTTAGATATCTAAGCTCCTTGACACTACAGCGCTTTCTAGTAGAGAAAGGAGGAACTTTTGTGTTAGCGGAAAATCCCGAGATTAATTTTGCCATTATGATCACGGCCTAATGAATTCAAATGGGTTCTTTAACATGCCAACAACGTATGGCATGCCTGTCGTGATTTTCGTCGCCTTTCAAAAAGCACTTACCATGGCCAGGAGCGAACCTGCGGTTGGTAGTCCGACACGATAACCACTCACCCACCGTGGCAAGCAAATAAAGGGATAATTAGCGAGAGTGTAATATTTTGTCTTTTTACATTTTCATTAAACAATTATATTTTGTATGTGTATTTATACATTTCGTAGCAGGAAATATGACACTGGATACCACCAAAACTAAACAACTGACTCTCTCTTACCGCACTTCTTTTGTCAAATACAATGTAGTGCTACTTCAAAGAGCAAAGAGTTTCTTATTTTTGTGTTCACCACAAGAGTTTATTAGTTTTGTTCGAACAGATCTTAATTTCCGCAGGCGTATTGCCTCCTAACATTACAGATTCTGTAATTTTTCATTGTTAAATACACAACTCCATTGTTTGACACAATCAATAATCATCTACTGAATGTTCGTCAATAATGATCTACTGAATGTTCGTGATAACTCACGTATATGAGTTCACTTTCATTGCATAAGTTGGCACAGGTAGTCGGCAAAGTGATCCTTCGATCACTTATAAGCTTTGCTTCCATGTACTGTATAGTCAGTTTTGCATCTAGGTGGCGTTGGAATACTCCATGTGTGCGGCATTCATACGCAAATACAACTTCATCACCTTCACATCTAAGAAATTCATAAGTAAATAGAAACTCAAGTCCCTCCTCCGTTATAATATGCTCGTTGGTCAGGCTCGACCCCCAGGCTGCTCAAACTTCTAGCAACAGAAAGTATAAACATGCAATTAACACAAATATACAACCTAAACATCACTCCAGAATTTTCCTTTTAAATGCACCCGGATAAACGCTAACTCTAACCGCTTCGCCCGCGAACAAATGTGAAATCTTATAGAGCCGGAATATTAACAGTATGAATGCTTTACGTGATACCGGTACGGTAAGTGCTTTCTTTTCGATGGCAATGAACTACGACCTATATCCGTTTTACGTCTCAGCATGGTGGGTTAAAATCACTGACTGGGCTATTAATTATATTATTACGGAGAGGCATGTGCAACGAATTCTATCAGACATAATGTAAAAATGGCGAGGTGCATGAAACACAAATCCCCCTTCTGTCCAAAAAGTACTTATAGTGGGCGATGTATTGAAGATAGAGATGTGCTCTCGCGGGCTTTTTTGTAGAACTTTTCATGCTCAACAATTCTTACACTCATAGTATATTGATATTTTTAACGGTTTGCCCAGCGTAAGCTTAAAAAGCCCATGGACGCCAGGTTTTTTCGACTTTTTAACTGAAATCGTTACTGCTTGGCTTCCTTTGTTCATAAATAATTTTCTTCAGAAACCTTCCTCGAAACCTTCACAGAATGGTGAAAACCGCATGAAAATCCATCCAGTGGTTCTCGAGACATCCTAGAATCGGGGACTTCGTTTTATACTAAGTAGAGATATCGTGACCAACACCACGGGTTGATGATCCCTGCCGTGCTTGATATTTCCTGGTAGGAGTTGAAGGTACTCGGCAAGAACGTTCGTTAACCTGCTCCAGAAGGTGAAAGTTGTGCTGGCGATTCCCCCTTAACCTCATTCCCCCAGCCACGCCAGCTTCCTTTACTGGGTCAACATCAGCCCCGTGTTTATGTTTAACTGCTATTTCATTCAGTCATTTCGACTAGCTGTACCCGGCATGCATTGCAATGCCAATCAAAGACAGAAAGGAAGATTAAAAATTCCTCTCGGCACGCCGGAAGGCGGAGGTAGATTTCACCGGGCAAACTAGAGGATAGGCTAAAATAGGCGAAATATGCAGGTTTTCGTAGGTGGATCAGACCTCATTTATTGCGAGAATGTATTTTACAATTGGAGATTAATTGACCTTTTTTTTCGTCTTTCTATGCATATTTTTAACATTTTATTGTCTTATGGGGATGGTAACTTTCTTGTCATATTTGGGGTTCATTTTAATACTTTTGATCACAATGTCCTTATGCAAGGTTTGGAACTAATGTGTAACTATCTAACAGTCTGTTACTTCTTCGCGCAAAATTTTATCTCCCGCAGAGATGTTGGTTGGTTCCTCAGTTTAGGGGCTGCGACAACGTGGTCATGTAACCCCGTGTACATTGGGTGTGTGTAGAGTCTGTCTGATAAACGGTGTTATTTGTGATGACTGTATTAGTCTGTATTTCAGGTAAGGTCTGCAGACGGTCAATTTTAAGTAGTAGTACCTAACTTTGTACCAAATACTAACGTCAACGACACCTACTGTGAACTTGGCTGCTAGATTCCACCGCAGCCAGCAACTTGCAATGAACGTTGGAACTTCCCCTCCGAAGGAAAGCATGCTGAGGGATTTTTAGCGCTCTTAGAAAATCCGACGACTTTGGCCGGTTTTGAACCAGCGACCTTGGGCATAGAAGTTCAGCATGCTACCAGTTAGCCGCTTCCCACATAGTCAGATGGAACAAGATGTTCCGTGCGGAACTAAAGAGCCTACTTTTCTTAAAATTAAGATTCATGCCAATGATTAATCTGCAGTATATGAACCTATGTAGAATAATGACGAAATTAAGTTGGTAATATCAGAATGTCTTAATTAGTTCGAAATACTGTATACTAGGCATAATGGAGCCTAATACAGCAATACAGTTGGCAGCCCTGGTGACTGAATATATTCTTAATTCCATCTCTTAAGGTACAGAATACAAAATGTGGTTGAAGTCCAAAGGATGTTACATGGAGTTATACATTAGATCTATCAGCACACGTAAAAGCACGTTGGCAACAATGTCATGCGTATGCTGGCCAGAAATAATCGGAAATATTATGAAATATTTTTGTGCCAATTTTGGATGAAATCCATTTTTTAGTATAGAAGTTACATGTATTTTAAAATTGGAGCTATCATCAGGCATAGAATCATGTTGGCATCACTGACTTATATTAATTACTCCAAATTAATCTAGAATGTCAGGTGCTATACGTATGCAAAGTATAGACCTGTTGGCTTGCATACTTTCTGATATATTGATATTAGGGTAAAAAATATAGACACCATTTATTAACAGTTGGCAGCCCTAATTGCTCATAAGAATACTTATAGTCATATATGTTATATTACACATAGCACATACGAAATTTGGTTGAAATCCAACTGACAGTATAGAAGTTACATGTATTTAAAAATTGGTCCTATCAGCAGGCTTAGAATCATGTTGGTAGAACTGACGTATATAAGATACTCCAAATTAATGTAAAATGTCAGGAACTATACGCGTGCATAGTTTAAAGCTGTCGGCTTGCATACTTTCTGATATATTGGTATTTGGATAAAAAGTAGAGAGAACAATTATTAACAGTTGGCAGCCCTGGTGGCTCTTAATAATACGCTCAGTGATACCTGCTTATGTGCTTATATTACGTACATAATTTGGTTGAAATCCAATTGATAGTGTAGAAGTTATGTGCATTTAAAAATTGGACCTATCAGAAGGCTTAAAATTATTTTGGCAACACTGTCATGTATGGCCTCCTGGAAATTAAACTTAAATAGTATTATCTACATGTGTGCCAATTTTGGAATTGCTCCCATGTATGCCTTCCATGATATCCAACATGGAGCTCAAATTTCTATTGCGTTTTTTTAGCAGTTGGTAGCACTGACATCTTTTTCAAATATGGGCTTGAGATATTCCGGTATTCATCTTTACTCATACTAAATTTGGTTTCGATTGCTGCAGCCGTTTAGGAGTTGATAAGCCCCCCCCCCCCCACACACACACACACACAGCCAGCCAGACAGAAGGACAGACAGACACATTTTCCCGGATCGATCTCATAAGTCTACTTTTTCCTCATTTTTGCAAAGTGTGAAAATTAGGCTAAAAATGAATATGATCTCGTCAATGGCGTTGTCTTGGCAACCTCTGATAGCTCATCCCTCATCAATTTAGAAGCGTTGTCATGGTAACCTCTGATGGCACTTGGCATTTTCTTTAATTCCGAAATCGTTTTTCTCATCCCTTGGCGTAATGGTGGGTCATATCAAAATTTCTTTCAGACAAAAGTTTTAGGTAATTATTAGGGGAATATTTTCCATTTTGTACGGTTTTGATATTGTGCCTATTAAGAGAGATATGATTAATGTTTCCCGAAAAAAAACTTTTTTCCACCCCTTTGGTCAATGGTTGGTGCTATCAAAAAACTTATTTGACATAAATTTTTGGCACTTATCCGACACATATTATGAACTTTGAATGGATTCGATATTTCATGTATTAATAGAGTTATAGTGATATTTCACTTTTTCGAAAAAAAGCCCCCCATTTTCACCCCCTTTGACCGATTTTGCCCATTAACGAACTTGGCCGAGAATTTAATGGGATACTTATTATGTAAAAAATTCAAAGTGATTGGGGGAAAATTACGGCAGTTATCGTGTCCACAAGAAACTGATATACATACATACATACATACATATATATATATATATATATATATATATATATATATATATATGTACCGACAGTAGTGGCTACGCTGGCTAAAGCTCAGCATTAGGTCATGGGGCCAAGCTCTCTGCTGACTCGGTAGACGCGTGGGTTCGAGCCCCACCGTCGGCCGTCCTTGAAATGGTTTTCCGTGGTTTCCCATTTTCAACACCAGGCAAATGCTGGGACGGTACCTTCTGACAGGCCACGGCCGCTTCCTTCCACATCCTTGCCCAGTTTAATTCACCATCATTCATTTCATCTCTCATTAACTCCTCTCATGAGGTTGGCGTCAGGAAGGGCATCCGACCGTAAAAATCATCGCCACAAAGACTTCCATCGCATCTCATCCCCGACCCCGTTGGAAAACGGGAATAATAAGGGGTAGACATACATATATATATATGTATACATATATACATACATACATAAATTATATATAAACTTTTGAACTGACGGTGGTTTTGGGGTCTGGGGGATGTGAAACGCGAAGATATGTCGAAATTTTCCGGAAGTCGAAACATGGGACCCATTGCAATAGTTAGCTTTCTAATGAAATCTACCTAAAACAAGTAGTTCCGTGAAGAACTATACAGCCTATTTTCATATATCCTACTCATGTTAATTGCCTCTTTCAACGTACAAAATTTATGTTTGATTGTTGTGATATTGAGAACCGTCTAAATATTTCAGATGGCCGCCAGGTTGCATTTTTATTTATGTACTATATTACATGAAGATTATTGTGTACGTGTGGCATTCAGACTTCAATCGCATGATTAGGACACCAGAAGTAAAAACGAGATTTTAAAATTTCGCACGGCTGCCATCTTGTGGTTATGAAAACAATTGAAATAAATTAGATTCCAGTGGATTAACATTTGTATAAGCATTTAACGTGCAGAGTTTCACTGCACTCAGATGGTAAAATGACAAGAAATGTCCATTTAAATTTCTAAACTTCGCGTCACCGCCATGTTGGATTTGTGCTCACCAGAAAACTGAAAGTCATATAGGCGAACTTAAGATCATAGCCTCTATGAACATAAAAGATTTCAGTTTGATTGCTGTAAAAGATTCGTAGATATTGAGAACCGTCAAAATATTTCAGATGCTCTCCATTTTGGATTGTTATATGTATAGGCCATAGAGTTATGTACCATTAAAGGAAAATTATTGCGTAGCTTCATTATTCAAACTTTCACTCTGATCGCATGATTACGATACAAGAAACAAAAAAATATTTTACAATTTGGCACAGCCGCCATATTGAGGTTATGTAAACAATTGAACTAAATTAGATGCCAGTGCATTACAATATGAATAATCATTTACCGAACCACATTTCACTGCGCTCAGAAGCTTAAATCACGAGAAAAGTCTATTAAAGTATTTCAAGTTCGCTTGGCCGCCATGTTCGATTTGTACTTTACAGGTTTTTGAAAATTACATAGATAAACTTGTAGCAGTCCCCTTTATTACCGTACAAAATTTCAGGGTGATATCATAAATAGTTTCGGAGATATTGAATGCCATTGAAATATTTCGCTCAGCCGCCATTTTGAGGTTATGTAAACAATTGAACTAAATTAGACCCCAGTGTATTACAATGTGTATAAACATTTGCTGTACCATATGTCATTACGTTTGGAAGGTTAAATCGCGAGAAAGGTCTATTTAAAAGTCTCAACTTCGCTTGGCCGCCATGTTGGTTTTGTAGTTACCAGGTTTTTGAAAGACTCATATGTGAACTTCTAGTAGTTCCCTTTATCATCGTACAAAATTTCAGCGTGATATCGGTAATAGTTTCGGAGATACTGAATGCTGGTGAAATATTTCGCACAGCCGCCATGTTGGATTGGTGAGACACAATAAAATTTGGAGGGCACGGTCGAGGTCGGCCAGAATGGTGCTATGATCTTACCGAGTTTCATTGAAATCGCTCCAGCCGTTTAGAATTTATTAGGGGACACACACACACACACCTCACACACACACACACACACACACGCGCGGACAAAAGGTGATCTCATTAGCCTATTTTTTCAAAATTGAAAAAAGGCTAATAATAATGTACTATATTGGTTTTACGTCCCTTTTAACAACTGCGGCTTTTACAGACGCCGGGGTGACGGAATTTTGGCCCCAAGGGGATCTTTAACGAGCCAGTAAATGTAATGGCACGGCCCCCTCGCATTTGTGCACCCTCAAATGCCAACTGGCTGAGCCGGGATTCGATCATGCACTCTTGGGAACAGCAGGCGAGAACGTTACCGCTGAGCCACGCAGCCAGCCCAAGAAAGAAAGAAAGAAAGAAAGAAAGAAAGAAAGAAAGAAGTGTTTGAATTGTAATTTCGTTTACTGAAGTGCCTTTGTCCGAAGGCTTTCCGACGCGTGAGCACGACACACACAGCTGACCATGGGAGCATTTGTTGAAACTACTCAAGCGCCATCTAATGTAAAATGGATTTACTTATTCCGAAACAATGGTGGGAATGTGCACAACAACTCACCAATGTTTCATTACAATTGGGGGAAATTGTATATGAACGATACGGGACTCTCTTGAAACGATTCGCTGGCCAACACTCATTTTTTGAAACTACTCGTATGCTACCTACTATCAAATGTTTTTTCTAATTCAGAAACCTTAGCGGCAGTGTGCACGACAACTCACCTAAATTTCAACGCAATCGGATCAATGGCATATGAACGCATTCAGGACTTGGTCGAAACGATTCACGCGCCGTCTTTCATTTTGTTGAATCTACTCGTAAAATGGATTTACTAAGCCAGAAACCTTCCCTGGAATATACACAATAACTCCCCCAAGTTGCATCGCAATCGGTTACGGCATATGAACGCATAAGGGACTTGAAACAATTCGCGCACCATGACCGTACTCGAACCGGCAGCCAAGTTTGAGTTTAGTTTTAAGAACTGCATTTTACCACTGACCCACGCCAGCTGGTAAAAATAAAAATAAAAGTCGATCGGTGTGAAGTGATTGATAGACAATCTTACAGGCTGCCACCATACACGTACCGGCAAGCCTGTCAGCGGCCGGAACGTGAGCGGGATCCGGCTGGCCTGTAGGATCCGACTGAACAGGCGGCCGGTGATCGAACGAAAACTCAATACGCTGCCGAAGTGATGCGCCTAGCAACCGCATGGGCGCAGACACATTGGACCCAAACAACTGGTTGCTAGGTTTTTTATACATAGGAAGCTGCATTAACGCTGCGCAGCGTCCTGAATTTTGTGGATAAAAATGTGTAATACGCGTGAAATCAGGCAAACGCCTCCCGTGAAGATCATCTACAGTGTTGGAGCTACAAAATAGAAGTGAAATTTTATGGATAAAGTACGAGAATTTTGCGAGATACCGGTAGTATGAATAAAGTTGACCTCACTCCTGAGGCAAGAATTGCATGGCGGGTACTACAAATTATAAATATTTATCATTTAGTGGATAGAGTATATCTAATATGGAGAGATATTGAGGACATATATGTCACATAAGGATTTTTTGGTTCCTGTGGGGAGTGTAGTTGTAATTAAATATGGTTTGTACTATAAGTATTATAAACGACAACCTACATAACCTTACAGCTGATTCACTAACACCAATAAATTTTATCCTACAACTTTTCTGAGTGGTGATTTTTCACTTAATTTATTTAAGCAGTGAATTGTGTTTCCAAATAACAATTAGGCCTATCCCAGACTGAAAATTTCTGCCTAGATATTTTATTTTTTGCACTTTCAGAAAACAATTATCATGTAGGCCTACCAGTAGCCTAGGCCTACACCCTGCAACAATGTTACAGTACCGTATAGTGACATTATTCAAGCCAATGAACACTGCTTATTTCTGATGTGATGGAGTGGCAAGTCTTGTTGTGATTGTCAGGGACGTTTCGGTGAAAAGTCAGTGGTGTCAAGAAATTAGGTGATGAGGATAGTGGCGAACCAGGCTACCATGGCATTATGTCATGATTGTTAGAAATGTTTTAATCATTTCAGCATGAATTATTTGTGAAAAAGTCAGTGGTGCTATAAAGTTATCAATAAAAGTGGAAATATAATAACCTAGGTGTGTACTTAGTCAGTTTCTTGTGTGTTACTTATCTGGACAATTTTTCAAACATTGGACAGTAAAATTAGGCTAGTTCAATGAAGATATGGAATGCTGCAGTATTGTACCTTTAAGTTATTATGAGTAATAATAAAACTATAATGCTATTCAAAATATCGAGCCTTAATACTTAACTGCAATGTTTATACCAAACATCTTTAATAGACACCAGGAAGTACTGGAATATTGTTGGGAAGTAGGCTACTCCCCTGCGATTCAACTTGCATGCTCCTGCAGAAGTGTGCATGTGTTTTTCTCCCCTCACAATAGGCCTTTTTGTTATTGAGCAACTGAGTTTACTTGTAGTTGTAACAGGTCATTTTATCACAGGTTGTGGTGAATTGTATAGTACGGTACCAAATGGCAGGTAGGTGGTGTTGGTGGTTATTGAGGCCATTAGCCCCTAGCAGGAATGTAGGCTGATTTTATTTAGTTCTGTTGGTCAAGTAATGAATTTGAATCATGAAGGGGTGGGTAGCATAATTATTTTCTAGATAATGTTTTTGTTAGTATAGGCCTAACTCATTCAATTCATTTATCAACTCAAACCTAAGGTATGTATGGCTACCTCTGCATTAGTAAGTCTGTCATCACACTGTAGTGGTACTTTTACAGTGAGTTAGCTACCTAGTTAAATTGGAGGCTTGTGGTAAGTAATGAATATATTTTACACCAAGAATGGTGTAAATTTCTATATCATTGTCCAATATTTTTTATTTCCTTACTGCATGGGCTAATAACCTAATTATCTTTTACCCACTCTTCAGTATTATAAGAACCAACACCCTCATTCCCATTGTTTGGATTGGAACATAGTTATGCAGACCAATTTCCAGCCTTGGAGATTAATCTTTGTGGAAGAGTGGAAGAATATTCCCCCTCCTCCCCACCAAATGGCCAATCACTGATCAAGCTGTACTAACTTGAGTGTACCATACATGTATGCATCAATTACTTTATGTGATACATTTTACTAATGTATAATAAGGTGTTGGAGAGGGTAAAATCTAACGCCAGAATACAGCCGCTTACTGTTGAAACAGGCAGTTTTATGTTGCAAACTGAGCATAATATGTGGTCTGTGGAAAGGTTTGAAGTTGCTACTAGTCCTATTCAATTTGGTGACTGGAAACTGTGTGAGCCATCAAGTACCAAGCACATTATTTTATTTTTATTAAACATCATATTTATTAACTGCATGCTCCATTACAATTGAAGTAATACTACATGCATTGGTGATCTTATAGGTAAGTATAATAAAACTTTCTTTACATTATGTAACCAATATCTACATGGTTGATTGTAGTGTGTCTAGCCTAGATATAATATGTTTAAGTTTTCTTTCTTGACATAATTATGTCCTACATCAGGTTATCAAAATTGATGCTCTGCACAAATAGCTTAAAGAATTTTACATATTTAACAACAAGTTCATTCATCCTGGCAGGCCAGTGGCCTCCTGATTTCATTACATTTGTCTTCAGTTTTTCCCTTTCGTGATTTAGTAATTCACACTCATATAGGATGTGGTCCACACTTTGCGATTCTTCGCCACACCGGCACGTCATATGCTCTTGTATTTTAAACCTATACAGATAGGTCCCTATTTTTTCATGTCCTGTCATCATAACCGTCATATTATGGCTTAGAAGAATTTTTGAGGCAAGTCTCGCTTGAACACTTGGAAAGTACTTTTTTTTGTCATGGATCCATTGGAAGTTTCTCTCCACTCTTCTTCCCACAATTGAAAACTTCTCTCACTCAATACCCTTCTCACTACACCATAGCACATGGATCATCGTTATGGTACCGGGACTTTGACCACTTTGACTGTCCATCACATATTGTGTGAATGTTTGCTAGGATTGCTCGTGAAGATGCAGGGTAGCTATTTTGTTTGTTTGTTCTAAATCTCTATATACCAGCTAATTCTATTTATCTCTTTTGTGGCACACCAGCTAATGTGTAACAATAATCAGTGTGATAATCTGGTCATCAGCTTGGTGTACTTATAGGGTGAGAGCCTCGGATATTTTCATGTCAGTTTTAGTGGCCTTGGGCCCTATATTTAGAGCTTGGATAGGAAAAATGCCCCATTATTTAGAATGAGGTAGGACGATAGGCCTTAATTTTAGACTTCTCTAACCTGTTAGTGAGTACACAGGTTAGGCTTTGTTAATTTGATTCGTTTTCAAACAAACGCGGCGTTGTGGTAAACACACAAATTGTATTGAAATGCAGTCTTTGTTTCGTCTATAGCTGTTGATGATATTTGGCCTAAACTCGCATCCAAATATTTTAAACTGTTCCCTTATGCATTGATAGACCTTAAGTTCATTTTATTCGTCACTTACTGGTAAGGCCTACGGTACTTTATTTTCCGTAGTATTGGTCATTCATACGGGACGTGATTCACAATATCCAGAAATGTTATATTTTCATGTTTTCACTTAATTTAAGGTAAATATAGTAGGCCACATCTCTACGACTTATGTTCTAAGACTTAATGTGCATCTCGTACGCAATATTTTACAACTTTACTGGACAACTATGTTAAATTACTGTGGAAAATATATTTTTCTATGCTTTCTTGCCTCTGGACATCCATCCATGTACAGTTTTATACGATAAAAATAGGAAATAATGACGGCTAAAAGACTGCAGCAATCTACAAGGGAGCCATATTGTATTGCTCCACTTGCTTAGCAACGGAGCGGAAGTGACGTCGACTTCGGCAGCGTATAGTCCAGCCGGTTGGCCTGAAGAGAGTACGTGAGTGGGGTGAGGCCTGAAGCCTGTCCAGTCCACGTGGTGAGCAGAGTTCATCATATCAATACAATTGTCTGAAGCTAAATTCGTAGGTTAGATTTGATTAACGCTCTATTAAGTTCCAACGTTCGTCGCCACGTGGTGGCATCTAGTAGACACGTTCGCAGTTAGGTGTCGTGGACGGTAAAGCCACGTACCCACTAGGGGACAAGTTGCGGAACATGTCGCGGGACATGTTCCGGGGCATGTTGCACGGAACATCTTGGAACAAAGCCGCGCGTCATGTCGCTCGTACACACTAGCCAGTTGTTGCAGAGATGTCGCCCGAAGAGGTTGTCTTGATCAGCGCTGCGTACATTATTCTAAGTGAATCGAAATGTAAGAAAAAGAGAAAGAGAAGGTGGTGCGTGCGGAACTACTTACTACAAAGACAAAGAAGAGAAGATATTTTAAGTGATCTTCGAATATCTGACGGATCATTTGTAAATTTTACTCGAATGACAACAACTGATTTTGAAACTTTGTTACAAATGATCGGGCCTTCTATAGCCAAGCAAGACACGAATTTTCGAAATGCTGTTGGCCCTGCAATCAGACTTGCTATTACATTGAGATACATGTCAACTGGAGATTCATATGCTTCTTTGTCATATACTTTTAGAGTGTCAAAGCAACTCATCAGTAGAATTGTACCAGAAGTGTGTAAGGAAGTGATCAATGCATTGAAGATGTATGTAAAGGTGAGTACAGAATCTATTTTCTTAAAGTTACATACATACATGATTAGGTCATCGTTCCGATATAGGTACGGTGAACAGCGTATCGTGTTTCTTTTTTTTTTAGCGTATGGCTTTTAGAGCCGGGAGTGCCCGAGGACATGTTCGGCTCGCCAGTTTTTGTAGCTGCTTCGAGACGGACACCCAATGGGTGAGCTACAAGTACCGTTGGGGAGGGAAGGAGGGAAGTTGGAATGTAAGGACGAGGAGTTGGAAGGTAGCGGCTGTGGCCTATAGTTAGGGACCAACCCCGGCATTTGCCTGGAAGGAAGATGGGAAACCACAGAAGACCATCTTCAAGGTTGCCGGCGGGGGGATTCGAACCTCCTCGCCTCCCGGATGTGAGCGACTGCCATCAGTCGAGGTGGGAAACCTCGGAAAACCACTTCGAAGATGGCTGAGAGGGAATCGAACCCCCTCTACTCATTTGGGCCACCCGAGGCTGAGTAGACCCCGTTCCAGTCCTCGTACCACTTTTCAAATTTCGTGGCAGAGCCGGGAATCGAACCCAGGACTTCCGGGGCGGCAGCTAACCATGCTGACCGCTACGCTACGGAGGCGACTCCTAATAATGATACGGTATTAAACAAGTTTGGATTGTATTCAAAAAATTAGCCTCAAATTTTCGCCAAACATTATCCTCAGCTTATCCGCACAGCCATGCAAACTATATCCACACGGCGAAACCTCTTGCGGATATCCGCAAGTTTATCCACGGATATCCGCATCCACGTAGGGCTTTACACATGAGTATAGGAAAAGGAGTGGAGCATTGCGAGTTATAGGAAACTATAGATGTTGTCACAACGCGGCCAAAAGTGGAGGTGTTCCAACAAGGAATTAATTTACGAATGCATCTTGTTTTGTAGCAGAATGCATATTTATAATAAAATAAAATATATAAAAGGTATTATTGTAGCAAGGATTTGTCTTAGGGACTGGCTACTTAAAATACAACCTACGCCTAATGACCACAACTATCATTAAAAAAAAGCCCTCCTGCCGGGTGACAAGCACTTGTAAGGGGCTGAAAAATCGAACACAGACCGCGCCCTTTGCTTGCCAGTGGGTACCCGTGGAGCGGCACTAATTTCGAGGATATACCGTACTCTAAATATGTCCAACCCATGTTGAACTTCGAGTATAATTAATTTTAAAAACCAACGTTAATATTTTCGCAACCAATGTGAATTTGGTCCCTACTATATCGTTTAAAAGCCCGTAGTGCAGGATATAACTCGCATGTTTACAAAGCTACAATATAAAAATTAAAATGTGCAGATCTGAATAGTAACTGAGAAACACAAAGAAAATGACGACACCTTTTATCTTTATCATGTGCAAGGGTAAAGAAATCCAGGAATCTGGAATAATACCAAAAGTTGCTAATGAGTAGTATCGAAAACGTATTTGAGATAACAAGAGTAGATAGTGAAGATCAGCACAGGTTGACACATTCCAAAATATATTTATACTTCCAGTTTGGAGTGTGGGGCAGTGAAACACGCCTCAGGCAACTTCCCCAATTAAGAATTTTCCTAGTTGCCACAATGGAAAGAACTCATTAGCGCAGCTTGGTATCACCCCAATTTTGAACAAGAAATCAAAGATTATAAGTTATTGAGATTTATTACAATTAAGTTACAATATTACAATATAAACAAAAACAATATTAACCTTTGAACTTTTTTTTTTTTTCCTTACGGTATGTTTATATCAGACTCCGTAATATCTGTTATATTCAGACTGTTGCTAATACTTGATGATGCCGTATTTCGGTATTTCCCCATGCGCATATCAAGTAATATATTATTGATATAGTATTTTGCCATGAGTATCGAGTGTTCATCTTTCATCTCGCGTAATTCTGACCCCACATACTGTCCATACACTGCGAATTCGTCCTGGGTTACTTCCAGCATTTTATTTTTTGCGCTGCGCATCACTTCGAAGGCCTCTTCTAATCTCTCTTTGTGTGGAGTCTTTCTTTTTTTCGAATGCTTGGACGTTGTAGGTGTCTCCACAGATGGGACGGTATCGTCAGTACTCCCTGTGTTGGGTGAATCAGGGAATTCGTCATTGGTATTGTCCTGGCACTGTGTCTGAAATAAAAAAGTAAATCATAATTTCTTTTTCAGGTCCCAACCACTGCAAATGACTGGAAGAAAAAAGCACATAATTACGAAATATTATGGAACTTCCCGCATTGTATAGGAGCTATAGACGGGAAGCACGTTTTGATTCAGGCACCTCCGAATTCCGGCAGTGATTTTTTCAACTATAAAGATCAATTTAGCATAGTGCTCTTGGCTATTGTAGATGCTGAATATAATTTTATATATATGCGAATTGTGGTGCCAAAGGAAAGTCATCTGACAGTGGAGTGTTTCAAGAATCTTCATTTTATAAAGCTATGGCTGTAAACCAGCTCAAATGGCCAGTGCCGGAGCCTTTGAGATACGATGAACCGAACATGCCGTTTGTACTAGTGGGAGACAGCGCGTTTGCACTGACCGAAAACATGATGAAACCATATCCCGGTATCCACGCAGTGGGAAATATAAAGCGCATATACAATTACCGGCTTTCAAGAGCTAGAAGAGTTGTAGAAAATGTATGTGGCATTATGTGTGTTGTGTTTCGTATATTTCGCAATCATATTTCTCTCCAACCTGCAAATGCTGAAGTTGTTGTGATGGCATGTGTCTACCTACATATATTTTTAAGGCGAAATAAGCAATCGAGAGCACTCTACACCCCACATGGAACTTTGGATGGCGAGGACTTACATCATAACATCGTGGAAGGATCTTGGCGCAGAGAAATTGTACCTGGTATTATGTTGAATTTGGAAGCGGTAGGAAGACCACCCACTCACTCCGCTATGGCAATAAGAGATCAGTTCGCTGAATATTTCATTAGTGCACAAGGAGGTGTTCCTTGGCAGAATAATGTAGCTTAGAAAGAAACTGGTAACTTTGTAGATATAGAAAAATGGAATAGTAAATTAACAAATAATAAGTAATTAATGTACCTATGAAGTAGAGTATATCTGTTTAGTATCGTACACATTTATCCATATGTAGGAACTGTAATAAAAAATATTTTACATTAATTAAATGTGACTTACTTGTGTCTCCAATGTGTCGCTCCTCTCAGTAAGAACTTCATGGAATCCCAGGCAAACCATGAACTGGATTTCACGTCATCCCGACTAGTACCAGTGATTTTAGTACCAGCAATTTTCTTTTTTTCCACGAATAAACTGTGAGCGGAGCGTGTGGACTTTGCCCTCTACATCTTTTCTTGCCAATTTCAAAGTAATGGCTATATCTTCCCACGCGTCATTTTTCTTAATCTTATTTTTATAGTCCCGGTTTGAAGTGTCTCATAACAATTCATTGTTTTGGTACAGTTCAATAAGATTGAGCACTGTCTCGTTTCCCCACACTGCGGACATGTTAAGCGGCACTTATTTAGCTTTCAGGACAGTCTACACTCACTAAAGACTGACGCCAGAATGTCGCGCGGCCCTGTGCGCTCGCTGGGGCTGCGACAACAAGCAACATGTCCCGCGTCATGCACAAATGCTGCACTATGTTGCATGCAACGTCAGGCAACAGTCCGCAACGTTCAGGGACATTTGTCCCCTAGTGGGTACGTGTGTTTGTGCCGGTTCTAGCGCCACCCCACCTCACAAGATGGCGGCGGCACGATATCTCTCGAACGCATGGTCGGATTTTGATGAATGAGATGTCATTGAACTCGGGCAGACACTCCCTTTCCATTGGATAACATATCTCTACCCCAAAATAAAACCTACCCCTACTAGGGGGTGAAATTGTAATTTTTTAGAGAATCTCGCTTTCCAAGTGCAACATGTGAGAGTTTGAATGCAAATATGGAATTAAACGTTGTTCTACACAAGAGACATGTATACGGTGGATAGCCACTATGAATTAACATGCTTGTTTTTTGTTTTTATGCATGCCCATTCATAGCTTTTGTAAGAGGGCGGGCTTTTTAAAAGATGGCCGCTGTAGTGTAACCTAACCTAACCCAACCTAACGGGTCATTGTCGACAGGTCATTGTTGACAAGTCATTGATGACAGGTCCTTGTTGACAGGTCCTTGTTGACGAGTCCCTGTGGACGGGTCCTTGTGGACGAGTCCCTGTGGTCGGGTCATTGTTGACAGGTCATTGTTGACGGGTCCTTTTTGACTAATCCCTTAAGACCGGTCCCTTTGGACTGGTCCCTATGGCCTGGTCCATGGTCCCTAATGCTATGATGAAATTAAACGTTGTTCCACATGAAACGCATGTGAAGAGTCGATTGCTACTATGAATTAACATGTTGGTTTTTTGTTTTTCGCATGCGCACTTGGGAGATTTTGTAAGCGGGCGGGTTTTTGAATAATGATTTATATATGAGTTATTTAAAAAAAAAATACCATAAGATCCAAAACTAATAGGTCATTAGCTTTTTTTTATATATCATGAACCAATAAGGCTAGGTGCTTGTATGAGAGGTCGTTGGACTTGAGGTGACATTCTGTTTTTGAATGTATTATTTATTTTTTGTCAAAAGGGCCTAACTCCACTTTTGTATATATCTCGCTAACTAATAATCAGAGAGACTCAAGTGAGGTGTCATGGGACTCAGGATGGTCAACCCTTTTCCATGGCCAACGAATTTACCCAAAAGATTCAAAACAGCAAGGTCATTGACCTGAGATTTTATAAACTAATAATCGAATATCAACATGCGAGGTGTCATAGGACTTAGAATGGTCAACCCTTTCCCATGGCCAATGAAGTTACCCAAAATACCCAATACATCAAGGTCATCGACCTGAGATTTTATAAACTAATAATCAGATACGAACATGTGAGATGTTTACCATGTGTGATGAAACATAGCTAGGTAGAGAAAGAATTAGTGTAGGCTACATGTATGGTGACTGACAAGTCTTTTACCATTGAAACTTGATTTCAGATCAAACTGAAATATAGAGAGAGTATAGGTAGCAGGTATGGGTAAATAAATGTCAAATGGTGTACACAAACTCTGATTTATCGAATCAAGAATTAAGAGTAGACTATCTTTAATTGATTGGTTAAAGAGGATAGCTAAAACACAAAAATGCTCAGTGGTTACCGGGACAAGATGGTCGCTACACACAACAAGCTTTAAATACTTGAGGCTAATAATCTATACACACACACTCGCTTGTTCTAAACTAAACTGTGTTGCTGTCAGTGCTCAGACAGTAGGCTGATGACAAAATGCATTGCTAACAGAAATATAATCATTTCCGGTTGTATAATGTTACCAGCTATCCATTTTGTGTTGCAGTGGTAAGCACTTTTAGCTCTTGTACTGGTGGTCTTAACTCGATTTCCAGGTCTGAGGCCCAGAACGAGTCAAAACTAAGAAACAAGGGCATGGTGGTGCAGTGGTTAAGCTGTTAGCCTTTTCACCAGGGTTCGATTTCAGGTTAATATGCATGTCATAAACGTATTAAACAAAACAAAACAGAGATAACGTTTAAAACTGATTACATTTGTGTCTTTTCAAATTATTACTTGGATTACAAATACAAAGGTGAACTGGGTTTGATATACAGTTAATGCTGTCTATCACACACTAGACTGTAAGAAAGCCAAAAGAGCAAAAGGCGTAGGTAGAACTGTGGTAAAATTGCTATATGTAGAGAACTACCTAGCGGTTTTATGAACTGGCAAAGCTATATCGCATAAACAGTGCAGGATACAATCCAGCAATCAAATTTGTATCTTGTGGAACAGATAAAATGCACTTTTACCTTGATGGATAGCAAATGAGTGCAGATGAATGACCTATGCATTAGCCTACCATAGGGTTATAACCACGAGGTGGAGGTGTGACTTTTATATTTTATTGTTTAGAGACATGGCTTTTTTTGTAATCAGTAGATTTAGTAGATTTAGTATTTTGTAAATATTCATTTTTGTAATTGTAAATAGTGAAAACATTTTTTTGTAATAGTAAATGTTAAATGTATAACTAAAAGTTATTTGGAATAAGTGTGCATGTCAAGGATAAATAGTATGTTTGTATTTGTTTTTCAAAGACAGGTATGGTTGTGTGTGTGAATGTATGACTATAGATAGAATGATAGAGAGAGAGAGAGAGAGAGAAAGCTTGTGTGTGTGTGTGTCTGGGTAGAATTGATTGTTCAACCAAAGCAAACACGGCAAGGTAGGATGGTGGGGTTATTAATGTATATAGCAAATGGTAAATAGAATACTGTAGTTTTTTTAATACTTGTGATTTTTTAATGTAGCGGTAGATAGGTGTTATTTTGTAAAACAGTCTTACCTACAGTAGTAGTAGTAGTAGTAGTAGTAGTAGGCCTATACGTTTTTGGAAACAAACAGAAAGAGAATGCACTATTGCCATGGCCAAGCACTTCCATTAAGACGATTTCAAGAAAATTTAAATCAGCAAATGTGTGTTTTACAAAACTTAACTTTCAACATGGACTAAATCATAAACGTGTCGTCTGTGATGTGGGGAAAATAGGAAATCCATGTTTCCATATCAACTCAATTTAAAAACTTAAAACTGACAATTTAAAAAATGTAAATGGGAAATTGACAAATGTGTAAACAACAAAATGGAAAATTCTTGTTTCCATATTATGAAATCCAAAAACTTTAAACTGACATTTTCAAATTGTGTACATGGAAAATTGACAAATGGCAATGTGTGAAATGTGAAAATAAAAAAAAAAAAGAACAAATGGCTATCATTATTTAAAAAAAATAAAAAACCGTCGTGTTCTATCGTTAAAGTGTGATTCAAACCACATCTACTTATTTGGATCACCTGAGACTGAGTAGACCTGTTTTAGTCCTAATATACTTTTAAAATCTTATGTTAAAGCTGGAATTGAACCCAAGAGCTTTAGAGTGCCAGCTAACTATGCTAACCGTTACGTCACAAAGACAACTTTACACTACTCTTAATGAACAATAATAAGAAAAAGAATAATAAATGTTGATTTTTGTTATGGATGAACATGGTGACACTGTTTCTGTTGCATAGTCTGCTAGCCACTAGCCAGCAGCTGGGGTCTTAGAAAACGATACAGTTGACATTTCGTAATGAGATGTTACATGTTTCAAAGTACAGTATTATGGGTTGCTGTTGAGTAAAAACTAATCCTGTACAAGGAAACAAGGGTTCGAACCCCTTACCTAACATTACTATTGCCTGAACATGGCTTGACGACACTGTATTATTATGATACTCGGTACACAAACCATAGATAGAGTGTATTGTTTAAGATCACTTTCTTTCTGAACATAGGTGGAGACTGTTGATGGTTAACAATGGCATTAATATAGTAGGACGTGGGTATAGCAATTAAGAAAAAACAGACAATACCCATACAATATTTTTATTTATTTAATATAAGTACTTGTACAATAGTTACATTCAAAATACATTTCTTTTTTCTCTATTACTATTTAATCCTTTTTGATTCTCTTGCATATGAAGTTCAGCCCATTAAAACAACAACAACACAACCTTTTGCATAGTCTGTGATGTTGATGACTCTTTGACATGTGGAAGATGGATTAAACATAACTTTTACAGCAGGGGTTAAATGTTGCTCAATAAACACTGTACTATTTTGAGTAGCAACATTTTTTTCTTGTACTAGCTTTTTAGCATTGTCATGATTATTTGTTGACACCAACACTGTTTCATCTGGTACACCACATTGATGATCACACCAAAGCCTTCGACACAGTCAATAGAAGGAAACTTGTCATAAAAATAGAAAACTTACTAGGACGTTCTGACATGACAAGACTGATATCGAACATATATTGTAAAACGAACCAATAAAAATGGAACTGTTATTTGGCGTTGTTCAAAACATCGTTCAAAACGGTGTCGAGGTGAGCTGAAAAGTAAAAATAGTGATGTCTTAAGTGTGAGTGATCATCAATGTAGTGTACCAGATAAAACATCGTTGCTGTTTAAAAAAACTCTTCAAAATGCTAAAACACTAGTCCCAGAAAAAGATATTGCAGCTCAACATAGTGCATTGTTTGTTAAAAACCATTTATCATCTCCTCAGAAAGACTGTGCAAAATGTGGTATTGCAAAAGGATCAAAAAGGACTATATAGTAATATTGATGAGGATGATGATGATGATGATGATGATCATCATAATGGTTATGCTGATGATGAAGATAATAATGATAATGGTAATGCTTTGTTTACACCTAAAAAATCATTTGTTAAATTTGTCTACTGGAACAATCCAAGTAAGCTAATCCGGCGGCTTCAGCAACTGCATGTCTATAAACAGGCTGGTTATACTGAATATGGGGAAGAACTATTGGATATAGAAAACGAGCTTCGTCGTGCTAAAATTATTATGTAATGGATCCACATAACCGCTTAAACTATTTATTAACAATACATGTTATATTTTCTACCACTCTGCTACCATTTTGCTCTCACTTTTGCTATCACTTCAAACTGTACATATTAAATATAAATGATTTTAATATCAGAACAGTTATAACCTTTGTAGTGAGCAAATCATACTAACAGGTTAGTTGCTACTATGGAACTTACTACAACTAACAAAGGTAAACAACGTGTACTCTATAAAGGCTACTCTTATAACTATAATCGTCAAAATGTAAAAGGAATAATATTTTGGCGATGTTCAAAAGAGAGGTCAAAAAGATGTCGAGGCAATCTAAAAAGTAGAAATGGTAAGGTTTTAAGTGTGAGTGATCATCAATAAAATATTTATTGTGGCCAATGGCCATAGATAGGAACAACATTATAACAATGTGAACAATATTGAATCAATCGTGTACCTAGGTAACACCAGAGACTTGTGTTCATCAAGTCCGTTTATCCATTCCACTACACTACACTTTGATCAAGACAACTTAATCAGTCTTCGTCTAAACAAAACTGAGTGAGTGATATTAGTCTTCTACTGCATTCCATGGCGTGATATATATCGCACTGATTGTTGCATAATCGGCAAACACACTCCTGGCTGGGCTGATGGAAGGACTTCCTAGTGCAGATGCGATGGTGGAAGCCATGGATCGCAAATCTGGTCACTACGTGCCTCAGCTCATACTCTGGTCGCATCCATTCTTTATATAACATTGCATCTGTTACGAAGAATCTTTCTGGGATGGAGTCTCTCTTCCTGCAAAGTTCGCATGCCTGTGTGGATTGTAGGTGCATTAGCAGTCGAAGGTCTTCTACCAGAAATGTTTCTCTGGCTAAAGCATGCACGTATCGTGAAAGAGCGAATTTTGATACCCCCAATACCCTTTTCAAATACCTTGATTTCAATCTTTCAATGTCTTTTAATTGCCTGATTGATAGATAACTCCATATGACCTCTAGCCCGTACGTGAGTGATGGGAGTACTTTGACTCTGAAAAGTTCCATGGCTGAATTTACTGGCATTCTTTGTAAATGTCTGATGTCGCTTATATTTCTAAGTGCTGCTGCAAGTCTCTCCTTTATATGAACCGTAAAGAAGTCCCTGTGACTTGCATAGTAATTCCAAGGTACTTAAATTGTTTTTTCGGCGTTAGTATGTGTTCCCCGCAAACAATGTAGTCATCCTTTCTCAGCCTTCCTCCATTTCTGAATATCATTAATTCAGTCTTCCGAGCATTCATCCTTAGTTCATTCTTCTCCGCCCATTTCTCAACGAGATTTATTCCCTTCTGTAGTTCCTCCATATTATCGGAGGCCAGGGCCATGTCATCTGCATAAATATATATATTTACTTTCTGTGTTCCCTCCTTTAATTTGAAGACAACATCGTGGGTCATATTGAAGAGTAACGGACTTAGCCGGTCCCCTTGCAGTACTCCGATTGTCTGGTCAATCCACTCCGAGTGTGACATACCATAAAGAATCTGAACTTGATTGTCTGCCAGAATGTTCGGTATCAGTCTTGTCATGTCAGAACGTCCTAGTAAGTTTACTATTTTTATGACAAGTTTCCTTCTATTGACTGTGTCGAAGGCTTTGGTGTGATCATCAATGTGGTGTACCAGATGAAACACTGTTGGTGTCAACAAATAATCATGACAGTGCTAAAAAGCTAGTACAAGAAAAAATGTTGCTACTCAAAATAGTACAGTGTTTATTGAGCAACATTTAACCCCTGCTGTAAAAGTTATGTTTAATCCATCTTCCACATCTCAAGAGTCATCAACAACACAGACTATGCAAAAGGTTGTGTTGTTGTTTTAATGGGCTGAACTTCATATGCAAGAGAATCAAAAAGGATTAAATAGTAATAGAGAAAAAAGAAATGTATTTTGAATGTAACTATTGTACAAGTACTTATATTAAATAAATAAAAATATTGTATGGGTATTGTCTGTTTTTTCTTAATTGCTATACTCACGTCCTACTATATTAATGCCATTGTTAACCATCAACAGTCTCCACCTATGTTCAGAAAGAAAGTGATCTTAAACAATACACTCTATCTATGATTTGTGTACCGAGTATCATAATAATACAGTGTCGTCAAGCCATGTTCAGGCAATAGTAATGTTAGGTAAGGGGTTCGAACCCTTGCTTCCTTGTACAGGATTAGTTTTTACTCAACAGCAACCCATAATACTGTACTTTGAAACATGTAACATCTCATTACGAAATGTCAACTGTATCGTTTTCTAAGACCCCAGCTGCTGGCTAGTGGCTAGCAGACTATGCAACAGAAACAGTGTCACCATGTTCATCCATAACAAAAATCAACATTTATTATTCTTTTTCTTATTATTGTTCATTAAGAGTAGTGTAAAGTTGTCTTTGTGACGTAACGGTTAGCATAGTTAGCTGGCACTCTAAAGCTCTTGGGTTCAATTCCAGCTTTAACATAAGATTTTAAAAGTATATTAGGACTAAAACAGGTCTACTCAAGTCTCAGGTGATCCAAATAAGTAGATGTGGTTTGAATCACACTTTAACGATAGAACACGACGGTTTTTTATTTTTTTTAAATAATGATAGCCATTTGTTCATTTTTTTTTCATTTTCACATTTCACACATTGCCATTTGTCAATTTTCCATGTACACAATTTGAAAATGTCAGTTTAAAGTTTTTGGATTTCATAATATGGAAACAAGAATTTTCCATTTTGTTGTTTACACATTTGTCAATTTCCCATTTACATTTTTTAAATTGTCAGTTTTAAGTTTTTAAATTGAGTTGATATGGAAACATGGATTTCCTATTTTCCCCACATCACAGACGACACGTTTATGATTTAGTCCATGTTGAAAGTTAAGTTTTGTAAAACACACATTTGCTGATTTAAATTTTCTTGAAATCGTCTTAATGGAAGTGCTTGGCCATGGCAATAGTGCATTCTCTTTCTGTTTGTTTCCAAAAACGTATAGGCCTACTACTACTACTACTACTGTAGGTAAGACTGTTTTACAAAATAACACCTATCTACCGCTACATTAAAAAATCACAAGTATTAAAAAAACTACAGTATTCTATTTACCATTTGCTATATACATTAATAACCCCACCATCCTACCTTGCCGTGTTTGCTTTGGTTGAACAATCAATTCTACCCAGACACACACACACACAAGCTTTCTCTCTCTCTCTCTCTCTATCATTCTATCTATAGTCATACATTCACACACACAACCATACCTGTCTTTGAAAAACAAATACAAACATACTATTTATCCTTGACATGCACACTTATTCCAAATAACTTTTAGTTATACATTTAACATTTACTATTACAAAAAAATGTTTTCACTATTTACAATTACAAAAATGAATATTTACAAAATACTAAATCTACTAAATCTACTGATTACAAAAAAAGCCATGTCTCTAAACAATAAAATATAAAAGTCACACTTCCACCTCGTGGTTATAACCCTATGGTAGGCTAATGCATAGGTCATTCATCTGCACTCATTTGCTATCCATCAAGGTAAAAGTGCATTTTATCTGTTCCACAAGATACAAATTTGATTGCTGGATTGTATCCTGCACTGTTTATGCGATATAGCTTTGCCAGTTCATAAAACCGCTAGGTAGTTCTCTACATATAGCAATTTTACCACAGTTCTACCTACGCCTTTTGCTCTTTTGGCTTTCTTACAGTCTAGTGTGTGATAGACAGCATTAACTGTATATCAAACCCAGTTCACCTTTGTATTTGTAATCCAAGTAATAATTTGAAAAGACACAAATGTAATCAGTTTTAAACGTTATCTCTGTTTTGTTTTGTTTAATACGTTTATGACATGCATATTAACCTGAAATCGAACCCTGGTGAAAAGGCTAACAGCTTAACCACTGCACCACCATGCCCTTGTTTCTTAGTTTTGACTCGTTCTGGGCCTCAGACCTGGAAATCGAGTTAAGACCACCAGTACAAGAGCTAAAAGTGCTTACCACTGCAACACAAAATGGATAGCTGGTAACATTATACAACCGGAAATGATTATATTTCTGTTAGCAATGCATTTTGTCATCAGCCTACTGTCTGAGCACTGACAGCAACACAGTTTAGTTTAGAACAAGCGAGTGTGTGTGTATAGATTATTAGCCTCAAGTATTTAAAGCTTGTTGTGTGTAGCGACCATCTTGTCCCGGTAACCACTGAGCATTTTTGTGTTTTAGCTATCCTCTTTAACCAATCAATTAAAGATAGTCTACTCTTAATTCTTGATTCGATAAATCAGAGTTTGTGTACACCATTTGACATTTATTTACCCATACCTGCTACCTATACTCTCTCTATATTTCAGTTTGATCTGAAATCAAGTTTCAATGGTAAAAGACTTGTCAGTCACCATACATGTAGCCTACACTAATTCTTTCTCTACCTAGCTATGTTTCATCACACATGGTAAACATCTCACATGTTCGTATCCGATTATTAGTTTATAAAATCTCAGGTCGATGACCTTGATGTATTGGGTATTTTGGGTAACTTCATTGGCCATGGGAAAGGGTTGACCATTCTAAGTCCTATGACACCTCGCATGTTGATATTCGATTATTAGTTTATAAAATCTTAGGTCAATGACCTTGCTGTTTTGAATCATTTGGGTAAATTCGTTGGCCATGGAAAAGGGTTGACCATCCTGAGTCCCATGACACCTCACTTGAGCCTCTCTGATTATTAGTTAGCGAGATATTAACAAAAGTGTAGTTAGGCCCTTTTGACATAAAATAAATAATACATTCAAAAACAGAATGTCACCCCAAGTCCAACGACCTCTCATACAAGCACCTAGCCGTATTGGTTCATGATATATTAAAAAAAGCTAATGACCTATTAGTTTTGGATCTTTTGGTATTTTTTTTAAAATAACTCATCTATAAATCATTATTAAAAAAGCCCGCCCGCTTACAAAATCTCCCAAGTGCGCATGCGTAAAAACAAAAAACAAACATGTTAATTCATAGTAGCAATCGACTCTTCACATGCGTTTCATGTGGAACAACGTTTAATTTCATCATAGCATTAGGGACCATGGGCCAGGCCATAGGGACCAGTCCAAAGGGACCGGTCTAAAGGGATTAGTCAAAAAGGACCCGTCAACAATGACCTGTCAACAATGACCCGTCCACAGGGACTCGTCAACAAGGACTCGTCAACAATGACCTGTCATCAATGACTTGTCAACAATGACCTGTCGACAATGACCCGTTAGGTTGGGTTAGGTTAGGTGACACTAAAGCCGCCATCTTTTGAAAAGCCCGCCCTCTTACAAAAGCTATGAGTGGGCATGCATAAAAAAAACAAGCATGTTAATTCATAGTGGCTATCCACCGTACACATGTCTCTTGTGTAGAACAACGTTTAATTCAATATTGGCATTCAAACTCTCACATGTTGCACTTGGAAAGCGAGATTCTCTAAAAAATTAAAATTTCACCCCCTAGTAGGGGTAGGTTTTATTTTGGGGTAGAGATATGTTATCCAATGGAAAGGGAGTGTCAGCCCGAGTTCAATGACATCTCATTCATCAAAATCCGACCATGCGTTCGAGAGATATCGTGCCGCCGCCATCTTGTGAGGTGGGGAGGTGGAGGTGGCGCTAGAACCGGCTCAAACACAAAGTAGGAACTACTAGAAGTTGATAGTCTGCAGTCCTTACACACACTAACACAGCCATCGCAATTAATACCGGTTATCATTACGATGATTGAAGCCATTTTCAGTGTAAATTGTCAAGATTAGGTGAAATAAAACAATATATCTAGGAATTATTTTTGTCTAAACGACTCGAAAATAAAATCAGATATGTTACAATTTGATTAATTAATGTAAGAGAATTGTATGAAATAATGAGAAAAGGACGGGGATTTCAAATGTTAGATTCAACATTTCCAGCATTTTCTGGAATTTACATCTTACATTATTTGGTACATTTATCTCTTCATATTGCTGGCCTCTCACCAAGGCGGACCGGGTTCGATTCCCGGTCAATGTATGTGAGATTTTCGAAGTGAAATGCCATGTCCTGTGGTTCCGATTCCACGTAAAAAGGATGGCTCTTGATCGCGAGATTAACGATCACGTTAAACTAGAAGCTTTTTTTTTCTCTACATTAGGCTAAATGAAAACAAAAAAATAAAAATGAACATAACCATAAAAAGTATGAAATTAATAGTAAAAATCAATTCGAAATTAGTTAATTAATTAATTAATTCAATAAAAATATCAACATTAACTCTATAAGAACATAAATTGGAAATTAAAAATAAATATACTGTATAAACATTCAAATTAGAGAAACAAAAATAACATTATTAATAATTATAATAATTTTAATAAATTACACATAAAATAAAATTGATTTGCCCTATAAAGGGTTAAGAATGCTATTTCCAGGTCCCACTCAATAACGGTCATTTACAGACATGGCTATCTCCTTCTTTCTACGTCATTGTTGTTCTTCTTCCGATTCAGCCATTAAAGGACCACGTCATTTCAACTGCTTCTTGCTGCATCGAGCTTTAACATCCTGTCAGTACTTTGGCATTAGTTCTCGATGATGTTTCCTTTCCCCAGTCCACTTCTTGCCCGTTCGAAGCTTAGGCTTTTATTGGAAACATCGGTGTGATCTTGTCGACTTGGGTCTAACGTTACGCGAGACGGAGACTGTGACGTCATGCAGCCACGCGGGAAGCCTAACTTAATGGTTAATGGAGTCTGTTGAAAGAGTCCTGGGGCGTCGAGCGAAGCGAAAAGAATACCGGGTGACTCCTAAAGAGGTGTACAAGATGCCAGATAAGAATACAGGGTGACTCCTATAGAGGTGTACAAGATGCCAGAGAAGAATACAGGGTGACTCTTAAAGAGGTGTACAAGATGGCAGAGAAGAATACAGGGTGACTCCTAAAGAGGTGCACAAGATGTCAGACAAGAATACAGGGTGACTCCTAAAGTGGTGTACAAGATGTCACACAAGAATACAGGGTGACTTCTAAAGAGATATACAAGATGCCAGATAAGAATATAGGGTGACTCCTAAAGAGGTGTGCAGGATGTCAGAGCAAAATACAGGGTGACACTTAACGAGGTGTACAGTATGTTAGATTCAATTCAAATACTGGGTGACCCTTAAAGAGGTTTGCAAGATATCAGATTCAAATAATGGGTGACCCTTAAAGAGTTGTAAAAGATGTCAGACTCAAATACAGCGTGACCCTTAAAGAGGTGGGCAAGATGTCAGATAGAAACCTTTAACCCCTTATTGGATGGAACTAATTGTTGGAATATTTTGTTCTAAGTTCGTAATGGAGTGTGTTGAGAAGCCCTCCTGAGGCTTTCTAACATGTGTAGCATTTGTAGCATGTGTCATTTGAAATGATATAACGTCTAGTCTTTCAGACTGACTGTAATATTTTTGCTTAAGGGGGACACGCTCCCAGATATCCTATCTTTGCTGGTAATTCCCACTTCTTGCAAATATTTGTCCACCTCAATGAACCAAGCTCTCTTGGTTTTCTTTTTGAGGAAGTAGGTCTATTTGTCAATCGCACTGGGTTCATTCTTGTCATATGACCGTAAAAGGTAATTCTCCGATTCCTCATGGTGTCAGTTATTTTTTCCACATAGGTGTAAAGTTCGTGGTTGTGCAGTTATGAGATCACCTTTTGTCCGTGTGTGTGTGTGTGTGTGTGTGTGTGTGTGTGTGTGTGTGTGTGTGTGTGTGTGTGTGTGTGTGTGTGTGTGTGTGTGAGAGAGAGAGAGAGAGAGAGAGGTGTGTGTGTGTGTGAGAGAGAGATAGGTGTGTGTGTGTGTGTGTGTGAGAGAGAGAGAAAGCGAGAGAGAGAGAGAGAGAGAGGTGTGTGTGTGTGAGAGAGAGAGAGGTGTGTGCGTGTGCGTGTGTGTGTGTGAGTGTGTGTGTATGTGTGTGTGTGTATGTGTGTGTGTGAGAGAGAGAGAGAGAGAGAGAGAGGTGTGAGAGAGAGAGAGGTGTGTGTGTGTGAGAGAGAGAGAGAGAGAGGTGTGTGTGTGTGAGAGAGAGAGAGAGAGGTGTGTGTGTGTGTGTGTGTGTGTGTGTGGGTGTGGGTGTGAGAGAGAGAGAGAGAGAGAGGGGTGTGTGTGTGTGTGTGTGTCTAATAACTTCTAAACGGCTGGAGCGATTACAATGAAACTCGGTAAGATCATAGCACTATTCTGGCCGACCCCGACCGTGCCCTTCAAATTTTATTGTGTCTCACCAATCCTACATGGCGGCTGTGCGAAATGTTTCACCAGCAATCCGTATCTCCGAAACTATTACCGATATCACCTGGAATTGTGTACGGTGATAAAGGGCACTACTAGAAGTTCACCTATGAGACTTTCAAACACCTGGTGAGTACAAAACCAACATGGCTGCCAAGCGAAGTTGAGATATTTAAATAGACTTTTCTCGCGATTTAACCATCCAAACGTAATGAAACTTGGTACAGCAAATGTTTATACACATTGTAATGCATTGAAGTCTAATTTAGTTCAATTGTTTACACAACCTCAATGTGGCGGCTGTGCGAAATATTTCACTGACATTCTATATCTCCGAAACTATTACAGACATCACCTTGAAATTTTGTACCGAGATAAAGAGTACTGATACAAGTTTAACTATGTAATTTTCATAAACCTGTAAAGTACAAAACGAACATGGCGGCCAAGCAAAGTTGAAACATTTTAATAGACTTTTCTCGTGATTTAACTCTCTGAGCGCAGTGAAATGTGGTACAGTAAATGATTTTACATATTGTAATTCACTGGCATCTAATTTAGTTCAATTGTTTACATAACCTAAAGATGGCGGCTGTGCGAAATTTTAAAATTGAGTTTTTATTTCTTGTGTCGTAATCATGCGATCGAAGTGCAAGTTTGAATAAAGAACCTAGGCAATAATTGTCCTTGAATGGTACATAACTCTATGGCCTATACATATAACAATCCAAAATGGCGAGCATCCGAAATATCTAGACGGTTCTCAATATCTACGAATCTATCACAAACTTCAAACTGAAATTTTGTATGTTGATAGAGGCAATTAACATGAGTAGGATAAATGAAAATAGGCTGTATAGTTCTTCACGGAACTACTTGTATTTACTGGGCCCAAGATTTTTCTTAGAATTCTCCTTTCTTCCACTTCCAGTTTCTGTATTAGTCCCTTGCGATGCATTGCAAGCCACTCCGCAGCCTAGCCTACATCGTTACACCCATCTGTGGACCACGATAGGATTTATTTTGCTATGAAGTATTTTTCTTCCCCCAAACTCTCTTGATCTGGTCACTGGAACTCTTCCTCCGTTGCTCAGTCAATGATTTCTTGGTCCTGGTACGGTAGTCATTTTCTCAGACTGTCTGTTGAATAATGTTCTCAACTGGAGTCGATCTTTTATAATTTCCAATGTATTATTAAAGCACGCAAATAACACTGAGGTTACCTACCCTCTAATTCCGACGTTTCACTTTCACTGCCCGCTAACTGAAACGGGGTACGAGCCATGAAAGTCCCCTCATGTCTCACTGATTTGTGAAATGTTGGGGTCTGGCTGCGTGGCTCAGGGGTAACGTTCTCGCTTGCTGAGCCCAAGGTTGCAGGTTCGAAACCTGGCGCAGTCAGCTGGCATTTGAGGGTGCGCAAATGCGAGGGAGCCGTGTCAGAGCATTTACTGGCACGTTAAAGATCCCCTTCGGGGCAAAATTCCGGCACCCCGGCGTCTCTAAAAGCCAGGGTTGTTAAAAGGGACGTAAAACCAATAACATTATTATTATGAAATGTTGGAGCAATTGGAATGTCATTAGTTTTCCTTGTCACGTCCTTGGGTTTGTTGACCTTTAGGAGAACTCTCCCACATTGTCGACGCTTCCCTTCACCGTGTGCATACGTAGACCCAGGGGAGGGGGCTGAACTTATAGACTGATACGCAAGGGTCATAGAATAGGCTATAAGAGATTAGTCACATTTGGTTATAAAAGTGCGTAGAGATAAGACCATATATCCTCCTTGGATAAGACTGCCTCGGGCTATGTTCGTTCTGGCAATTCTGTTAACACAAAGAGAGAAATGCCATATGAATGAGTACTATATCGCACGTAAACCAACGGTATTGCTTGCAAAAACGGACATTATTGTAATATGTATATGAAATATTTATGCGCCTCCAAAGAAATAATTTGCATATGCTTGGTGATTTTAAAAAGAAACATAACATTCAATTACTTCAAAGTTGGTAACACATTTGCTAAAATTAGTTCTCTTGCGGCTCTAACATCTTCATTTAATCTTATATCAATTAAATATTGATCTATTCATGAGTACACAAGTTCATATAAATCATCATAAATATGCCCACTGCTTTCATTAAGAAACTTCCATAACCTCACTTATGGACCAAGATTGTTTACCCGCCTGCCCCTTCCCACTGCTACCCATGGCTTCATTATTCACATGTCGTGCGGTGTATTTTATGTTGGCAACGGGTATGACGTAGTGTACGACGTCAATGTGTCATGGCGGCGGTTGTCAAATGAACAAGAAGGAAAATAATTTATTTACGTAATGAAAGCAATATTTCCGGTGCAGCGGTAACAATTCAATTTGAGATAAACTCGCAGAAAGGTAGGCTATATGAATCATATATAATACATTTCCAATAACCCGCCCTCTGAAAGTTGTGAAAACGGAAAGTACCGCTTCTGAACAATTAATGAGCTATTAAGACGAGCGGAGAGGAGAGATGTTTCTGGCGTCTGCTAATGAAGAGAAGGACACATACTAAGACACCCAGGAATAGCAAGCCTAGATATGGAAGGAAGGGTCGAGGATAAGAACTGTAGGGGTAGACCAAGGTTAAAATATGTTAAAGAGATTGCCTCGGATGTAGGGTTTGGTAGGTATGTAGAGATGAAACGATTAGCTCAGGACAGGGAGGCGTGGATAACTGCATCAATCCAGTTGACTCGAACAACAATACAGTGTTAACATTCAGTGGCGTAGTCAGGGGGGTGTTAATGGGGGCTATAACCCCACCCATTGGAATTTTATCATTTTAAATTACGCTGGGGTCTGGCGTTACGTACGGTGACGGGATGAAATGTAGCCAGATGCACTGAGGTGTGTGACGTCATAGTACCGCTTGGTGCATGTGTTCCCCGACAATCTGTACTTCGTTACTTACTTACTTACTTACTTAATTCCTGCCGCTCCTTCCGGAGCATAGGGCCTTGGCGAAATTTCTCCACGCAGTACGGTTCCTGGCCATTCTCTTCACTTGACTCCAGTTCTTGTCCACCTCTGCAATTTCATTTTCGATCGTCCTCTTCCAGGTCTTCTTAGGTCGACCTCGCTTCCTGGCGCCTTGAGGATTCCAGTCTAGCGCCGCCCTCTCAATAGCTCCGTCCGGCTTCCTTAGTGTGTGACCAATCCAGCGCCATTTCCTCTCCTTGATCTGTATCCTAATCGGTTGTTGATTGGTGATGGTCCAAAGATCTTCATTTGAGATTATGTCCGGCCACCTTGCATTTATGATGCGACGCAGACATCTGTTAATGAACACCTGTAGCTGGTTGTTGATCGGTTTTGTGACTTTCCATGTTTCACAGCCGTAGAGAAGAATCGACTTTACGTTGCTATTGAAAAGGCGGAGCTTGGTCTTCCTGGAAATGTTTCTATTTCTCCAGATGGGGTAGAGCTGGACAAAGGCACCTTTTGCCTTCCTGATACGGCTTCGAACATCCTCCTCTGCTCCCCCATCATTTGTGACTATACTTCCATGGTAGAGGAAGGACTCAACTCGCTCAATGTCCTTTCCGTTGACTGTCAAACTAGTCGTGATGTCAGAATTTATCCTCATCTCTTTGGTCTTGTTGGTGTTGATCATCAGTCCTGCACGTTCTGCTTCTCTCTGCAACCTCCCCAGCTTATCTTCTATGTCTCGGTACCGTTGTGCCATAAGACAAATGTCGTCTGCGAAATCCAGATCTTCAAGCCTGTCATTTATACCCCATTGAATACCCCTCTTCCGTCCTCCCATTACCTTCTTCATCACACTATCCAGGACCAACAGGAACAGAGTGGGGGAAAGGACACACCCCTGTCTCACTCCGGAACTGACCTTTATCTTTTCTGTTAATTTGCCTTCGTGAAGAACCTGGCACTCATACCCTTCGTACATCTCTTCCATGATTCTGATGATCTTTGTTGGAATTTTATATTCCTCGAGGGTCTTCCACATGATTCTTTGATTTACGGAGTCGAAGGCTTTCTCGAAGTCAACAAATGTGAGGTAAAAGGGCATTCCGCCACTCCACACTCTGCTCCAGGATGATTCGGAGGGTGTTGATGAGATCCATACAGCTGCGATGTTGTCGAAATCCAGCCTGTTCCTTCCGAAGCCTTTTTCTACGCAGTCTTTTATACGATTCAGGATGACTCTCGCCAGCACTTTGCTTGGAATGGACAGCAAGGTGATACCCCTCCAGTTGTTACAGTTTGTGGTGTCTCCTTTCTTCGGCAACTTGACTATCAACCCCTTCTTCCAGTCGGTTGGTATTTTTTCCTCCTTCCAGATCTTCTCCAACAGCGGGTGCAGCAGATCGATCGTAATATCCAGGTCTGCTTTCAGTACTTCCGCTGGGATATTATCCAGACCTGGTGCCTTCCCGTATTTCATCTGCTTCAACGCTGTCCGTATTTCGCCCCGAGTTGGGGAGTCGAGGCTGATGCTTGGGTCACTTTCTGCTTCCTCTTCATCTTCTCGCTGCTTACTTTCTGGCCCTCTATCTCTATTAAGAACCTCCGCAAAGTGTTCTCTCCATCTTGTCAGCTGCTGTTCACACGTCGTGAGGATCTCGCCCGTCTTGCTCTTCACAGGCCTAGTTTTATTAAAACCCTTGTACTTCGTTAGTACAGGGTGGCGCAGAGAAACGGGAAATTTTGAAGTTGTTGTTGGTATACCTGTGCGTCTCGTAGGAGTGGTGGAAAGAAGTCATGACGCCAAGTAGTAACGGACATTTAGTTGAGATGGAGCAGTGGAGTGGTGCGGAGCGCGCAGTCGCTGTGAGAGCGTACTACAAAAATGGCGACAGTGCAACAGCTGCACAACGAGTGTTCCGACGCCATTATGATATTCCTCCCCGCGGTCGAGTTCCTTCTTCACATGCCATATCAACATGGGTTCGGAATTTTGAAGAGACTGGTTCGGCCTTAAAGAAGAAACCTCGTGGGCGTGTAGTGACTGTTCGAACCCCAGAAAACGTTGAAGCAGTGCGAGTCGCAGTGGAAAGGAGTCCGCGTCGTTCTGTACGAAAAATCGCCTCATCATTGCAACTTGGCCGTCGGAGCGTGCAAAGAATATTGCACGGCCTCCACTTTCATCCTTACAAGCTTCAGATTGTTCAAGCTCTAAAACCAAATGACGGTGAGTTACGCTTGCAGTTTTGTGAACAGCTACTGACTAAAATCAATGAAGACGCAAACTTCATTGAAAATGTTTGGATGTCTGATGAGGCCCACTTTCATTTAAATGGACATGTCAATAAGCAGAACATGCGTTACTGGGCTCACAGAAATCCCGCTGAACTTCATCAACGTCCGTTACACAGCCCCAAAGTTACTGTATGGTGTGCAGTGTCTTGTCGTGGGGTGATTGGACCTTACTTTTTTGAAGATGAAAATGGTTCCACTGTAACTGTCACATCTCAACGTTACATTCAAATGCTGGAGACATTTTTTGCTCCACGGCTTCATGCTTTTCCAGATATTGACATTCAGCAAACCTGGTTTCAACAAGATGGAGCCACCCCACACACTGCCAGGCTGTCAATGGTTGCATTGAGACGTTTGTTTGGAGAGCGCATAATTGCAAGGAACGCTAACATCGCTTGGCCTCCACGGTCTCCAGACCTTTCAGTATGCGACTTCTTTCTATGGGGACATCTAAAGAGCGTTGTGTACCAGACTAGGCCAAGAAATCTTATTGAACTCAAGACTCAGATTGAAGAACACGTCGCCAACATCCCAGTGGACACATTGCGTCGCACAATGATAAGTCTTCAAAACCGATTGAATGAATGTGTTAGAAATAATGGACAGCACTTAAATGATGTGATTTTTAAAAAGTGATTTTTAACTTAACGAGTATTGTAATTTCCACTCTTGCCTTACACATTTTCAGCATTAAAAAATTTTGTTTTCAATTAATTGGTTAATTATGATTATTTCAAAATTTCCCGTTTCTCCATCCCCGATTCTTGGATGTCACGGGTAATCTCGAGAACCACTGCATGGATTTTGATGCGGTTTTCACCATTCTCTAAAGGATATCTCGAGGAAAGATTCTGTAGAAGATCATTTATGGATGATCAAAGGAAGCCAAGCAGTAACGATTTCAGTGAAAAGGTCGAAAACAAACCTGGCGTCCGTGCGCTTCTGAAGCTTACGCTGGGCAAACCGTTAAAAATATCAATATACTATGAGCGTAAGAATTGGTCAGCATGAAAAGTTCTACAAAAACGTCCGCGAGAGCATATCTCTATCTTCAATACATCGCCCACTATACGTGTTTTTAGACTGGATGCAAGGGGCACGTCCCCGCGCGCTCTGGTGAGCATGACGGCATCCCACGCGCTTGACCTTGCTTTGCCCTTGGTTTGCACTTGCCGTTCGCGAGTAATTTGAAACAAGGTAAATTATTATAAAGCAAGACAAGTATTATGCAGATAATTTTCTAACATGTCAAGAGTCTTTGGCTTCGAGCGAAGCGAGAAGCCTCCAGCCTTTCTAGCATTTTTCAGCATTTGTAGCATTTAAAATTATACAAAGTCTAGTCTTTCAGACTGACTGTCACTTTTTTACAAACAGAAACAGGAACTGATGATAATTAATAAGCTAAATAAACCTTAATAATGACACTTGCTGATGATTCTATAACTCATGATTTGTGGGAAATTGGTATGGTTGTGATTTGTGTCTGCATCACTGCTTGGTGATGTATTGTTGTCACCTTTCTGTCCGACTACACACGTCTTCGTGGCAAGGCATAACTCCGTCCTCCCTACTAGCCTTTTCCCCGCTAAATATAGCCTTTTTCAAACAGAGCCTAGCTCCAAATAATTTTAAATCCCGGCTAACGGGCCAATTACCTTTCTTTCTTTTCTTAGCTGGAGGGAAGTTGTTTATAAATTAATCTAGTATTAATTAAAACTAAAATGTTTTAATATGGGCCTAGAAAATTCTATGGGTACATTAACACTGAATTGGAGATCGTTGTTAACTTCTTGAGACTGAAATTGTCGAGTTGCTTCATATTACTATGTCCAGCAATCCAAGAATTACGGTTATCCCCCAGTTAGTGTAACCCCCTCCCATTGGTCGATCTTGGCTACGCTACTGGTTCACATTCCGGACTTTGATGCTGTTCACAGTTATCTTGTAGCTGATTCCAGGTTTGCTTTATAACAAACAGCATGTGTCGTGGTCCTTCCTCTTGCTCCCGACTTTACAAGCAGTGGTTATTGCGGCTGGGCTGGGCTACCTACACCCACACATCAAGTATGTATAACCTTATTCTCTGTTGAGGTTTATTCACAAGAGTTCGTTTATTTTGTTGTTTGAGTCTTCAGTCTTTTGACTGGTTTGATGCAGCGTCCCATGCCTCCCTGTCCTCAGCTAATCGTTTCATCTCTACATAGCTACCACACCCTACATCCGAGGCAATCTGTCTAACCTTGGTCTACCCCTACTGTTCTTGTCCTCGACCCTTCCTTCCATAACTAGGCTTGCTATTCCTGGGTGTCTTGGTATGTGTCCTACCAACCTCTCTCTTCTCTTCATTAGCAGTCGCCACAAACATCTCTCCTCTCTCACTCGTCTTCGTTTGTAGGCTAACCCTATGTACCAATCTGATCTTCATCATTCTCCTGTAACACTACATTTCAAACGCTTCAATTCTCCTCTTTTCTGCTGCACCAACAGTCCAAGTTTCACGTCAACAATAAAGCGCCACGCCCCAGACAAAGGCTTTCTAAAATGACTTCCTAATACCTAAATATATATTCGATGTCAACAGATTTTTTTTCTGTATAAACGCTTTCCTTGCCTGAGGCAACCTACTTCTCATATCCTCTTTGCTTCGTCCATCACTGGTTATTTTGCCTCCTAAGTAACAGAAGTCTCCTACTTCCTTTAGCTTTTCACCTGCCGATTTGATGTGCATAGAGGTTTCTGATTTATTTCGGCTGCATTCCAATGTTTTTGTTTTACATTTATTAATTTTCATCATGAATTCTTTCCTCAAGACGGAGTCCTTACCTTTCAAAAACTCATTCAAATCCTCTGGTGTGTCGGCCAAGATGACATATTATCAGAGTTGAAATTATTTCCCCTTGAATCTTCACTCCCACTTTATTTTTTTTTCCAAATTCCTTCATTGCTTGTTCAATGAAAAGATTAATTTAATGTGATGTAATAGTAATAATGAAAGCCTCCGTGAAAGCCGGCCTCTCACCGCTGGGTCCGTGGTTCAAATCCCGGTCACTCCATGTGGGATCTGTGCTGGACAAAACGGAGGCAGACAGGTTTTTCTCCGGGTCCTCCGGTTTTCCCTGTCAACATTTCATTCCAGCAACACTCTCCACTATAATTTCATCTGTCATTCATTTAATCATTGCCCCAGAGGAGTGCGTCAGGCCTCGGCAGCCGGCACAGTTCATATCCTCGCCGCTAGATGGGGGCTTCGTTCATTCCATTCCTGACGCGGTCGGAGACTGGAAACAGGCTGTGGATTTTCATTTTGAATAGTAATAATATTAGTGATTTAAGCCCACTTAGGAGCGTTTATGATGAGTGCTTTCTTTGTTGTTGGTTCCTTAGTTTAGCGGCTGCGACAACGCGGTCATGTAGCCCCGTGTACTTTGGGTGTGTGTAGAATTAGCCTGTGTTAATTGTGATGACTGTATTAGTGTGTGCTATCTGTGATTCAGGTAAGGACTGCAGAGGATCAATTTTCAAATAGTTCCGACTTTTCATACCAAATGTTACCGTCATCGACACCTAGCTGTGAACTTGGCTACTAGGTGGCATCACATCCAGCACTTGGTGGTGAACGTAGGAAATAATATAGTGTTATCAAATCTAATCTACAAATGTTAGCTTCTACAAGTTTAGTTAGTGGAAGGTTCTTTTACATGCGATAAATCTATGACATGGGACCGCCCTTCCCCTCCGAATTTTAATTGTTTCACCCCAATATTAATTACTAGTGGACCCGTGCGGGAAATCTCGCATGTTCATAAATCACACTTTCCGCAATAGGTTTATAAAAAAAAAACCAGATGATTATAGAACACTATTTACATTTCAGTTAGAATTCCAAGTTCTACGTTCCCTAACTTAAGAAGGCGATCACTGAAAATTTGATCATCACAACACTCACCGGTATTTATTTACTCGTGTCAGGAACAAAAATATTACATAACAAACTATGTACAAACTGGGCAAAAAAATGGCAACACTTGAACATTTAAGGTTCTAAATAATGCATGACCAATAATGCCATGTCCATTTGGTGTAGCCATCACCAGATCCTCCATGGTGCACAGTATAGGTCACAGACTGCACTGAAGCAGATGACCCATAGTCTGTTCTTCACCGCATTCACAAAGGACCGGGTCGCAGCAAAAAAAAAAAAAAAAAAAACATTTATGAACGTTGGACTTGGATCTGCCAACCCCAGATCGCAATCTGTTGAGAGACTTCCAAGTTGTTCAAGCCTCTGTATGTCCTGCTGGGTGGTCAACCAAGATGTAATTCTCAAAACCTGAGGTTTGTCAGTTAGGCACTCAGTTGTGTGAAGAAAGCTTCTTCTGGACTTCAGTCGAGAGTGGGCTGGTTGAAGGCTAAACAATGGATGTGCTTGAGACACATCAACCCTAGATCTCTCACATTAAGCTGCAACTTCTCTTCTGATATCTGGGGGTGCAATGAGATGGCGTGGGTCTCAGGCAGCCAGTGATGCTTGGTATGACACGACCTATACCAGACAGGACATGCATATTCTGCTGCTAAAGCAGTGGTTCTTATAAGGATGCAGTTTCTTTCGGATACCGGTTATTCGATATTAATTTATGAAATTATACGATTTGAGTAGCTGCTCATTCCTTTGATTTACTGTTTCTGAAATCCACGCAAAATGATAAAGGAAAGACCTCAGATTGTTAAAATGACATGAAACAGGCGTCACAGCGGCCAAAATGTGAAGTGGACAGCAATTATGGAGCATATTTTCCTACACCAACAGTATTTGCAATTCGCACACTTAGTACATTTTTAAGGGTCATTTTTTAAAGAAATGATAGATATTGCTACGTGCCACCCCCTAGTGGCACCTTTGTTAACTGGATTACGGTGGGTATAAATCACAACACCAATTACTGCTTAAAGAAATAATTAATTTTATTGCAGCCAGAAAAATACACTACTCAACAGCAATTATTACCTTACTCCAGTTTCCTCACGTCGAGAATACTTTCCTTTCACTTGTCAACAGACCACAGTTAATCTTCTTCGCTAATGAGTCCGCTCCCGTACGCTCGCTGGAAATAGCTGCACTAGGTCTGTCACTGTACTATACACTGTTTCACAAGCACCACAATCACTTCCTCGCTGTCAAGAGAATCAGCTTCACTAGGGATTTCGCAAGTCTCCACACTTCTGTCGCTCAGGATAAACACTCGCACTAGCTCATAAAACACAACAACAACTGCTTGACAGGTCGCACTTATATAGCAGGCCGGTGACTCAATAAATGCTTCTAGATCCATCCAGGGTTCACGGCTTCTCGAGGTTTCCATCGCTGGTCCAGTCACGAATATTCTGGACTATCCCTTTGTCCTAGTAGCCCTGTTGCATAAGGCGCGCGCAATACAGGAGGAAGGGCACAGCCCAGCCCTGGGGCAGTTGTGACTCATGCGGCGAGCGATGACACAAACTCACAGCCGTAACAATATTTATGAAATTAGAGTACAAATTGTCACTGCTAATGTCTATTCTCTTTCATTTGAATGCTCATTCCTCACGAGCGTCGCAGGAGGGATCTATAGCCTACTACTCAAATAATATATATCATGATTGTTCATTTTAATTTTTATTTCTTTAACATTTTAATGCCCTTAAAATTAGGATTATAAAAGAAAGGAATTTTAATTTTTTATAAGCTTATTTATCTTTTATTCTAATTTTACTATCTTTTGTTAACTTTTTAAATGTTAATTGTTTCACGCTAATATTAATTAATCGTTTTTATTTTTATTTCCGTTAGCATTTGGATGTTCTAAAAATTAAGGATATAAAAGTATTATAATTTTATTAGGCCTACCATTTTTAAAACATTTCAATTTTAGTTGTTTTTATCTTTAAAAAATGTCGGATGTAACCTACTTTAGGTCAAGTAGATAAAGAGATCATATTTCAATTTGGTTTTCAATAATACTGTATTAACACTTCCAAAATAAAATTTGTTGGTATATGGCTGCGATGATTGATAATATTAATTATCGTTGTCATAGACACCAGCCTATAAAGGGTTGCTAACATTGTATGTTTTGACTTCAGGTCAGGGATCATGTGGAGAGTAGTGCTCAGCACCTTGGTGCTCGTGTCACTTGCCCATGGCGGGGGAGAGCTGCGCAAGTGCTGCCCTCTGTCTGAGAGGCTGAACGACAAAGCGAGCTGTGTGCCAGACAGCGCTGACAACTGGCGGTGGATCCCCGACACGGACAACATAACCCTCCAACACACCACCATCTTGTACGGAGCCAAGCCTGGCTGCGGGAAGAGTCACATGGACTTGCTGGTGAGCTCCAGTATCGACCAAGACCACTACCGCATCTTCATTGACAACAGCGGCAATTTCAGGTGAGAGCAAGGCCTAAGGGCCCTAATATTACACACGAGCGATATTCTGTCGACTGCAAAAATACGCTTCTTAGTCGCCACGCCGACCACTTCTGTAGTTCAGTATGGCCACATTTTGTGGCTAGGCCAGCGTCACCGCGGATGGAGTAATATCGTATAATGGGGTTTAATGATGTCATTCGGCAATTGGAACTTCGGTCATTCATAGATGGATTCCGAAGAGGAAGTTGTACTTCTTTTGCTCATGCGAAGACTCGAGGAATGTGGATACATCCAATTGTAGAAGTCCGGCAACAGTTTCGGAGTTTTATTCTTTGCATCACGAACTTTGTATTTGTCCGGATAACTCTTTCCAGTTCTTCAGAATGTCTAAATATTCTTTAAATGAGCTACTAGAGGAATTTGGACCAATATAAGGACAAATACTGTGATGAAGAAGGCTGACATGTCGCCCGTGTGAAAAGGAAAGCGCTGCAGTCGGGATGTGATCAGTGGACGGGATCGGCTACAGCTGGCGACAGTGGTCGGGAAAGCGTTCGTCTGTAAGGGGAAGTATTTTTCCCATTGCATTATATGGTAACGGCACGGCGACAAGCGACCACACATGAACCACTTTTCGCAGTCGACAACGATAACAGAAAAACGCTCGTGTGTAAGGGCCTTAAAATATAGGTTTTAAGGGATGGTACAGCGAGGTCATGTGCCCTTATATATAATTCGCTAGGGCCACATTGTTTCGTCGCATTTGTCTTTCTTTTGCGTCCAGAATTCCCTCATCCTTTGCGTTCCTCTGTCCAAGGGGCACCATGTCCTCTGTTGCTGTCCATTCGTCAGAAATTATTATTATTATTATTATTATTATTATTATTATTATTATTGAATCGGTTTTAGCGTACTACAGATCACGTTCATGACTTCATCTTTTATCGCCAATATTGTTGCTTGCAGCTCCTTTCACTAAGGAATCCGAAACCGATGGGAAAATAAATTATCTCGACATAACTATTAAACGTGAAGACAATGAGCTTTCATATTCTATCTTCCGAAAAGCCACACAAACGTCGCATGCAATTGACAATCAGTACAATCATCCCCAGTACGCATAACTTAGCGGGGTTCAATTCAATGGTGCACAGGGCTTTAAATATACCCATGTCAAAATACAATTTAATAACGAAATCAGAATAATCAAGCAAGTAGTAAAGGAAAACAATTTTCCGTCCAGTAAAATAGATCAAATTGTAGTCAGACATAAAAGTAAAAATAAAACGATTCAAAAGCCGGAGAATAATAAAAAATTCGCACGTTTTAATTATGGTAACGCGAATTCATATAAAATCAATAATCTGTTCAAAAAACAAGGCACAAAAATAGCATTTACAACGAATAACACAACCGGAAAGCATCTGCACAATAGTAATCTAAATAAACAAGACTCATATTCAAAGTCAGGGGTATATTCCATTACGTGTCAAGATACAGGATGTCAAGCAAATTACATCGGGCAGAGTGGGAGAAGATTGGATACACGATACAATGAACATAGAAATGCGATAAAATACGGGACAAACTCCCCTTCACTCTACTAGAAAACACACCCCGTGGGAAACAAGACACAACAATGAAGGTGATGATCAACAGACGTAAAAATTGTTAATATCGCCAGCATATAGTACGTCCGAGAAGGAAGGAAGGGTTGTGCTCTCGATAGCAGTCAATCATTAATGCGTCATATCACCACGAAATGAATGTCGTTATTGGTTCTCTTCGCGTATGTAATCCTTAATACTGGTCCAATCCGTGACACCTGCAAAACTGCTCCTTCCTGGGCATGTCCTATTTCAGGTAGCTGCTGGGGTTGTGTTGTCTCGCTAACTTATGAAAGGGCAGTACTCGAAGCGGGTCAGATTAACGTATGACGTCTGCGCTACCTGTGCCTAGAGTTAGCAACACTGTCGCCATAAGGCTCCACAGTCTTTTCTAAACGCTGGATGGATCTGATGATGATCGCTTGACGATCGAAACTGGTCATCCAAGTGTATTTATTAATCTCATGTAATTTTTCAGTATTAGGGAATAACCTACCTCATTTGGGTACATTCGTGTTGACCGACTGAAAAGCACTAAACGTTTTTTCTTGTAGTCTATCCTAATCGTGCGATTGAAGTTTGAATACGGTACTACACTCTAAGGGTGCGCTCAAATGATTGAACCACTTTCAAATAATTCCTGTTTGTTTATCATTTGTTGTAACATTACAAAATTTTATAGACAGACAGAAAAACTCACAAAGTTTTTTATGCGCATACAAGTGCTCGATATGTGCCCCATGAGTGACTCTACACACATCAACTCTATAGTCAAGTTCGTCCCACACCCGACGTAGCATATCGCTGTCAATTTGACCAAAGGCGGGCCCGCAGTTCTGTTAGATCAGCCAGTAATGGTGGTGTAAAAACTGCGTCTTTCACATAACCCCATACGAATAAGTCGCAAGGGGTGAGGTCCAGAGATCGTGGAGGCCACGACATGAGGGCGTGATCTTCATTTCCGATACGACCTATCCATCTTTGTGGAAGTCTGCTGTTGAGAAAGTCACGAACATCACCATGGAAATGAGGTGGAGCACCATCCTGTGTGTAGATGATGTTCATGCTATCGGTTTCCAACTGTGGCTTGAGCCAATACTCCAGCAACTCCAGGTAGGTTAGCCCTGTGATGGATTTTCAGTGAAGAAGAAGGGACCGTAAACTTTAAATTTCGAGATGGCACAGAAATCATTGAGCTTGAGAGAGTCACGGACGTGCTGCACCCAGGTACGGGGATTTTCAGTCCCCCAAATTCGTACATTGTGCATGGTAACTTTACCACTCAGAAAAAATACTGCCTCAACACTGAAGACAAGTTTGTCAGAAAAGTCATCATCTTGCATACGCTCCTGAAAACGTGTGCAAAACTCAAAATAGTTCATTTCATCAGCCGGCGACAATGCTTGGAACAGATGCAAACGGTAGAGGAAAGTGACCAAAGTCGGACCCCCCATTCCCCCCCCCCCCCCTCCCTGTATTGTTATTAATTTCATCTGTTTTAAATTTGAATTTTAGCTAGATGAGTTATTTGATATGTTTTATAACATTGTATCTGGTTCAGATTAACTTATAACAGCCCAGTTTTTGCTATGAAATATTTCATTAAAAGTAACAAAAATGTCTGGGAAAAAGTATGCCAATGTCGGACCCCTCTTAAGAATGAACGTAAAATCACATAAAACCACTAGAAAAGTAATGGAGAATGTGAAAATACTTTATTTTTACATTATATAATGTCTTGTTAGGGACATAACTTATTGTTATGACCACAAAATCCAGAAACCGACCACTTTGAGAGTTTCGCATTTTCTCACGCAAGGACTGATATTTTTTTTGGGTCAACTGAAACAATATTTTGAATGGCTTAAATAAAACCCAAAAAATGTTAATTTTAATTTCAGGAGTCCAATTCAGGGTTATTAGGGGTCTGACTTAGGATTTTTAGGGGTCCGACTTAGGAAAGTCGCGGGGGTCCTACTTGGGACATCTTGTACTTGATATTTTCGAGGCTATGAAATAAAAAATGAATAGGTATTTCGACAAGCATCGCTTACTAAAGGCAGTGAATGTGACTTACCCTCTTTGAAATATAAAAAAATCACTATTCCATGAGCACGTGTAAAAACATCCACTCACATGAAAACCAGTAATGGCGGAACTGACGGGATACTCCCCACAGTCCAGTGCTGCCACTTCCACAACATAACATTTCCTTTCATATCTCACATTCATTATTGTGCCACCATGCGGCAGCACTGTCCAAGCAAAATAATGCAGGGGTCCGACTTAGGGACTCGGTTCCGACTTTGGTCACTTTCCTCTAAGGGTACATCCGCAATCTTTTCCTTACGACTTTTCAAACGGTCGAACGAGACATGTTCATTTCCCTACTCGCTCGACGAGTTGACTTTTGCGGGCTAAGTACAAAACTGCGTCGCACACGCTCAACCGTTTCTTCAGGCACACTAGGCCGGCCTGTTGACTTTCCCCTGCACAGACATCCCGTGGTTTTGAACTGTTGATTCCATCGGCGAATGGCGTTGGCACTGGGTGGATCTTTCAGATGCATTGTTCTAACCTTTCGTCGCACGGTTGTTACAGACTGTCCACAACAGCATACACTTTTCCACTGTTAGTCGCCATCATTTGGAGTAGAGGTCGCATCATGTCTACCGGATGTTGCAACTGTCGCGCTTTCGCGGGCGTTGAGAGAAGCACAACGTATGGAGGCTATTCAAAGAAAACCAAACTTTGAGGGATACTTGCCTTACAACTTCAAACACTATCACCATAGCTCTAATAATATGGCTAGAAAATTGACAAAACCGCTCCAATCATTTGCGCCCACCCTGTATATAAAAATCCAACATGGCGACCACCTGAAATATTTAGACGGTTCTCAATATCTAGGAATTTATTACAGCAATCAAACTGAAATGTTGTATGTTGATAGTGGCAATTAACATAAGTAGGATATATGAAAATAGGCTGTATAGTTCTTCACGGAACTACTTGTTGATCTTGTCATATTTTGGTGTCCACCTCTTAATTATTTATTTTATTCTCAATTTCTATACTTTAATCTGTGTTAAGAGGGGCTGATGACCTTGTAGTTCCACCCCTTAAAACCTCAATAACTGTAACTAACTTTTGTTTTGATTTAACGATCCGGTTTACAGTGACTACAGGTTGCGACGTGAACCAAACCACTGGGATCAAATGAGTTGTTGTTGATTCGTTTTAGGGGTTGGGACATGTTGGTCATCAGCCCCGTGTGGCGTCTGATAACCTGTATTGCCCCGGGACTTGGAGTAAGGTACGGGATAGTCGCTGTCAGCGCCGGGATTCAAACCTAGGATCCGGGCTAATTGCGGCCGCGATGCACGATTTAACGAGCACGGGACTCGACGACGCGTTTTTAACTGATTTCTTAATCATTTGACGACCCGAGAGTATGACTTGTCAACAACGTTATGAAGAGACTGGTTTACAGCTATTACAAGTAGACCTGACGATTTAATCGCAGCGATTAAAATAGTAGTGTGGTGTAGGATAAGGAATTGTTTTGGGCAGCACAAAACCTGTGGATTGTATTATGGCAACAGCTATTGTAAGATTGGCAGTTAGCTGATGCTCACGGCTTTGCTTCAGAAAGATAAAAGGGATAATATATCCTTAATTGCTTTCTTCTAAACTAAGGGATTTGCCCACCGATTTTACAAACAATAGGAAAGTAATTATCAGACAGGTTCCTATTGTCTTATTACTCAAGTTTAAAAGGCATTCGTGGAACTAGAAGATGACTTCGCGATACCTCTACAATCGTGGAAAATCCATTCAGTCCAACTTCCACTTTTCGCACGCATTGCTTTGCATTCTAGCTACTTCGTTTCCGTGTGAGAGAGTGTTCAGTCAAGCTGGAAAGATATTGTTACTAAGAGAAGGGCAGCCGTTACTGTCGGCGCAGAAATTATGAGCACCCGGGTTTGGAGATAAATAGCAACACAACCGAAAGGCCTAGAATAAAACAAGTAACATCACCTTTTTCCTTGTTTATTTCTGCGTTGATTGATGATAAAGGTATTTTTATAAACTTATTTTAATATCCCTTATGGCAACTATAACGTAAAAAGTACAAGGGTTCGTGCGAAGTGTCGACTTTAGAGATTCACAACTCATAAATCAGTTGTGCTACACTACCCAAATTTGGATAACATGTTTTCTGTCTATATGAGAAGTTTCAAAATTTGATCTCCAACACACACAACGCAACAATCAATTATGTGAAAGGCTCGTATTTCGAAACTGTACTCCCGCAGAAGTTCGTTCTTGGGTGCGTTGTAATCCACATATAATAAGCGTATGCGGTATGTAACTATCCGTGATGTAAATAAATGGGTTTAGTTTATATGGATTGATATTTATCATGATTTTGGTTACTGTTGTTGCCAAGCGAGGTCCGCTGGGAAGTTCGTGCGCTGTTGCCGCTTTCACTGACTGGTTAGCGCTGTCTCGGCACCGAGCATGTTCAAGTTAAATGTACAGTATTTCGTCTTTTTCCTTTTGGTTGGTCCTGGATTTTCATCCCTCGCATTCTCAGCATTCACCTTTTTAACCGAGCGAAGGGACGCTCCAAGACAATCAGCGACTCGCTGGAGCACCGGATATCGCTTATCGCCAATTTTCTCGCTCTCTAACTTGAAGGAACAAATAGCACTCAAAATCATAGTGATCTCGCACTCCGTAAACGGGGTTCTGGGAGGCATTGTGAAGGTATCTATACAGTATTCCACAATATCCTGAGTGAAACTGAAAACTACACATTAAGACAATGCCAGAGATACTAAGATAAACAGTGACTCACTGATGTGTATAAATACTTCCTTTGACACATCTTAAGGGCAGAATGCGATCCTTCTGTTATTCAAGGCCACTCATCCAAGGATGACAAAATATGTCTTTGGTATAATTTATTTATTTTTATTGTATTATTTTGCACTAGCTAAATATTCAGAGTTTGTTTGAATTAAATTGCTTCCTTTACTAAACACTAATAAAAAAAACGATACGAGCCTTACAGTAGTCGCATATGATGTGTAACATCTGACATGTTATCATACTACACAGCTTGGACATTCTTAAGATGTTAATTTACACTCCATTTTCATACTGGTACTATGATGAATGTATAGATTGGATTGAAGATATGCTACTGTCACATTTGTGGCGCAGCGGTCAAGCTGTTAGTCTCTCACCAAGGTAGACCGGGTTTGATTCCCGGTCAATACATGTGAGATTTTCGAATTGAAATGCCATGTCATGTGGTTCGCATTCCACGTAAAAGGGAGGTACCGTACCGTGGTACTCACCCTCAGCTTGACAATAATGCCGCTTACTTAAATGTAATTTGTCGTCTTTGTCCTACCCCATGTGATATTCAACCTTGAACGTGAAGCTTCATAAACTGCTCAATGACAAATGAAAGTCCGTGAAACATTTGCCACTGTGTAACGATTCGATCCCATACCTGTTAGATATAAAGGGTTATTCATTCATCTATTATCATATTTATTATTCTTATTAATTAGTACATCGATGAGATGATTTTTATATCAGATAATTGTAAGCGGTTTTTATTATTATATTCAATTAGATTTTTATTAACATTTATTTGTAAAGAGACGAAGTATTATATATTGCAACAAGATTGGCAATAAGGAACAACCCTATGCGTCACAAACAGAACGTCGTAGTAGTTATTTCACCACGGCAAACAGCGTCATGGGATGCTAAGAAACCCACTATGAGTAACCATCACGAGTTCGACCATCAAGTTCCTTCGAGAAGGAATGGAACAAATATTTCACGCATGGTGCAACTAACATGCCATTTCTAATGTACGCACGCGTCAAGATATTGCAAGTAAGGAGTCATGAAGGTAGAAGGGGTAGCTTGCTTCTAAAGAGAGGGAAGCTGTGACACCACGTGACAAGGAAGATATAAGCTGTAACCCGCGTCTACAACATGATTAGTGAACGACAAGTCATTTAGGGAACAATTGTTCTGACCACAATAGGAGAGCGTCAACTGAAGGTCTTAGCTAATGAGCTGAGCCAATATCCGACTTACGACTTCAAACCATACAGCGTGATGTCTACCCAAGATACATATCAGTCCGTACTGACTTATTGATCAATTTTACAATCAATCTACAAGTCGCAACGGACTTGGTTATGTTAAACAGTATCAAATGACATACTACAACATTTTTTTAGAAATATGAAACACAACATCGAGATCATCTTGCACACTTTTTTTATGATGATACTTCAAATGGGTGAGCAAACAATTAAATATCCGACGTCTCTGTAATATGTAACTTCAAGATAGATTCAATTCATTAATGTTTATTTTCTTTTAAATTAATTGCCGCATTGAGTAATTTTAAATTCAATTGTGTGACTATCACTATTCTGTTTTACTAATATTTTGTTTTTGCATTTAATAAATTCATTCTCTTCAACGTAATGCCTAATTCTTTCATTGTAGTTAGTACTTTAAGGCAATCATACTCCTTGATTAAATACTGGATTGGTTAGATGACTTTGTCTCACCACGACCAGGGATAATTAGGTCTCACTCTACTGCTGATAGCCGAAGTTAATTCACAAATTTCGATTCACTGTCTTAAATAGGGATCTGGCGCTCAACAACTTATTATATTATACTATCACAGGTAAGGTCACACCACCGTGTATATTATTTATTCTTATCATGTTTGTTTATTGAACCATATTGTTAACACCACGCTTAAGGACTCTTTTATAAATGTTACAACTGTGCTCGTCAAACCATTGCCTACTGTATTGCCATAACATTCTCGCGCTACAGAGCACACACTGCCTTGTTTCCAGTACACACATTTTCAATTGTACATCCAGCTGGCAGTGCGTCTTCACTTCCGTCCGATCCACTTCCGTTCGATCGACTTCCGCCCGATTCACTTCCGTCCCCAATTTTCAAAATCACTCCCACATAACTATCCAGCAACCGAGTGTAAAGAATTGTGTTATGAACAGACATGTAACAATATAATAACATGTAATTCCTTTTCTTGTTCGTTTTGTTACGAAATTGTGAATTAGTGTATGCATGTCTACCCCTTATTATTGCCGTTTCCATCGGGGTCGGGGTTGAGATGCGATGAAATTATATGTGGCAGATTGTTTTTACCGCCGGATGCCCTACCTGACGCCAAACTCATGAGAACTGAAATGAATGAATATGAATGTAACTGGGCAAGGATGTGGAAGGAAGCGGCCGTGGCCTGTCAGAAGGCACCGTCCCAGCATTTCCCTGGAGTTGAAAATGGGGAAACTAGTGAATTAATTAGTAATTCTTAATTACTATCAATATTTTTATTTATTTATGTATGTGTGTCCAAGAAACAAAGTTGTTATCATTTTTGTAAAGTAACTTTTTCTGGGCTCGGGGTGGTTGGAAAATGTAGTTCTTGGTTGCGTTGTAATCCTGTTTACAAATAAAGCAACACTATTTAAAACAATACCAGTAATTGAATATAAAAAGATTAATTTTCCCCTCTTTAAGGGTAACCTTAACACACATAAATTTAAAAAACTCAAAAAGTATTTGTATTAGATTGGTTAGACAGTATATTATTTACGTCACAGGTACAATAATACGGCGAAATATATCATTTGTTAATTTTATAAAACTCTACGGAATTGTACAATATCTGTTAGTTTCATGTTATTGTCTATTATTTTCATAAACAGAGAAAAGCTTGAGCATAATGCTCAATTACACATTGAAAGAAGTGGTTTGTTTACGTTCATATCATCATTCCTGTATCACCATTCCTCTTGTTTCAGTCGAGAATGCGAATAATGGTAGTAAGAAGTACGTGATATAGTGGTTTTTATCCATTTTACTTAGTGGTTAGTAATAATCAGGCGAAATATTTTTATTGACAAAACTAATTTTAATAAAACCATAGGTTCGAGTTTATCAGTTCGTTGGCTACAAGTGTTTTATGGTTCTAATAAGAGCAATGCGAAGTATTTCCGATTGGTTGTTTAGAAGAGGAAAGACGTGACGATCTGCTGTGATGGCCAGCACAAACTAGATACCGTAGCCTACCGTATTTGGAAACAGTGCCATTTAAATAATTGGGCTGATTCAGATGTTGGGATATTTCCACAATTTAACTTAGTGATTTGGGATCATGTAAAAATATGTCCAGTTACTTAGCAAGTTGGCGAACTGGATTAACGATACCATTTTAATGAACTACGGTACTTGATTTTTATTTTTGTCGATACCACTAGTTAGCCTACTTTCAATTTTTGCAAAAAATGAAAGTAGACTTATGAGATCAACACAGGGCGAAAAAAAGTGTGTCTGTCTGTGTGTGTGTGTGAGTATGTGTACTCTGAATGTCTGCCCCCCCCCCCCCCCCTATCAATTCGAACACGGTGAACGCGAATTGAACGAAATTTGGTACAAAGGTAGCACTAGCAAAGGACACCTCAGTGTCATGTTTTATATCGCCGCCATCTTGACTGAAACGTAATGGGGGCCACACAAATGTTCAAAGCTTAAATCAAATTACGACTAACCTAATCATCCGATCTGTACCGAATTTTGCAACAAGATACCTTTATGGGGGGAGCATCCTTTGACCAAACTAATAGGTCATCAGCCTAATAGTTTGCGGATGGCGGCCATCTTTGCGTGAAAATCGATTCCCCTATTAATTCGAACACGGTGAAACCGAATGGAACGAAATTTGGTACAGAGGTAGCACTAGCAAAGGGTACCTCAGTGTCATGTTTTATATCGCCGCCATCTTGACGGAAACTGAATGACGGCCACCCAAATGTTAAAAGCTTAAATCAAATTACGACCATCCTAATAATTTGATCTCTACCAGATTTTGCAACAACATGCCTTTTTGTGGAAAGCATCTTATGACTGACTATAAGGTCATCAGCCCAATAGTTTGCAAATAGCGGCCATGTATGTGTGCAAATCCATTCCCCATATCAATTCAAACACGGTGAAACCGAATTGGATGAAATTTTTTACAGAGGTTGCACTAGCAAAGGGCACCTCATATTCATGTTTAATATCCCTATAGCACGTTGTATTTCAACAAGCTACTACAACCAACATTCAATTATACTCCTTGAAAAGGACAAAGAGTTATGACAATACCCATGCATTTAGGAGAAAGTAGGCTATATGTTCTTTACTGAACATCTTGTTTTTTCCTGTTTTTAAGAACTGAACATTACGACTTTGAATCACGAAGAAAAGCGAACGTTAACGGACAAAAACTCAAAGAAATCTTTCCTCCCATACTTGCCACAAAGTAGCCAATGGTTTCAGAGCAGTCAAATAATGAATTTCACGAGGTAAGTAAGAATTGAACCTTCTTTTTGTGTGTGTGTGTTGGGGGGGGGGGGAGGCAGGGGATGGGGATGTTGGTGGGAGGGGAGGGGGGGTGACAGGTAGGCAATGAAACGAAAATATTTACTTAGCCGCCCCCCCCCCCCCCCCTGGAAACAATCCTATGGGCGCCCATGCTTCTTACGTTATAGTTGTCATAAAGGATATTAAATAAGTTTCTAAAAATACCTTTATCATCAATCAACGCAGAAATAAACAAGGGAAAACGTGATGTTACTTGTTTTTCTTTAGGCCTTTCGGTTGTGTTGCTATTTATCTCCAAACTCGGGTGCACATAATTTCTGCGCCGACAGTAGTTCTGAGCGGTTCTGTTCCTCGAGTTCCATTCCCATGAGTTCCGAAAACAAATTCACGCCTGAGTAATAAGTAAGCTAATGAGTCCCACTAGTTCCGAATATCTCTGGAAAACCCAACTGTCAGTTCTGAGGTTTGACCAGCTAATAATAGTACGACGCGACCCAGAAGAGTTAATGGCCTTATCACCAGGTATGTCGTTTGTGTTTGTGTCTTTGAGTGGAGCAGATAAACATGGAGCTCACAACTAGCATTAAAGGAAACCAAAATTTGATATTTAATGGTTACCGTTTTTATAAGAAACGCGACAACAAATCAAGTGAAGTGTGGATTTGTGCTGCAAAATCATGTACCGGAAAAGTGATTTTAAAAAATCGGGAATTTATTAAAGAAGTGGACCATGATTGTGTTCCTGATGTGGCCAGCGTTGAAGTGTACAAAGCAGCTGCCATGGCCAGGAAAAGAGCTCGCGAGGAGAATAACACTTCACTCTCACCGGTCCATGGCGTTCGCCGCCCTCTGTTAGAGGAGCGAACACACACACACTCACGGCTGGCGTTAACAATGGACCTTATTTGTTTCAGTAATAAACAAATTAATACAATTTCGCTGTAGAAAACTAAGCTGGAACTCGCTCAGGTAGTGTAATTGGCAGATAGCTAATCCGCTTAAGAATTTGGAACTCATGGGAATTGGAACTCAAGGGAGGACACGGTTCTGAGCATGTCTGAAGTCCTGGAGCAAACAAGTGGGACTCTAAGTAACTGTGAACTTTTAACTTCAAACTCTTGTGTCATTAAATAATCAATATTAAAATATATTTTAAATAATAGGCCCATTATTAATTTAAATGCTTTTGAATTGATTCATTTTTACTTGCACGCCACCGATACAATTAACATTTAAAATTATATCTTCCTCATAGCAAATGTAATGTTAAACATTTTAAAATATAACATTCAAATGTTTTGTTTTCTCGAACTGAAGCTGTACTGTGTGCAACCAACTCAAGTTGGATTAAAGGCATTCGGTTAACCTTTCAAAGTTTTAAATCGATCAACAGTTCTAATTACAAGTATTCATCATCTATAGTGCGTCTCTACCTTAAAAGACAGTACCGGTACGCATTAAATGGAGCGCGCTGATGCCAGATCTACTGCATATACAAAGTTCTGCAAGGGCGGGCACATGATGTTATATAACTCGTATACAGACGTGCTTTTACGCAAAACTCGGGAAATTTCCAAAATATTTGTTTGTTGTATATAACTGTAGCTCATACCTTGCAGCGAACAACGCTGCGATATTTAGATATGATACGCCGAACCTCAGAGCGCGAGTTTAATGCACACATTATAACAATTTATATTTTTCAATTATTCATGAATATGATAATATTATAATATGTTATTCCCGGGATGAACAAATGCAAACCACGGAAACCACTTAGAGGAATCGAACCCGCCTCTTCTCAGTTTTGTCTTATGAAGTTGAGTACACTCCGTTCCAGCCCTCAGACCAGAATTAAATTTCTTGGCAGAGCCGGGATTCAAACCTGGGCCTCCACGGTGACAGCCAGGAATGCTAGCCACTATGGTACGCAACGAGGCGGACAATTTATAAAGAACTCAAGGACCACTTAATTTCACAGTTAAACTTCACACCATCAGTCGGGGAGATACTGGCGCCTGGGTAAACAAACTTACGCAGCGTCAGCGCTGGGCGGGAGCAATAAGTGCGACAACTTATGAATGCTATCTGATATCGAGCTGGGGTTTGTTTTAAACACTTTTTCACATATTAATGAACATTTCTTCTCGCTTAGTCACCAATGTAAAGTCAATAGCAAAAAAGTTTGTCGCTACGTTACTTTCCTGTGATACCATCTCAGATTTTTCGAGTAACATTTAAGAAGAAAAAATCATAACTTTCTTACTATGAAAATAATTACTGCCCTGAGAAATAGAGTATCTTCTACCAACATCAGGCAATCTAAAAATAAATTCTTGATCTGTTGCGATCATTAGTTCATTATCTATGGCGTGATAAGTTTTATATCTGCAAAAATATAGATTGGCGCTAAAATATCGTAATTGTGAAAATTGGGCCATGTGTTAATTATTTATGGATTTTATTTTTACATCATCATAAAGAGCGGGAAATTCTCTATAAGACCACGCAAACAGTTTCTTAGATTTGTCACTTTCAATTACTGTATTGGGAAATGGCAACATCGCCGGGGTGGAAGAGGACGAAGCTAATTGCAGGACATAGGAGTGCGAGTGAGAGGCAACTACTACATTTAATTCCATACTGTCTTTTAAGGTTGAGACGCTCTATAGATCTGTAAAGCATAATTATCCACGATACGATGATCCTCAGCGGAGCGGCAATGCCGTGTGAACTCGGGGACATGCTATCGCTGTGTAGGATCAATTAGGGTTGTGTTTTTCCAATGCTATCGCCTTGGGCTACGAGAGCCATCCTGAGTCATCCAAACCGCATAACTAATAGCCTTCACTGAAAGTTGGCTGTGTTTCTTTGAGAACCGTTGTGGATGAGAATAGTGTTCATCACATTCAGATTGCCAACCACTTGAAATTGCAGCCGTCTTGTTTTGCTTTGTGCGGGGTTTGGCCAGAAATGGGAGCTCCTGACGCGGGTCGGGCGAGGCATAGCAATTTTATAGCGAGTGCAAGATGCCCAGAATATTACTGCCGCAATCACCCCAGCTCGTGTAACTGTATCCAATGTTATAGAGTCAAGCCTCTCAACTTGAAGATAAGGAAGGCATTTCTCAAGACCTTTGTTCGGAGTGTGTTGACCTGTAGTTGTGAAAATAGAAGGAACAAAATTTGAGGCAGCTGAAATGTGGTTTTGGAGACGACTGACCCGAACAAGCTGGATGGAAAGAAAGGCAGAAAGAGCTTGTTCTGAACCAAATTCAGGAGAATCGATGCCTGTTGAACACCATCAAGTAAAGGAATGCAAAATCCATGGGACATACTTAGACATGACACAGGGGGGGGGGGGGGGGGGGGGGGGGGGGGGGGAACCCCTGGGGACGACCAAGACAATCTCAAGATCACTGTCAAGAAAATGGACATATATGAAGAGAACTGCTGAAGACCATAAGAAATGGCTCCAACGAACGACAAGGCTTTTAACCTTTAGAAGCTGATGATGATGATGGCTTTTAGTGCCGGGATTGTCCAAAGACATGTTCGGCTCGCCAGAGTTAGTAGCTGTTTCTATGCGGACACCCATGGGGTGAGCTACAAGTACCGTCGCGTGTGGAGTGTTGTCTGGGGAGGAAAGTGTGAATGTAAGGACGGGCAATTGGAAAGTAGCAGCTGTTAGGGGCCAACCCCGGCATTTGCCTGGAAGGAAGATGGGAAACCACAGAAGACCATCTTCAAGGTTGCCGGCGTGGGAGGGGGGTTGGGACCTCCTCGCCTCCCAGATGTGCAGCCACGCCGTAACGACCACGGCTAACTCACCCGGTGGTTTAGTAAGCTTTTCAATGAAGATAACAATAATACAACATAATAAGCACAACATGAGGGTACTGATGTCCCTTGTATCTAGTCGCAATAAATTAATTTACATTAGATCAGAAAGATAAACATCGCATCGTGTAGATGCCATATTGACCACAATACCTACCCTGTCGGCGGTTATTATATGTGGATTACAACGCACCCAAGAACGAACTTCTGCGGGAGTACAGTTTCGAAATACGAGCCTTTCACATAATTGATTGTTGCGTTGTTTGTGTTGGAGATCAAATTTTGAAACTTCACATATGTACTGAAAACAGATCTGACTAACACATATCCAAAGTTGGGTGCTGTAGCACAACTGAGTTAAGAGTTGTGGGTCTCTAAAGTCGACACTTCGCTCGAACCCCGCAAAAAACCGGTACTTTTTACGTTGTACCTGCCATAAGGGATATTAAAATAAGTTCCTAAAAACTACCTTAACATCAATCAACGCAGAAATAAACAAGGAAAAAGGTGATGTCACTTGTTTTTCTGTAGGCCTTTCGGTTGTGTTGTTATTTATCTCCAAACTCGGGTGCACATAATTTCTGCGCCGACAGTAGTTCATGTTGTGAGAAGTGAGAGGTGTTGGGAGACGGTTGGACAACATTACAAGCTTTCAATACCGCTCTGTCAAGATCGCCAACCTTATGAAGATTATTTATTATTTAGCGTTTGGCTTTTAGTGCCGGGAGCAGTGGCGGCTGGCGGTTAATTGTTCTGGGTGTTGCACTATTTGCATTAAGGGGGAGGGAAGAGTGGTAGGGTAAAAGACTGCTTGATATCAGAGAAAACTGTATTCAATTGCGCGGTAAAACAGATGTACCTCATTCATCAGGAATGTCGCAGTTCAGAGAACATCACATTGCCATCGGATTAAATGGATGATAAGTTAGTCTGAAAACCTTCACGAGAACGAAACAATGTAAGTTATATTTGAGTTGAGGGCAAGAAAGAACCACGAGTGTCACAAATACGTACTAATTCCATTGCAAGACATAGTATCGACAGTTGACGGAGCATCACGGCTCCCTTGTTGCAATCATCAGGCAACGACCAGCCGAGTTAACTTACACTTCACCATTGAGAACTGGTAGGTGCTTCGGCCTGACAACGACCAAACGGACGAGCACTCATAGACAATTGGCTCGCTTCGCTTTCTCAGACAGGTCACAGTAACTACACTATAAGATTTCCTGAATGATTAAAGAACAGAATTATCAATTCCTATAGGCTACATGTAACGTACAGCTTTTACTACTAAAAGAAAGGTTACGGTGTTATTGTTTTTAGCCTACTTTTGCAAAAATGAGGAAAAAGTTGACTTATGAGATCGATCCGGGAAAATGTGTGTCTGTCTGTCTGTCTGTCTGTCTGGCTGTGTGTGTCCCCCCCCCCCCTATCAACTCCTAAACGGCTGCAGCAATCAAAACCAAATTTAGTATGAGTAAAGATGTGCACCGAAATATCTCACGTCCATATTTGAAGATGATGTCAGTGCTACCAACTGCTGAAGAAACGCACTAGAAATTTGAGCTCCATGTTGGATATCTTGCAAGGTATGCATGGGAGCTATTCCAAAATTGGCACACATGCAGATAATACTATTTCAGTTCAATTTCCAGGAGGCCAACCGTGACAGTGTTGCCAAAATAATTTTAAACCTTCTGATAGGTCCAATGTTTAAATGCATATAACTTCCACACTATCAATTGGACTTCAACCTAATTTTGTATTCTGTACCTTAAGAGATGGAACTAAGAATATATTCAGTCACCAGGGCTGCCAACTGTAGTGCTCTATTAGGCTACATTATACCAGGTATATTTTGAACTAATTTGATATTTCGATATTACCAACTTAATTTTGTCATAATTCTAGATAGGTTCATATACTGTAGAATAATCATTGCCATGAAAAGTAGGCTGTAACTTATAGTTCTTCACGGAACTTCTTGTTTTTAAATTAATGTGGTCGTTGGTCAACCCTGCAACCTTATTGCCAGCCGCCACTGGCCGGGAGTGGCCGAGTGCTTCTAGCGGACACCCGTAGGGTGAGCTACACGTTCCGTTCAATATCAAGTAGTTCCAGCTTTCGCTACCAAATGACACTGGCACCTAGTGGTAAACGTTGGAACTTTGATAGAGCTTTTCAACGAAATCTAACCTAGAAATTTAGCTTCACACAAGTGTGGTTAGTGGAAGGATATTGTACATGTGACCGCCGCGCCGGCTTTACTTCGCCTCCGAAGGAAGGCACCTTAAGAAGATGAATTACGAGAAGAGTATGGAAGTATATAATTAATCCATAATATTTTCTCCAGGTTAGTAAATATCCACATTACTGTTGGCCAACTAAAGAGCAACTGTTTCACCATAAAACAAAGAAAGGCTTCTAAAACTTCTCCAGATAGGAAGTGGTTTTTAAACAATTGTAACATTAGTGCACATTTATGAGCTATTGTGGAACGTGTTTCACAACTAACAAACGCTCTTCAAAGGTCTCCTTCCTATGCTCACTCCCCAGGGGCTCACATCTAGTGGGACGTGGGTTGGCGACCAGCGTCCGACATTGCTTCCACTTACTTGTGCCGGGCTCCTATCCATCCTCTTTCCTGTCGACCTCCCTTGGTCAACTCTTGTTCTGTTCCGACCCCGCCAAACATTTTGTAAGCATTTTCAATTTCAATTGCACTTTGTGAGCAGGCTATTTTGAATCTCTAATGGGCTTTTTCAATTTCAATTGCATTTTGTAAGTATTTTGAACCTCAATTGCATTGTGTACGTATTTTCAATCACATTTGCATTTTGTAAGTATTTTGAATTTTGTATGTATTTCGACTCAACATTGCATTGTGTACGTATTTTGAAACTAAACTACATTTTGTGCGTGTTTTTCAGTCAATTCCTTTTGTGAGTATTTTCCTTCTAAATTCCCTTTTGTAAGTATTACCATTCTCCATTTCGTAAGTCGAATCAATCCGAGTTCCCTTTTGTGAGTATTTCCATCTCACTTAATTTGTCGTTCTCGTTTTCATTTGATTGTCATTTTTGCTATCACCCAGACCATTAGGGGCCGATAACCTAGATGTTAGGCCCCTTAAAACAACAATTATCGTCATCATTTCTATGCTTAAATTTTATAAGCATGGAAACTAACTTCAGCGTTTGTTACAGCCAGAGGGTCTCGTCTAACTTGCTGAACCATGCTGCTTGTTCCAGCTAAGGAAGCCTCCCTTCTGTTGTTGTTGTTTGAGTCTTCAGTCTTTTGACTGGTTTGATGCAGCTCTCCATACATCCCTGTCCTGAGCTAATCGTTTCATCTTTACATAGCTACCACACCCTACATCCGAGGCAATCTGTTTAACATATTCTAACCTTGGTCTACCCATACAGTTCTTGTCCTCGACCATTCCTTCCATAACTAAGCTTGCTATTCCTGGGTGTCTTAGTATGTGTCCTACCAACCTATCTCTTCTCTTCATTAGCAGTCGCCAGAAACATCTCTCCTCTCCCACTCGTCTTAATACCTCTTCATTTGTAACCCTATCTACCCATCTGATCTTCATCATTCTCCAGTAACACCACATTTCAAATGCTTCAATTCTCCTCTTTTCTGCTGCAGCAATAGTCCAAGTTTCACTTCCATAGAGCGCCACGCTCCAGACAAAGGCTTTCAAAAATGACTTCCTAATACCTAAATCTATATTCGATGTCAACAGACTCCTTTTTTGTATAAATGCTTTCCTTGCCTGAGCCAACCTACTTTTTATATCCTCTTTGCTTCGTCCATCACTGGTTATTCTGCTTCCTAACAGAAGTCTCCTACTTCCTTCAGCTTTTCACCTGCCAATTTGATCTCCATAGAGGTTTCTGATTTATTTTGGCTGCATTCCAGTATTTTTGTTTTACATTTATTAATTTTCATCATGAATTCTTTCCGTAGGACGGAGTCCATACCATTCAATAACTCATTCAAATCCTCAGGCTTGTCGGCCAAGATGACGATGTCATCAGAAAATCTCAGAGTCGAAATTATTTCTCCTTGAATCTTCACTCCCACTTTAAATTTCTCTCTAATTTCCTTCATTGCTTGTTCAATGTAAAGATTGAAAAGTATGGGTGATAAGTTGCAGCCTTGCCTTACACCTTTCTGAATACCAGCTTCTCTCACATGTCCTTCAGCTCGAATGACTGCTGTCTGGTTTCTGTACAGATTGTATATCACCCTCCTATCCCTGTACTTTATTCCAATCATTTTCAAAATGTCAAACAATTTAGTCCAATCAAAGTTATCAGAAGCCTTTTCTAAGTCTACAAAAGCCATGAACATTCTCTTATCTCTCCTTATTCTACCTTCCAAAATCAGCCTAATACTTAGTACAGCTTCCCTTGTTCCTACATTTCTCCTGAAACCAAACTGGTCTTCACCCAACTCCGTTTCTATCTGGCTTTCCATCCTCTTGTATATTATTCTAGACAGGTTCTTTGAAGCATGAGTAATCAAGCTGATTGTACGATAATCTTCACATCTGTCAGCTCCCACTTTCTTTGGTATAGGGATGATTGAACGAGAAGGAATTCAACCAATGGGACTGCGACTCGTCTGACTTGTGTCTAAACCATGCTGCTTGTTCCAGGTTGAACGCAACTAAGGAAGCCTCCCTTCTGGACTTGGAGGACTTAAACCAGTGGGACCGCCCCTCCCTGGCCTCGTCTGACTTCTGTCTGGACCTGCTAGAACTGAACGGGAGCCTAGTACGAGTGGCTGTAGTGTGTCCCTGTGGAGTTCTGCCATGCGTCAGGAAGTGCTGTCCGGAAGAACACGGTTTCGACGTCCCAACACACTCGTGCGTGCCGCTGGATGGACTACTCGGCTACTGGAGTCCCAAGCTCAAGGTAGCACACCCTCGCCTTATTGGATCAAAGTAACTTGATCCAAAATTACAAAGCACTGCCTGTTTGGCGGAGGATAGGATGTGTTGTGTTATAGACTTGGCGGCCACCAAACAGTACTTCCGTCATTCAAAATAGGGGACAGTCCTCAGGGAGAACTGGAGAAACATGCGAAAGGCTTGTTTGTTCTTTATCCAGGAGCTATTAACGGTCTGGCGATTGTCTCATGACTGTATGTTCACTTTTGGCAACTGCCACAATCAGTACATGGGGATGCTTACTGTCCAGGGTGCATAATCTACGACATGGCCCGGCGGGTTTACTTCCCCTCCGAAGGAAGGCATTCTGAAGGATTTTTAACTCTCTTAAAAAGTCCGACGACTTCGGCCGGGTTTGAACCCGCGATCTTGAGCATGGAAGCTCAGCATGCTACCAACTACGCCATCAAAGCCGCAAAAAGAAGACGGAGAGAGAGAATTTCATGTGAGCTGTGCAGAAGCACTGAGAATACTGTGAGTTGGCCTGTTCCCTGGCATTAGGGGACAGCCTACATGACTGTGGTATTGCGTCAAGAGGCAGTCATTCATTTATCGTATGATGAATATATGTACAATACTAGCAGGTACCCGCGGCGTCGCTCGCGTCATAGTCGTGTCATATTGTTATTCAATGAAATGCAGGTTTAACCCCATTAACACCCCTTTAGAACCTGAATATTCAAAAATCCCTCCTTAGAGGGCGTTTTCGACACACAACAAACATATCCCCAAAGTATCATTCTTCTAACTTTAATAGTTTTGGTTGGTCGATGAGTGTGAACATCCAAACATCCTTCCTTAGTGGACGGTTTTCTTCCAGAATTTCACCCCTCCCGATGGGCCCCTTAAATTGGATTTATGAAAAAACGGTCGAACACCTGTATATTTTTTTTATTTTTTTATTTTTATTAAGCTGATTGTTTTCCTCTGAGTTTCAAACTCATCGCCTATGTCGTTTAAGAGATGCACGCTCCGTTAGGAATCCTTCAACCCCCACTTTTCACCCCTTTCACTCATAATATACACCACATCGAAAAACCCTCAGACATGTGTCTTCTTATTCTTAATGATGAGTTAATATGCCGAGTATCGCATCCCTCCAAGGAAGTAAGTCAGGACATTTTCTTTCATTTATTTTTCTGAATTTCACCCCTCTCATGTACCCCTTAAATTGGATTTATGAAGAAAAAAAAACTGTCGAACACCTATTTACTTATTTTTAAGCTGTTATTCCCCCCTGAGTTTGATGGGTGAGTGAGTTAATCAGTTAGAACCCATTCTTTCCTGGTTTTCCCCCAGAATTTCATCCCTCTCCACGGGCCCCTTAAATTGGATTTATGAAAAAACGGTCGAACAACTATTTACTTATATTTAAGCAGTTTTCTCTCCCTGAGTTTGAAGAGTGAGTGAGTCAGTCAATCAGTTAGGACACTTTCTTTCCGGTCCCCCCCCCCCAGAATTTCACCCCTCCCCTTGGGCCCCTTAAATTGATTTATGGAAAAAAAACACGATCTTATCTTTTAAGCTGATTTTTTCCGCTGAGTTTCAAATTCCTCGCCCATGTCGTTTAAGAGATACGCGCTCCGTTAGGAACCCTTCAACCCCCACTTTTCACACCTTTCACCTCATAATATACACCACATCGAAAAACCCTCAGACACGTGTCTTCTTATTTTTAATGATGAGTTTATATGCCGAGTATCACATCGCCCAATGAAACCAATCGGGAGACATTCTTATTCAATGAAATGCAGGTCTACCCCCTTAACACCCCTTTAGAACCTGAATATCCAAAAACCCTTCCTTAGAGGGCGTTTTCGAATTACAACGAACATATCCCCAAAATTTCATGTTTCTAACTTTAATAGTTTTGGCTGGGCGATGATGAGTCAGTGAGTCATTGAATCAGCCAGTCAGGACACTTGGTTTTATATAAGAGATATACCCAAAAAATGTGCACACACAAGCTCATAAAATCTCATAAGATCTCTGGCCCAATCAACTGATGCTTGATGGATATCCGTCAACGCTCCATGGAAAGCTCGGAGAGGGCAGTCAGCGACAATGTGATGTATTGACTGTAAGGAGGCCCCAGAGAGCAGCCCCATTTAGCCTATGCCTTGTCCTGTGCCTATCCGATTTATGATCCTCCATTGGCGTCTGGGAAGATCAAACCCGTGTAAACGTTCAAAAGGGTTCCCAACTAGGTGTTTGTAGGGTGCTGAAGAATGCTCCCACTGGATTTTCCATGAGTTATGTACATTAAAGGAGGATCCTTCAAGGTTAATTGCTGTGCGCCATGATGGTTTCCTTGACCTCAAACGTTTTTTTGTAATCTCTTGATGAATGGGCAAATAGGGATTCTGCTGGATTTCCTTCCATGCTTTGAAGAGTGCCTCTGATCTTCTCAAGGCTGGAGGAGGAATGTTGCAGTGGACAGGCTGCCAAGGTGTGTTCGTGCTCCGAATACCTCCTGTAATTATACGCATTGTTTGGTTCAGCTGGACATCTTCTATGTGTGAGCGCTATTAATCCAGGCAGTGATGGAATAGTGTAACGTTTATCTCACAACAAATGCCGTTGATGCTAAAAAGTTTGTGATTTTTTTCTCATAACAGCCGAGGTCAGAATATAATGGACTAATGTAATTAACAGTGAGTGGTTTAATGAGATTGAACATGGCCACACGTTCTGGCCATCAGATGGAGACGATTCTATAATTGAGAAGTACCACCGAAATGTGTACGATCCTGCCGACTGCAAACGCATTGTTGAAGAATGTGGGAGAAAGTAGTAACAGACATTAAACACTAAAACACCAGTAAGAAAGCCTGTGTAGGTGTGATTTGTTTGTCAAACTAAAAACAAGAGTGACGATGACTTTAAGTACGACAAAGAAGCAACACCACAGCGATGATCTTGAAAAAGAAGTACACTACTGTGCAAAAAATGAAGGAGAGCAAACTGCAAGATGTGTTTAAACTCCCATTCTATGTGAGCTTGATTCTTGAATCGGAAGACACTAAGAAGCAGTTGATCTGTCACTTTTAGCGCTAATGTTCCATAACACAGACCACTGATTTATGTTGGTCTCATTTCTTTTGTCTCCAGTTGTACCCCTGGATTGGGCAGCTACGGTGGCGTAGTAGGTAGCATGCTGAGCTTCTATGCCCAAGATCGCGGGTTCAAATCCGGCCGAAGTCGTCGGAATTTTAAGAGCGTTAAAAATCCCTCAGTATGCCTTCCTTCGGAAGGGAAGTAAAGCCGGCGGTCCCATGTCATACATTTATGGCATGTTAAAGAACCTTCCACTAATTGCACCTGTGTGAAGCTAAATTGTATAGGTTAAGAATGTCAACAAAGCTGTTAGGCTCCAACGTTCGTTGCCAAGATCCGACTGCGGTGGCATCTGGTAGCTAAGTTCTGAACTAGTAGTCGTTGATGGTGGCGTTTGGCGGCAAAAGTAGGAACTATTTGAAAAATTCAAAGTCTGCAGTCCTTACTTGAATTAAACAAGTAGTTCCGTGAAGAACTATACAGCCTATTTTCATATATCCTACTTATGTTAATTGCCTCTATCAACATACAAAATTTCAGTTTGATTGCTGTAATAGATTCGTAGATATTCAGAGCCGTCTAAATATTTCGGATGGTCGCCATGTTGGATTGTTGAATGTATAGGCCATAGAGTCAAGTACCACTAAAGGAAAATTATTGCGTCAGTTCATTATTCAAACTTTCACTTCGATCGCATGATTACGACACAAGAAATAAAAACTTAATTTTAAAATTCGCACAGCCGCCATCTTGAGTTTTTTTTTGTCTTGTAGCCTCTTGACAGGCCGAGTGCAGGTCTTTCTAGTCGACGCCCGTGTCGACCTGCGCGTCGGGATGAGAGATGAGATGAATGGATGAAAGTGGGCAAGGATGTGGAAGGAAGCGGCCGTGGCCTGTCAGAAGGTACTGTCCCAGCATTTGCCTGGTGTTGAAAATGGGAAACCACGGAAAACCATTTCAAGTACAGCCGACGGTGGGGCTCGAACCCACGCGTCTACCGAGTCAGCAGAGAGCTTGGCCCCATCACCTAACGCCGCGCTTTAGCCAGCGTAGCCACTACTGTCGGTATCTTGAGGTTATGTAAACAATTGAACTAAATTAGATACCAGTGGATTACAATATGTATAAACATTTCCTGTACCAGATTTCATTGCGTTTGGAACATTAAATCGCGAGAAAGGTCGATATAAAATTTTCAAATTCGCTTGGTTGCCATGTTCGTTTTGTAGTTAACCGGTTTTTGAAAGTCTCATTGATGAACTTCCAGTAGTGCCCTTTATCTCCGTACAAAATTTGAGGGTGATACCGCTAATAGTTTCTGAGATATAGAATGCCGGTGAAATATTTCGCACAGCCGCCATCTTGAGATTATGTAAACAATTGAACGAAGTTAGATGTCGGTGCATTACAATGTGTATAAACATATACTGCACCAAGTTTTATTGAGTTTGGTTGGTTAAATAGCGAGAAACGTATATTTAAAAGTCGCAACTTCGCGTGGCCGCCATGTTGGTTTTGTAGTTACCAGTTTTTCATATGTCACATAGGTGAACTTCTAGTAGTTCCCTTTATCACCGTAATAAATTCCAGGATGATAGCGGTAATAGTTTCGGAGATATTGAATGTTGGTGAAATGTTTCGCACAGCCGCCATGTTGGATTGGTGAGACGTAACAAAATTTGAAGGGCACGGTCGGGGTCGCCCGGAATAGTGCTATGAACTTAACCGAGTTTCATTGAAATCGCTCCAGCCGTTTAGAAGTTATTAGGGGGACACACACACCCCTCTCTCTCATACACACACGCGCACACACACCGACAAAAGGTGATCTCATAAGCCTTTTTTTTTTTTTTCAAAATTGAAAATAGGCTAAAAAACAGATAACACAGCCATCACAATTAACACCGGTTATCAGACAGATTCTACACACACCCAAAGTACACGGGGCTACATGACCACGTTGTCGCAGCCCCTAAACTGAGGAACCAACCAACCAACGAACCCCTGGATTGATGGGGTGACTGGCTTTAGTTTTACTTTCTGGTTTAAAGAGTTGAATACGTTTCTCTGTCTCTATCTACTCTATGTCTACCTCTTATTAATTCTGCTTCCAACGGGGTCGGGGAGGAGATGCGATGACATTCTACATGGCCGATGGTTTCTACAGCCGGATGCCCTTCCTGGCGCCAACCTCACGTGATGAGTTAATAAGAGATGAAAACAATGAAGATGAATGAAAGTTCAATTTGAAGTAGTTGGAACTTTGGCTACCAGACGCCACTGTCGCTGACAACTAGCACCGAACGTTGAAACTTCATAGAGCATTTCTTACCAAATAACCTTCAAATTTAGCAAATTGTAGTGGTAGGTTCTTTTACATGCCATAAATGTAAGGCATGTGCCCGCCGGCTTTACTTCCCCTTCAAAGGAAGGCATATTGGAGGATGTTAAGCTCTCTTAAGAATCCGACGACTTGAGCCGGGTTTGAACCCGCGATCTTGGGAACAGCAGTTCAGCGCGCTACCAAAGTTGACTGTTTGATTACCTATAAAAGGTACAATAAAGTGCCAAGCCACAATATCGGTAACAACAACAACAACAACAACATTAGTACGATGTGAACAAACTGCTGGCTCTTCTTTAAAATGAGCAAGTTGTTGTTTGCACCCTTCAAGAGTAAGTTGCTTCATTTAGCGTCTTGGCAAACATGTGGGTGAGTGGTCAACTTGTCGGTCTACAAACCCCCAAGCTTGCAGGTTCGCTCCTGGCCGTGTAAGTGTTTTTTTTTTTTTAAGACGGCAAAAATTACGACACGCATGTCATACGATGTTGGCATGTTAAAGAACCCATTTGAATTCAGTAGGCCGTGTTCATAATGGCTAAATTAATCTCGGGAGTTTCCGCCAACACAAACTTCCTAATTTCTCTACTAGATAGTGCTATAGTGTTCAAGGAGCTTAGATTTTTGATTTTCATAAATACTTCAAAGAACAACGAAATTCGACATGCAAGCTACCCTTTGGGTGTCAAATAACAAAGTTTGCACCCGGCCGTACGATATTCTTCTTCTTCTTCTTCTTCTTCTTCTGATTTTACGGCCTCATTGGACCACTTCAGTCAATCATTTCTTGGTGCTCTTCTTCAGTAAGTTTCCTTTCCGAGTCGCCCAGTAGCTCTTCATTGGCTCTGATCTTCTCAGGCGTTCCTCATCTGTAAATACCCTTTTTACTGTATGACGTTTGTCTGTTTTCGGTTGAAATCTTATTTTTATATCTGTCAGTTTTGTTGTTGTTTTGTTTAGCAAGTCATCCAAGGTTATTTCTAATTCTTTCATGTCTTCTCTAATTTCCTTAATCCACCCTACTTGTTGTTTCATATTCCAAAGTTTCACTACAATTTTTCTAGATAACCTGGTTTCTGGTGTCCTCATGATGTGACCAAAGAAAGAAAGCCGTTTCTTCCGAATAGTATCAGTGATGGGCTCCACTTCATTTGGTGCTATCCGCCACTGTCCATCTTTCTGATATTTTTTATTTATGCATGTTCTAGCTATTCTTCTTTCTACTTTTAAAATGTTGTCGATTCTGTTTTTCTGAGTTTCACTTCCATAGGTCACCTCTGGTTGAACCACCGTCTTGTAATGTTTTAATATGTAGACCATGTTAATTTTTGGGCTTTTATCATTTTATTAGTTCTTTCTTGCCATGCAGGTTTCTCATCCAAGTTGTAAGTTATAATTTCTCCTAAGTATTTAAATTGCTTCACTATTTTAACTTTCATGTTATTTACTGTTATGTGATTGATTACAAGTGGATTTGCTACCATTGTCTCTGTCTTTTCAAATGATATCTGAAGTCCAATTTTTTGTGCTTTATTTTGTAGGCTTATTATTTGATTTCTGGCTTCTTGAATATTATTAGCCAGTAACGCTAAGTCATCTGCAAATCCCAAGCAATTTAAGTCTATTTGATCTTTCTTGGTTCCAATTCTTATGCTCCTAGGATTTTCCCTGTACCATTCCCTCATTACATATTCCAAAGCACAATTGAAAAGTAGAGGCGATTATTATTATTATTATTATTATTATTTAGCGTGTTGGCAAACATGCCGTGCAATTTTCTTATTGTTTTTATAGAAGTGTTCTGGTGACCCGAGGAGTAACAGGGCTTTTTTCCCACATTTTGTTATTTTAGCTGGGAATCTTGCTTCCACGAAAAGGGTTTCTCATATTTTTGGCGAGATACGAGGGCCGTCTTTTTCCCCCAAGTTCCAATGGACTGTATAAAAATAACAGATTGACACACCAAACTGATTTTACTGCTAAATGTTCGCTTGTTTTATTCTTATGTCTCAACATGATCGCCGAAATGATTGAAACATTTGTCGTATCGTTACACCAGCTTTCCAATGCCCTCGGCAAACAATTCTGCCACCACTGAGGTGAGTACGTCTGGACTGTCTCCTTAAGTGTTTCCTTTTAGGCGCGAGAATCATTCAGTGCTGGTTTGGACTAAACGGCAGATGGTCCAAAACTTCACACTTGAATTCTTTGAAAAATCTATCGTAACGTTGGCACCGTGCGGTCGTGAATGATTTTCACCTTTTTCGAGAATTGAAGGTAACTTATGGCTGGGCGGCAACGCCTCACCAAAAAGGAAACACTTAAGGGGACAGTCCACACGTACCCACCTCAGTGGCGGCAGAATGTTTTGCCGAGGGCATTGGAAAGCTGGTGTAACGATACGACAAATGTTTCAATCGTTTTGGTGGTTATGTTGAGACATAAGAATAAAACAAGCAAACATTTAATAGTAAGATCAGGTTGGTGTGTCTATCGGTTATTTACATACAGACCATCGGAACTTGGACCCAGCCCTCGTATTTCCATCTGACTGTTGTTCACTTTTCAGTGTCTGATTCTATTTTGTATTGTATCCTTGACTTGACTTGACCGCTGGGGATCCACTAAGATGGTGTGGGTTCCTCGTTAACCCTAGCAATTCCGTGCCCACCAGGTCCAGTTCTTACGGTTTATTCCATTGTACACAAACTTATTGTCTATTTTGAATTCGGTTGCCTGACCACACATTCACGTTTCAACATTTTAAATCATTCATATGATAGGCGTATTAACAATTTTCTTTTGGTGGGCACGGAAACCCGCCCTTTGGTTGTTCGTGTGCACTGTGGTCATTCAAACCCCATAATCATTATTTTCTTTTGTTTCGGTTTCCATCAACAGACTGCACTATTATATGTTACTTCCAACTTGTTTCGGCGCTCTTGGGCTGTTTGCCGACTACATTGTTAAGCGGCCTACACACATGGGAACCTGGTTCGCCGAACTTGGTTCGCACGAACCATGTTCGTCACTTGTTCCCCTATGTGTGGTGTTTAACGAACCAAGATCGCCACAATTTCTCACGAACTTGGTCTTCCATCGGGTTGGAAAACATTTGTTCGGTTCGCCGGCAGGGCGCACCAAGTTCGTCTGTGTATGGAGAAGGGAACCGTTGTTCGCCATTTCGATTTTTGTCAGTACTCAGGGCAGACGCTTGGGCGCTTGCAGTAGGAGAGCCTCATTACGGAGGTCCTGTCCAAAGGCCTCCAAAATCAGCTATCGTCCAACACTTCTTTTTTCGAAAACAGCAGTTCTTCAGCATTTAATCCCTTTCAAATGTATAACCAGATGCCGCAATTTCACTCCTCTTTTAGTGAATCGGATACGTTCAGGAGTACTACTCCTCACACCACTACTGATTCCACTACAGACTTTCTCGTGAGTTACGGAGGCAACAGCAGCCGATTTACGGCGTTCTAAATACACTTGTGTGTGTGTGATTTGTATTGATTTTTTCCAATAAATATATTTGAAAACATGTTTCATGTAATTTATCAACCAATTAATTTATATCCAATAAGAAGGTTATGCTAGGGATCATTATTAGTTTAATCAAAATTGTACCCTGGCAGGCCAACAACAATTTCTTTGAAGTTATAAAGATTATGAATTATGAAAAGAACTTTGTTAGAAAATATAGAAATGAAGTAACGTAATAAACATACTTTTATGAAGTCTTTATGCAGCGTCTTGTCAATTGCTATACATGTTTCGGGAATTATATTCCCCAGTGCTTGTGGTGATATGCCGCACGAAACCTTTAAGTCCTCCATGTTTCTTCAAGTAGCTAGGTAGCGAAGTGTAGCAACGAGGCGATGTTCGGCCGATATTGACCTTCTCATGTGAGTATCCTGCTTTGATATGTAGGGTGTCACAAGTTCCAATAAATAATTGAATTCTGTTTCGGTTATTCTTAAATAATTGGTGTAATTTTTCGCACTGTTCTCCCTAAGGTGATATAAGAGATTGAGGTGAGACCACTTCTCTCTCTCACGAACCCACTGATTGGTCCATTGCGATCTTTTCTTCTTCTTTCTTGTAAAACCCCCAAACTCATCTAATACAACAATAGCAACTGTAATCTTCCAAGAACTCATCCCAACTGCTGGAATGAAACTGGTGAAATGGCGAACAGTTGTTCACATTCCCCTCCACTGTGTGTAGGGAGTGACGAACCAAGAACTTGGTTCGCCGAACTAAGTTCGACGAACCAGGTTCCCATGTGTGTAGGCTGCTTAAGTGTATGAGCTGACGTTGCCACCTATGCACCAAGGAATGTCCTTCCAAAGGGCAAAAGTACAACAAAGTTAACAAAACCGCCATAATTTGTTTTGCTTGCAAGAGGTACACATGCGGAAAGCAGAGTTAAAAACAGTTGTACGTTCCACGTGTGTTGAAGATGGCAAACAGAGTGATCGATCAGTGAATAATTTACTTTCTGAACTTCTTTTTCCATGTTTTTTTTTTTTTTTAAGTTTTGTTAGCAACTAATGTTAATTTAATTCTATTTTTTTCCATTTAAGGTCATTTTAGGTTCAAAATACAAGATACATTTATGTAGATTAAAGGACGATGCAAATCACGCAAAAGGAATTTAGTCTGGTGGTCACAGAATCCCCTCTCCCCCGTTGGTTTGCTAGGGTTAATGCATGATAGAGTGAAAAGAGCCCATCCAGTGGTTCGGATTGCAGATGAGCTGAGTGGTTCCATGACTGTGCTGGGAACAGATATAACTGACTGCAAAGCTTTGTCCTTGTTGTTCCAGAATCCCGCTCCCAGCTCGCACTTCTATCGCCTGACCTCGGCGATACCGCAGTGTCCCGACGACAAGGCCTTCATGGAGACGACCAACGGATCAGACAACAAACACTTCCGCCTGCTACAAAATGGCTCCCTTCAGGTACATTAACCTTGAACCTGCACCCTCGAGTTGGCAACCCTGACCTGGGTGCTCCTTTTCCACTCCATTACATATCCCAGACCACGAAATAGTCTGTATATTATCTAAACAAAAGCCTCCGTGGCTTAGGCGGCAGCGCGCCGGCCTCTCACCGCTGAGTCCGTGGTTCAAATCCCGGTCACTCCATGTGAGATCTGCGCTGGACAAAACGGAGGCAGACAGGTTTTTCTCCGGGTACTCCGGTTTTCCCTGTCAACATTTCATTCCAGCAACACTCTCCACTATCATTTCATTTCATCTGTCATTCATTTAATCCTTGCCCCAGAGGAGTGCGTCAGGCCTCGGCAGCCGGCACAGTTCATATCCTCGCCACTAGATGGGGGCTTCATTCATTCCGTTCCTGACCCGGTCGGAGACTGGAAGCAGGCTGTGGATTTTCATTTTCATTATCTAAACAGTAATCACATTGGTTCGTTCCTCAGTTTAGGGACTGCGACAACGCGGTCATGTAGTCCCGTGTACTTTGGGTGTGTGTAGAATCTGTCTGGTAACCGTTGTTAACTGTGATGACTGTATTAGTGTGTGTTATCTGTTTTAATTCAAGTAAGGACTGCAGACGATTAATTTTTTCAAGTAGTTCCTACTTTTGCTACCAAATGCTACCGTCCACGACACCTAGCTGCAGACGTGGGTACAAAATGCCATCGCAGTCAGCACTTTGCGGCAAACTTTGGAACAAATATAGCGTTATCAAATTAACCTACAAATTTTAGCTTCCACAAGTGTAGTTAATGGAAGGTTCTTTAACATGCTATATATCTATGACATGAGACCGCCGGCTTTACTTCCCTACGGCTGGGATTGAACCCGCGACCTTGGGCATATATGCTCAGCATGCTACCCACTACGCCACCGAAGCCGTTAATAATGAATTTAACCCCCTACTTGTTAGGTGAGGTCTGAGTGACCGGCGATTAATCTTACTTGATCATAGGAACACACAATACAACTATTTACTTGAAATTTGTCGTGTTGGTACTACTCAAACACAGGATACAAATACATATCATCATCATCATCATCATCATCTTGAGCAGTTTCCAACCGCTGGTCGGGTCTGCTTACAAATACATATAATTCTTAAAATCAAAGTATAGGTCTTTATTACGTTTGTAATGCAAAATAATAAAAGTTTTCTCTGATCATTACATTTATTTAATTTAAAAAAATAAAACTTAACATAATATCATTATACAATAGAAACAAATATGGTTCGGTTGACACAATGAAACAGCACGCTGAAAGTGTATCTCCTGTCTCCTTGGTCAGCTGTGAGGTGCCGTCCCTGATATCGCCCGCACGTAACAGTAGCTAGTGCGTTCGGTCAGGTCTGCCAACGACTGAAGAATCAATTTTAGTTCCAAGGTTCCGAAGTTGGCACTGATCAAGGCTCGGCGGGATTTGTTTGCATTCTTTGGATTGCGTTTCCAAGTGGTGTTTGAGGCCTCGTGTTGTTTGTGGTTCCGTCTTCTGATTTGCTTTTACTCAAAAAACATTTCATACGTTACAATAACTGTGACCTGCTATTGCTATATCACGTGCTCTGCTGTTAGTGAGCGTCATCACTGTTACATCCTCCCTCCCTTAAGTTTGAGTAAAAATAAAGTTTGCAATTCAATGTCTTGTTCCCCTTTCTCCTTTCGAATTGTTGCTTAGCGATGGCTAGCAGTGAGAAGGGCAGACGGGTAGACAATCGTGGTCCATAAGTGAGGTTATGGAAGTTTCTTAATGAAAGCAGTTTATATGAACTTGTGTACTCTTGAATAGATCAATATTTAATTGATATAAAATTAAATTAAGATGCTAGAGCCATGTAAGAACTAATCATCATCATCATCATCATCATCATCATCATCATCATCTTGTACAGTTTCCAGCCCCAGGCTGGGTCTGTTTGGAACATAAGTCCTTTCTTCCCACCACCTCTCCGCTGTCACTCCGGTCCGGTCCTCGCCTCTCTTCTTGACACATTCCTCCACTCCTTTCAGCCATCTATCTCTTGGTCTTCCCCTTGCTCATTCCTTCTGCATCTGCATCTCATGTATCCTCTTGGGAATCTTCTTCTCTTCCATTCTCTTTATGTGTCCATACCACCTCAGTCTTCAAGTCTCAGTCCTACCTTGCAAGGGCTCCTCTTTCACTATTCCCCTGACCTTTTCATTCCTCACCCTGTCTCTTCTTGTTACTCCGATCCTACTCCGCAGGAACTTAATTTCACTTGCCTGTATTCTGCTTATGTCTCTTTTCTTCATTATCCACATTTCTGATGCATACTGTAGGTCAGTATCGGGATATAGTAGCTTCTGTATAACACTTCCTTGCTTTTTTGTGGGACATCTTTATTCCACACTAAGCTCCAGTCCTCGCCTCTCTTCTTGGCACATTCCTACACTCCTTTCAGCCATCTATCTCTTGGTCTTCCCCTTGGTCGTTTCTTCTGCATCTGCATCTCATGTATCCTCTTGGGAATCTTCTTCTCTTCCATTCTCTTTAAGTGTCCATACCACCTCAGTCTTGATGTCTCAATCCTACCTAGCAAGGGCTCCTGTCTGCCACGTTCCGTAATCTCTTTGTCATTTCTCCCATTTTCCTCCATTATACTTCCCAAGTACTTGAGACTTTCCACCTTCTTCAGCTGTCCACCTCCAAGTGTTATCCCACTCATTGGTCTGTCCCTTTTCCTGGTCGTTAACAGGATCTCACATTTACTGATGTTGAACTTCCATCCGTACTATCCCACTGTTTCTTCCCAAGCCTTCAGTTGCTCCTGAATTTCCTCTTCCTTGTTTCCCCAGACCATGAGATCATCTGCAAACACCATTGCTTTCATCTTATCTTCTCCTATCTTTCCTGCTATCCGTGTCATTACCTCGTCCATAACCACAATTAAGAGAAGGGGTAACAGCGCACTACTCTGTTTCAGGCCACTCATTTGTCTGAACCAGTCTGTTCTATCCCCTCCAACTTTCACACAACTCACACTTCCACAATACATCTCCTTCACTCTGCCTACAGTGCCATGTTTTCCATTGATTCCCAAACCTTCTCCCTACACACACTATCATACGCCTTTTCGATGTCCAGGAAGGCCATCAACAGATCCTCTCCAAATCCGTAGTGATGTTCCTGGAGCTGTCTCACTGAAAATATGAGATCCACTGTTGATCTCCCAGGTCTGAAACCATACTGCTCCTCTCTCAATTTTCTCTCCACCTTGGCTCGTATTCTACTTTCTAATATATTTTCATATATCTTGGCACAGTGTGGTATGAGTGTGACTCCCCTGTAATTTCTGCACTCCTTTCTGCTTCCTTTCTTAAATATTGGGACAATTAATCCTTTCTTCCAATCTTCTGGGGTCTTTTTCTCCTCCCATATCACCCTCATCACACGGTACAGCCACTGTTTCCCAACCTCCCCTGCTGTCTTCACCATTTCAACACTCACTTCGTCCACACCTGTTGCCCTTCCTCCTTTCATCTTGTCTATAGCCATCTCCAGTTCTCTCCAAGTCAGGTCCTCTTCCATTCCTGTGTTGTCTTCTCCATCTTCCAATACATTGTCTTCCTCCCTATGACCATTTGGATTCAGCAAATCCTCAAAGAACTCTTTCCACACTGTCTTGAGTGTCTCTTTGTTGTGAACTTCATTTCCGTTTCTGTCCACGATTACTACATCCTCTCGCAGACCTCTTCTCTTACTTTTGACCATCCCATTAAGTACTTTCTTATTTCCTCTGCTGTCTTCCTCCATCATCTCTGTCCACTTTACCATCCACTTCTTCCTCTCCTCTGCAACAATCTTGTGTGCTTCTTTCTTCTTTATCTTATAATCTTCCCTTGCTAGATCAGTTCTTTCCTGGAACCACACTCTGAAAGCCTTGTTCTTCCTTCCCACAGCTTCTTTTACTCTCTCATTCCACCATGGTGTCTCTTTACACCGCTTTCTGTTGCTTGTTCTTCCACATACTGCCACTGCAGCTTCCACCCTTGTGTTTTTGAATTGCTTCCATTCCTCTTCCCCTGTTTTAGGATTGTCTGTTGGCATCCTTTCCCTTATTATCTGCTGGAATTCTTCCTTGACTTCCTTTTCCTTCAGTTTCCATACGTTGATTCTTCTTTCCTGGTACTCTGTCCTCTTGCTATCCTTAACAACTCCCAGGTTCATAACAAGTATTCTGTGGTCGCTATCTAAGGCCTCTGATGGTATTACCTTTATATTTCTGATACTTCTCTTCATTTCCCAGTCGTACAGCATGTAATCTACCAAAGATTTCTTTGTTAAATCACTGCTGTACCGCGTTACCTTGTGGCTTTCTTTCTTCCGGAACCAGGAGTTGCCTACCACTAAACCGTTTCTCTTGCAAAAATCCAGCAACTTTCTCCCTTCTTCATTCCTGCTGCCCCATCCTTCTGCTCCCATTACATTTTCATATCCTTGCCTTTCACTTCCTGCATGTGCATTCAAATCTCCCATGACAATGATGCTCTGACCATTCAACTGCTGTTGTAGCTCCTCCTCAAAGTCTTCTTTCTCTTGAGCTGTACATCCAACTTGAGGGGCATATACCTGGGCTATCTCCAGGCTTCTTCCGTTTACAGTTACTCTGATCTTTATAATCCTGTCACGTATTCCCTTTACCTCTTCCTTCATTCCATCTCTCACAACTACTCCTACTCCGCTGCTCCTTCCTTCACTGTTCCCACTCCAGTACAACCGGTACCCTTTCCTCAGTTCTCTGCGACCTTCTCCTTTCCATCTTGTTTCTCCCAAGCCCAGTACATCCAGTTTTCTTCTCTCCATCACATCTACAATCTCCTCCACTTTTCCTGTCAGTGTCTGTATGTTTAATGTCCCAACTCGTAGTCCATTAGCATATCCGGGTCGTCGTCGTTTGCATCCGAGGCTTGTTCCTGTTTTGAAAGCAAATACCCCTCAGGGGTTCACATATAGTGGGACGTGGGTTGGCGACCACGGGCCCCAGCTGAGTCCGGCATTGCTTCCACTTACTTGTGCCGGGCTCCTCTCCGTCTTCTTTCATGTCGACCGTCCTTGGTCAACTCTTGTTCTCTTCCGACCCCGACGGTATTAGGTTATCCGAGACCTAGGGAGTCTTTCACTTTCCCGCCTTAATTGGCCCTTGTCTCATCTTTCCTGATACCCTCCTTCTGTGAGGGGTCAGCCTTCTTTTTCTTTTCCTTTTACCTCCTGCCTTGTGCTCAAGGCCCTTAAGGAGGCAGGGTGTATGTAGCCCCACCACTTCTGGTGCACCCTGGATAATGCTACACCCTCAGGGGCTCATGGCTGGTGAGTTCGGGAGTTGGCGACCCCGAGGGATTCCTGAGCTGGGTCCGTTATCCACTTTTGTCCCTTACCTTTGGAGCGGACCCTCTCCTCTCTCCCCTCTCCTCTCCTCTCCTCTTTTCATTATATTTCCTTTCTCTTTAAGATTCCCGCACTGTTTTTGTTACTTGGTTCACCGTGTATCTAAATTCCCTTTTAGCGATTTTTAAGGCATTTTTGATCTATGTTGCATTTTGTAAGTTTTTTCGATCTAAATTATATCTCACGATTGTTTTCAACCTCAATTGCATTTTGTAAAGATTGACAATCTAAATTGCTTTTTGGTAAGTCTTTCAATGCAGGTAGCCGGGCCTTTTAGTGAGAATTTTGAATTTCAATGTCATTTTTTAAGTATTTTCAACCAAAACCGCATTTCGCACGAATTTTGAATCTAAATTGCATTTTGTTTGGTGGGCATTTTGCACATATTTTGATTCTTAATTGCATTTTGTGGGTATTTTGAATCTAAATTACATTTTGTCAAGTATTTTCAATCTAAATTGGAATTTGTAAGTATTGTCAATCCACATGAGTCGTTTGAATCTACCGTACATTTTGTAAGCATTTTCAATTTCAATTGCATTTTGTAAGTATTTTGAATTTCAATTGCAGTTTGTGAATAATTTGGATTGGAACTGGGATATTTCAATCTGAATTGCATCGTGTATTTTCAATTTCAATTGCATTTTGTAAGTATTTTGAACCTCAATTGCATTTTGTACGTAATTTCGATCTTATTTGCATTTTGTAAGTATTTTGAATTTCAATTGCATTTTGTAGGTATTTCGACGCTACATTGCATTTTGTACGTATTTTGAACCTAGCCTTCATTTTGTGGGTATTTTTCAATCTATTCCTTTTGTGAATCTTTTCGTTCTAAATTCCCTTTTGTAAGAACATTTTGTGAGTTGTTTCCATCTGAGTTTCTCTTTGTACGTATTTTCCGTCTCACATAATTTTCGTTCTGGTTTCCATTTCATTATCATTTTCGCTTATCACCCAGTTCATTAGGGGCCGATAACCTAGATGTTAGGCCCCTTAAAACAACAATTATCATCATCATCATCATCATGAAAGCAAATATAATATCCACTACTGGCTTGGTAGGCCTATCGTAGCTTCACCAGAGCCCCGTCAGCCGTCACTTTTCAGGGTTCCCATAGGGCCTTCACAGCGATCCCTGGGCACACGAAGTCCCCACTGTACTTCACCCCTACAGGCAATCCCCTACTTCATGCCGTCTCCCACCACGTGGAGGAGGGGTTGGACTTGTGGGAGACCGTGTTAGAACTAATTTTAGTAAATGTGTTACCAACATTGAAGTAATTGATTGTTATGTTTCTTTTTAAAATCACCAAGCATATGCAAAGTATTTCTTCGGAGACGCATAAATATTTCATATTACGCATACATATTACAATAATTCCGTTTTTTTCAAGCAATACCGTTGGTTTACGTGCGATATAGTACTCATTCATATGGCATTTCTCTCTTTGTGTTAACAGAATTGCCAGAACGCAACATAGCCCGAGCAGTGATTCCAATCCGTGGGATGTGTCTCAAATTATGGGACATTTATACAAATACTTTTAGGAAAGGGATAAAGGTGTTTTTTTTTAGCAAAACGTGAGGTGAATTTGGGATATTTAGCCGATGTCATATATCACCAGCTGAGCGGCTATTAATACATAAAAGCTTCGCTTGCACAGCAAACGTGCCCAATAGGTACGATCCATACATGCCGATAGATTAAAAATAAACCTTTTACGGAAGTAGAGTACGGTATTACATTACTATCGCCAACTGCCGCTTGTGCGATAACAGACAGTTTTAGAGATAACTTATGTTTTGTGCTGTTGTGAAATCTTTTTCTAAATTCAATGACTTATACAGGGAAAGATAAACATCTCAATCTTTAAATGAATAAAATGGTGTATTAAGTGAATGTTTAAGTGTATGATAGTTTACAAGACAGTTGTGTGTTTCGCTGAAATCAATTTTATGGTGAACTTTACTCCGGCACTAGATCTCATGGGGCCCCTATGAAGCGTTTTAAAGACCAGCTAAAATACATCATGAAGGCGACTGGTATATCTATCCACTCATGGGAAACATCTGCTGCGTACCGTTTACTGTGGCGGAACACTACATCGAACGCTGTCAACTTCTTTGAAGAAGAACGTCGCAGACAATGGAGAGGCCAAACGACAAGCAAGGAAGCTTCGTCAATTACAACCCCGCCCTCCCCCGACCATTCAGTGCAATTTATGTGGGCGCATGTTTCATGCCAGGATTGGCCTGTTTAGTCATCAGAAACACATCCACAAGCTAGTTTGAAAAGCTCTATGCAGGCAGAAGTATGTGTACTCGGAATCGAGTTACAGCCGACGACGAGCACACATGGTATCCTATTGCAATTAGAGAAACACTATCGAGACTTGAGAGCATATTTTTTATTCATTATACATTTGTTTTGATCATGTTGGAATAGCAGGTAATGAAGAGGCAGACAGATTAGCAAAAAAAGGTACCAAACTACAACAACCTGTCAGTCAGACTGATTTTATGTCAGCAAAAAGTATCTTGAAAAATACTATCAAAAATAGGTATGAAGAAATGGCAAAGAAAACAGCAGAAACCAAATTATGGAAGGACATTGATGCTAAAGGGGATCAATATAAATTAACACCAAGAAGAGAAGCTGTAGCCTTCTGCAGACTTAACACTGGCCATGACTGCCTTGCAGCTCATCTGAAACGAATCAACATCCTGAGATCTGAAGAATGCACACTTTGTCACGAACCTGGAAGTAATATGGATAAGGGGCACCTGCTACATTGCAACAAACTTGATGTGGCTGCTAGAACTTGAGGAAACCTCACACAACTCTATTGGAACGCAAGAAAGGCGATGGATTGGAATCCGAGCTAGCCATAGGAAACAACAACAACAACATTTGTTTTGAACAAAATAAATTTTTACGTGGGACATTCTCTACTGAAAAGGGACATTCTGAAAAGAAAGTTGGGATTTTCAGGTTTGAGAGGTTGGCAACTCTGAGCCCGAGGCGACATATAAACTCAGCATGCTACCAGCTCCACCACCGAAGCCGCTATAATAATGCAGATTGAAGTGTTCTATTAACGGTCAACACAATTACAGTAGACGGGAACACACAAGATATTTAACACGTTTTATGTACAAATATCCAATTAAGTACCGTACCGTTACTCCCTCCCCCAAAAGGTGTTTGTTTCATGTTAGGGTGTAATTGTGTCCTACAGCTGTCTGCCGAGGGAAGAACCATTCCACCCGGGATGTACTGCGGGGACTACACGTCGGACGGCGTCTCGCACGAGGTGGTGTTTGCGTGCCTCTCGGAGGACGACTTGGCCGCAGAACTCAGATACAAGCTGTACGGGGTGGGCCTGGTTATGTCGTCCATCATTCTTCTAGCCACCGTGCTGGTCCAGTGGCTCACTCACGCCACCAACAGACTGCACGGCTTCCTCGGCTTCACACACAACTGCTGCATCTTGGTGGGCTTCGCCATGCTGTCCTACAACCAGCTGGGGCCCAACAAGCCCTCGCACCACATGTGCCTCCTTGTCGGTGAGTACACAATTTATGTCGTGTTTCTTCTATAATTCAAAGATCTATTACTCGAATACTTCGCTAACTCAAGTGAGGTTTGCTCCCCAGACATCTTCTATATATATAAATGTTACGTGATAATTTGTGTGTGTGTATGTCTCCTATGCGTTCATATATTATTCGGCCGATTGCGATGAAACTTGGCTGAGATGTTGAGTACACTCGAAGGAAAGTTACTGGCTTAGTAAATCCATATTACAATAGGTAGCGCATAAGTAGACTCAACAAATGACCGACGACGTGCGAAGCGTTTCAACAAAGTCCCGTATGCGTTCATATATCATTCGTCCGTTAGCTATGAAACTTGGATGAGATGTTGAGTACACTCCAGGGAAGGTTTCTGACTTAGTAAATCCATTTTACAATAGGTAGCGCACGAGTAGATTCAACAAACGAGCGATGGCATGCGAATCGTTTCAACAAAGTCCCGTAAGCGTTCATATACCATTCATCCGATTGCGATGAAAGTTTGATGAGTTATTGTGTACACGCCAGGAAGGATTTTGACTTAATAAATCCATTTTACAGTTGGTAGCGCACGATTAGATACACAAATGAGTGACGACGCGCGAAGCATTTCAACAAAATCGCGTATGCGTTCATATAGGAGGACCATTCATCCATTGCGATGAAACTTTGATTAGTTGTTGTGTACACTTACGTGAAGGTTTCTAACTTAGTAAACCCATTTCACAGTAGGTAGCGCACGAGTATATTCAACAAATGAGTGACAGCGCACGAATCGTTTAAACGAAATCCCGTATGCGTTCATATTGCATGCATCCGATTGCGTTGAAACTTTAGTTGTTGTGCACGCTCCCACGAATGTTTCTAAATTAGTAAATCCATTTTACGATAGTTTACAGGCAGTTAAATTGAAGAAACAAAATTACCACGTCAACACTTTCTTTGATTGACATTGCAACGCATGCCGGATAAAGGTTGTAAAATATAATTGTATCTTTAACTCAAAGTTGGGGTGAGTATGCAGTTTAGGTGTGGCATGGGAATTACAATATGGTCTGTGTAGCTTATTAAGGCTAGATGTCAGAGCGCACCTCACACAGTTAGGGTAAGCCAGCTAATCAGTGGTGATTCCTCCATGTAGGACGTGGGTCAGCTCTCAGCTGAAACTGTTTAAAAAAATTAAATTGATTGTTTTGTAAAATAGTCGTTTGGGCTACCTTGCGCGCCCTCTCGATAAGCTCTGTCTCACTATCACTGTCAGTACTTGTAACTAGTTCTACATTTCACCCCTAGATGGGTGAAGTGTGACCTTCACCGCCCGGAGTAGAAAGCTGAGGAAGGAAGCCTTGCATCCTCAAAGCCGTGTTTATTGCTTTAGTAATGTATGGCAGCCCTTGAGGGGGAACGGGCAGGTTTGGTCTGTTTAAATGGCGCTCTGAGGACGTTGACTGAGTTCCTCAAGTCTCGCTATTGGTTGAATTAAAACCAACACTACGGGCTTATTGGTTACGATTTTGCGCGGTCAGAATGGATAGTCTGTTTTTAGCGTGTGCACATCTTTGGAGTGGTATTCGATTACGGTATATTGTATTGTGTAATGTGTTGGTGCTTGCCACGGTGGGTGAGTGGTTATAGTGTTGGACTACCAACCCCAAGATTGCAGGTTCGCTCCTGACCATGGTAAGTGATTTTTGAAAGGCGACAAAAATCACGACACTCATGTCATACGTTGTTGGCATGATAAAGAACCCATTTGAATTCAGTAGGCCGTGTTCAATGGCAAAATTAATCTCGGGATTTTCCGCCAACACAAAGTTCCTCCATTCTCTACTTGAAAGCGCTGTAATGTCAAGGAGTTTAGATATCTAACCTCATTGACTTTCATAGCGTTCAAGGGAACGACGAAATTCGACATGCAAGCTACCCTCTGGGTGTCAATTAACAAAGCTTGCACCAGGCACCCGAGACCATACGATATTATTATATTATTATTATGTGTTGGGAATATTGCTGTGCGACTAAATATTAGACCGAGTCTGAAGAAAGGTTTGATAATAAATGTGAAGAATGTACTCTGGTGGACTGTAATTTATCGCGCTGGGATTTCAACTCGCTGGACTTCTGTGGAACATTTTTGTAATTATATTACATATATTACACAGTTATATACAATACATGTTGATACAATTAATACACTGTCTCTCGTTCGATATAATGTTCCGAGACCACTAGAGAACAATAGTGACACTGGCGAAGGAATGTACGGTACTTGGGTGCGGGGTGGTGCAGGAGGCACACCCCTCACAACCAGTGGAAATAACGGGACTCGCCACGAAAGCGAGTCAGTATGCCTTCCTTCGGAGGGGAAGTAAAGCCGGCGGTCCCATGTCATAGATTTATGGCATGTTAAAGAACCTTCCACTAATTACACCAGTGTGAAGCTAAATTGTATAGGTTAAGAATGTAAACAACGCTCTTAGGTTCCTACGTTCGTTGCCAAGAGCCGACTGCGGTGGCGTCAGGTAGCTAAGTTCTGAACTTGGCCTAGTAGCGTTGATGGTGGCGCTTGGCAGCAAAAGTAGGAACTATTTGAAAAATTCAAAAGTCTGCAGTCCTTACTTGAATTAAAACACAGATAACACACACTAATACAGCCATCACAATTAACACCGTTTAACAGACAGATTCTACACACACCCAAAGTACACGGGGCTACATGACCGCCTTGTCGCAGCCCCTAAACTTAGGAACCAACCAACCAACCAGAAAGCGAACCGAGGCCTGGCGAACAGGTTCACACTTGTTCCTAAACAGAGTCTAATATCTCAATTTAGTCCAGCTATAGTAATTACCTTAAGTTAAGCCTATCATATTAAGCAGTCGCCACTGCAGCTAATTATGGTTTGGAAAGCAGCCCGCACCAACTGGAGAGGAACATGGAGAGAGGAGCGGGCAAGACATACAGCTGGAAATGAAGAGATGAGAAACAACAAAGTTAAAGTGGTATGGTCACATGATGAGGATGGAAGAGGACAGAGTACCAAAGAAAGCTTTTTCCGAAAAGATAACGGGGGAGAGACCACGAGGAAGACCCCGAAAGAGATGGACGGATACAGTCGGGGAGTGCATAGAGAAGAGGGGAAGAAAACCTGAAGATGTAGGCTACTTAAACAAGTAGTTCTGTGAAGAACTATACAGCCTACTTATGCTAATTGCCTCTATCAACATACAACATTTCAGTTTGATTGCTATAATTGATTCGTAGATATTGAAAACCGTTTAGATATTTCACCATGTTGGATTTTTTTAATATGTAGGCCATAGAGTTATCAACTATTAGATGACGATTTTTGCGTAGGTTCATAATTCCAAGTGTCACTTCGATCGCATGATTAATACACAAGAAATAAAAACTTAATTTTCAAATTTCGCACAGCCGCCATCTTTAGGTTATGTGGCCAGTGCATTACAATGTGTATAAACATTTACTGTACCATATTTCACTGCGCTCAGATGGTTAATTAGCGAGAAAAGTCTATTGAAATGTTTCACCTTCGCTTGACCGCCACGTTCGTTTTGTATTTTACAGGTTTTTCCAAGTCTCATGGGTAAACTCTTTATCACCGTACAGAATTTCAGGGTGATATCGGTAATAGTTTCGGAGATATAGAATGCCGGTGAAATATTTTGCACAGCCACTATGTTGGATTGGTGAGACGTAATAACATTTGAAGGGCACGGTCTGGGTCGGATAAAATAATACTATGACCTTACCGAGTTTCATTGAAATCGCTCCAGCCGTTTAGAAGTTATTATGGGGCGCACACACACACGGAAAAAAGGTGATCTCTTAAGCTAAAATAGGCTAAAAGGAGAGGAGTGGTGGAGAGACTGGTCTTTAATTCACAACCCGACCCAGGAAGCTGGAAACGAGATGATGATGATGATTATTATTTGAGGTTGTTTGTTCTTAGCAAGTTTATGTTCAGTTTAATAATGATACAATGTTATTGGTTTTACGTCCCTTTTAACTACTGAAGCTTTTAGAGACGCCGGAATGTTGCCCCGAATGTGATCTTTAACCCTGACTTAGAGCCCTGCGCGGATAAACAAAATGTTATCCACATCCGCTCCGCATCCACACAACTGTTATCCGCCCCACATTTTCCCGTTTGTTATACGAATCTACTGGCATTAGAATCATCATCATCATCTGTATTCTACTCCAGTTGCCCGGGTGTAGTTTACGAGCGCCCTCCACTTGCGTCTGTCCATGTACCATTCTACCCCAGCTAACTCCCCTTGTTCCTATGTCCTCCTTCACCTTCCTACCAACCACATCTGTGTGTTGTCTTTGTTTTGCTATCCTCCCCTCGTCCATTCGCTTGACATGGCCAAACCATCTCAAACGGGCCCTGGTCACTTTTTAATTAGATAAAGCATAAATTACTAAAGCGACATATTTATAGCCTACATTTGAGGAGAAAGTCGATCCCTTAGTCATGTAAGTCAACTGCTATGTTACACAGCCCTTTCCTGTTCGGAGTGTTAATTATGCCTAATGACGTAATTTGATTGAGTGTAGCTTGAATTTGTCATGAATAAAGAAAAAATGGAAAAATATGTCATGTCATATTAAGCATGTGGGTCCTAGTAATGATATCAAGCCTAAACAAGTTCGGATTGTATTCTAAAAACTATCCGCAGCTCACCCGCTCTCCGCTCTCCGCTCAGCCATGCAAACTATATCCACATCTACTCTGACTGCGCCAGGATTCGATCCTGCTACCTTGGGCCAAGCGGGCGAGAAAGTTACCGCTGCACCACTCAGCTAGTTTATGTGGACAAATGGGAAAAGGGACGTATTGAGCGCAAAGTGAGACAGACGGTGTTCTCTTGACCACGGATACACCAGTCATTTTAAAGGCAAAACAGACAAAAATACATTCACAGACAGAACTGAAGAATATGAGCAGAAAGTAAACAAGCAATTTGAAAGTCGGGCGACAGAAGATGAGAGTAGCCCTAGATTAGTTCAAAAATGTAACTGAAGAGCACGCAGAATCGCTTTCAATACGAATGTTCCTGAACACCAGTTTGGATACGATCCGATCCCAGAATTTTACCGTAGGGGTTCCCAACCTTTTAACAACTGCGTACCACTTTAAATTTTTAGAAATTTTGGCGTACCAACAGTCGTTTGGGTATATTTTTTTTTAGAAACATATATTTACTGTCTGAAAAGTGCCCAATGGCTTCTATTATTTTAATTAAATTACCGAGAAGACTTCATATTTAATTATTACTATTATTATGTGCGAATGGACCCAGATGGATCACGCAGTACCTTTCTGATCTTCCATATAGCCCTCATTCTCTATCTCCGTGGGCCATCCTCCTTTTCTGGTCTCTTTGGAGCTTCATTGATCCATTTACCCTACATCGGAATATGTTCCTGTCAAAGACTTCCACTGTTCTAACTTGGTCCTGTTTGACTTGCTGAATCCACGGTATATGCTTCAGTTCTTCTGCGTAGGTCATGATCTTGTAAGCCTAGTCGGTGGAAGTCTTGGAACATGTCCATAAAACTTCAATCTTAGTTTTCTGATGTCCGCCGCAAGATTAGATAATTTCTCAGTTGCTTTACGAGATTTTAACCTGTATCCATCTTCTGTTCTTTCTGGGCCAAGAATTTTCCTCAAGATCTTTCGTTCTTCCTTTAGGATATTTTCCAAGTCACTCTACCGTTCCTGTTAAGTATTAGAGTTTCACTTGCATGCAGAGCTTCCGGTTTGATCACTGTGTTGTAGTGTCTGATCTTTGAATGTGTGCACACGTTGTAGATGTCGCGCTTTCTCCCATATGCTCTCTTCAATTTCTGTAGCCGAACTCTTTGTGCTTCTTTTTCTAAACCTTTTGGTTCCAAGATCTCCCCGTGGTAGTTACTTGAAGTGTGAGACGCGATTGATCTTTCCATATTTGCTGTTCAATTTCTGGATTATTAATGCACTGGTATTTTTTTTCAACCTTTTATGAAGACGACAATAAATATATGTAGACTTTTACCAATTTTTTATTGCTAATTTTTATTTAAAAATATATAAGTTAGAGATATATGTATATTAATAACATTTTTATAATAAAGGAAAAAATAAAACGATTATTTCAAATTACAGTTTTATTTATTACTCATAGGTTTGAAACATACAATTTTATATAATTAGTACTGTACCCATGTGATGTTTTCCATGGAAAATATGCTTCCGCCTCCAGCCAGCTCTAAGTCCTCCCACTGAGCGGTCACATATTTAGGATTTGGTAACTAACAGGTATCAACTCTACAATAAGACACACAAATCTATTCTATTGAATTTAAATGAGTTAAATCATGACATAAACACAGCAAGAACATCTTACATTTACATTTAATATCACCAAGAAAGCAATAAAATAAGCGTCCAGATGATACAACAATAAAAAGACAAACCTTTAATTTACTATCATCTCTGCTCTCCATGGCTGGTATCCTAATCCCATGATTAGATCTCAAACCAGTCCATATGGTTCCAACAACCATCCTGTGTTAACTTGAATTTCACAAAAATCCAAACCCTAATAATTCCACCCTTAATAAAAATTGTTCACACTTTATCACATCACTTGATCCAAATAAATTGTTGATTTTAATTTACACTGTGTGATCACCATTGTAACCACTGAATATATGTGCCTCTGCACTTGTTCATTTAACCATAATCAACTATAATCAATCCCATGCATAGTGCATACGGGTCTGCTATCTTACATTATAATCTTACAACTTTTACTACATTAAACAATGCATACAATTCATATACACAATTGGTGCGTGTTGTCTTCCTCTTTCCCCCTTCAAAACACTACCTGAGTCTACCATGCTTCCTCCATAACTCTTTAGTGTTAGCCCCACCATATGCCTTTGATTTGGTCATTTCAAGTCATTAATTAGTTATCCTTGTGTCAAGCCGTTAATCTATGCTACCCGTTCGCTTAGAATAGCGTAAAATGTGGGGTTTATTCCTTCAAACTAAGCGGTTTTTTTTTTCAGTGCAAAATTACAATATTTACCAATTTCTAATTGGGCCAGATATTAAGATATCTCAAAAGCCTCCGTGGCTTAGGCGGCAGCACGCCGGCCGCTCACCGCTGGGTCCGTGGTTCAAATCCCGGTCACTCCATGTGAGATCTGTGCTGGACTAAACGGAGGCAGACAGGTTTTTCTCCGGGTACTCCGGTTTTCCCTGTCAATATTTCATTCCAGCAACACTCTCCACTATGATTTCATTTCATCTGTCATTCATTTCATCATTGCCCCAGAGGCGTGTGTCAGGCCTCGGCAGCCGGCACAGTTCATATCCTCGCCGCTAGATGGGGGCTTCATTCATTCCATTCCTGACCCGGTCGGAGACTGGAAGCAGGCTGTGGATTTTCTTTCATTAAGATATCTCAATGATTTTTCGATAGCAATATACTGTATCTTAACACACATAATTGATATTCATTTCCATAATACTCTATATCATTTCAGGGTACCAAATTTACATGTTCATAATTGCTACTTCCTTATAAGAAGTGGCTGAGGTCTGGCCGACCCTTCGTCTCGCACACAATAGCAGCTCACAGCGGGGTTCGTGACAAAAACATGGCCGCCTTCTTCTTTCTCTGTCACACACTGACTTCCTTTCTCTCTCATTCAGAGCGATCTTCGCCTAGTCTGTCACAAAGTATCAACAAACCGACCAAAGGTTTCCATTGTCGTTTGTCCACGGGCAATCTGCTTCTTACAGAGTTCATTTGGGAAGACGGAACTGTTTAAATATCCTATCATTAGGTTTAATGGGTAGCCTGCGTGGCTCATTTACATATCAATCAGAGGAAAGAGATTCAGCTAAGCAAGGAGTCCTGTGGATTGTCGGTGCTAAAGTTTAAATACGGTAGGGTGTCTCAGTTATCCCTCCGCGCCATTATCACACTCCCCGAGGTGATTAATTCAATTATTCAGCTGGCTAAGGGTGGTATCCTATGTGAAGTTGGGTGTCCTTGTTTGCCCCCCCACACACACACACACACACAATGGCGATCCAATGCCTTGCCGCTAGCAAATGCAGATTTGGGTTAGGCTTCCCTGACCTAATAATCCCAATTGCTTAATATACTATTCGTATGCCCTTGGCTATACGAGAATTATACGATAATTAGCGTACCTGACATCCTGACTACCGATGTTAGTGACCTGTTCCTCGCATCTTAAAGAAAAAAAAATATCTGGCATTTATTCTTACATTGCTTATCATTAAGCAGCACTCCAAAATCTCTGTTAAACATTTCCGTTTCCATTGCTATATTATTTCATTACTTCCCGTACATTGTTACTACTTGATCACTTGTGACTTTATTACATTGACATAACATTTAGCGGTCCCTCGTTTTGAACAGCTCTGCTTGGCTCTGCAGTTATTACCTTTAACGTGTATACAAAAATATCCCTGATGTTTACAATCATTTCTTACAATCACTGACATACCTTAGCTTGACTCGACACAACGTACCATCATTATAATGAACGTCCGTGTACATTATTGACTTGACCATTCAATCAACTCGCCATTTACTATTACTTCTGCAATGAACTTGACTTTACTTATGACTTGACGTAAATCAATCATCTTTAAATCTGCAAAATAGTTTAACATAACAATGAGGAATGCAAGTCATTCCTTCATAGACTCAAAATTTATCTGGCATATCATTACTCTACACATTGGCATATGGTGTGCTGCACTTCTACAATATAATCATGGTTTTAGGTACTTACGTCTGCTTCTCCGGTGGTCTCGCCCACTTATACTCCGCTTTGCCCACCATATTGGCATTATTAGCAAGCCATATCCACTTTCAAAACACACACTTTGCGTGGATTCTTCAATAATAACTTCACCTTACACCGATACATTTGTATGTAGCCCAGGAAAATAAGTTTTTAGGTCCAAAATAATGTTATAAAGCTATTATTTTCAGAACCCATTAATTCGACCATAGGGAACAACATATCAAAATACTCGGGCGTACATGTGCCGGCTTCCTTGATTTCCAGGCCTGGAAACCTGGAATTCCAGGAATTCTTCATCGCCTTCCTGGAACGCCCGTAAAAACCGTACGACTCGGCCTAGGTAGACAAAAGTAGTATCAAATGAAAGAAAAAAGCATGCAGATTCCATATATAAGACTTTAGGCAATGTTTTTCTCCATTCGGGGTAGATTGTAACAAAAAACGCGCGAAATTCAAAATTATTGAGGTTTCATTTTTGCTGCAGGAACAGCAATGACTGAAAATGAAGTACATACCAAAAAATCATGCGTAATATAAGAAAGACCACATTTTTAGCTTTCAGACTAACTGTCATGTTTGCTTTACGTTTATTATTGAAAAGTTATAACGAAAATTAAACGTGTAGTAGCTGTCAGTTGACAGTGCAGGATTGCGTTGTGTCGTCGGGGGTTTAGGTTTAGACTATTCGGTTAGCACCTGGAAAGTAAAGGTTGAGATAATGATTTTTGTTCTACGGAATCAACACAAGATGCATTTTTTATTTACACACATAATAATTAAGTATGAGTTAAGCCTTCGAAATCATAGGAAAAAGGGATTGGATGAAAAGGTGTAATACAGAAAACTGGTAGTTTAACTGACATAGGGTGTATCTAGACCTGATCTGTTTCATAACGATGTACTGCGTTATCACAATTTTGTCCGTGACATTGAGAGCACATTTCTGAGCACTCTTGGCCGGATCGTCTACATCCACAACGCACTCCGCAGTCCGTCTTGCAATCGCAGGCAATTAGGAGGAGAAGAAAGTCAGGAGCTGGTGGCAGGGTTGTGGGAACGGGTAAAAGATAGTTGTCAATGGTTTGCCAGCTCCACTCTGTTGGATTGAGGTTTCTTCCCAGCCATTCTTGAACCTAAAATCAAACTCAACTTATTTAACTCTCCTGAGAAATACTAGAAAAATAATATATACGTGTAGTGTAAAGTTACCTGCAAGTAAGTCCACATTGAGTGCTGCCGTAGAGCTTCCCTTGTTGGAGGAAGAGTCGCAAGTTCAAACTGAGAAGTCAGAGCTTGGCGCTCAATGGTCATCTGGTACAGACGATGTCGAAGAAAATCGATATTCTCCAATTCATTTCCTCCAGGATACAGTGCCCTTATGAACTTTTCTCCAACAGTGCAAACTTCTTCGCGACTCACAGATGGATTTGTATATGTATTGGCAATTTCTCTCGAAGATCCACACTTTTTTGAAGCGATTTGTAAGCCTTCTGCCCGTAGATTGCAGATGTTTTATCACCACCTGAGACAGCATGGGAGTACAGCACGAGGTTCTTCATGTCATTTATTTCATCTTGAATAGCACAACTATCGTAAATCTTTCCGGGGCACTTGGAAGTCCCTGGGTTCAGCATGAAGACATCTCCCGTCTGACGCCTAGCAATCAGCATTGGCAGAAGATCGGTATCGTTGCCGACTACAACTACAGACTTCCCCAAGCTCTCTATCTCCAAAGCAGTGTACACGATGAGAGGATCGGGCTGGTATACACGAACTTTTACAGCTTCAAATCTTGAAACAAGTACAGTACATCAATAAGTCGAGATTTGTTTCTCCTGTTCGTCAGAAGTCCGACTGTGATGTTGTCGATGTCAAATGTTCGGTAAAGTCGATATCAAAACAGGTCCTTCTTGCAGCGCGTCGCCTTTGCTCCGCTTCTTTCGTAGTTGGCTGGCCATTGTAACGGTCGAAAACGTGTCTGACGTAAAGGTCGCAAATTTCTCCGTATGTTGCCAGCGTACATGAGATAGCCTCCGTCAATGACATTCGTGGTCTCTGGACAAAATTGATCGCCAATTTGTGAGTGCTTAAAGAGAGACGCAAACGCTGACTTGTCCGTTTTGCGCATTGAACATCCGTCAAAAAGAGAGGGTGGAGTTGGCGCCAGCTCATATTGAAAGTAATCCGCTTTTTCAGTTTCGTTTCTTAAAACACACACTATTCTCATAAATAGCTGACTCGAGTCTACGGGCGTTACTTCATTTCTGATCGTCACAGTGCCGCTCATAGCTGATAGGGGGACAACCTTTGACTTTTTTGAAATTTGTTTCGTCTGTAACTTTTGAACTATAAGACGCAGAACAAGAACAATAGCACCTCTGTAAAGCTTGAAGGTTGCTATTTCTTATGTGAGGTATATTGCTTTGCGTAAGTAGCCGTCTTAGTCTGCTAAACGTGCAAACAAATTCTAACCTAAAATTTAAATTTTCCTTTTTTTTTTTTTTTGTTACAATGTACCCCGAAAGCAGAGAAAACATTGCTTATAGTACTATTTATGGAATCTGCATGCTTTCATCATCATCATCATCATGTTTACCTACGCAGAGTTGTTTGGTGTTGACTCCCGTCCTGTAATACCAACTTACCTTCGGGTTAAATTTGTTTCGTCTGTAACTCTTGAATTATTAGACGTAAAACAAAAATAAGACCACATCTTTCAAACTAGAACGATGCTCTTTCTTATTTCAGGTGCATTTTTTTGCATGAGCTGGCGTCTTAGTCTCAAATAAACGTGCACCAGAATTCAAACATACAAGAATTTTGAATTTCGCGTGTTTGTTTGGTTACAATCTCCCCCGAAATGAGAAAAATATTGTCTAAAGCCTTATATATGGAGTCTGCATGCTTTTCTTTTTCATTTGACACCAGTTATGTCTACCTAGGCCGAGTCGTTCGGTTTTTATGGGCGTTCCAGGACAGCGATGAGAAATTCCTGGAATTCCAGGTTTCCAGGCCTGGAAATCAAGGAAGCCGGCACATGTACGCCCGAGTATTTTGATATGTTGTTCCCTAGGGCCAAATTAATGGATTCTGAAAAAATTAGCTTTATAACATTTTTTTTTTTTTTTTTTTTTTTTGAGGTTAAGGCGATATTTTGACTTAAATGCCTGGGCTAATGAAGCTAATGCTTCGTTCTGACACTTCACATTTTATATTTAGCATTAGACTTGAAATATACTTAAAAACACTTAAACACTCGATATGTATTTACACTCGGCCTCATTCGGCTATTGCCCCTGCACAATTTCAGAAATACAGGTTCCGTCGAGTTTCCTCCCCGATCGATGCCTGACTCCTGACATGACAGTCTCGTGCTCTCTACGTGAAGACGTCTACTTGGTACGATTGCGGCAGTCCCTCGCAATCCCCAAAAGTTCTATTCTAGCGATACTGATTACGTCCCTAGATGCATGTACTCTTCCTACACCTTTGTACATATTACAGATTCTCCACTGCTGTAAATGGTACACATTCGCACATTATCGATACAGACTTGAATTGCGCTGTATTACATATTAAGTACTTATAAAATTGTGACATTCTGCTATCACTTCTTCTAGCAAGTATTGCTGTTCATGTGCGCTTATTGAAAACTTAATTTCACCTTCACTGCTTACTTGTAAGTTGTACATTATACTTGTATAGAAATATACAGTCTTTAAATAGCGCGTCCTATCTTTTAGTTCTGAGCGATATGCGCTCCACATTGTTCCATTATATTATGCAGTACACTTGTATGAAAGATAAAGTCTTAGTGTATGGCGTCCTTTCCTGGACCTGACATGCGCTGCGCATGGTGATATGGTTCAACTGACCACGCTTCCTTCCTTCTCCGAGCTTATAAAGGATTTAGAGCAAAAACTAGTTCCCTTAACTCGTAGGAACTTCATTTTCCTTGATAACGCCTTTACCGGACTGGTAAAGCATTTTTCTGGTTCCTCTTAATTTGCAGGTTTCCATACTGCTCGCGTGCACGTGATCCGATCGGCCAATTAATTATAAAAAATTAATCCCTCGATGGCGTCATCACGCTATTCTTGCGGTGAATTCCCGGCGTCCTTCCGCCAACACCCTTAATGATGTGCATCCGCTCAATTTCTTGTTCCTGCTTCGATTTGGATGCTTAATGGCTTGTAAAATAGCCTTCCGGAATTCCATTCACTGAGATGTAACTCTTATATCTGTAGATTGCTCTGATCGCGAGTAATCATCAATTTAATGTTCCAGCTTCCCCCATCACTGGTCCATTCCTTTGTGTAGTGGTGACTTTCTGGTCTACATCTGGTCTCCCCCTGCTCCAACGACGCGTGTAAAGAGTCCCAGATGATTGAAGTGTCGTCTGTCTGGCACGCCTACTGAACTAGGGCAATGTGTTCTGTCACTAACTCCAAGTTCTTTTGCTCAGACTGAGAATTCTTATGTTTTCCAGCAAAATTATACAATATTCCCTCAATATTCCTGTGTTAATTCCACTCATAACTTCGGAATTACTCTCACATTACGTCAGTAATTTTATATGCAATGTCTCTTGGGGTTTCTCTTGGCTGTACTCCCTTAATGATCCTGGGTTCAGTCCTCTTCGGTAGTACCTGACTGATCTCTTCTCCCCAGTGTATCAGGTTCGTCACCAGTCAGCATAATACCCTCGGGTACAGTACAAACTAAACAAAAAACCCGGCAGACGGGCAGCAGAGTAAATTTTGTGTGGTAACCCTTACTATCCTATCGCTCGTATCGCCCACGCGCACCACCGGTGGTACGGGTACCACCGGTTGGGAACCCCTGCTCCATACGATCTGAGTCTCGCATTCAATACGCTAAGTGTACTCCAGTCGATTTGAGTTCGCCATGTAACTTAAACGTAGACTACTAAGTAAGACAGAGATGTAACAACACTGCCTGTGCAGTCCAAACACACAGAAGAAATGTTTTAAGTACGAGTGTAAAAAAATGAAAATTGATTTATGAGATTGAAGGAGCCTCCGTGGTTCAAATCCCGGTCACTCCCTATGAGATTTGTGCTGAACAAAGCGGAGGCAGACAGGTTTTTCTCCGGGTACTCCGGTCTTCCCTGTCACAACTTTCATTCCTGCAACACTCTCCCCTGTCATTTCATTTGGCATTCATTTAATCATTCCCCAGAGGAGTGCGACAGTCTTCGTCAGGCGGCACAGTTCATATCCTCGCCGCTAGATGGGGGCTTCATTCATTCCATTCCTGACTCGACTGGAAGCAGGCAGTGGATTTTCATCGTCATGAAGTGGAAAGGGTGTGCGAGCTATGCAGGAGCTTCAGTTACCCTCGCTTGGAGGAAACTAATGGAACCCTTTCCTAATGTATTTCGATGTCTCGAATTTTCGATAACTTGAAGTACGGTAATTTCTATCTCCGTAAGCACTTTGAGATACCGAAGTTCGACTCTAGGTGATAACACTAATTGTTAAGGCTTGGTTTCTCAGAACCGAAGCATGCGCGCACATATCCAGACTACAAGAGTTTATGGCAGTGGTTTGCGCGGTGCGCAGTGAGACGTCGCAGCGTCACCCCACAGATTTGAACGACACGACATTGTTTCTGTTCTTATATCTCCACTGTTATATGCAACACGATGAACTTTACGGACGAAATGGGTGAGAAACTGATTGAAGAAGTGCGAATGCACCCAGTGTTATATAATTTACAACATAAGAGCTACAAAACAACGTTGTGAAAGACACCTTATGGAAAAATGATCGCACTGAAGTTGGAAGTTTAAAGACATCGCTGCCTTCTCCGCCAAAACAACGCAGGATAATTTCCTCTTCATCATCCGCTTCCTCTTCCAAGACTAGCACACAGGTTGCGAGATCCGTTGGTCAAGAAATGTGCTCGGCAAGTGATCCGCTTCGCAGCGTCATTGCGACGAAAGTAAGCAATGGCGGCCTCGCATGCGTCGGTTCTGACAAACCAAGCCTTTATTTACTGACCAACTGAGCCCAAATGTGCACAGCATGACGATAGAGGACATCACTCACTTTCAATTCTGGGGCAAAGTATTGTAAGGTTTGTCTGCTGATTCCAAAGAGTAGATGGCAAAGACTTGCAGGGAATGTGTCTGGCGGCGTGTTACAGTAAACAGAAGGCTTACTCCCAACAAGGAACATTCGGTAGCCTAACAAAGGGAAATCCTGGAAACAATAGAACTGGCGACAGGAAAGCCCTATCGGTATTGTTGTTGTTTGAGTCTTCGTCTTTTGACTGGTTTGATGCAGCTCTACATGCCTCCATGTCCTGAGCTAATCGTTTCATCTCTACATTCCTACCACACCCTACATCCAAGGCAATCTGCTTAACATATTCTAACCTTGGTCAACCCCTACAGTTCTTGTCCTCAATCCGTCCTTCCATAACTAAGCTTGCTATTCCTGGGTGTCTTAGTAGGCTATGTGTTCTACCAACCTATCTCTTCTCTTCATTAGCAGTCGCCACAAACATCTCTCCTCTCCCACTCGTCTTAATACCTCTTTGTTTGTCACCCTATCTACCCATCTGATCTTTATCATTCTCCTGTAACACCACATTTCAAATGCTTCAATTCTCCTCTTTTCTGCTGCACCAATAGTTCGAGTTTCATTTCCATAGAGCGCCACGCTCCAGACAAAGGCTTTCAAAAACAACTTCCTAATACCTAAATCTGTATTCGATGTCAACAGATTCCTTTTCTGTAGAAACGCTTTCCTTTCCTGAGCCAACCTACTTTTTATATCCTCTTTGCTTCGCCCATCACTGGTTATTCTGCTTCCTAAGTAACAGAAGTCTCCTACTTCCTTCAGCTTTTCACCTGCCAATTTGATCTCCATAGAGGTTCCTGATTTATTTCGGCTGCATTCCTTTCTTTGTTTGTTTAGGCCTACTTGGGACCACGGGGCTCGTATCTACTCTTCTTCTTCTTCTTCTTCCAATAGTCCCTCATTTTCTGACTATGAGTCAGTCTTCTTTCGTCTGTCCACATAGCTCCTGCAGTCTTCTTACTTGTAAGGGACGTTGGGAAAACGCCCTGTCGGTTGACCTGACAGAACATGAGGCGGTCAAGCCTCGTCCACACCGGCAGATTTGTTTCCAGAAACATTGTATGCTGACTGTTTCCCAAATTTTTCTCATTTGTCTGCGGGATGTTTGCAGACTTTTTGAAAACGATCTACATACAATCGGGAGACACATTTCATACTCGAATGATGTTTGGAAACAGTCTGCATACAGTTTGCAAACAGTCTGCATACAATTGACATACAAATGACAAACAAATCTCGTGTTTCTAGAGAAAAGATACAATGTTTTCCGTTTTCCAACGAAATGGAAAACACGCATACAAGAAACAAGTATTTTGTCTCAAGTCTTCCTGTGTGCACGTGTTTTGAAACTGGAGACCGGATACAAAACACAGACGCATCCAGTTGCCTTTCGAGCGGATCACAGTGCGGATGGAGTCATACTGCTGAGTTAATTGTTCGTGAATTGTGCGTGGAAAAAGTAGATATTTGGTTTCTAGTTATAAAATTAGATAGGAAAACTGTGCTCCTGGTGATAGTCCCAATATGACTTCTTGGAATCAGGAACAGACAATCAAATTAATTGAAGAGTTTCACGCCCGTCCTGTTTTATGGGACGTGACGTGATTAGAATACAAAAAAAATCGCAATAAAAAGCGGGATGCTTTGCAAGAAGTCACAAACGCTTTTCAAACAAGTGTCGAGGAATCAGGCAAAAAACGAAGGAACTTGAAAATTCAATTTCAAAATCTGTAGGGGTCATTCGAGTGAAGTTCCGAAAACCTACCCCGTTTTCAAATCTGAGATCTGAAAGTACGTTCCGGCCGTAGTATGTACCTTCCTCAAGCACTCTTCGTGTACAACACCTCCTCTTCCTTGGTAGAGTAGACACATAATTAAGCAATACAAAACACGCACAAGCCAAAAGTACGTCTTCTTCACTCGGCATCGCTAGAAGCACTGACTATGTGGACTAGACGTCTAATTCTGGTGTGGACGCAAACCAAGCAACATACTTGTATCGGATACATTGTTTCTAAACAATCTGCAAACTGTATGCAGACTTGTATGGCGACTGTCCGCAGACTGTTTCCAGACTCCAAAGCAGTATACAGACAGTCTTCATACAGTTTGCATACAGTCTGCAAACAATCTACATACAGTCTGCAAACAAATCTGCCGGTGTGGACGAGGCTTCACGAGTTTATTCCAGTGGGATATATAATTGTTCCATATCTGACTTAACTGATGCAATCCATTTGTTCTTAGAAGCCTTGCCTCTTCCTGTTACTGTGAGTCTTTCACAATCCAGACGTGCGAAGTGTCCATAAAAGGTCAGGCGTCTTTTCCTTATAGACGTGGTGATGTTACAATTCATCTTTCGGCTGCATTCTAATATTTTAGTTTTACATTATTTTATTGATTTTCATAATCATCATGAATTCTTTCCTCAAGACGGAATCCATACCATTCAAAAACTCAAATCCTCAGGCGTGTCGGTGTTTTATACAAAAATGGCTGACCTTTTTCATTGTTACATCACTTGAAACATTTTGATCTATCCTTGGATCTAATGCACACAGAATCTTGCCAGTAAACAATAATATAGCCTTTCTACTGACACGGATAACAAACTTGGGCTGTGAATGCCGTTTCCTAGAATTGCTTCCAAACTTTCAAAATCTGAAACTTGTATCTTTATTTCCATATTTGTATTTTTTTAAATATATGGAGACATGACTTACTTGCAGTGATACTAAGTGATGTATACTGTACACGTTTACCAACTTTCATGTTGATATCTTCATTGGTGTGCCTTCCATGTGAGACGTTACAAGGACCAATTTGAACAGAATATGAAGTTGACAGGTCTTAATCCACAAACCTGGGACCAGCTTGCTAAAGACCGTTCAACTTGGCGCCAGACCATCCCGGCTGCTGTCAAAATGTTTTAAGAACGTCGTAGACTTGTTAAGGCCAAGCGACAAGCACGAAAGCTCCGTGCAGCACAGCCGCGCCCTCCACCAACAGTTATGAGTGGACGTTTGCTTCACGCACGCATTGGGCTGTTCAGTCACCGCAAACATGCCCACAGACCTCAACCTTAAATTATATCAGAAGATCTATACTCGGAAACGAGTTAAAGCCGACGACGACGATCGAGTGGTAAATATGACTGACAGTTTTCAGACATCTATCAGCTGAGAGCTTGAAAGCGAAAGGGCTCAAAGGGAAATTCTCGAAACAATAGATCTATCGGTGTTATAAAAAGAAATGGATGGATGAGAGAAATGGCCAGTGTTTTGGGCAATTCTTGTAAACTCATTTTAGATGCTAAGAAAGCACGGGGAGATTGAACGCTTACTATATGGAAATGCAAATTTGTTGGCAATGTAGCAGAGATTTTGAGATTATGAGGTCGGGAACAGCATCACGGTTGAGGAAGTAGAGAGATGGTAAATAAACTACAAGATGAAATGGTAAAGCATAGAGGGAAATGTGACTGTAACTTATAAGCAAGATAGAAGGAAATATTGATAAGTGTATTCAGGGATCGTAGAAAGGAGAGTGCGATTTATTTATTTATTTATCGTATGACATACAGACAACAAGCATGCAAGATAAATATATACCCACACACATAAACATTGATATATACATATTTACAGCGTCACATGACAAGGCAGGCTCATATCTTTAAATCTAAATTCTGTATCCATTGCAGTGCTGCAGGTTTTGCCAACAGGAAGTCAGACCGATCACCCTGATATGCTCTTCTATGGCATTCGTGAACAATGTGGTGAACTGACTGTGAAGGAGCACCGCAGTCACATTGGGGAGAAGGAATTTTACCCCATTTGAAGAGTGATTCAGCACAGACCCCGTGGTTAGTCCGGATCCTATTGAGGGCAGTCCACGTTCCTCTTGGCAGGTCAAAACCGGGTGCAGCGCTATCTCCAATTAAGTCACTCTAAGCGTCAAGGTTGATGTTGGTGCTCCATTCATTTCTCCATTGGATATTCGGCTTAAAATTGTTGCCTGTGAGATCTATAGCATATTTGATGGGTGGATGTCTAGATTTCAGTCGGTTTCTATTCAGATCAGGGATGTCGCAGTGAATAGGAAGAGCTGGATTACTCATCATTTTCTTATACTCTCGGATCAGGGCGTAGGTCAGGAGGCATGATGTTGCTGAGGACAGGAAGCCAATAAGTCGGCGTAGATCTAATAAGGCCACTGATCAGTCTCATGGTGTTATTGAGTTGGGTATTAATTATCTTTACATGGGGGCTATTCAGCCAAACTGGAGCACAGTATTCAGCAACGGAGAAGACAAGACCTAATGCAGAACACCTTAGAGTTGTAGCAGAAGCTCCCCAAGTAGTTCCACAAAGCTTCTGCAGGATATTATTCCGGCTTCTAATTTTGGCGGCTGAATTTTCAAGGTGTTTTTTTTTAAGATAATGTGCGATCCAGAGTGACACATAAATATTTAATAAATTTATTAGAGCACAAAATGTGCAATTGAATTAAACATGACTTATCTTTTCCTCGAACATCATCATCATCATCATTAATTACTTATCACTAGTACAAAACTGTGACAGAGATAACTTCCTCTGATCACACTGCATTACATGATATCTGTCACATGCTTTGCCGCAGAGGGCACACACGCACCAGCAATCCGGCTGTTTGCACACACCCTGAAGTGGAATCCATGCACCGCGAATCTGGTTATCAAGTGTCTCATCTCATAGAAACCCCTCGTCCAATCCCGCGATGTCATCGCATCCGTGATATAAAATTCCTGCCATATGCTTCCTCTCTTTAACTTCATTTCCTGCATAACCCGATGTAGATGGCAGGAGCAGCTGTAATCTGAGGTCTTCAACAAAAGGAGGCTCCTTCGCGAGTTCATACACCAACCGAGAAGGAGTGAATTTCGAAAAACACATTACCCTTTTCAGGTAGGTAGCTTTCACCTTCTCCAACTCTACGAGGTGCTTATACTTACGGTGATGCCAAATCCTTTCCAAACCATATGCAACTACAGGAATGATCTTCAGCGAGAAAAGTCTCATCGCTGTCTGTAATGACAGTGTTCGGAGATGTCGTATGTCACTCATGGCCTTTATATACACGTTTGTTCTGTCCTTGATGTGAATAGTGAAGACGTTTCCGTGAGTCTGGAACGTCACCCCCAGATACTTGAAGTGCGTAACACATTCCAGCGGTCTATTTTTGTAGAGAATTGTCGCTCCTCTTCCCCCTTTTTTGAAAGTCAATGCAACTGTTTTCCTTTCATTCAGATGGAGTTCATTCTCTTCCGCCCACACCGCAACTTTGTCAAACGCCTGTTGTAAATCCTTTTCACTGGTTGAAACTAGAGCCATATCGTCTGCGTAAATGTATATTTTTACATTTGAGGGTAATATTTCCACCACATCTGCCGTAGCAAGAGCGAAGAGGATGGGGCTTAAGGGATCCCCCTGCAGTACTCCAATTGTCTGCTGTATTTCCTTGGAAGTTGTAATGTTGTCCGAAATAACGATGCAGTTTTCGCTCAACAGGGTCCTAACAAATCTCGCCAAGTAGTTGCCTTCACCAATCATGTTGTCTAATTTCCTTACTAGCATTTGTCTATTGATGGTATCAAAGGCCTTTACATAGTCCAAAAATACCACATGTAGTTTTCCCCCGGGTGGTTTCAGGCAGACATTTTATAGCCTGAGTTGCAGATCGTCCCTTCCTAAAACCAAATTGCTCTTCCGGTATCTGAGATTCTATTGCCTTTGTCAAACGAATGCAAACTATATTGCTGAGGAGTTTCAATACTGTCGATTCTAAGGCAATTCCTCTGTACGAGTTAGGGTCCCCACAATCTCCCTTTCCTTTATACAGCATCTTTATTGTCGATTTTCTCCACCTGTGAGGTGTTTATTATTTCTCAGCACAGAACCTTGAAGCGATACATGAACTGCACTATCAGCCATTCTGTTGTTTAAGTGGAAACATGATACTTCAGTTTTTGTTGCACTTGGTTGGAGCCTCCATTTGTGGAAATAACTTTCAAGCCTAGCAACGTCATCATTGAGCACATTCTCCATGACACTGATGTCCTTGTGCCTTATAGCCAAAGCTATATCATCACCATAACAAAACTTTCTGGACTGAGTATCTGGTAGATCAGAGAGATACAGATTGAAGAGAAGGGGAGCCAGCACTGAACCTTGTGGGAGCCCGTTGTTCAGCTTTCTTTGTTCGCTCATTCTTTTTCCTAGAATGTCTTGGAAAAGTCTGTTACTGAGCATGTTACCAATAAGTTGCACGGTAGTTTTGCAAGGTATTATTCGAGACAGTTTATAGAGTAACCCCTCTCTCCATTCTGTATCATAAGCGGCAGACAGATTGAGAAACACAACAAAAGTTTTCAGCTGGAGTTGAAAACCAGACTCGATATGCGATGTAAGAGCAAGGACTTGATCATAACAACTGCGATTAGGTTTAAAGCCTGCCTGTTCCACAGGAATGTGTTCTAAGATAGTCGGACTGATCCTGTTATAAATCAGTCTTTCAAGAAGTTTGTAGCAACAGCTCGGCAATGCTATAGGCCTGTAGCTTTGGGGAGCGTCTTTTGGCTTACCAGGTTTCAAAACAGCTATAATGTTAGTTTTCTTGAACTGATTTGGGAGGATCCCTGTGTTTAGAATATCACTGAAAAAACGAGCAAGCCATTTTCGAGCATTTTGGCCCAGATTTAACAGAAACTCAGGATGAATGCCATCAAATCCGAGGGCTTTCCCATGTTTGATGTCTTTTATAGCCACATTGACTTCTTACTTCGGAGTAAGACGAGGTTGATGGAAGTGATGCTTTTATTTTTTTGAAGTTCCTTTTCAGCATTCGAGTATGGTCTTTATCTTGTGCAACCATAGAAGTCGATACAATGTGGCTGGCAATCTTATGAGACATAATGCTAGGTTGCTCTCTTTGACCTATATAATATCCTCCAAGCTTCCTTAGCAGACTCCAGGCTTTTCTGCTTGAGTGTTGAAAATTCAACTCCTCAACAGTCTCTGTCCATTTTTGCTTGCGTGTTGCGACGATTGGCCGAGACTAGGAGCACAACGAGAGGAACAGACAGTTGTGCAGTGAGAGTTGATGGTAGTTACAGGAGTAAGGCAAGGCTGTAACCTCTCACCAGTACTGTTTATGAACCATGTGTTGAAGGGCATCAACTGGCTGGGTGGGAACCTGGTAGGTCTATGCTCATGACGGACTCAGTCGAGAGCTTGCAAGCCAACACGTTGGAACTTGCACAGAGATGTAGGGAAGATAAGCATTTCATCATGAACTACTGACATGTAAATTACAAGTCAAACTTAGAAGGAATATTAAGGTAGTCCAACGCCCGAGATATGACTTTGCAAACATTCCCACACTATTTAAAACATCAGTTAAGAATCGTTTTGAGATCCTAAATCTCCTTGATCGAGAACCTGAGTAAATTCGGTGCGAAGTTAAAGACATTGTTAAGGATGAATGTAAGAACAAATTGTTGAGGGTTGAGAAAAAGAGAACGTCACATTGGATGACATCAGAAACTATTAAAACAGCGAAGAGAAGGAAGGAAGCCAAAATTCAGAAGAATAGGGAACTCATGACTCTTTTGAATAGAGATTTTCAGAGAAATGTTCGCAAAGTTAAGCAGCAGTAGGCTACTATGACAAGATCTGTACTGATTTGGAAGAAGAAAATAAAAAAAGGTAATATGAGAAGGGTCTTTCAACATATTTCCACCTTAAGAAAGAACAGCCAAGAATTGGAATGGTCAAGGATGCTAATGGTAATGCGGTTAATGATGGTGAAGGGATTAAACAGAGGTGGAAAGATTATACAGAGGACTTGTATGGTCTAGAGATAAGAAGTGACGACTCATTACAAGAGGCAGATTTTGATCTAGAACCAAGTTTGTTAGAATATGAAGTCAGAGTAGCTTTAAAGTCGTTGGCATAAAACAAGGCCCCAGGAACTGATGGAATTCCAGCTGAAATATGGCGAGCAACAGAAAAAACGTCTGTTAAAGTTTTAACTGCAATATGTCAACAGATTTGGAAAACATTCACTTGGCCCACAGATTGGAAACGATCCATCTTTATTCCTATACCCAACTATCGCACAATTGCTCTGATACCACATGCCAGCAAGGTGATGTTGAAAATCATACAACGAAGATTAGAACCTTACATGGAACGTGAAATGTCCGCTACTCAAGCTGGTTTTAGGAGAGGTAGAGGAACCAGGGACATTATTAGTGATGTACGTTGGATGATGGAAACAGCAAAGGAATACCAGAAGGAGCTTTACATGTGCTTTATAGATTACAGGAAGGCCTTGGATAGTGTGAATCATGCGAAGATGTGGAATATACTTAGACACATGGGCATACCTGAACATCTCATTGTCCTGATGCGTAACCTATATTTGGGACAAGAAGCCAATGTTAAAACTGAGCATGGTGAAACAGAGTGGTTCCCTATTACTAGGGACCTGAAAATTTAGCATCTATTTTCCTTTAAATTAGCATTTATTTTTTTCCTTCTTAGCATCTATTTTTTTGGAAAATTAGCATCTATTTTTTCTGGATTCTTACCGACTATATGACTTGATTGGCGACACATTTGTTTTGACTTACATTTTAGGCCTTCAGAAAATTGAAAGCATTGTAAATAAGTCTGACTTGCACTCTTTCAAGTTACAGTATATCTACTGTCTGCAACGACTGTATGGTAGTGCAATAAAACACTCACTGTCTACATTGTTTCTTACATTAAACTAAGTACGGCACGTTGCGATAGCTGACAGTGTCCTAGATGCTACAAGCAGGCTGAATGTGAGGGGAGTTACTAGAAAAATAAGGTTACTATTCAAGCGGCAAGCCGAAAAATTTTCCGTTTAGCGAAGTCCACGTGTTCGACAAACCACCAGTCGCCACGATGCGCCAAGTACATAAACGAGTTTCGTTCGTCAGCTGTCTGAATAAGTTATAGATAGTCGAAAGTTCGTATCGATACAGAAATCGACTGTTATATCGACCAATATGCGTAGCACACTGCGAATCCGAGATGAGGTATCGCTAGCGAGCGATTAGGCCACCTGCTAAACATTTCGTTTTGTTTAATAAACAAATTCGCAAATAAATTAGCAGATTTAAAGTAATTTCGCTATAAAATCGCACTTATTCGGCATTTTCGCATTTTGTCGCACTTTCATTTACGCTTAAAAATGGTTATTTTCCGCATTAAAATTAACGTAGGCTTGGATTCTGTACGAAATGTAAAAATTCGCATTTATCGCAAATGCGATTTTTTCAGGTCCCTACCTATTAGTAAAGGTGTGCGACAAGGCTGTATACTTTCGCCTTACTTATTTAATCTGTATGGTGCGTACATCACGAGGAAATCTGAATTGGATGAGTCACCTCATGGTTTTAAGATTGGTGGATTGAATATAAACAACTTGAGGTATGCAGATGACACCACTTTGGTTGCTGAAAGCAAGGAAGAGCTCGAGGATATCATTATGAAAGTTAAAGAAACGAGTGAAACCATGGGCTTGTACTTGAATATCAACAAGACAAAATTAATGACAACAGGTTTACCATCCAACATTATGATAGATAATAAGATAATCACAGAGGTGAATAGTTTCTGTTTGTTGGGATCAACCATTAGTAGTAGTGGCTCAAGCAGTCAAGAGATTTGCCGAAGACTTGCCCTAGGAAGAGCAGCTTTTAAAGGCCTGGATAAGATCTTCAAGTGTTCCGATGTTTCTCTGCCTACTAAAATTAGAATGGTTAAGGCACTAGTCTTTCCCATAGCTGCATATGGTTGCGAAAGCTGGACCATGAGGAAGTATATGGATGCTTTTGAGCTCTGGTGTTGGAGAAGGATACTGCTGCGTATTCCTTGGACAGCCAAGAAGACAAATGTATGGGTGATTCAAAAAATCAAACCAGATCTGTCTCTTGAAGCATTAATAACACGATTACAGCTGCCATATTTTGGACACATTATGAGGCGTTCTGATTCGTTGAAAAAGACAATTACGCTTGGAAAGGTGGAAGGGTCTCGGAGACGAGGGCGGCCAGCATTAAGATGGACTCCATCAAATCCAACATGAATATGTCACTGAAGGATCTGAAGTTATGGCTGAAGACCGAATCATATGGAGACAGTCCATCCATGCAGTCGCTAGGAGTCGACGCCGACTTGATGGAACCTGATCATCATCAGCCCCATGTACTTGGATGACTGTCTGATAACCTGCGTTATTGTGTTGACTGTACTAGTGGGTACTTGTAATTGGGGCTAGGATTTGGTTGTGGTACCATCCCGGCATTTGCCTGGAGTAGAAGGAAATGGCTGAGAATCGCGTTCCAACCCTTACAGCAGAAATAAATTTCTTTGTGGAAACTGAAACTACCTCTGACCTGTGCATAAAGAAACAGCTGTTTTCTGTCAATTTTCCGGTTGACGAAGGGTGTCTGGCGTAGCTGTGCGTGTTAAGTCCACACTCCCTCCAGGCAAATGTCAGCTTATAATCTATCCACATAAGGCGAGTACTCACATTTATACGGTGGAACTAATCAGGTACCGGTAGTTGCGTAATGTCATCACCTCGGCACTCGCATTTAACATTGACCTTGCCAACCAGCTGGCGCGGCTCTGATCAGCCTTGAGGTAAAGATGGTAAACGCTGCCCCATGAAGCACGAGGTTGCAACACCGCCCCGCTGGTAGATCACTAAAGAAACAGAAGAAATTCCCAAGGACCGTACAGTACACAATCTTTCTCAGCACCGTTCACACTCTTTGGAGAGTGTTGTAGCGACACCTAGTTACCATGGTAACAACTTCACACTAGGTGTCACTACAACGTGCGGAACGTGTTACCATGGTAACTAGGTGTCGCTACAAGGTCAGTTGGTGTCCGACCTTTGGTCAACCCTAGATCCCCAGCCCAGCATTTCCTGGTAGCCTACTTCCTGGTTATGACCAACACTCACAGCCGGAAGGATCACGTTTGATAATATCGAGTTAGGAGGAAGTCCTGTTATATCAACAAGATAATGTTGATAACAAATGTGCATATTGAACAGAGTTGTTGATTTAACAGTTGAAACGACGTAGCTCATCTGTCCGTAACGAGTCTACTCACATACTGAAAACAGGAACGGACAAACGGAACAAGGGAAAGAAATCCCTCAGCCCTCGAAGAACGGGGAAGTGAAGCCATAAATAGCCGATGGCCCACCCCTCTCCCCTAACTCGATGGTAAGAGTTGAAGGAGTTCCTCCGAGTCCTGAGATACTGTGAGTCCTTGAGGGTTGTACTTCCAGGGAAACTCCAAACACAACCACTCTTCTCTGAAGCCAATATAGGAGAACTGTTACTGAGGCTTTAATTCGATTCCGTTTACAACTGCCAGGATGACGTCATCCACCGGCTTAGCCCACCACCTATCGGTGGTACAGTGTACTAAATTTCAAGCGCAGGCGATTTGAAACCTTTACTTTTTTATATGCCGTTTTTATTATTTTTTCTATTTTTTATGATATGGATGATGGATTTTCACCCATGTTTTGTAAAAGTAGCTGCATGTCATTCATCTACTCTACAATACAGTAATAGGTTGGTTTAGGGGCTGCGACAACGCGGTCATATAGCCCCTAGCCCGGTCAATTTAGCCCGAAAAATAGGGGTACCCTTGCATAAATTCCCAAGAGCTGAATTTTTGCATATTCGCAAAAGTGGGTTTTTTGGACTTTGTAGCGAAACGGTTAGTTTTATGTTAAAAATAGATCAGACGAAAATTGTAGATCATGCAATTACCTACAAAAGTTGTCCTTACACCTTTTCCCTTAAGATTCACCATTTCTGTGACAAAGCGATTCTAAAATTTACTAAAGTTGTATTAGACGTTCAAATAAGTTAAGTTGTGGGACTTCAACGGATATGGTGATAGAGCAGTCAATGATGAAATCTATGAAGACAGATGGAGGTATTGCTCGAGGAAGAAGTAGTGAAGAGAGAGTCATCAGCAAATGGGTTTATAGTATTGCATGCAGTGAATCCAGTTTGTGAAGCAATGGAAGCTCTCGCGAATGGAAGAATGTATACAACAGATCAGCATGTTGATGCAAGTGACTCGCGAGTAAAGAAAGATGCTAAAGATGTACAGAAACTTCTCGAGTGGTTTTCATCCTTTTCCTGAGGTTAACAAAAGTTTGTCTATTGCCAGTGGAGTCGTTGGTGATGATAAAATTAACTGCCATAAAGCTCGTGAAGTTAGGATTTCCACATGTCAGGACTGGCATTTAATAATATTAAACTCAAACGTGCTGATAAAATGATTCCACTTTTAGCTATGAGTAGCACTATAGAAGTTCATGATGAGAAAGTACTTGTTGACCCCGTGTTATTATTTCAACACATGAGTATTACTACGGCATTTGACGATAAAATTGAAAAATATTGTCCTTATTTGATGAGTTTGGAATGCGAAAATCACTAGAATCAGCCATTTATGATTGTTTTTAAAAAGTAAACCTCGATATTGACAACAGAATTGCTACATATACTATCGATGGAGGATATATTGCACCGTGTCGTTTGGGATCGAGAAGATACATTCAGCAACCTCTCAGATAAATATGTTCAGTATATACGCAGACATTTTGGTCTAAAAGTAACCGTAGTATTTGATGGCTATACCGATTCTACAAAAAATATTAAAGCCGCAGAACAACGTCGCCGTGTGGCAAAAACATCGGCATCTTCTGATATTCTCTTTGACCGATTTAAAATTAGCCAACAACAATTTTTGTCAAACAATCATAATAAGTCTCGGTTCATCGCAATGCTAAAAGAAAAAATTACCACTGAACATATTTTAGTCAAGCAAGCTGACAATGACGCTGATGTACTCATCATAGAAGCTGCAATAAATCAATTCAATCCAACTGATGTAAATGTTGGTGTTGGTGAAGATGTTGACCTGTTGGTATTACTTACCGCTCGAACTCCAATTGAAAAAATAATTTATTTTTCAAAATCAGGCAAGGCTCAACAACCATCGCAAATATTTTCAAATACGTGTTTATCGGCTTATCCTAAATGTAACAAGTAGTTCCGTGAAGAACTATACAGCCTATTTTCATATATCCTACTTATGTTAACTGCCACTATCAACATACAAAATTTGAGTTTGATTGCTGTAATAGATTCGTAGATATTGACAACCGACTAAATATTTCGGATGGTCGCCATGTTGGATTTTATATATGAAAATGAAAATCCACAGCCTGCTTCCAGTCTCCGACTGGGTCAGGAATGGAATGAATGAAGCCCCTATCTAGCGGCGAGGATATGAACTGTGGTTCTAAAGTTATGTACTGTTACATGAAGATTATTGTGTACGTGTAGCATTCAAACTTCAATCGCATGATTACGACACAAGAAGTAACAAGGAGATTTTATAATTTCGCACAGCTGCCATCTTGTGGTTATGGCAACAATTGAAATAAATTAGATGCCAGTGGATTAACATTCGTATAAGGATTTACTGTACCAAGTTTCACTGCACTTGGATGGTTAAATTGCGAGAAACGTTCATGTGAATATTTATACTTCGCGTCGCCACCATGTTGGATTTGTGATCACCAGGTTATTTAAAGTCTTATAGCCGAACTTAAGTTCATACCCTTATGAACATAAAAAAATTCAGTTTGATTGTTTACTATAATAGATTCGTAGATATTCAGAGCCGTCTAAATATTTCGGATGGTCGCCATGTTGGATTGTTAAATGTATAGGCCATAGAGTCATGTACCATTAAAGGAAAATTATTGCGTAGGTTTATTATTCAAACTTTCACTTCGATCGCATGATTACGACACAAGAAATAAAAAAATAATTTTCGAAATTCACACAGCCGCCATCTTGAGGTCATGTAAACAATTGAACTAAATTAGATACCAGTGTATTACAATGTGTATAGACATTTCCTGTACCAGATTTCATTGCGTTTGGAACATTAAATCGCCAGAAAGGTCTATTTAAAATTTACAAATTCGCTTGGTCGCCATGCTCGTTTTGTAGTTAACCGGTTTTTGAAAGTCTTATAGATGAACTTCCAGTAGTGCCCTTTATCTCCGTACAAAATTTCAGGGTGATACCGCTAATAGTTACAGAGATATAGAATGCCGGTGAAATATTTCGCACATCCGCCATCTTGTGGTTATGTAAACAATTGAACGAAGTTAGATGTCGGTGCATTACAATGTGTATAAACATATACTGTACCAAGTTTTATTGCGTTTGGTTGGTTAAATCGCGAGAAACGTCTATTTAAATGTCGCTAATTCGCGTGGCCGCCATGTTGGTTTTGTAGTTACCAGTTTTTTAAAAGTTACATGGGTGAACTTCTAGTAGTTCCCTTTATCACCGTAATAAATTCCAGGGTGATATCGGGAATAGTTTCGGACATATTGAATGGTGGTGAAATATTTCGCACAGCCGCCATGTTGGATTGGTGAGACGTAACAAAATTTGAAGGGCACGGTCGGAGTCACCCGGAATAGTGCTATGAACTTACCGACTTTCATTGAAATCGCTCCAGCCGTTTAGATTTTATTAGGGACACACACACACACACACACACACGGACAAAAGGTGATCTCATAAGCCTATTTTTTCAAAATTGAAAATAGGCTAAAAATCATATTCTATCTTTACATGCTATGACTGGCTGTGATACAACATCAGCAATGTTCCGAAGGGGTAAAACAACAGTTTTGAAATTGTTTGAAAAACAAGATTTAATTGCATATTAAAAGCTTTTGAAGATATGAACTCTGCTCCAGAAACTCTGATCACCTACGGATTTGGAGCTCCAAAAAGAATTACTTGCATAGATAATTTACGTTACTTATCTGTTGCAAAACTAACGCGTAATAAAAGACGTGTGCAATTAGAGTCGAACCTCCCTTCAGCGGACACCGTCGGTTCCGAGGGAAAATGTCCGTTATGAGAGGTGCCCGCTGAAACAAGTTTGTAAAAATAATCGAACATTTTAACGGCAAAGTACATCCACCTTAAACATACACATCTTTATTTTGATTATTTGTTTATTTGAGTTTTTCCGCATTTGATTTTTTCGGCAAGCTTTCTCACTGAAAGTCCCTTGTCACTTTCTACAATCACATTTCTTCTTGTTTCGAGGTCTAAACACGTTCGTTGTTACTCATGTTTACTCGACGACTGAAATGCTACGGTATTTCTGTCTCACTACTGCAAGTCTTTTCCTTCCCAAGTTGACTACCTGAGCTCGACCTTATCGGTAGCAATCTGAGTTATGAATAGAATGATGCAAGCAGGGAAGAAAATCCCCAGGTAACTCGTGAGTAAACAGTCACTGGCAGCAATGCTGGACAATTAGAATTCCCGGAATGTACACCAGTAGGTAGAACACCATAACAAATGGTTTGGAAAGAGGAATGTATAGAAGAATTAACTTTACGGCTACTACAGCATTGCCATGTAGCCTGCATTTCACAATCTCTCTCCTTTGACTCGAAATAGGTGTAGTACAGACATTCAAGAGGGATTTCCGTATGTCTGCAGAATGATTTTAAAAGAAAGGATGACATGGTCCGGTGTAAAAATGCTCTGCAGCGTGTGAAGTGTCCGCTTAAGTCAAGTGGACGGGACAGATGGCGATGTCCGCTGTCCGGACTTAAAGGTGTCCGCTGAAATGAGGCTAATTTAACACTTGTCTTATGTAAGGGTGTCCGTTAAGGCAGGTTCGACTGTTGCTTGTTTTCCTCCAACCTCCGCTTCTGCTCACCAACATGTTTATCGAGTTAATTACCAGGTTCAAGTGCGGCTTGGTAATCAACTGGACCCAGAAGAATGGGGTTGGAAGCTAATTAATATTGTATTGGAACCAATCCACACACTACTTCCACCTGCACCAGAAAATCCCCTTATAACTTACTTTTTTTGTTATTCAAAATGCGGCTTATAGGCTATAGGCTTATTTTGTTCACCAGCATGCACCAGTTATCAAGGCCAATCGTGCTCAAATGTTGAATCTTTAACAGAAGAAGATCCTTAGGCTACATCAACGACGAAACAACTGATGTATCGCTGTTAGAACAATTTACGTCAACTCAGGAAGTTAAGAAGAAGAAGAAGAAGGAAGAGAGGCAGAAGAAGAAGAAGAAGAAGAAGAGCGCGAGAAGACCTTACACTCTAGTAAAATTAAGTAAAACAGAGCGTGGAGTAGGCCTACTGGGGAAACCACATTAAAAAGCGTCATAGGTGGCGTGGAATCGTGTGCATATTATGGGGAATACAGCTTTAGTAAATGTTAGAATAGCTTTTTCTCAGAAATGGTGCATCTTAAGGTCAAAAGCGTAATGACAATTTTTTTAGACAATTGCATGATCTACAATTTTTGTCTGATCTATTTTTATCATAAAACGAACCGTTTCGCTACAAAAAACAAAAACAAAACATTTTTGCGAACGTTTACCTTGCATACAAAAAATTCACACATGGGATCGAGGGGGTCTTTTCACAATTTCATTATAATTGTATACCTAACGTTCATGCAACAATTCGGCTTCTTGGGAATTTATGCAAGGGTGAATGTCTATTTTGACCGGACTACCCGTGTACTTGGGTGTGTGTAGAATCTGTCTGATAACCGGTGTTAATTGTGATGACTGTATTAGTGTGTGTTGTCTGGTTTTTTTAAATTCAAGTAAGGACTGCCGACATTGAATTTCAAGTAGTTCCTACTTTTGCCGCCAAACGCCACCGTCAACGACTACTACTTCAGAACTTCGCTACTAGACGCCACTGCAGTAGGCTCCTGGCGACGAACGTAGGAACCTAATTAGAGCGTTGTTTAACCTATAATTAATTTAGCTTTACACAGGAGTAATTAGTGGAAGGTTCTTTAACATGCCATAAATCTATGACATGGGACCGCCGGCTTTACTTCCCCTCCGAAAGAAGGCATACTGAGGGATTTTTAACGCTCTTAAAAATCCGACGAGTTCGGCCGGGTTTGAACCCGCGATCTAGCGCATAGAAGCTCAGAATGCTACCCACTACGCCACCGAAGCCGCTCAAAATACAGTAATATGTTATAATATAACAGCAAAGTGCTTTAGTTGCCACCCCACCCGTGTTAGCAGTCCTTCACCTCAGGTGTTGGCCGAATGAATACGCCCTATTACAAGCTTATCAAGAAACTAATATGAATACAACAAGCAATACGAATTACACATATGAAGTAATTAACCACTGTCGAATGAATTATGATACTTGAAGGAATCATGATGCAGATAAGGAATTCTCAAGGAATAACATGAGACTAAAATGCTGCGATATACAGTATTTACAGATATTAAATCCACAGAACATTTCCATAAAGAAGAGCACCACTTAATTTCGCCAAGCAGAGAACTGTCATGTCCACACCAATTGCAAACCTGTAAGAGAAGAATATTGTTCAGTGAGCTTGCCAGTAAATGTTGTTGATTCTTTAAGGATCATGAAACCCTGTTGACTGGAATCTGTCTGATAACCTGTCTCATTGTGATGGCTGTAAATGCATGTGTATTTGTAATAGAGGCGGGGATTAGAGGTGGAAAACCTTAGAAAACCATTTCTGTGACGGCTGTGTTGAAAATCAAACCCATCTCATCTCAGTTCTGCCTCATACCACATTACAACCCTCAGACCCAACTTAAATGTCTTGGCAGAGCGAGGAACGAACCAACCAGTCTACCAATTAGTAAACCGATCTTGATTCAACAAGTTCTGAATTTATGTTTGTGATTATGTTAGGTAGTCATCATATTCGCTGTAATGCCATAAATGTTATATGTTTACAAATCAATTCCAGTGAGGATCGTATAACTTCAAATGTCTCAATGTGAGCGATTCAGTTGAACCGTTCACACAGGTATTACTACCGGGTAATATGTTATGTTATTAGCCGTGGTCGTTACGGCATGACTGCTGGCAGTCGCTCACATCCGGGAGGCGAGGAGGTTCGAATCCCCCCGCCGGCAACCTTGAAGATGGTCTTCTGTGGTTTCCCATCTTCCTTCCAGGCAAATGCCGGGGTTGGTCCCTAACTATAGGCCACAGCCGCTACCTTCCAACTCCTCCTCCTTACATTCCAACTTTCCTCCCCAACGGTACTTGTAGCTCACCCCAGCTACAAAACTGGCGAGCCGAACATGTCCTCGGACATCCCAGCACTAAAAGCCATACGCTAAAAAAAAGGTATTACTTATCGAAGATCAAATAAATGGACGAACCGACAAATAATCTGGTTGGTTCCTTAGCTTAGGGGTTGCGACAACGTCGTCATGTAGCCCCGTGTACTTTGGGTGTGTGTACCATCTGTGTTAATTATTGTGATGGCTGTATTAGTGTGTGTTATCTGATTTTAATTCAAGTAAGGACTCCAGACGATTTTTTTTCAAGTAGTTACTACTTTTGCTACCAAATGCTACCGCTCAGGACATCTAGCTGCTGATTTGGCTATTAAATGGCATCTCAGTCATCACCTGGTGGCGAACATTGGAACTATTATAGCGTTATAAAACTAACCTACAAATTTTAGCTTCCACAAGCGTAGTTAGTAGAGCCTCCGTGGCTTAGGCGGCAGCACGCCGGCCTCTCACCGCTGGGTCCGTGGTTCAAATCCCGGTCACTCCATGTGAGATCTGTGCTGGACAAAACGGAGGCAGACAGGTTTTTCTCCGGGTACTCCGGTTTTCCCTGTCACAATTTCATTCCAGCAACACTCTCCACTATCATTTCATTTCATCTGTCATTCATTTAATCATTGCCCCTAGAGGAGTGCGTCAGGCCTCGGCAGCCGGCACAGTTCATATCCTCGCCGCTAGATAGGGGCTTCATTCATTCCATTCCTGACCCGATCGGAGACTGGAAGCAGGCTGTGGATTTTCATTTCAAGCGTAGTTAGTGCAAGGTTATTTTTCATGCCATAAATCTATGATATGGGACCGCCGGCTTTACTTCCCCTCCGATGGAAGGCTTATTGAGGGATTTTTAACGCTCTTAAAAATCCGACGATTTCGACCGTGTTTGAAGCCGCGATCTTGGGCAAAGAAGAACAAAAATAAAGTCTGTGTGCACCTAACAGATAATTTCCAGCTATCCTATCCCCACATAGCTCAACCTTCGCTCCCACAAAAGCATTTGCATGCCTATTGTCATTATTATGTGTGGAGGACTGAGATTTTCAGTCCCTCTCCTCACATCTTAGGGCCGGGTTCACCATGGTTCGTTAAAATGTTAACAAACCAATTAAGGCCGTTGACGGACGATTACCGAAATGTTGTGGTTCACCAAACTTTAACAATCCATTAGCTTCCCTAATAAGCCGTCAAAACTAATTGCTCTGTCAACATGGAATTAACGACTTGACAGTCGATTTACGTAGCAATCAAATCCAAAATGGCGTGCGGCGAAAGCTGGAATAGTCGTGCATTAAACTTTATTCTCAACGATGACGATGTTTTTGAAGACATGCTAGATTTTCTTCGATCACTAACTTATAAATAACGAAGGAATTACTTGAATGAATGCGACGACATAGAATTCATTATGAGATTTCGGTTGTCAAAACCTTCTGTGTTGATGAATGTTCTACAGATGACAGAACCTAACCTGGAATTCTCATCTGATAAGTAAGATAGCCTAGGCCTATGTACAATTCCTCATTTATGTGAAATATCGTGTGATGCATGACGGTGTAGCACTTGTACGATAGTTAATTTAATAAAAGACTACCTAGACGTCTCAACATCAGTACTCTTATTTATTTTTACGTGTAATGAATTACGTTATAAAACATCCTAGTTAATTTAATTTAATTTCCGTCCTCTTATTTTCAACGATTTCACGATGCCCATCCGCCGAGTAGATAAGGGTGGATAATTATGTCTCTTTCATTTAACGAATATTTCACAGTCCCCGGCTCTTCTTGCTCTTTTTCTCATCAGCCATGTTTGTTTTTAACCAAGGAGCATGTAACTTTTAAGCCTTTTCAGTTAACGGCCTGCTCGATTACACCAATGAATAAACAAATACCGCCACAATCGTCATCTTTCAATGAGTTTTGTACAGCCCTTAAACATAACGCTTCGTTTGCTAATGCTAATCGGCGAATGTGCTGATGAAACGCCAACGAGCTTAATGCCGATGTTAAAGTTAACAACGTATTTACTGACGGCCTGTTAACGCTGCGTTGGTGAACCCGGCCCTTAGCCAGTTGTACCAAACCCAACTTATTACTAGAGCCTTGCGCGGGTAGAATAAACGTTATTCGCATCCGCACGACTGTTATCTGCATCCGCCCCACATCCGCACGACTGTCATCCGCATTCGCACGTTTGTTAACCGATTCCGCCGGCATTACATAATACATAAAGTATTAGAGCAACACATAGACATTTGAGGAGAAAGTCGCTCCCCTAGACTATATCATGTGATATGTACAGCGAGAGTTGCAACCCTTTTCAGTTAGGAGTATTAATGACATAATGTGGATTAAGGCTTTCACGGCCCGGATTACTATTCAAATAATTAATGGGTTTGGGGCTAATGCCGTGTGACATTAAATTAAAGGATATGCCACCAGACGTTTCGAAGGAACCTTGCCTCCTTTTCCTTCTTCTGGCAGCTGCTCTCTGGTGACCAAAAGAGGAATTTATCTAGTTTTATTGTAATCTCATTGATATACTTTCTTTGGCCACAATTGGCGTGTTTTGGCGCTCCCTCTGGTTTTAACCTAGGTTAGGTTTGGTTCCAGTTTGCGGTTACACTCGCCAAAACGAAATTGGTTAAGAAAAGTTACCGTTCAATATGGCGGCGAAAGATTTATTGGAATTGATATGGTGAATAGATGATGATGTCGACCAGATGTGTTTCCTACAATATATAGAGGGCGAAACTAATTTTAAAAATATCGCAATGGCTCTGAATGCGTCAAGAGAACGGGCACTTAAGACCTTCACTCTAGGCCTAGCGAATATTGGATATCGTTGTACAGTGAAACTGATTTTCATATTCATTTTAGGGTGACGCACGAGACTTTCCATAGTCACAGTAGTGTGCTCATAAGGGAGGGAAATGGTAGCTAAGAAAAAACTGGAATTTATTATGGTAGTATTTGGCAAAAGAAGGCTCAATGGTGACCATAGGCGATCGCTTCAACTGCGGAGGTACGGGTTAAATTCCTGGCTCAGTCAAGAAATTTGAATTGTGGAGTGTGGGCTGGAACGGGGTACATTCAGCCTCGTAGGCCGTATATCAACTGACCAAGTAACGTCACAACAGCTCGATTTCGAAATCGTCAAATATAGAGTTGCAAAAACCACGAAGAATTTGATATTATATGATTTCATTTGTTGCGTGCTGAGTGATTCAAGTTCAAATATGATTTCATATCTCGTACTTTCAACAGTAGTTTCAGATTATGTTTGAATTGGCGCTTCTAAACTGATTTAAATGTCAGTAACCGCAGTAGTAGCTTGGTTACCGATTTCAAGAGCCTGGTTCAAACCGAGCTATACCCGAGTTAAAACCAAAGCTCGCCAAAACGGTCTGGTTAGCTTTTGTATTAACTAAAGTATACCAAACGGAACGCCAAAACGCGCCTATCCATTGAAAAAGGAGGCAAGGTTCCTTCGAAACGTCTGGAGGCGTTTAATTTAATTTCACACGGCATTATCCCAAAACCCATGAATTATTTGAATAGATTAGTTTAAATCATCATCTTACATTTGTCATAAAAATAAACATAACGGAAGAAAAAATTCATTAACATCCGGGTCCCAATAAAGATATTCAACAAGTTTGTATTGTATTCTATAAACTATCCGCAGATTTACTCAAAACAATATCAATTGTTGATCAATTTAAATATCTTGGCAGCACACTGTGTAAGGATAACAACAGCAACAGTGAACTAGTAATGCAGACACCTTCTAAGCACAAGTTAGAACACTACTGTGGGATAATAAAGTGCCCAGGAAGTGTTTAAGACATACTACATCCCAATAGAAACATGCACCCTGTCTAGAAGAGAAGAAAGTAGGATTCAGGCATCTGAAATGAAGTTTATAAGAACAATGCTTCAAAGGACAAGGAGAGACAAAGTAAGGAACGAAGCAAACAGGACAGAGGCTGGCATAGATATCAGAGCTACAAAATATCTGCAGAAGCAACGATTAGGATGGTATGGGCATCTTCAAGTAATGGGAGATGAGAGGACACCAAAAGCTTATTTCAACAAGATTATCCCAGGAATATGACCAGTAGGAAGACCAAAGAGGAAATGGTTGGACCAAATCAAGGATGATCTTGAAGGCAAAGGGCTAGCTGGAGAAGGACCCATGAAGACCAACTATGGACAGGAAAAGGTGGCGAGGGCTCATTAACAGCACCCGGGCGACTGGAGCTGGAATTTGATGATGATGATGATGATGATGAATATTCGCAGCTTATCCGCCATCCGCACAGCCATGCTAACTATATCCACATCTACTCGGAGCTTTACTTGTGGCCACATCTGCCAGTTTGTCAATTCTAGCCTCAATAACACAGAGCTTTACGTGACAGTTATTCTCATGGCCATGAATCACTCCTTTTGTGCCCACCCTAATAACTTCTAAACGGCTGGAGCGATTTCAATGAAACTCGGTAAGGTCATAGCACTGTTTGGCCGTTCCCGACCGTGCCCTTCAAATCTTATTACGTCTCACCAATCTAACATGGCGGCTATGCGAAATATTTCACTGGCATTCTATATCTCACAAACTGTTACTGATATCACCCTGTAATTTTGTACGGTGTTAAAGGGCACGACTAGAAGTTGACCTATGCGACTTTCAAAAACCTGTTAACTACAAAACTAACATGGTGGCAAAGCGAAATTGAACCTTTTAAATAGACTTTTCTCGCGATTTAATCATCCTAACGCAATGTGTCTATACACATTGTAATGCACGGGCATCTAATTCAGTTCAATAGTTTACATTACCTGAACATGGCGGCTGTGCGAAATATTTCACAGGCATTCTATATCTCAGAAACTACAACTAATATCACCCTGTAATTTTGCACGGTAATAGAGCGCACTACTAGAAGATCACCTACGAGACTTTCAGGAACATGTTAACTACGAAACGAACATGGGGGCCAAGCGAAGTTGAAACATTTAAATAGACTTTTCTCGCGACTTAACTCTCCGAACGGAGTGAAACTTGGTACAGCAAATGACTATGCAAATTGCAGTTAGCTGACATCTAATGTAGGCTACGGTAGTTCAATTGTTTACATAACCTCAAGATAGCGGCTGTGCGAAATGTTTCACTGACATTCTATATTTCGGAAACTATTACCGATATCACCCTGTAATTCTGTACGGTGGTAAAGGGCACCACTAGAAGTTCAGCTATGATACTCCCAAAAAAACTGTAAAATACAAAACGAACATGGCGGCCAAGCGAATGTGAAACATTTTAATAGAGTTTTCTCGCGATTTAACCATCTGAGCGCAGTGAAATATGGTACAGTAAATGTTTATACACATTGTAATGCACTGGCATCTAATTTAGTTCAATTGTTCACATAACCTCAAGATGGCGGCTGTGCGCAATTTGAAATTTAAGTTTTTTATTTATTGTGTATTAATCATGCGATCGAAGTGAGCGTTTGAATAATGAACCTACGCAAAAGTCGTCATCTAACTCCATGGCCTACAAATACTTTAAAAATCCAACATGGCGACCATCCAAAATATCTAGACGGTTATCAATATCTCAATATCCATTACAGCAATCAAACTGAAATTTTGTATGTTAATAGAGACAATTAACATAAGTAAGATATATGAAAATAGGCTGTATAGATCTTCATGAAACTACTTGCTTTTATGTCGAATCCAAACCATTGGACGTGACATTTCACTTTGGAAATCTCACGTGCATTAACGGGGATCCATAAGAACCTTGGTGAGAGGCAAGCGGCTTGATCACTGCGCCATCACACATTAGTCGTCATGCTAATTACACAAATACGATCAGACAGTTTACAATCAAGCAGTATATGGGGCTGATGTCCACTATGTTCGGAAGGCCAAATGCAACTACTATATTCCTAACAAGGCCGTAATATGTAACTTACTAAGAAAAGAAGTAGGACACGTTCCAGTGCCTCCATACAACACATGGCAGTGTAATGTGTGAATTCTCTACACTTAGCGTATTGCTATGCCCTATCAACATCCTGGCCTACACACATAGGCCTACATTAAAACTGGTTTAACCGACAGTAGTGGCTGCGCGGGCTAAAGCGCTGCGTTAGGTCAAGGGGCCAAGTTCTCTGCTGACTCGGTAGACGCGTGGGTTCGAGCCCCACCGTCGGCTGTCCTTGAAATGGTTTTCCGTGGTTTCCCATTTTCAACACCAGGCAAATGCTGGGACAGTACCTTCTGACAGGCCACGGCCGCTTCCTTCCACATCCTTGCCCAGTTTCATTCATCTTCATCCATTCCATCTCTCATCCCGACGCGCAGGTCGCCCACGGGCGTCGACTAGAAAGACCTGCACTCGGCCTCTCAAGAGGCTACACGACAAACAAACAAAAAACTGGTTTACAATTAATAGAGCAAAATAGAATTATAATAATAATAATAATATCGTATGGCCTCGGGTGCCTGGTGCAAGCTTTGCTATTTGACACCCAGAGGGTAGCTTGCATGTCGAATTTCGTTGTTCCTTGACTATGAAAGTCAAGGAGGTTAGATAATAGATATCTAAGCTCCTTGAACATTATAGCGCTTTCTAGTAGAGAAATGAGGAACTTTGTGTTGGCGGAAACTCCCGAGATTAATTTTGCCATAATGAACTCTGCCTACTGAATTCAAATGGGTTCTTTGACATGCCAACATCGTATGACATGCGTATCGTATTTTTGCCGCCTTTCAAAAAAAAAAAACACTTACCACGGCCAGGAGCGAACCTGCAATCTTGGGGTTAGTAGACCGACACGCTATCCACTCACCCACCGTGGCAAGCCAATAGGATTATTATTCCACTGTTTGGACAACAGTTCCAACCTGTAGGCTGTCTGACCCCATTACTGGACAACTGTAAAGACCTAATTCGCTGCCTTCCTTGGAGCGCTTCTTGCCCTGAGAAATGAAAAGGGCACAATGAGATAATCAGTTTACTTCCTTTCTACGTATGGCCCCGTTTCAATAAAGTAGGGTAAGTGCATTTTTTAAACTTTTTTTACGGTATTAACATCCTGGCCCTAATTATAACGTATTAGAGCATAATCCTGTGAAGACTGGGCTTGTTGGTAGTATCAAATAAAGCTCACAAAGCTGATACTAAACATGACCACACAGAAACTCGAGAACAATCTCTTATAACAGACACCAAAATACGCCGCTGTACACAAATACACAAGGCCGTACAGTGAACTCGTCAGTCGCCATGAGGGCTCTGGAAGCGAGGGATCTATAGTCGTTTCACCTCCTGGACTTAACTCAACACGACTCGACAGTTTGCTGCTGGTGGTAACTGGGGTGATAGACTCGCCCCTAGCTAGCTCGTAAACTGTCGCCTCAGTAACTGAATGGGAGAAATGAAAACGTAAAAAACACTTATAGAGGGCGATGTATTGAAGATGGAGATATGCTCTCCCGGACTTAGTTGTAGAACTTTTCTTGCTGAACAATTCTTATTCACAATATATAGATATTTTTGACGGTTTGCCCAGCGTAAGCTTAAAAAGCGCACGGCCGCCAGGCTTTGTTTTCGACTTTTTCACTGAAATCGTTACTGCTTGGCTTCCTTTGATCATAAATTTATTTTCTACAGAAACCTTCCTCGACATATCCTTTAAAGAATGGTGAAAACCGCATCAAAATCCATCCAGTAGTTCTCGAGATTACCCGTGACATCCAAGAATCGGGGACTTTGTTTTATACCAAGTAGAGATTATCAGGTTTGAGTGGCCTATTATACCTTTCTATTGGGAGGGGGGAAGCTGTCACCCGTCACGCACGGCTGTTGATGTTGGAGAGAGTTTCCTGGTTGTATACACACCAAGGAGAACGAGTTGCGCTGCTAACACGCAGCCATTCTTCCGCCAAGGATTCCCGTGTGATAATGTTAGCGTGTGCATCTTCAGTGCTCAGTGTTCGCGCATTTGCTGTTGTATCAAAATGACGTTTTAACAAAGTGGTTATTGTCAGCCAGCAAGTTCGGAGGTAGACCGACGTTGCGTGGCTTGTGTTTCACACAGTATATAGACTACTGTAGTTTTGGTATTGTTCTTCGAAGTAATATACACTCCAAATCATTTATAATTTTCTGATATTTTCTCATACCGTATATATTTTGATCGAGCAATGCGAAACTTGGTATTGTTTTAAGTAATTTCAGTTTGTACTGTTGCCAGGACTATGGCTTGGTGTGGGACAGTTATCTTCACTTTTCTCGTAGCACTAGTGACCAGTGAACTCTTGATACGTAAGTGCTGCCCCGAGTGGCAAGAATTGAATCGTCAAACCACGTGTGTTGATCGCCCTGGTTACCATGACAACGCGGCAAGGCCTGCTGCAAGCAGACGCTCTGTAGCTGAAGTGAGGCGTACAGAAGAGAGTGCTGACTTCCCTTGGTGGATGTATAACAGGACCATCACACTGGATCCGTATACATTGCAACCTGTTTCCAATTTCTTAAAGATACAGGATGCCTCGAAATACATCGAGTATGGTATCCCGATTCCTTGTCATAATAACATGCTTAGAAGCATAAATCCGGTAAAAGAGTCAGTTAGTTTACTTCAAAATGGAAGTCTTATCTACCAAAACATAAGTTTCTCTCCTACTTCTTATTGTGCTGATGTGCTACGCTTGAATTCAACTAACGTTGCTTCCGGCTATTTTCTATGCCCGTGTTTAGAAGCTCTTTGCATCAGAAAGTGCTGTAGACGTCGTCATCATATACGTCTTACTGTCACAAGAGCATCTATGCAGTTCAACTGTGACTCGACACTTGATGATAATTCAGCTTGGACTCCGCGGATGTTTCACGATAACTTAACTGAAATAGACGGGCCATTACCTCCTCATGTTGTGGTATATGGACTTATTACTTGTCCAGACGATCGTGGTTTGGTGCCAATTGAACCCGAAAATTCCGGTTTCTGGAGATTTCGTAACGGCAGTGTGCTAGCCAAACAGTTCGGTCATGGTGTTCCGTTCGAGCCCCAGTATACGTGCGGAGATTTGAGTCGCATCAACCAAAATAGTACACTGGTGGAAAATGTGTTTATATGTGCCAAAAAGAGGACCCCTCCACCTAAAACAGCCAAGTCAAAAATGTACGCGAGTGGGTTTTTCCTCGGACTTGTTTTCATGCTGTTAACTCTGACTGTGTTCGCTCTGGTTCCTGAAACTAGGAAGAATGACGTCGGATTATTAATCACGTATCAAATCATCTGCCAGCTGCCGGCCTATTTGGCTCTAGCACTGAATCACATCCTCAGCACTCTGCCGAACTTCATATGCAAATACATCTTTCGTAAGTATTATTGTTCCTTACTAAGTTAGTTTCAATGTTCGCAATCCTAACTGTAACAATGATAGTCCGCATCACATGAAATAAGGCCCTAACAATGTAACCTTACCATTTGTCCCCCATCACTACAGACATGGTGATGTATAGTCCGCGTCACATTAAACAAGGTTTACCGGCTATCTGGGATTTGCGCAGAGAGATACAGGTCCACCAGGTCCGAGGCGGCGCATTGTTAGCCATTTTTAATGTTGTAATCGGCTACATTCTTCAAAACACGAATCCCCACAATTATTTTATTTTTATTTTTATTATTACACATATCATTTATGAGTACTATTATTACTATTAATCAATTATTGATAATGAATGAATAATCAAAATCAAAAGGCCTCCTACGATACGAATGTAGTATTTTAGTGGAATAAAATCTTAAGACAGAAGATGTAACGACACAGGGAAACAGTGTAGGCTCCAGATTTCACACAAAGTACATTAACATACACGTCAGAACATGTCTTAAGTTCCTCAGTCACTTTCCGTGTCGGATTCCTCGGACTCAGAACCTGAATCTTGGAGATAGATTATGAACGGCTCCATGATAGTGTCTCTGGGAAGTTCCCTTTCAAAATCTTCTTCCTGGAACTTTTCAGCGTGTCTGACACAGCCTCTATTGAAATGCTGTCGATGGCTGCGTGCTTGAGCTTTTCTGTGCCACGTGTGCTTTTCCTGCGCCCAATAGGGTTGTACTGGCAATGGTAAGGAGGAAGTGACTTTTTCCAGCGGCAATGCAATCCAACTCGTACTTAAGGACCTGGGTTTGTGCATTCTAACTAACTGTAAAAGTTGATCTCGGGTTTGCAAATTTGTATACTTGATGTTGTTCTTCGTCAGCCAAGTTACTATATCTGCTTTACGTGATTGGTACTTTATCCAACTGAACTGAATGGAAGCTTGGCATGCTGCTGCCGTTAGTTCCTGTGGTGTGGCAACACCGTCGCTTACCTCATGAAGTCCGGGGCGCAGTCATATTGGGCCAGTTAATTACACTGATAAAATCGGACAGACTTTTCTCGCCAGCATGATCTGCTCCTTTGATAAGTCGTAGTCCGATTCGACCAGTGATAGCTCATTAGCAACCTCCCCTCTCTTCCCCCACTCTGCAGCCAACACATACCATATTGTACACACGTTTCAACCTTTCCTCATTAAACTGTTGGAGGGGAGGTGGCTCTCAGTTTGACGGTCCCAGGGGTGTCAATTACTATAATGTATGACCCAGCGTTCAGGATATGGTGACAACTGTATGTGGAGGAGCTGTATTCAAAGAATACGATATGTCCACAATAGTTTCACAAATATGGGCATCCATGAGATTGTGTTCGATAAACTGACCGCGTTAATATAACTTCCTAAGTGTAAGCTCTAACATTTTACCCGATCTTCATTGCATAAACAAATGAATGAACAAAATTAATTTAAAAAAAAAACAAGTGAACAATTTTCATTCAATTTTTTGTTTTTTGTTTCGTGTGGTCTCCTCAGAGACCTAGTGCAGGTCTTTCTATTCGACGCCCGTGGGCGACCTGCGCGTCGGGATGAGAGATGGAATTGATTAAGGTGAATGAAATTGGAGAAGGATGTGGAAGTAATTAATTGTTGGAGATTCATTTTAGGGGCTGGGGAAGCTTGACAATCAGCCCCGTGTACTGAATCTGTAATTGGTGTAAATTACATACAGTATTTATACTGTACTGTTCCCGTTTTAAAAGCAGTTTCATATCCACTACTGGCTTGCTAGGCCTAACGTAGCTTCACCATAACCCTACCGGGTGAGTTAGCCGTGGTGGTTACGGCATGACTGATGGCAGTCGCTCACATCCGGGAGGCGAGGAGGTTCGAATCCCCCCGCCGGCAACCTTGAAGATGGTCTTCTGTGGTTTCCCATCTTCCTTCCAGGCAAATGCCGGGGTTGGTCCCTAACTACAGGCCACAGCCGCTACCTTCCAACTCCTCGTCCTTACATTCCAACTTCCCTCCTTCCCTCCCCAACGGTACTTGTAGCTCACCCATTGGGTGTCCGTCTCGAAGCAGCTACAAAACTGGCGAGCCGAACATGTCTTCGGACACTCCCGGCACTAAAAGCCATACGCTAAAAAAAAAAAAAAAAAAAAAAAACCATAACCCTGGGGGCCTGTTTTTGGTCCGCGAGAGGTATTTTATTTCCCTCAAACCCTCCGGACAAGTCCGGCGAGCCCCCCCCCCTATCCGCCACCTGGGACGCGCCCGATAGAGGAACAGGCAAACCCCCACGAAGTGAGTGTGGAAATGGTGAGAGCAGCAGGGGTGATAGGAACACAGTGGCTCTTTCGAGTAATGAAAGTGATATGGAGGGAGAAGAAAATACCAGAGGACTGGAAAAGAGGGATAATAATACCCATATTTAAAAAGGGAAGTAGGAGGGAATGCAAGAACTACAGGGGAATTACACTCATGTGCCACTGCGCCAAAATATTTGAGAAGGTACTGGAGAGAAGAATTCGGACAGAAGTTGAAGATGGGCTGAGGGAAGAACAGTATGGATTCAGGCCAGGAAGGTCAACAGTTGACCTCATCTTTGCAGTAAGACAGCTACAAGAACACCATTATGAATATGGGAAAGATCTGGTGATGACCTTCTTGGATATTGAGAAAGCATATGATAGTATTAATAGAAACAAGGTATGGGAAGCAATGAGAGCAAAAGCAGTGAACAAGGAGACAGTGGCAAGAGTGAAAGCAATGTACGAGGGAAGCAAAAGCTGTGTAAAGGTGGGAAGAGAGAGAACGGAATGGTTTCAACTGGATAGTGGTCTGAAACAGGGAAGTGCCCTCTCACCCCTGTTATTAGCCTATTTTCAATTAAAAAAAAAAAAAAAATAGGCTTATGAGATCACCTTTTGTCCGTGTGTGTGTGTGTGTGTGTGTGTCTCTCTCTCTCTCTCTCTCTCTCTCTCTCTCTCTCTCTCTCTCCTAATAAAATCTAAACGGCTGGAACGAATTCAATGAAACACGGTAAGTTCACAGCACTATTCCCGGCGACCTCGACCGTGTCCTTCAAATTTTGTTACGTCTCACCAATCCAACATGGCGGCTGTGCGAAATATTTCACTAGCATTCAATATCTCCGAAGCTATTGCCGATATCGCCCTGAAATTGTGTACGATGATAAAGGGCACTACTAGAAGTTCACCTATGAGACTTTCAAAAACCTGGTGACTACAAAACCAACATGGCGGTCAAGCGAAGTTGAGACTTTTAAATAGACTTTTCTCGCGATTTAACTATCCACACGTAATGAAACTTGGTACAGCAAATGCTTATACACATTGTAATGCACTGGAGTCTAATTTACTTCAATTGTTTACATAACCTCAAAATGGCGGCTGTGCGAAATATTTCACTGACATTCTATATCTCCGAAACAATTACAGATATCACCCTGCAATTTTGTACGGAGATAAAGGGTACTGATACAAGTTTACCTATGTATATTTTATAAACCTGTAAAATACAAAACGAACATGGCGACCAAGCGAATTTGAAATGTTTTAATAGACTTTTCTCGTGATTTAACTCTCTGAGCGCAGTGAAATGAGGTACAGCAAATGATTTTGCAGATTGTAATGCACTGCCATCTAATTTAATTCAATTGATTACATAACCTCAAGATGGCGGCTGTGCGAAATTTTAAAATTAAGTTTTTATTTCTTGTGTCGTAATCATGCGATCGAGGTGAAAGTATGAATAATGAACCTAGGCAATACTTGTCCTTGAATGGTACATAACTCTATGGCCTATACATATAACAATCCTAAATGGCGAGCTTCCGAAATATTTAGACAGTTCTCAATATCTATGAATCTTTTACAGCAACCAAACTGATTTTTTTATGTTCATAGGGACTATGAACATATGTTCACCTAAAGGACTTTCAGTAACCTGGTGAGCACAAATCCAACATGGCGGCGACGCGAAGTATACATATTTAAATGGACGTTTCTCGCGAATTAAGTATCCGAGTGCCGTGAAACGTTGCACGTTAAATGCTTATACAAATGTTGATCCACTGGCATGTAATTTATTTCAATTGTTTGCATTATCACAAGATGGCTGCTGTGCGTAATTTTAAAATCTCGTTTTTACTTCTTGTGTTCTAATCATGCGATTGAAGTTTGAATACCACACGTACACAATAATCTTAATGTAATAGTACAAAAATAAAAATCCAACCTGGCGACCATCTGAAATATTTAGACGGTTCTCAATATCTACGAATCTGTTACAGCAATTAAACTGAAATTTTGTATGTTGATAGAGGCAATTAACATTAGCAGGATATATGAAAATAGGCTGTATAGTTCTTCACGGAACTACTTGTTTATAGTGGTGATGGATGAAATCATACGAAAAGTGGTAAATAGCATTGGGGAAAGGAAAATGAAGGCAATGTTGTTTGCTGATGACCTTCTGGTAAGGGGAGAGGATGAGGAAGAAGTACAAGAGCAATTAGATGAGTGGGAGAAGGTAGTGTTATCATATGGGATGAAGTTCTCAGCACAAAAGAGTGAAGTGGTCATCACAACGAGGAAGAACAACAGACTGGATATGGGCATAACACTTGGAGGACAGCAGTTGCAGAAAGTAGAATGCTTCAAGTACTTGGGAAGCATAATTGAAGAAAAGGGAGGCAATAGGATGGAAATAAATGAAAGGGGAAGGTGCGCAGATGGATTTTTCAAGATTGTTAGGGGGATGTTATGGAATAAAGATGTACCACAAAAATGTAAAGGAATCGTCTACAAGACCTACTTTGTGCCAATTTTGACATATGGTTCAGAAACATGGGTGATGAAGGAAAGGGACAAGAGTAAAATACGAGCAGTGGAGATGAAGTTCCAGAGGAGTAGAGTAGGAGTAAGGAATGAGAGAGTCAGGGAGATGGTAAGAGAGGAACCATTGCAAAATAGAATAGAGCGATCTAGGCTACAATGGTATGGACATGTGAGGAGGATGCAAGAGGAGAGGATACCGAAGATGATGTTTGGAATGGAAATGACGGGAAGGAGGCCAAGGGGAAGACCAAGAGACAGATGGACAAAAGGAGTTAGGAAGAGTGTGGAGGAAAGAGGAGTGTGCTGGGACACAGTAAATTACGAGAGATGGTGGATGGACAGGAAACTATGGAGAGGCTAAGGTTCCAAGCAGACCCGACCAGCGGTTGGAAACTGCTCAAGATATGATGATTTATACTGTACTAACAAACGGTCACAATATTATTTAGCAATTTTATATTTCGACCATGCAGCCAGTCTGAAATGGTTTTCCATGCTTTCCTATTTTCAACTCTATACAAATCCAGGAACTGTCCTTTCTAATAGGCCACGGCTACTTCCTTCCAACTCCTTACTTATTTCCCCCCCTGAAGGGCCTAGGCCTACCAAGCGACCGCTGCCCAGCCATTTGGCCTGCAGATATTGGGGTGACGCGTGATCAGCGCATCGGATCCCCTCGGTCGTTAATCTTGATGATCGGGACGCTGCCTCACTGTCAGATAGCTACTCAATTGTCCTCACGAGGCCGAGTGCACCCCGTTCCAGCCCTCACGTCAGTTTCTAAAATCCCTGACGGAGCCTGGTATCGAATCCGGGGCCTCCAGGTGTTAGGCTCCAGGAAGGGTATCCGGCCGTCAAATATACCCGCCACATAAAAATTCATGGCATCTTATGCCCGTCGAGAAAAGGGTAGATATCCCAAGTAAATTCTACTTTAGAAATCCTCTTGGTGTTTCCTTTTCAAATTACAGCAATACGACGCCAATTGGTGCAGAAATCCTTTCAACGCAGTAGCGCAGGGGAATTACACATGCTCATTACTTTATATTCTTGCCATTTTATGTGTCATGCTTTTTAGACAATTTTACGACAGTATTTACAAATATTGGCCTGTTTGCCATCTCTTGATGAATACAGTACATTTGCATTTGTCATTTGGCACAGGCTAGAGTAAAAGGTGGCTTTTCACCGATGTCTCAGTCTCACTCATGGCTGTGATTATATGGAAGCTACTGAGGTATGGGTGGTGCTTAGTAATGACATTCAGGGCACAGTCAGTGTCTGTTAGCACAGGCTAGAGTATGACCGATGTCTCAGTCTCACTCATGGCTGTGATTATATGGAAGCTACTGAGGTATGGGTGATGCTTAGTAATGACATTCAGGGCACAGTCAGTGTCTGTTGGCACAGGCTAGAGTATCACCGATGTCTCAGTCTCACTCATGGCTGTGATTATGTGGAAGCTACTGAGGTATGGGTGATGCTTAGTAATGACATTCAGGGCACAGTCAGTGTCTGTTGGCACAGGCTAGAGTATCACCGATGTCTCAGTCTCACTCAAGGCTGTGATTATATGGAAGCTACTGAGGTATGAGTGGTGCTTAGTAATGACATTCAGGGCACAGTCAGTGTCTGTTGGCACAGGCTAGAGTATCACAGATGTCTCAGTCTCACTCATGGCTGTGATTATATGGAAGCTACTGAGGTATGGGTGGTGCTTAGTAATGACATTCAGGGCACAGTCAGTGTCTGTTAGCACAGGCTAGAGTATCACCATTGTCTCAGTCTCACTCATGGCTGTGATTATATGGAAGCTACTGAGGAATGGGTGGTGCTTAGTAATGACATTCAGGACACAGTCAGTGTCTGTTGGCACAGGCTAGAGTATCACCGATGTCTCAGTCTCACTCATGGCTGTTATTATATGGAAGCTACTGAGGTATGGGTGGTGCTTAGTAATGGCATTCAGGGCACAGTCAGTGTCTGTTGGCACAGGCTAGAGTATCACCGATGTCTCAGTCCCACTCATGGCTGTGATTATATGGAAGCTACTGAGGTATGGGTGATGCTTAGTAATGACATTCGGGGCACAGTCAGTGTCTCTTGGCACAGGCTAGAGTATCACCGATGTCTCAGTCTCACTCATGGCTGTGATTATATGGAAGCTACTGAGGTATGGGTGATGCTTAGTAATGACATTCAGGGCACAGTCAGTGTCTGTTGGCACAGGCTAGAGTATCACCGATGTCTCAGTCTCACTCATGGCTGTGATTATGTGGAAGCTACTGAGGTATGGGTGATGCTTAGTAATGACATTCAGGGCACAGTCAGTGTCTGTTGGCACAGGCTAGAGTATCACCGATGTCTCAGTCTCACTCAAGGCTGTGATTATATGGAAGCTACTGAGGTATGAGTGGTGCTTAGTAATGACATTCAGGGCACAGTCAGTGTCTGTTGGCACAGGCTAGAGTATCACAGATGTCTCAGTCTCACTCATGGCTGTGATTATATGGAAGCTACTGAGGTATGGGTGGTGCTTAGTAATGACATTCAGGGCACAGTCAGTGTCTGTTAGCACAGGCTAGAGTATCACCATTGTCTCAGTCTCACTCATGGCTGTGATTATATGGAAGCTACTGAGGAATGGGTGGTGCTTAGTAATGACATTCAGGACACAGTCAGTGTCTGTTGGCACAGGCTAGAGTATCACCGATGTCTCAGTCTCACTCATGGCTGTTATTATATGGAAGCTACTGAGGTATGGGTGGTGCTTAGTAATGGCATTCAGGGCACAGTCAGTGTCTGTTGGCACAGGCTAGAGTATCACCGATGTCTCAGTCCCACTCATGGCTGTGATTATATGGAAGCTACTGAGGTATGGGTGATGCTTAGTAATGACATTCGGGGCACAGTCAGTGTCTCTTGGCACAGGCTAGAGTATCACCGATGTCTCAGTCTCACTCATGGCTGTGATTATATGGAAGCTACTGAGGTATGAGTGGTGCTTAGTAATGACATTCAGGGCACAGTCAGTGTCTGTTAGCACAGGCTAGAGTACCACCGATGTCTCAGTCTCACTCATGGCTGTGATTATATGGAAGCTACTGAGGTATGGGTGGTGCTTAGTAATGACATTCGGGGCACAGTCAGTGTCTGTTGGCACAGGCTAGAGTATCACCGATGTCTCAGTCCCACTCATGGCTGTGATTATATGGAAGCTACTGAGGTATGGGTGATGCTGAGTTATGACATTCAGGGCACAGTCAGTGTCTGTTAGCACAGGCTAGAGTATCACCATTGTCTCAGTCTCACTCATGGCTGTGATTATATGGAAGCTACTGAGGTATGAGTGGTGCTTAGTAATGACATTCAGGGCACAGTCAGTGTCTGTTGGCACAGGCTAGAGTATCACCGCTGTCTCAGTCTCACTCATGGCTGTGATTATATGGAAGCTACTGAGGTATGGGTGGTGCTTAGTAATGACATTCAGGGCACAGTCAGTGTCTGTTGGCACAGGCTAGAGTATCACCGATGTCTCAGTCTCACTCATGGCTGTGATTATATGGAAGCTACTGAGGTATGGGTGGTGCTTAGTAATGACATTCAGGGCACAGTCAGTGTCTGTTAGCACAGGCTAGAGTATCACCATTGTCTCAGTCTCACTCATGGCTGTGATTATATGGAAGCTACTGAGGAATGGGTGGTGCTTAGTAATGACATTCAGGGCACAGTCAGTGTCTGTTGGCACAGGCTAGAGTATCACCGATGTCTCAGTCTCACTCATGGCTGTTATTATATGGAAGCTACTGAGGTATGGGTGGTGCTTAGTAATGGCATTCAGGGCACAGTCAGTGTCTGTTGGCACAGGCTAGAGTATCACCGATGTCTCAGTCCCACTCATGGCTGTGATTATATGGAAGCTACTGAGGTATGGGTGATGCTTAGTAATGACATTCGGGGCACAGTCAGTGTCTCTTGGCACAGGCTAGAGTATCACCGATGTCTCAGTCTCACTCATGGCTGTGATTATATGGAAGCTACTGAGGTATGAGTGGTGCTTAGTAATAACATTCAGGGCACAGTCAGTGTCTGTTGGCACAGGCTAGAGTATCACCGATGTCTCAGTCCCACTCATGGCTGTGATTATATGGAAGCTACTGAGGTATGGGTGATGCTTAGTAATGACATTCGGGGCACAGTCAGTGTCTGTTGGCACAGGCTAGAGTATCACCGATGTCTCAGTCACACTCATGGCTGTGATTATATGGAAGCTACTGAGGTATGGGTGATGCTTAGTAATGACATTCAGGGCACAGTCAGTGCCTGTTGGCACAGGCTAGAGTACCACCGATGTCTCAGTCTCACTCATGGCTGTGATTATATGGAAGCTACTGAGGTATGGGTGGTGCTTAGTAATGACATTCGGGGCACAGTCAGTGTCTGTTGGCACAGGCTAGAGTATCACCACTGTCTCAGTCTCACTCATGGCTGTGATTATATGGAAGCTACTGAGGAATGGGTGGTGCTTAGTAATGACATTCAGGGCACAGTCAGTGTCTGTGAAAGGTTCTACTCATAGGGTTAGGACTACTGTTCTGACTCAGTGAGGAAAGCAATGGCAAACTACCTCACTCCTCTTCTTGCCTAGAACGCCTCAATATAGCACTGCCTTGGGTTTTTGTGGGTATCTACTCACATAACGTAACGGCGGTGCTTTTGAGGATCCAACCAGCCTTCGGGCTGACGACCTAACACATTTACAAATATGATAATCTTTCACATAATTTTAATTCATCATAATTTTTTAGCCTACTTTTCACATTTTGCAAAAATGAGGAAAAAGTAGATATATGAGATCGATCCGGGAAAATGTGTGTCTGTCTGTCTGTCTGTCCTTCTGTCTGTCTGTCTGTCTGTCTGTCTGTCTGTCCTTCTGTCTGTCTGGCTGTGTGTGTCCCCCCCCCCTATCAACTCCTAAACGGCTGCAGCAATCAAAACCAAATTTAGTATGAGTAAAGATGTGCACCGGAATATCTCACGTCCATATTTGAAAATGATGTCAGTGCTACCAACTGCTGAAAAAACGCACTAGAAATTTGAGCTCCATGTTGGATATCTTGCAAGGTATGCATGGGAGCTATTCCAAAATTGGCACAGATGTAGATAATACTATTTCAGTTTAATTTCCAGGAGGCCAACAATGACAGTGTTGCCAAAATAATTTTAAGCCTTCTGATAGGTCCAATGTTTAAATGAATATAACTTCTACACTATCAATTGGATTTTAACCAAATTTTGTATGTAATATCTATACATAAACAGATATGACTGAGCGTATTCCTAAGAGCCACCAGGGCTGCCAACTGTTAATAATTGCTCTCTCTCTCTATTTATTTATTTTTATCCAAATACCAATATATCAGAAAGTATGCAAGCCAACAGCTTTAAACTATGCACACGTATATTCTGACATTTTAGATTAATTTGGAGTAACTTATATTCGTCAGTTCTACCAACATGATTATAAGCCTGCTGGTAGTACCAATTTTTAAATACATGTAACTTCTATACTATCAGTTGGATTTCAACCAAATTTCGTATGTGCTATGTGTACCATAACAGATATGACTATAAGTATTGTTAAGAGCAATCAGGGCTGCCAACTGTTAATAAATGCTGTCTATATTGTTTTTACCCTAATATCAATATATCAGAAAGTATGCAAGCCAACAACTCTATACTTTGCATACGTGTAGCACCTGACATTCTAGATTAATTTGGAGTAATTAATACAAGGCAGTGCTGTCAACATGATTCTATGCCTGCTGATATGTCCAATTTTAAAATACATGTAACTTCTATACTAACAAATGGATTTCATCCAAAATTGGCACAACAAGATATCATAATATTTCAGATTATTTCTGACCAGCACACGCTTGACATTGTTGGCAACATGCTTTTATGCGTGCTGATAGATCCAGTGTCTAACTGCATGTAACGTCCATTGGACTTCAACCAAATTTTGTATTCTGTACCTTAAGAGATGGAACTAAAAATATATTCAGTCACCAGGGCTGCCAACTATAGTGCTCTATTAGGCTGCATTATACCAGGTATATTTTGAACTAATTAGATATTTCGATATTACCAACTTAATTTCGTCATTATTCTAGATAGGTTCATATTCTGTAGAATAATCATTGGCATGAAAAGTAGGCTGTATAGTTCTTCACGGAACTTCTTGTTTCTCATACGATGAAATATGTTAAAATATTCTTCATAGGCAAGTAAAGTGACTTGTTAGGGGAATGTAGTTGGTTTTGTAAATGATTGTATAAAAGAAAATCCTACGGCTGACACAACGTTTAAACGAGTTGTTTTAAGTTAAATGAGAGAAGTGTTCTAAATAATTTGAATTAATTCCAAAGTATTGATTTATTAAATTACTCCAGCGAATCGTGTTTTTTTTTTGTCCATCCGGGAAGTTTGTCTTATTGAGATTTTAATTAATATGGTTCTAAAAACATTTGGAGTAAGAATACGCCTAACATTTGAACTGCCATTTCTATATTGAATTCCACTATATTTTAATGATAGTAGGTAATTGAGTAGTGAATAAAACAGGATTGCTTTTATGAATCCTCGGTAAATCTGTCGCCATATTTCAATTTGATCGAATATTTCTTTTGAGTCAGTCCTTTTCAGATTACATTTCATAGAGCATTATATGTCCACCTCATCGCTTAGTGGCTGTCACCACGAAGGCTCGGGTTCGATTCCCGGCTCTGCCAAGAAATTCAATTATGGTATGAGGGCTGAAACGGGGTACACTCTGCCTCGTGAGATAAGACTGAGAAGAGGTGTATTCGGTTCCTACTCCCGCCATCCTGGAAGTGGTTTTCCGTGGTTTCCCACTTCTACTCCAAGCAAATGCCGGATTGGGTCCTAACTGAAGGCCACGGCCGCCACCTTCCCAATCCTCATCTGAATTACAATAGGCCTGCACACAATAATGCAGCCATCACAGTACCACAGGTTATCAGACAAATCAGGCGCGGATCTAGAGTTTGGCTTTAGGGGGGGTCAGAGAATCGAAATTGTTAAGAAAAATGGTATCACTAAAACGCAATCACAAAATAACCAAAGCTACAAAACCAGACCAATTGATTGCAAGCTACATGGATAGAAAATTGATGCGTTTAGCGCACCAAAAATATTCGTACAAATTGCAACGGCGTGTTTTGCGACTTTTACATCGAGCTTCGAGAAAAGGATTAAGGTACGTTACAGTTTCGGCAAGTCGAGTTGATACCGACAAAGGGAGAACGTCACAGCTTAAATTGCCAACCAAGCTTGCAGTTTGGACGTCGGCAACATTTTTTGGTGCGAAAAAAGCCCCAAATTCCTAGCCGCGCATTGTTGCACATTCATCGTGACATCGCTATAGACATCGATTCGGTAATCACAAGGTTTGCTAAACAAAATAGACGAGTTGATTTTGTTATATAAATAATCGTTTTTATATAACAGTTATGAAGTTGTAAATATGTACAGTTGTAACAGAACATAATAATTGCAATAAAAATATTTTCAGTATTGAATAAAATGAAAAAAACTCTTTTTCAGTTAAATCCCCCCACACACACCCAAGTACGTGGGGTCACATGACCACAATGTCGCAAAGCCCCTCAATCAAAAACAACATTGAGCATTAGGCAGTAGGCGAATTTTCAAGGCATCGACATTCGCCCTCACATCATGTACTATATTTACGTTCATATATGCTCAATTCAATTATATTAGAAGAGACGTTTAGCCGGCTCTGCCGTTTCCAGGGTACACCACGAGAAGGTAGTCTCTCATTGCACCCCCCTTTTTTTTTTTTTGCTTGATTAATTTATTTACAGGATATTGATTCCTGCACGTCACATATTATTTATTACGGCCAGTTTACATTATTTGCATTCATTTGTTCTCGTTTTCCCTTTTCTTATGCGGCGCAGGTTGTGTATCGTAACCTGGTAATTTTCACCTGTTCGTATTCCCGTCGCGTTCGCTCCATAATCTCAATCCACTTCGTGTATTGGCGATTGGTTGGCATTTTCTTGATTCCCTCACTCTTAATAGAAATCTCGGTTTCCATTTGCCTCTGCTTTAAAACTTCCACTAAACGGAATATGTTTGGGTGTGCCGTGTAGAAAGAAGATCCAAAAATGCGAATGAAAGCTTTCACATGCGTTCGTTGTACGAAGCGAAGATACTGACGATGATGCCCAAACAGTAGGCGGGAATTTTGCGTCTTCTGTGATATATGTTTCTGTCAAATAGTCACAAAACTCAGTAACTTGTTCGTCTTCAGGCTTGCAAGACATGAAATCTTCTACAAAGGCATCAGCAACTTCTTCGGGGTTCAATAAGGGAAGGCCAAAAATCGCTCGAAGCCATTGCCCCAACTCCGATGATTTTTCCACGTACGCTTGTGAAAGGCCAAATTGTTGGATTTTCGTCCACCAGGACTGAGTGAGATGAAACCTACAATATCAGGCCACACTCTCCTGGCGGCGTGATCAATTCCTTCTTCAAAGTCCGCAACGATTTGCCTTGGTCGAAACGTAGTTCTTAATTCTTGGCATTTGTCAATAATACTTGAAAATGTCTTCATGTAAGTCGTCGTCTTCTTGTTGGGTAAAAAATTGTTGGTATATAATGACCGTTTTCAAACACGTGAATGGTAAAAAACTGATAAAAATACTTTGGACAATACGTGAAAGTGCCATCGACCACAAGCAAATTTCAAATTCTTCGCTGTTGTGAAGCATATTATGCCATTCTCGGTGTAATTAAACTGCAAGAAAAGCTCGCCCTGGTTTGTTGAAATGTTCATTTCTTGAAGAGCACGTTGAACCTCTGCGGTAAGACGGGCTGTTCCCTTCGACGAACTCTATACACACTTGGCCGTAGGAGATTAATGTCGTTGATAGTAAGTGACGCTGCAGTGTTCATATTGCAGGTTTCTCTTCTGATGATTTTCCTTGGTGTTTCATTCAAGTCCTCAGCAGCCTTCCTCTTCACATTACTTGCAGCTCACTCGGTGCATGGTTATGTTCGCCTTCGTATCTGAGAATAGTAGTTCCGTTTCCATCGACGTATATTTTCGCTAGACAGTTTTTAACCATACAACGCCACCTCCAACCGTGCAAAGTCGCATTAACCCGACGAAATTTGTACTTGTTGTAAATAATATTGATTTGCCCACGAGAGCTTACAGTCTGTTCCAATTCCATTTTGAACAAAAGGCTGACTATTGACTAGTTATCAACATTCACTGTGTCTTATATAAGAGCAGAAATATAGTGTAACAATTATATTTTGTCCCGTGGATTAGGCTACGCCAGTGGTTCCCAACCTGGGGGTGATTTGGGTTATCATGGGGGCAATAAATAGGTGGGGGCCGATTTGGGGGCGATGAGTTTTCATAGGGGGAGATTTAAAAAGTAGTCTACTGTACAGTAGAAGTTGCCGGGTAGTACACGGAAAAAATGTGACAGGAGCGCCTCCCGTTCGCTTGTTCATCATTCATTGCCATGTTTGATATTCACGAGGTAAATATTGGCCGTAAAGGGCTGATTCAGTTTCCAACCCTTAAAAAGTGTTCAGATAACGAGACTCCTGAACTCCCAAAAGACAAAATCCTAATTTTTACTGATCAGATCAGCTTGACCAGGTTAAAAACTGACAAATCCCGGATTGGATTCTAGATCCATTCTCGTTGGAAGCTGTGGATAAGCTTGATAACTCTTTGCAGACGGAGTTTCTAGAACTGAAGTATGACTGTGCGCCGAAATTCATTTTCAAGCAGAGCGGTTACGAGTTAACTTGGGTGAAGCTTATGGACACTTATACACAACTGTGGGGAAAAACTGAACCATTTCTCATCTCGTTCCCGTCAACATATTTAGTTGAAAAAGGATTTAGTTCTGTTGTCCAGCTCCTCACAAAACAAAGAAATAAGTTAGACATGCCTCAAAGGAGACTTGCCCGTGAACTTGACGAATATAAAGCCGGATATTCAAGCTTTAACTGAAATCCAGCAAGCACAAGGCAGCCATTCAAAAGGTAAAATAAAACAATGACGAAGTTTTCAAACTGTCATCTATTTTTTCAAATTTCAACTGTCAACTTTTTTCCAGATTCCAATTCAAAAAAAAAAAGGCTACTCGTGTTTTTGAAATGTACGTCAATGATCTTAGTTAATTATTTCCATTCTTTGTTCTTAGAAATCTGTAAAAAATGTACATTTTAATTTTTCAATTTTATTTAAGAGTTACCGGATAAAACTGCTTCGGTTGTTTTTATATACGGTAATAAAATTGTTTAAAATAATAAAAATGCCTTATTATTTTCACTTTACTTCAAATTGAAGTTAGGCATACAATGAAAAGGGGGCGATAGGTATTAGCCAACCTTCAGAAAGGGGAGATGGACCACAAAAGTTTGGGAACCACTGGGCTACGCCTACCGATGATGAATTTCAAAATTAGAGAAAAATAACTGCACATGTAATTTGCAGGCTAAGCATGATTATGTAACACGTTTGATGATGATGATGATGATGATGATGATTGGTGTCTTAACGGGCGGAACAGCTAGGCCATCTGCCCAAACATAGGCTAATGTTATGCAAATAGTGACTACTAAGCGACCGCTGCCCAGCCATTCGGCCTACAGATTGAAGTGTGAAACGAGGTCAGGTCGCATCACCTCGCCGCCCCACTGTCAGACAACTACTCAATTGTCCTAACGAGGCTGAGTGTACACTTTTCCTTCTCCCGATGCAGAATTGAGAAGAGGCAGGTTCTATTCCTACCTCAGCCATCCTGGAAGTGGTTTTCCATGGTTTCTCATTTCTACTCTAGGCAGATGCCAAGATTGTACCTAAATTAAGACCATGGACACCTCCTAACCATATCCTAGACCAATTACAAGTACACAATAGTACGCTACAGCAGTTACAATAACACAGATTATCAGACAGATTCCACACACACCAAAGTAATACATAATCGCAAAGCCTTCAAAATGAACAAACGACAAAAAGTACCCCTTTCCAGCCCTCAAGTCAGACCTTAAGTATGACTGGCTGCGTTGCTCAGTGGTAACGTTCTCGCATGCTGTGCCCAAGGTTACAGGATCGAATCCTGGCGGAGTTAGTTGGTAATTGAGGGTGCGTAAATGCGATCGAGCCAGAGCCGTGTGAGTAGTTTTACTGGCACGTAAAAGATCCCATTCAGGACAAAATAGCGACACCCCGGCGTCTATAGATCGTAAGTTTCTGGCTGGAATTTAACCCAGAGCCTCCTCGGTAAGAGGAAAGCTTGCTATCCATAATAATAATAATAATAATAATAATAATAATAATAATAATAATAATAATAATAATGTAAGGGGTTTAAGGTACATTTTAACTGTTGTGGCCTTATAAAAGAATAATGTTTGTTTCATTGCAATTGTGCTAGATCCCATTATGTACAACCCTACATGGAAGTGTGTTTACAGGAAATATCATAGCCAGCCAGTCATTCTGCAAGATCAAGTAAGTTATGTTATCTTTTGGGTTTTCACAATGGTAGTGGTGGGGGACCGAAGGGAGAACGATCTCAGCGGAAGAACCAGAAATTGGCCTGGGGCAAGTGGCCAGAAAGGACTCTGCGATGGAATGACAAGATAAGAAAGATTAGCTGGCTCAATTCGCCAACACCCGGAGCCCGTCCCTTTCACGCTGTTTTAGACTTTTAAAGTATCCGTGCACTTTCTAAACTATTTCACGGGTTTACCTATGCAAAACCTATCGTTTACTTCCCTATGCTTCCATAGCACTCGAAATATACACAATCGCTTCCACTGAATCTTTACATATTACGATATAATCGCTTCCCTTTACTCACTGCACAGATTCTCAACCGACTGACTGTGATTGGTGGGATGGAAGTGAGGCATGCGTTGTGTTCTGCGCACCGCCTTCCGGGCTGACTCGAGCGTCTAACAATGTAACCTTACCATTTGTCCCCCATCACTACAAACATGGTATATACCGGGTGAGTTAGCCGTGGTGGTTACGGCATGACTGATGGCAGTCGCTCACATCCGGGAGGCGAGGAGGTTCGAATCCCCCCGCCGGCAACCTTGAAGATGGTCTTCTGTGGTTTCCCATCTTCCTTCCAGGCAAATGCCGGGGTTGGTCCCTAACTATAGGCCACAGCCGCTACCTTTCAACTCCTCGTCCTTACAATCCAACTTCCCTCCTTCCCTCCCCAACGGTACTTGTAGCTCACCCATTGGGTGTCCGTCTCGAAGCAGCTACAAAACTGGCGAGCCGAACATGTCCTCGGACACTCCCGGCACTAAAAGCCATACGCTAAAAAAAAAAACTACAAACATGGTGATCTATAGTCCGCATCACATTAAATAAGTTACTAACAATGTAACCTTACCATTTGTCGCTCATCACTACAAACATGGTGATCTATAGTCCGCATCACATTAAATAAGTTACTAACGATGTAACCTTACCATTTGTCCATCATCACTACAAACTTGGTGATCTATAGTCCGCGTCACATTAAATAAGTCCCTAACAATGTAACCTTACCATTTGTCCATCATCACTACAAACATGGTGATCTATAGTCTGCATCACATTAAATAAGTTACTAACAATGTAACCTTACCATTTGTCGCTCATCACTACAAACATGGTGATCTATAGTCCGCATCACATTAAATAAGTTACTAACAATGTAACCTTACCATTTGTCCATCATCACTACAAACATGGTGATCTATAGTCCGCATCACATTAAATAAGTTACTAACAATGTAACCTTACCATTTGTCCATCATCACTACAAACATGGTGCTCTATAGTCCGCATCACATTAAATAAGTTACTAACAATGTAACCTTACCATTTGTCGCTCATCACTACAAACATGGTGATCTATAGTCCGCGTCACATTAAATAAGTTACTAACAATGTAACCTTACCATTTGTCCCCCATCACTACAAACATGGTGCTCTATAGTCCGCATCACATTAAATAAGTTACTAACAATGTAACCTTACCATTTGTCCCCCATCACTACAAGCATGGTGATCTATAGTCCGCGTCACATTAAATAAGTCCCTAACAATGTAACCTTACCATTTGTCGCTCATCACTACAACCATGGTGATCTATAGTCCGCATCACATTAAATAAGTTACTAACAATGTAACCTTACCATTTGTCCCCCATCACTACAGACATGGTGATCTATAGTCCGCGTCACATTAAATAAGTCATAACATTGTAACCTTACCATTTGTCCCCCATCACTACAGACATGGTGATCTATAGTCCGCGTCACATTAAATAAGTCCCTAACAATGTAACCTTACCATTTGTCGCTCATCACTACAAACATGGTGATCTATAGTCCGCATCACATTAAATAAGTCTCTATGTAACCTTACCATTTGTCCCTCATCACTACAAACATTGTGATCTATAGTCCGCGTCACATTAAATAAGTCACTAACAATGTAACCGTACCATTTATTCCTCATCACTACAGACATGGTGATCTATAGTCCGCGTCACCTTAATTAAGTTACTAACAATGTAACCTTACCATTTGTCCATCATCACTACAAACATGGTGATCTATAGTCCGCATCACATTAAATAAGTTACTAACAATGTAACCTTACCATTTGTCCATCATCACTACAAGCATGGTGATCTATAGTCCGCATCACATTAAATAAGTTACTAACAATGTAACCTTACCATTTGTCCATCATCACTACAAACATGGTGATCTATAGTCCGCATCACATTAAATAAGTTACTAACAATGTAACCTTACCATTTGTCCCCCATCACTACAAGCATGGTGATCTATAGTCCGCGTCACATTAAATAAGTCCCTAACAATGTAACCTTACCATTTGTCCCTCATCACTACAAGCATGGTGATCTATAGTCCGCGTCACCTTAAATAAGTCACTAACAATGTAACCTTACCATTTGTCCCCCATCACTACAAACATTGTGATCTATAGTCCGCGTCACATTAAATAAGTTACTAACAATATAACCTTACCATTTGTTCCCCATCACTACGAGCATGGTGATCTATAGCCCGCGTCACATTAAATAAGTCCCTAACAATGTAACCTTACCATTTGTCCCTCATCACTACAAACATTGTGATCTATAGTCCGCGTCACATTAAATAAGTCACTAACAATGTAACGGTACCATTTATTCCTCATCACTACAGACATGGTGATCTATAGTCCGCGTCACCTTAATTAAGTTACTAACAATGAACCTTACCATTTGTCCATCATCACTACAAACATGGTGATCTATAGTCCGCATCACATTAAATAAGTTACTAACAATGTAACCTTACCATTTGTCCCCCATCACTACAAGCATGGTGATCTATAGTCTGCGTCACAATAAATAAGTCACTAACAATGTAACCGTACCATTTATTCCTCATCACTACAGACATGGAGATCTATAGTCCACGTCACATTAATTAAGTTACTAACAATGTAACCTTACCATTTGTCCATCATCACTACAAACATGGTGATCTATAGTCCGCGGCACCTTAAATAAGTCACTAACAATGTAACCTACCATTTGTCCATCATCACTACAAACATTGTGATCTATAGTCCACATTGCATTAAATAAGTCCCTAACAATGTAACCTTACCATTTGTCCCCCCATCACTACAAACATTGTGATCTATAGTCCACATTGCATTAAATAAGTCCCTAACAATGTAACCTTACCATTTGTCCCCCATCACTACAAACATGGTGATCTATAGTTTGCGTCATATTAAATAAGTCACTAACAATGTAACCGTACCATTTGTTCCTCATCACTACAGACATGGTGATCTATAGTCCGCGTCACCTTAATTAAGTTACTAACAATGTAACCTTACCATTTGCCCATCATCACTACACACATTGTGATCTATAGTCCGCGTCACCTTAAATAAGTCACTAACAATGCAACCTTACAATTTGTCCATCATCACTACAAACATGGTGTTATATAGTCCGCGTCACCTTAAATAAGTCACTAACAATGTAACCTTACCATTTGTCCATCATCACTACAAACATGGTGATCTATAGTCCGCGTCACCTTAAATAAGTCACTAACAATGTAACCTTACCATTTATCCCCCATCACTACACACATGGTGTTATATAGTCCGCGTCACCTTAAATAAGTCACTAACAATGTTACCTTACCATTTGTCCCCCATCACTACAGACATGGTGATCTATAGTCCACATCACATTAAATAAGTCATAACATTGTAACCTTACCATTTGTCCCCCATCACTACAAACATTGTGATCTATAGTCCACATTGCATTAAATAAGTCCCTAACAATGTAACCTTACCATTTGTCCCCCATCACTACAAACATTGTGATCTATAGTTCACATCACATTAAATAAGTCACTAACAATGTAACCTTACCATTTGTCCCCCATCACTACAGACATGGTGATCTATAGTTCACATCACATTAAATAAGTCACTAACAATGTAACCTTACCATTTGTCCCCCATCACTACAAACATTGTGATCTCTAGTCCACATCACATTAAATAAGTCCCTAACAATGTAACCTTGCCATTTGTCCCCCATCACTACAAACATTGTGATCTATAGTCCACATCACATTAAATAAGTCACTAACAATGTAACCTTACCATTTGTCCATCATCACTACGAACATGGTGATCTATAGTCCGCGCCACATTAAACAAGTCACTTACAATATAACCTTACCATTTGTCCCCCATCACTACAAACATTGTGATCTATAGTCCACATTGCATTAAATAAGTCCCTAACAATGTAACCTTACCATTTGTCCCCCATCACTACAAACATTGTGATCTATAGTCCACGTCACATTAAATAAGTCATAACATTGTAACCTTACCATTTGTCCCCCATCACTACAAACATTGTGATCTCTAGTCCACATCACATTAAATAAGTCCCTAACAATGTAACCTTGCCATTTGTCCCCCATCACTACAAACATTGTGATCTATAGTCCACATCACATTAAATAAGTCACTAACAATGTAACCTTACCATTTGTCCATCATCACTACGAACATGGTGATCTATAGTCCGCGCCACATTAAACAAGTCACTTACAATATAACCTTACCATTTGTCCCCCATCACTACAGACATGGTGATCTATTGTGACCGCTGGCCGAAGGTTTCGGGGAACCACCGGTTTCAAATGACCCTTCCGAGACACTCTTCCAGTTAACACACAAATATAGGGGACGATACATTCATAGGCTGGTGTAGCACAAAGTCTGCACTCGGGGGTGTCGGGAATTAGTGAGGTTCGATCTTTAACCAGCTCAGAGGAATGCATCGATAAAAAAACTAAACAAGAAAAGAGAGGTCAGTCTTATGTTAAAATCACAAATACATTTTATTCAGAATAGATCCCTAGCCTAGCATGAGAGTTGCAAACGGCTAGTCCGATACTATTCTGCCCTGAAAGAAAATAAAAAACAAAAGTCCTAAACAAGATCTAAATTACTCTCATGGTCCTAATACAAAATTCAACTAAAATGAACAAGCTAAGGGAATGGCACGTAAGATCGGCCCTAAGCAATTACATCGAAATGACTACGGGAGGATCAAACATCAAAAGAATCTACAGCAAAGCAAGTCATTTACTTGTTTACAAATACTAGAACATTTACATTTAGTAGCAAGGGGAAAATTTGTCCTATGCTATGACGGTGCCATCTCTAACAATTATCTTTAGAGTTAAGTGTTTAGCTAGTCCTAAATATCATTAATTAATAAACGAGATGCATTTATTACTAAGAAAATCAAGCTATGTGCACAATGTTGCTGAATAAAAAAAACGATGCTATTACAACACAAATGCATACACTAATTCAGCACTCCTAAGGTTGTGCAATTGGCACTGCCTGCGTACTCGATTTGTTACTGTTTGTAACAAACGGTCATAGTGTCAAAGTGTAAAAAAGTAGAAAAATATAGGAAAGCCTGCAAATGCGTTAGTAATTAAACAATTACATCGACTCATATTGCTACTAATCTGATGTGTGTGCTTCTGTTATCATATCACCAATTAGTTGTCGACTATTCATGTGAAAATGTATCAAAATTTATCTAAAATAGCTTAACAATATCTAAGTGTTAACATTTGGTCCAGAAAATAGTTTATTTTTAATGTTTAGACATTTTATTTAGACTCAGGGGGAATTATAAGATTCGTTATTTTTCAAAACCCTATTTTTGATTATTAAAGCTTCACACAATTATTTATCCCTGACAGTATTGTTGTTCAATTTATGGGCCTTTAAAAGCGTTCAGTGTATTTCGGTAACGTGTGTATCCAACTTAAGCAAAATAACTCAATAGTTTAACAGTTTACTAGACACCCTGTGTCTTCACCAATTACTTCATAATTATTAGACAGCCTGTGTCCTCACCAATTACTTTACTCTTATTTCGGATTCATTGATCCAGGCGACCTCGGTTTGGTACGACTTTAAATAGTTCATTACCACCGGTATAACCACAATAACAATGTCGGAGGTATTAATCCACCGTCACGACTCATATGATACTCTCATAACGTTCATTTACAAAAGTGTGGATTCCTAATTTATACACGTTTGAAGTGCTGGTAATAAAGATTATTTGTACAGAAAACACATCCTGACAACGCTTTAAATAAACATGAAGGCTTCTGATACAAGCTAAAAGTGTGTGTGAGCATTTATAAAATTGCCTCTTCCCTGAATAAGGTCGAACCTGCATTCATTTTGTTACGAAATACAGTTGCATTCATTGCCTGTCTGGCTTCTTGTAAAGAAATAAACCTGTTTTCAAGTATTGATCTGGCCAACAAATGTGAATAACGGAACTCTGCATTCCACTTGTAATAATGTTAAGAATTTCACAGCCTTCTAAACACTATACTGATGCACTGCCTAGAATCGAGTGTGCTGTGTAGTGGGTTTGGCTCGTAACATTGGCCTCGATTTAACATTTTCCAAACTAGTTTATTTCTCATCAGCTTGACAAAAGTTGATAATAACTGTTTTGAAATGATACGAAATGAGCATTGAAAATACAGCCTTCCTGGCGTCTATAAATGTTTAATAAAACTTTTACTTTCCACACGCGTCTTATAATTAACTACCTGCATTGTGCACTTAAATAAATGAAACCAAATTAAACTAATCTACTATTTCCAACTCATTACAATACGCTACAAATACTTGATCTGACTTACAGATGCAGCGACACTTGGTTCGAGACCCGCCATGAGATGTTATATGCGGTCTCGTGTATGGCCTTAGATTATCTTCTCATTGTATTTGGACATTTTCCGCTGCTAATTCCCCACGCATGATATAGAAATTACATGCCATCGCGTGGTTGGGGTTGTATTTGAAAATCTGATGGTTTAGCATGATTGTAATGTTAGCGTTGGTAATAACGTAGCACATAATTAACGAAAACTTGCGCGCACTGAAGCTAATATGCGTTAAAAAAAATTGCTCATTTTCACTCCGCCACTGGCTCTAGTCTTGTCGCTTGTGCGACCCACACTCGTGACTTTTGCACTGATATTTACAGAAAATATTAACATAAATTATTAAACCAAAAATACTGCCCATCCGGCAAACAAAGATTGTACTCGTAGATTTTGTACAGTTAATTAATTACACAGTTTATGTAACACTGAAGTGTGTGTGTGTGTGTGACCATGCGGTCATAAAGTTTGCTTTACACAAGCCCATCATTTCACCTCGTAGAATGAAAATATTTCACAGTTTATGTAATGATGAATGTCTCCAATCTTTAAATTGTTAAATAATGTCATGATGGCTATCCATGAGAAAAATATCCACTGATTTTTTGGTTATAATTATACCGTAATTGATTTTTGGAATGTCCAAAATATATAAAAATATGATCATAAGCGATATTACTTCAGCTTCTTCCCGCCGCTCGCAGGGTATGTTCAGTTACATTCCAGCATAAGTTTTAGTCTGTTATCTGAGCAAACATGCGTCAACGGGCGCACTATAGTCCGCGTCACCTTAATTAAGTCACTAACAATGTAACCTTACAATTTGTCCCCCCATCACTACAAACATTGTGATCTATAGTCCGCATTACATTAAATAAGTCACTAACAATGTAACCTTACCATTTGTCCCCCATCACTACAGACATGGTGATATAGTCCGAATCACATTAAATAAGTTACTAACAATGTAACCTTACCATTTGTCCCTCATCACTACAGACATGGTGATCTATAGTCCGCACCACATTAAATGAGTCACTTACAATGTAACCTTACCATTTGTCCCCCATCACTACAGACATGGTGATCTATAGTCCACATCACATTAAATAAGTCATAACATTGTACCTTACCATTTGTCCCTCATCACTACAGACATGGTGATATAGTCCGCATCACATTAAATAAGTCACTAACAATGTAACCTTACCATTTGTCCCCCATCACTACAGACATGGTGATCTATAGTCCGCATCACATTAAATAAGTCACTAACAATGTAACCTTACCATTTGTCCCCCATCACTACAAACATGGTGATCTATAGTCCGCATCACATTAAATAAGTCACTAACAATGTAACCTTACCATTTGTCCCCCATCACTACAGACATGGTGATATAGTCCCCATCACATTAAATAAGTCACTAACAATGTAACCTTTCCATTTGTCCCCCATCACTACAGACATGGTGATATAGTCCGAATCACATTAAATAAGTCCCTAACAATGTAACCTTACCATTTGTCCCCCATCACTACAGACATGGTGATATAGTCCCCATCACATTAAATAAGTCACTAACAATGTAACCTTACCATTTGTCCCCCATCACTACCGACATGGTGATATAGTCCCCATCACATTAAATAAGTCACTAACAATGTAACCTTACCATTTGTCCCCCATCACTACAGACATGGTGATATAGTCCCCATCACATTAAATAAGTCACTAACAATGTAACCTTACCATTTGTCCCCCATCACAACAGACATGGTGATATAGTCCGAATCACATTAAATAAGTCCCTAACAATGTAACCTTACCATTTGTCTCCCATCACTACCGACATGGTGATATAGTCCCCATCACATTAAATAAGTCACTAACAATGTAACCTTACCATTTGTCCCCCATCACTACAGACATGGTGGTCTATAGTCCCCATCACATTAAATAAGTCACTAACAATGTAACCTTTCCATTTGTCCCCCATCACTACAGACATGGTGATATAGTCCCCATCACATTAAATAAGTCACTAACAATGTAACCTTACCATTTGCCCCCCATCACTACAGACATGGTGATATAGTCCGCATCACATTAAATAAGTCACTAACAATGTAACCTTACCATTTGTCCCCCATCACTACCGACATGGTGATATAGTCCCCATCACATTAAATAATTCACTAACAATGTAACCTTACCATTTGTCCCCCATCACTACAGACATGGTGATATAGTCCCCATCACATTAAATAAGTCACTAACAATGTAACCTTTCCATTTGTCCCCCATCACTACAGACATGGTGATATAGTCCCCATCACATTAAATAACTCACTAACAATGTAACCTTACCATTTGTCCCCCATCACTACCGACATGGTGATATAGTCCCCATCACATTAAATAAGTCACTAACAATGTAACCTTACCATTTGTCCCCCATCACTACAGACATGGTGATATAGTCCCCATCACATTAAATAAGTCACTAACAATGTAACCTTACCATTTGTCCCCCATCACAACAGACATGGTGATATAGTCCGAATCACATTAAATAAGTCCCTAACAATGTAACCTTACCATTTGTCCCCCATCACTACAGACATGGTGGTCTATAGTCCCCATCACATTAAATAAGTCACTAACAATGTAACCTTTCCATTTGTCCCCCATCACTACAGACATGGTGATATAGTCCCCATCACATTAAATAAGTCACTAACAATGTAACCTTACCATTTGCCCCCCATCACTACAGACATGGTGGTCTATAGTCCCCATCACATTAAATAAGTCACTAACAATGTAACCTTACCATTTGTCTCCCATCACTACCGACATGGTGATATAGTCCCCATCACATTAAATAAGTCACTAACAATGTAACCTTACCATTTGTCCCCCATCACTACAGACATGGTGGTCTATAGTCCGCATCGCTTGCCACGGAGGGTGAGTGGATAGCGTGTCGATCTACTAACCCCCCCCCAGGATTGCAGGTTCGCTCCTGGCCGTGGGTAAGTGATTTTTGAAAGGCGGCAAAAATACGATACGCATGTCATACGATGTTGGCATGTCAAAGAACCCATTTGAATTCAGTAGGCCATGTTCATAATGGCAAAATTAATCTCGGGAGTTTCCGCTAACACAAAGTTCCTCATTTCTCTACTAGAAAGCGCTATAATGTTCAAGGAGCTTAGATATCTAACCTCCTTGACTTTCATAGTGATTCAAGGAACAACGAAATTCGACGTGCAAGCTATCCTTTGGGTGTCAAATAACAAAGCTTGCGCCCGACACCGAGGCCATACTATATTTATATTAATAACCATAATTAAAATTATATTTCGATTAATATTCATAGAAAACAATAATTAAATCACCGTTCTCTTTGCATGAAAACTTCTTTAGGCCGCATTATTTTTTCGACACAATAAAATAAAAAAATAAAAAATAAATAAATATGGAAAACAGTTATTAATATTAAAACTGAAACGTTGCGGTGGTAACATCATGACCATAGCTACGTGGTTGCTTAAAATATATTTATTTTTTATTAGCGTATGGCTTTTAGTGCCGGGAGTGTCCGAGGAGATGTTCGACTCGCCAGTTTTGTAGCTGCTTCGAAGCGGACACCCAATGGGTGAGCTACACGTACCGTCGCGTGTGGAGTGTTGTCTGGGGAGGAGAGTTTGAATGTAAGGACGAGGAGTTGGAAGGTAGCGGCTGTGGCCTATAGTTAGGGACCAACCCCGACATTTGCCTGGAAGGAAGATGGGAAAACACAGAAGACCATCTTCAGGGTGGCCGACGGGGGGATTCGAACCTCCTCGCCTCCCGGATGTGAGCGACTGCCAGCAGTCATGCCGTAACGACCACGGCTAACTCACCCGGTGCTTAAAATATTGATATTATGTGAGAGACTCTCCGTGTTCCTACAGCCATTACTATTGACTCTAAAAAGCTGCTTATCTTGATCATTAATTGGAATAAATTGCAGAAACCCCTCGTGTACAGAATTATTTTTAAATCAACCAGAAGCGACGTGAAAAAGGTTACCGATCGCACACTTCAACAGTAAAACTGATCCATGGCTTACTCCTACACCAGGGGTTCTCAATTTTTTTTGTTGCGCCCCCCCCCCCCCCCTTGTGAAACATGAAATACCCAGTGCCCCCCACCACTCCTATTCTCATTTCCTTTCTTGCACTTCTCATAGGCTACTTCCCCCCCCCCCCCACACACAAAAAAAAAAAAGATCACACAAGATCTACTGTGTATGCTACTGCCTAATTAGGATTTCATCTACCGCAGGCGCGGTTCTAGAGTTTGGCTTGGGGGGGGGGTCGGGTCACAGAATCGAAATTGTTAAGAAAAACCAGACCATTTTTTTTGCAAGCTACATGGATAGAAATTTGATGCGTTTAGCGCACCAAAAATATTCGTACAAATTGCAACGGCGTGTTTTGCGACTTTTACATCGAGCTTCGAGAAAAGTATTAAGGTACGTTACAGTTTCGGCAAGTCGAGTTGATACCGACAAAGGGAGAAAGTCACAGCTTAAATTGCCAACCAAGCTTGCAGTTTGGACGTCGGCAAAATTTTTGGTGCGAATAAAAGCCCCAAATTCCTAGCCGTGCATTGTTGCACATTCATCGTGACATCACTATGAACATCGATTCGGTAATCACAAGGTTTGCTAAACAAAATAGACGAGTTGATTTTGTTATATAAATAATCGTTTTTATATAACAGGTATGAAGTTGTAAATATGTACAGCTGTAACAGAACATCATAACTGCAATAAAGATACTTTCAGTATTGAATAAAATGAAAAAAAAAAACTGTTTTCAGTTAAAATTCGTTAAGTTTTATTTGTCTGGTTATTGTGTTTTCGTTTTTTGAGTTTGCAAAAAAATTTTGGTCTCCGTTTGGGGGGGGGTCATGACCCCCCGAGACCCCCCCCCCCCCTTGAATCCGCGCCTGGATCTACTGTGTATGCTACTGCCTAATTCAGATTTCAACTACCAGTTACATTAATAATAATAATAATAATAATGATAACACACAATTCATTATTCTTAGAGCACATCAAAGTACAACAACGTTTTGTAAAAAAAATGTCATACATATGTATTACTTTTGCTTATAAAAATAAAAACAACTGCTACACGTGCAGTTATTGGAATTGAGCGAATTTTGTTTGTTTCAATAATTAGCTCTTTAGCTGTGACACCTGTGTTGAGTAATGCTTTTCATATTCGAAAGCTCGTGACTTATAAATGGCAATAGAAATAATATATACAATTTTCAACGTTTCACTGTGAATTTGAAAAATGTTATGTTAAAACTCTTCACCCACGAAAAAGTTAAACAGGAGAATAAAAGTGTACATGGATCAGAATTCGGTAATTCTCAGACACTTACGGAGTTAGTGTGAGGTGTGAGCTTGAATTTGAGATGAAAGTAAATCCAGTCTTGGTTGGATGTTTGAAACAGCTACCCGCAGATCCCCTTCCAGCTGCAGCCGAGACCGATGCTTCGTCTTGACGGATGCCATTGCGGAAAATATTGACTCACACAAGTAAGTTGAAGCGAAGGGTAATAACAGGTCCACTGCTTTTCTTGATAAAATGGGATATTCATTCCGAATCTGCAACCAAAAAATTTCAAGAGACTTCGACTTAAATTCATTTCGAAGTATTCTGTCACTTGAGAGTTCTATTAGTTCCTCCTGTTCTGCCGTTGACAGGTGGGCTGTTACGATCAGTTCAAACAGAATGCGATTCCAGTCATTCTCAGTTGAAGGTTGTGGAAATCTACCCTCGAATTTTTGACGAAGGTTTTGGAGGTGTTCTACGACAATTCCACTAATTTGACAAATATCTAACTCTTTTTTTTTTTTTTTTCAGGAATTCATTCAGACAATGAAACATCTCAGTTACCTTTGTCCATCTGGGCTTTCCAAAGTTCAAGTTTTCTCTTAAAAGCAAGCACTTTGTCGCTTAGAATGAAAATATTACTATTTCGTCCTTGAAGTGACACGTTAAGTTCATTCAGTTTTTTCAAATACGTCAGCCAAGTAGCACTGTATTAGAAGCTATTTCTCATACAGAAACAGGGTTGTGAGTGTAGGACTGCTGTCCAATGGGAAAATACGAAGTTCATTCTTCAACTACACAACGCGACGAAGGACTCGACCACGAGACAACCAACGTACCTCCGTGTGCAATAGAAGCGAATCATGTGTAGATCCCATCTCCTCGCAAAGAATGGAAAATAGCCGACTGTTTAAAGCTCTTGCTTTCACAAAATTTACAGCACTAATTACATCGATCAGCACTTCCGCTTGTAGTACTTTTGAAGGCAATGCCTCCTTGTGTATCATGCAATGAGTGAATTTTACAGAATTAGTAACAGCACTCGCTCTTGCTCTGAAACCCTTTTTAGTTCCAGTAAATGCCGACGCCCCATCAGTACATATACCAGCACAATTTGTCCATGAGATATTGTTGTCAGTAAAAAAGGAATTCACAAGAGAAAAAATATCTTCACCTGTAGTCCGCCCTTCCAGAGTTTTACAAAATAGAAAATCCTCGTGCATTTGATTTTCATGACAGTAGCGTGCAAAAACAAGAAGCTGGGCACTGTTTACGATGTCAGTACTGTCATTAAGTTGCAGGGCAAATTTTGGGCTATCATGAAGACGTGGTAGCAATTGATTTTTTAAGTCCGAGGCTATTACATCAATACGACGAGTTAATGTATCATTTGAGAGCGGTATCGACTTCAAACACTCGCCGAACTTTTCTCCATGCCTGATCGCGCACATTTTCACGTCTGCAGGAAGAAGTAATTTCTCACCAATAATATGTGGTGATTTGGATTTCGCAATTGAATAGGATACCTCCAAGGATGCTCTTAGCGCTTTCTTAGGAACAGCTGCGTGCTTTTCTAGGAATCTAACATTTCCTTTCAGTTGTTGCTCGTGGCGCTTAAAAAATGCTAAAGGCTTATTTACACATACTGGATGGTTAGTCTGCTAGTGTCTCTTAAGTTTCACAGGCTTCAAACTGTCGTTTGCTAAAATCTCCAAACAAAGAACGCATTGAGGTTGTTCCTGATTATTATTCTAAAGAATGCTGGCAAAGCCTAATGTCAGATAATCGTCTTGATATTTACGCACTTTCACTTTGTGTGTAGAATTAATAATCCTGATGGGAGCAGAAGTAGACATGGAAGATCAATGGACTTTGTTTAAATTCGAACCTTGTTCTTTTTCCGAGGGGGGGGGGGGGGGGGGGGGGGGGGGGGGGCGAGCACTATCATTTTCATTGGGTCTCTTTTTACCACTTCTAATAAGCCACTTATCTATGGGTAATGGCATCACTCGTATCAGTTTATTGTAAAGTTGACTAACCACGCACTAGAATTCACCTGTTCACTCACTGTCTTTGAACTGACTGGAAAGGCCTAGCTGAATTCGAATCGGCAACGGGCAGAAATAGAAGAATCCATTCTTGGAATCCAATCTTGAAAGGAGGTGGCGGTCACATTGTCAAACGGCTTATTGTCATTAAGTGTTTGGTAAGGAGATGTCACTGCGGGTGGCGAGTGATTTACTGGCCAGTTCTTGTGAAATAAGACAGCAAAGTTACGAGTTTATTATTCTTGAATGGTCTTGGGAGCTACCTGCCTATGATAGGTTCATGAATATGAGGATAGTAATATTTGTTACAGAATATGATATATAAATATTTCAATCAAAGCCGGCGCCCCCCACTTTGAGAACCCCTGCGCCCCCCTTTATCACTCTCTGCGCCCCCCACTTTGAGAACCCCTGGTCTACATGACAGTGCCCGTCTACCCGCTCTTTTTTCTAAGGTCCCAACGAAATGCCGTTAGTCTTGAAAGTTCCTTGGTAGTGAAAACACGTGGTAATTGCTAATATTCTTTACTAAAGTTTGTGCTGTATTCAATTTTTAAAATATGTCGCTTCATTCGTAATAAACCTTTGCATTCAAATGAATTTGTTACTGTTGATCGTGGCCTGAAGACGTTGATTGATGCAAAGAGGTGATGGATTTACTATCTAATAGGCCGAAAATCAGTGCAAATTCATGTGCAGTGTCGTAAAAACTACCACCGCAAGAGTACCGGTACTATTGCTGCAGTTAAACGGCTACATAAAGAAGAAGAAGCCAGTACATCTGAAGCAAGTCCTCGTACTAGAGCACGTGTAAGTGAATCAGCTTTTTGTCTCAAAAATTGTTACTTCTTTTGCGGCGATGAATTAAATGAAGAATATGAAAAGAAAAGAGCACATAAATTTCGGCGTAGAATTTGTAAAGTTACTATGCTTTCATTCAAAGAATCTGTTGTGAAAGTAGCTCAGTCTCGTTCTGATGACACAGCAAAAACTGTTGTTTCTCGCATCGGGTTTGAACATGACTTATTGCTGCTGAAGCTACGTATCATAGCGATTGTTATGTTTCCTTTTTAAAACCTACCACTGGGAGTAAAGCCGGTCGTCCTCGAGATGGAAGCATTGAATATCGCCATGGAAGAAATATTTACATGTATCAACATGATATTTTAAATCAAGCTTGGAGTGAAAAAACAAATCTAATGGCAAGGAGAGCGATTTATGATCCTGGAAGCTGCTGCAGCAATCAGTCGGGAAGATATTCAATCCGTAGTCATCGATATTCTCATTACCCCCACCACCAGGTCGTATGTTTAAAGATATGAATAGTCATATTCTGGAGTCACTGACTTATTTTTGGGAACAAATTATTAAAAAAAAACTGTTCAATTTAGAACATTAATAATGTAGAAACATTAGTGCCGCCATCGTTACTTCCGACTTGACAGTTCACCGGCTGGCGATACAGTGTTGCCAGTCCACTAACGCGAATCAGCTGACGTACATGAATATAGCCGTAAAGTTAACAAAACACTCGTAACGTGAACAGACATATTTACACACATCATCATACTCGTGAATAAGTACATAGTAGCAGAAATTACACGTATACTGCGGATATTTCTTATAATGAAAAAGATAAAAATTGAAACACATGAATTACTCACCATTACCGTCTCGCGTCCGGAGTCGAAGATGTTCAGAGTTCGAGAAAATGTATTATAAACCTATAAAGGGAACACACCACTCATTTCGGAGTCACTATACTCTGATTTACAAAAGATGCTCGTGAAAGCTGTCATCCGCTTGAAGGGAGAGGTGAGGAGTGGAGACGAGAGGGGTAACGGTCTCCATAGCAACAGCAAGCAATGTTGCAATGTATGCCGACACAGCTCTGGTTTGACTCAGTGTGTCTTCACTCGTCACTGTCATTAGACCGCCAGGCAGGGGGGCTAACTTCCCCAGTATTTGTGTCTTCCTGCAAGCCTCTTGGAATGTTATGAGTCATGATCTACCTCAGTGGCAACGCAGCATTTCCCCACGTGCTAGCTTTGACAGCTGTCAGCGATCATTATTGGTAATTCAGAGTATATTGCCGTCTACCCCACTCAATGAGCACATTCTTTCTTGCTGCCATTGTTGGAGCTTTGTTGTGAATGACAATATGATACGGGGCATTGTCCATAACAATTGTGCTCGCACATTACTAATCATTTCCCGGGTTTGACTCCTTACTGCAGTCCCTTGTCCTAAGGCCTTTCCTCTCTTGGCGCGTGGCTTCCTCGTGCTAGACCCCGGCATGACACTATTAGGCCTACACACGTGCATGGCAGAAATAACACAAACACTCACCTAAAGCTAACCTACAACAACACGTAATTATACTACACTATGTCAAACTACAAACAAATACTAAGCTATTAAATAACAACAGACTAGATTAATATCAAAAAGAAAAATATACGAGAAATACGAGATTACACAAAGACCGCCAATGAAACTAACCAAGCACAATGCAAACAGCTGGCAACAACATGTGAACGCAAGATGTTAGCTGGCAACATCATCAGCGAAACTCGATTTATCTCGATATATCAATTTGAATGGCTACCTGTGATTGGCTGGTTAGAGTGTAGTTGTGACGTAGCACTGAAACTTCAAGTCGGAAGTAAGGATGGTCCTAGTTATAGTTAAATCATTATGACTGCTGTTCGCTCTCGGTCTTTCGAGTCCAAGCTACAATTGGGTCTCGCAGTTTCTTTTCCATCGGCGGTTTGCCTCAAAACGTCTCACACAAATGTGTTCGTCCTTTGGTATGTGCGCATCTTATAATGGACTATGATATACTGTACGAGGCAGCAACAGTTTTTCATCGTCCACCTCATATCTTACCACCGGAAAGTGGCACGTTCATTCGATATGTTGCAGACAATGCTGATATAAAGACGGTAATAATACGCTTCACATAATTGGTATCATTCAAACTGTTACTCCAAAAAGTTCAGTTTTACTAGAAGATCCTATACCACGATTGAAAGAAGTTTCGGAATACAACTTACGGAAATTTTTAGAATCGCGTTTTCTCAGAAATGGTGAATCTTAAGGGAAAAAGTGAAAAACAATTTTTGTAGATAGTTGCATGATCTGCAATTTTGGTCTGATATATTTTTATCATAAAACTAACCGTTACACGAAAAAATAAAATAAAACATTTTTGCAAACTTTGACCTTGCATAACATTTTTTGCGCACATGGGATCGATGGGGGCTTTCCACAATTTCATTATAATGGTATCCCTAACGTTGATGTAAAAATTCAGCTTCTTGGGAATGTATGCAAGGGTGGCCCGGACTATAACGTATTAGAGCATAATCCTCTGAAGGGTGATCTTGTTGGTAGTATCAAATAAAGCTCACAAAGCTGATAATAAAATAATGCAAAATACACACGACCACACAGAAAATCAAGAACAATCTCTTAAAACAGACACCAAAATACGCAGCTGTAAAAAAAAACACAACAATAGGAATCGAGTCGGATTTCAACCAATAACTGCCAAGTCGGACAGCAGCGCGACCACTGACTCTCCACAAGGCCGTCCAGTACACTCGGCAGTCGTCATGAGCAGGGGGATAACAGTTCATAGGGAGTGCGTGGGTCGCGGACACAGTTATGCCGTTCTAGAGCTTAATTCACATTTAGGCTAATTAAACATTTCTCTCCTACTCTCCAGAATTGTTGGGATATTCGATGAATATAAAGAAAACTGTCCAAATGCACACACTATATTGCCATAACCTCACCTTTGGCCAAGCATGCCGGCTGCCACCCACCCCTCCCCGTAGCCCTAAACCACAAATTTTATTGCAACGCAAAGGAGAATGGGTAAGAAAACAAACAAGAGATGAAATGCACACATTAAATTCTCTCTATATTGTTATTCGAGAGTAGTCCATATTGTCCACTAGTTTTACACATGGTCAACACCAGGAAGATGAAAATTGCCGTATTGTCCTTACTATCATTATAATTCTTACATCCCGGTGCTTGGCAATTTTTCCTCCCTTGCAGTGGCATGATTGACTCTAAATTCAATTCAAATAAATAATAATCAAATAATCAAAACACCGAACAAATCAAAACAACCAACAACACCACGAGGAAAATCAATCAAAACAGACTATTCCCGCTTCCGCCAGTCGGTTTGATGTGAGCGTTGGTGAGTGCCAACTACGGAACCTTAGTGCTAAAATTAATTCTTCATTGGTTGGCAGAACATCCAGAGCAGAGCTTTACAGCGACCCAGGTGCTCCCTATGAACTGTCATCCCCCTGGTGCAGAAGATAGGGGATGGGAAGGTCAGCGCTAAATGGCTTCCAGGAAGCACAGGTTATGTCGAAAGTGCGTAACACAATAGAGTGTTCATACAAGACTAACTGACCTACAGAGATGCGATTTCTTTTCAAAACAAGTGTCCGCTAAGAGAGGTTGGTTGATATTTTTTTATGCGGCCAGGGTGTCCGTGTCCGTAATAGTGAATGTCCGCATAAGAGAGATTAATTACTATTATACTCAATAGGGGTTTGGTCACGAACCTAAAAAATTGTCCGTTATGAAGGGGTGTCGGGCTTACAGGAGTGTCCGTTAAGAGAGGTTTCACTGTAGTTGTTTCACCCCCTGGTCTTAACTCAACACGACTCGACAGTTTTCTGCTGGCTGTAACTGGGGTGATATGCTCGCCCGCTAGCTAGGTTGTAGTTGGGGTAATAGACTCGCCCCTAGCTAGCTCCTAAAGGCGAGTACACACTTGCGAGCGACTGGCTCTACCAGCCTCGTCAGTGTGTACGGGCTTCTGAGCCTAGTTCGAGCCGACCATGAGCCGCTCAATCTGAGCCGGCTGAAGTCGGATTTTACAGCGAGCACAAAGGAATCCTCAGTGTCAGTGTGGACCATGGAGGAAAGAAAGGAAGGAGATGCCTAGCGCAAGCTGCTGAAGCCAAACGGCACGTTCACTTTGGTTGCAAGAAAATGGCTGGTCCTATGCTTAAAGCCGTAAACCACTCCTAGTAATGGATTTTAGTGACATAAAACTGCAATGACAAGTCAAGATTTGTTCATGGATAGGCAGAATACACTCTGTACATCACGATACTTGGCACAAATAAGCTGCGTTATCGCTTTAAGAGCCAATTTAAATATAAATATGAGAGCACCTTTGCGAGGCTCGTTTTGTAAGGAAGTCGCGGCAAAACGTAATAATACGCTGAAACACTGATTAAATTGAATACAGGTGTCTGAAGATGCGAGTTATACCAAAGAAGGAACATCTTGGGAATTAATGTTGCCGAACTAATTACGGTATTTACACCAAATTGAGTTTTATGTTCTTATTGGTGTTGAGGCATTCATCAGTTTTTAGGCCTAATTTCGAGCACAGCCACTTTCACTCATTGGTCGTACACATTTTGATATTCAAGAATACGAACCTCAAAATTAATAAATAGAACAATTAAAAAAGGACGCATATTTGCACAAAAATACGGTATAGCCTATACGTTTCGGCACCGTACGGTATTTTCTTTGTGGGGGATAGAAACTTGACGATTAGCCTCAAATTTATTAATTACGTAGGCCTGCCGTAATTATTGACCGACAGCCGTTTGATAATTTGGGATTTGCAGAGGAATGATTTTTATTTTTTGGTATATAGAGTAGGCCTACACATGCTGAGATTAGAATTGAAGAGTTTTATTTTTAATAAATTATCACTACTGTTATTACGTTTCCAAAGTTGCATAATCTGAGCGCGATAAAAACCAGGGCCAAAATAAAGTTTAGCCATACACAATGCCTCATGCAAGTCACAGAATACCGAATACGCCCACTTTGGTTGCAGCGGTTCACTTCACTCATACGACCTCAGGGCATCTCCTCTTATTCTTTCCTCCATGGTGTGGACGGCAGAGTCTGTACCAGCTTTTGTGAGCCTGTCTTGAGCCGAAATCGGAGAGCGAAGATATGTTTCCCGTTTCGAGATTTTGTGACCTATTCTGCTTACAAAGTAAAGTCTGAAAGTCAGTAGGCGGCATCCGTGTGAAAATTTTATACTGACCACTAACGATCTGGAACTTCATGTCCAACAATAATTCCGACCCACTTCGTCTTTTGTACAGTTCATTGCGTCAACACCGACGGGGTTTCTTTTCATTTTCATTTAAATTGGCCATCATCATAGCTGCGCTACTCGCAACCATCACATCAAGCAGAGTTTCTTGTTCGAAAGACATCCGTTTTGCACGTGGAAACAACACACAATGACTGATTCTGCTCGCGAGCATTATGGCACAAATAATGCTCATAGAAGGGTCGGGCATTTACTTTTTCCTCGAGTGGCTCATGAGCAAGTGTGTACCCGCCTTTTAAACTGTCGCCTCAGTATTTGAATGGAAAAAATGAAAACGTAAGCACTTATAGAGGGCGATGCATTTAAGATATAGATAGGCCTACGCTCTCGCGAACTATTTTGTAGAACTTTTCTTGCTGAACAATTGTTACAATCATTACATTTATTAACGGTCTACCCAGCGTTGCGCACGGACGCCTGGTTTCTTTACTACTTTTTCACAGCTTCCTATGATCATAAATTATTCTGTCGACCTCCCTTGGTCACCTCTTGTTCTCTTCCGACCCCGACGGTATTAGGTTATCCGAGGCCTAGGGAGTCTTTCACTTACCCGCCTTAATTGGCCCTTGTCTCATCTTTCCTGATACCCTCCTTCTGTGAGGGGTCAGCCTTCTTTTTCTTTTCCTTTTACCTCCTGCCTTGTGCTCAAGGCCCTCAAGGAGGCAGGGTGTGTGTAGCCCCACCACTTCTGGTGCACTTTAGATAATGCTACGCCCTCAGGGGCTCACAGTATCTCCTGCCTTGTGCTCAAGGCCCTTGAGGAGGCAGGGTGTGTGTAGCCCCACCACTTCTGGTGCACTTTAGATAATGCTACGCCCTCAGGGGCTCACAGTATCTCCTGCCTTGTGCTCAAGGCCCTTGAGGAGGCAGGGTGTGTGTAGCCCCACCACTTCTGGTGCACTTTAGATAATGCTACGCCCTCAGGGGCTCACAGTATCTCCTGCCTTGTGCTCAAGGCCCTTGAGGAGGCAGGGTGTATGTAGCCCCACCACTTCTGGTGCACTTTAGATAATGCTACGCCCTCAGGGGCTCACAGTATCTCCTGCCTTGTACACAATGCCCTCAAGGAGGCAGGGTGTGTGTAGCCCCACCACTTCTGGTGCAGCATGGATAGTGCTACACCCTCAGGGGCTCACAGTATCTCCTGCCCTGTGCTCAAGGCCCTCAAGGAGGCAGGGTGTATGTAGCCCTACCACTTCTGGTGCACTTTAGATAATGCTACGCCCCCAGGGGCTCACAGTATCTCCTGCCTTGTGCTCAAGGCCCTTGAGGAGGCAGGGTGTATGTAGCCCCACCACTTCTGGTGCACTTTAGATAATGCTACACCCTCAGGGGCTCACAGTATCTCCTGCCTTGTGCTCAAGGCCCTCAAGGAGGCAGGGTGTATGTAGCCCCACCACTTCTGGTGCAGCATGGATAGTGCTACGCCCTCAGCGGCTCACAGTATCTCCTACCTTGTGCACAAGGCCCTCAAGGAGGCAGGGTGTATGTAGCCCCACCACTTCTGGTGCAGCATGGATAGTGCTACACCGTCAGGGGCTCACAGTATCTCCTGCCCTGTGCTCAAGGCCCTCAAGGAGGCAGGGTGTATGTAGCCCCACCACTTCTGGTGCACTTTAGATAATGCTACGCCCTCAGGGGCTCACAGTATCTCCTGCCTTGTGCTCAAGGCCCTTGAGGAGGCAGGGTGTATGTAGCCCCACCACTTCTGGTGCACTTTAGATAATGCTACGCCCTCAGGGGCTCACAGTATCTCCTGCCTTGTGCTCAAGGCCCTCAAGGAGGCAGGGTGTGTGTAGCCCCACCACTTCTGGTGCACTTTAGATAATGCTACACCCTCAGGGGCTCACAGTATCTCCTGGCTTGTGCTCAAGGCCCTCAAGGAGGCAGGGTGTGTTTACCCCACCACTTCTGGTGCACCCTGGATAGTGCTACACCCTCAGGGGCTCACGGCTGGTGAGTTCGGGAGTTGGCGACCCCGAGGGATTCCTGAGCTGGGTCCGTTTTCCCCTTTTGTCTCTTGCCTTTGGGGCAGACCCTCTCCTCTCTCCCCTCCCCTCTCCTCTCCTCTCCTCTCCTCTCCTCTTTTCCTTAAATTTCATTTTCTCTTTAAGATTCCCGCACTGTTTTTGTTACGTGGCTCACCGTGTATCTAAATTCCCTTTTGGCGATTTTTAAAGCATTTTAATGTACGTTGTATTTTGTAAGTTTTTTCTATCTAAATTACATCTCGCGATTGTTTCCAACCTCAATCGGATTTTGTAAAGATTGACAATCTAAATTGCTTTTTTGTAAGTCTTTCAATGCAGGTGGCCGGGCCTTTTAGTGAGTATTTTGAATTTCAATTGCATTTTGTAAGTATTTTCAACCAAAACCGCATTTCGCACGAATTTTGAATCTAAATTGCATTTTGTTTGGTGGGCATTTTGCACATATTTTGATTCTCAATTGCATTTTATGGGTATTTTGAATGTAAATTACATTTTGTCAAGTATTTTCAATCTAAATTGCATTTTGTAAGTATTGTCAATCCACCTGAGTCGTTTGAATCTACCGTACATTTTGTAAGCATTTTCAGTTTCAATTGCATGTTGTAAGTATTTTCAATTTCAATTGCATTTTGTACGTATTTTGAATCTAGCCTAGGTTTTTTTTTCAATCTATTCTTTTTGTGAATCTTTTCGTTCTAAATTCCCTTTTGTAAGACCAGATTGTGAGTTGTTTCCATCTGATTCTCTTTGTACGTATTTTCCGTCTCACATAATTTTCGTTCTGGTTTCCATTTCATTATCATTTTCGCTATCACCCAGATCATTAGGGGCCGATAACCTAGATGTTAGGCCCCTTAAAACAACAATTATCATCATCATCATCATAAATTGTTTTCTACAGAAACCTTCCTCGAGATATCTTTTACAGAATGGTGAAAACCGCATCAAAATCCATCCAGTGGTTCTCGAGATTACCAGTGAAATCCAAGAATCGGGTGTTTTATACTAAGTAGAGATTAACAGTTGAGTGGCATATTATACCTTTCTATTGGGCGGGGAAGGGACAGAAGGGCGGGGGACTGTCACCCGTCACGCACGGCTATTGGTGTTGGAGAGAGTTAAAGTACAATATTCCTGGTTAAATACACAACATGAGGAACGAGTGGCCAAGCTATGCTGAGGTCACACAGTTCGGCATTCTTCCGCCAAGGATTCCCGTGTGATAATGTTAGCGTGTGCATCCTCAGTGCTCAGTGTTCGCGAATTTGCTGTTAATTCAAAATGACGTTTTAAGAAAGTGGTTATTGTCAGCCAACAAGTTCGGAGGTAGACCGAAGTTGCGTGGCTTGTGTTTCACACATCACATATACCGGCACTGTAGAGTTGGTATTGTTCTTCGAAGTAATATACACTCCAAATCATTAATGATAATCATACATTTTCTCATACCGTACATATTTTGTTCGAGCAATACGAAACTTGGTATTGTTTTAAGTAATTTCAGTTTGCACTGTTGCCAGGACTATGGCTTGGTGTGGGACAGTTATCTTCACTTTTCTCGTAGCACTAGTGACCAGTGAACTCTTGATACGTAAGTGCTGCCCCGAGTGGCAAGAATTGAATCGTCAAGCCACGTGTGTTGATCGCCCTGGTTACCATGACAACGCGGCAAGGCCTGCTGCAAGCAGACGCTCTGTAGCTGAAGTGAGGCGTACAGAAGAGAGTGCTGACTTCCCCTGGTGGATGTATAACAGGACCATCACACTGGATCCTAATACATTGCAACCTGTTTCCAATTTCTTAAAGATACAGGATGACTCGAAATACATAGAGTATGGTATCCCGATTCCTTGTCATAATAACATGCTTAGAAGCATAAATCCGGTAAAAGAGTCAGTTAGTTTACTTCACAATGGAAGTCTTATCTACCAAAACATAAGTTTCTCTCCTACTTCTTATTGTGCTGATGTGCTACGCTTGAATTCAACTAACGTTGCTTCCGGCTATTTTCTATGCCCGTGTTTAGAAGCTCATTGCATAAGAAAGTGCTGTAGACGTCGTCATTATGTAAGTCTTACTGTCTCAAGAGCATCTATGGATTTCAACTGTGACTCGACACTTGACGATAATTCAGCTTGGACTCCGCGGATGTTTCACGATAACTTAACTCAAATAGAAGGGGCATTACCTCCTCCTTTTTGGTTTTATGGAATTTCTTGTCCAAATGACCGTAATTTGGTGTCAACTGAACCCGAAAATCCCGGTTTCTGGAGATTTCGTAACGGCAGTGTGCTAGCCAAACAGTTCGGTCATGGTGTTCCGTTCGAGCCCCAGTATACGTGCGGAGATTTGAGTCGCATCAACCAAAATAGTACACTGGTGGAAAATGTGCTTATATGTGAAAAATACGGGACCCCTACACCTATAACTGCCATATCAAAATGTTACGCGAGTCTGTTTTTCCTCGGACTTGTTTTCATGCTGTTAACTCTGACTGTGTTCGCTCTGGTACCTGAAACTAGGAAGAATGACGTCCAATTATTAATCACGTGTCAAATCATCTGCCAGCTGCCGGCCTATTTGGCTCTAGCACTGAATCACATCCTCAGCACTCTGCCAGACTTCATATGCAAGCACATCTTTCGTAAGTATGCCAGACTTCATATGCAAGCACATCTTTCGTAAGTATTATTGTTCCTTACTAAGTTAGTTTCTATGTTCGCAATCCTAACCGTAACAATGATAGTCCGCGTCATATTAAACAAGTCACTAACAATGTTACCTTACAATTTGTCCCCGATCACCAGCAACATGGTGATCTATAGTCCGCATCATATTAAATAAGTAAATAACAATGTAACCTTGCCATTTGTCCCCCATCACTACAGACATGGTGATCTGGGCGCAGTCCAATTCGGCCAGTTAATTACACTGATAAAATCGGACAGACTTTTCTGGCCACCATGATCTGCCCCTTTGATAATTCATAGTCCAATTTGGCCAGCGATAGCTCATTGGCAACCTCCCCTACCTTCCCCCCACTCTGCAGCCAACACATACCATACTGTTCACATTTTCCAACATTTTGTCATTAAACTGTTGGAGGGGAGGTGACTCTCAGTTTGACGGTCCCAGGGGTGTCAATTACTATAAATTCACATATGTATGACCTAGCTTTCTGGATATGGTGACAACTATTGTCTGTGGAGGAGCTTTATACAAAGAATACGATATGTCCTCAATAGTTTCACAAATATGGACATCCATGAGATTGTGTTCGCTAAACTAACAGCGTTAATATAAAACCACTGTAAGTGCAAGCTCTAACATTTTACCCGATCTTCTTTGCATACACTAATAAATGAACAAAATTAAATTTTAATAAACCAAGTGATCAATTTTCATTGAATACCCTAACCTATTAAATGAAATTAAAACATACTTAATACCAGTACCATAATTAATAGTTGGAGATTCATTTTAAGGGCTGGGGTAGCTTGGCAATCAGCCCTGTGAACTGAATTTTTAATTGGTGTAAATTATATTTATATACTAACCAAGGGTCACAATATTATTTAGCAATTATATTTCGACCATGCAGCCAGCCTGAAATGGTTTTCCGTTTTTTTTTTCTTTACTGTCTATCCGGGAAGTTTGTTTTATTGAGATTTTAATTAATATGGTTCAAAAAGCACTAATATTAAGAATAACATTTTAACTGCCATTTCCTTGTTAAATTCAAGTATATTTTAATGAGAGTAGGTAATTGTGTAGTGAATAAAACAGGATTCCTTCTATGAATCCTCTGTAAAACTGTCGCCATATTTCAGTTTGATGGAATAGTTTTTTAAAAGTCAATTTCATTCATTTTTAGTAGGTTTTTTTAGATGACATTTCATTGAGCATTATATGTCCGCCTCGTTACGTAGTGGCTATCACCGCGGAGGCCCGAGTTCGATTACCGGCTCTGCCAAGAAATTTAATTCTGATTTGAGGGCTGGAACGGGTTACACTCAGCCTCGTGAGGTAAAACTGAGAGGAGGAGGAGGGTTCGTCCTGGAAGTAGTTTTCCGTGGTTTCCCACTTCTACTCCAGGCAATTGCCGGATTGAGTCCTGACTGATGGCCACGGCTGCCTCCTTCCCAATCCTCATCTTAATTACAACTACACGCAATAATACAGCCATCACAATAAGACAAGTTATCAGACAAATTCCACACACACAACCAAGTACACGGGGTTACATGACGACGATGTCGCAAAGCCCCTCAATGAATCAACAATAGGCCTAATGGTCTAACAAACTCGTGGTTTGGAGCACCCAAACATCAAGCCGACTGCAACCCAGTTCATAGGCTACACATTGTGGGGGACGAATAACCTGCGCGACGACACCCTTAGCCACATCACTTTGATTTTAGATCATGGACCACTACTTCTCATATCAAGCAGGCACTTAATTGTCCTCACGAGGCTTTCCTTCTCCTGGTGCAGAATTGAGAATAGGCGGGTTTGATTCCTACTTCAGCCATGCTGGAAGTTGTTTTTCATGGTTTCTCATTTGTATTCCAGGCAGATGCCTAGATTGTACCTAAATTAAGGCCATGGCGCCCTTCTAACCATATCCTAGCCAAATTACAAGTACACAATAGTACGCTACAGCAGTTACAATAACACATATTATCAGACAGATTCCACACACACCAAAGTACACAGCACTACATGATCGCCAAGCCTTCAAAATGAATAAACGACAATTGTTTCCAGCCCTCAAATCAGATGTTAAGTATGACTGGCTGCGTTGCTCAGCGGTAACGTTCTTGCCTACTGAGCCCAAGGCTGCAGGATTGAACCCTGGGCCAGTCGCTTGGCATTTGTGGGTGCATAATTGCGATAGAGCTGTGTCAGTAAGTTTACTGGCACGTTAAAGATCTTCCGGACAAAATTCCGGCACCCCGGCCACAGTAGTTAAAAGGGACGTAAAACCAATAACATTATATAGATATATAGTTTCTGGCTGGAATCTAATCCAGAGCCTCCTCGGTAAGAGAAAAGCGTGCTATCCATACACCACGAGGGACAATAATAATAATAATAATAATGTAAGGGGTTTAAGGTACCTTTTAACTGTTGTAGCCTTTTAAAAGAATAAAGGCATAATGTTTGTTTCACTGAAATTGTGTTAGATCCAATTTTGTATAACCCTACATGGAAGTGTGTTTACGGGAAATTCCAGAGCCAGTGGGTCATTCTGCAAGATCAAGTAAGTTATCTTACCTTTGGGTTTTCACAAGGGTAGTGGTGGGGGACCGAAGGGTTTCAGCGGAAGAACCAGAACTTGGCCTGGGGCAATTGGCCAGAAAGGACTGTGCGATGGAATGACAAGATAAGAAAGATCCACTCAGAAGATTAGCTGGCTCAATTCGCCAACACCCGGTGATCTATAGCCCGCACCACATTAAATGAGTCACTAACAATGTAACCTTACCATTTTTCCCCCATCACTACAAACATGGTGATCTATAGCCCGCACCACATTAAATGAGTCACTAACAATGTAACCTTACCATTTGTCCCCCATCACTACAAACATGGTGATCTATAGTCCGCGTCACATTAAATAAGACACTAACAATGTAATCTTACCATTTGTCCCCCATCACTACACACATGGTGATCTATAGTCTGCGTCACATTAAACAAGTCACTAACAATGTTACCTTACAATTTGTCCCCCATCACTACAGACATGGTGATCTATAGTGCGCATCACATTAAATAAGTCACCAACAATGTAACCTTACCATTTGTCCCCTTTCACTACAGACATGGTGATCTATAAGCCACTTCACCTTAAATAAGTAACTAACAATGAACCTTATCATTTGTCCCCCATCACTACAAACATGGTGACCTATAGTCCGCACCATATTAAATGAGTCACTAACAATGTAACCTTACCATTTGTCCCCCATCACTACAGACATTGTGATATAGTCCGCGTCACATTAAATAAGTCCCTAACAATGTAACCTTACAATTTGGTCCCATCACTACAGACATGGTGATATATAGTCCGCATCAAATTAAAAAAGTCCCTGACAATGTAACATTACCATTTGTCCCCCATCACTACAGACATGGTGATCTATAGTGCGCATCACATTAAATAAGTCCCTAACAATGTAACCTTACCATTTGTCCCCCATCACTACAGACATGGTGATATAGTCCGAATCACATTAAATAAGTCACTATCAATGTAACCTTCCCATTTGTCCCCCATCACTACAGACATGGTGATCTATAGTCCGCATCACATTAAAATAAGTCCCTAACAATGTAACCTTACCATTTGTCCCCATCACTTCAGACATGGTGATCTATAGTCCGCATCAAATTAAATAAGTCCCTAACAATGTAACCTTACCATTTGTCCCCCATCACTACAGACATGGTGATATAGTCCACTTCACATTAAATAAGTCCCTAACAATGTAACCTTACCACTTGTCCCCCATCACTACAGACATGGTGATATAGTCCGCGTCACATTAAATAAGTCACTAACAATATAACCTTACCATTTGTCCTTCATCACTACGGACATGGTGATATAGTCCGCACCACATTAAATAAGTCCCTAACAATGTAACCTTACCATTTGTCCCCCATCACTACAGGCATTGTGATATAGTCCGCGTCACATTAAATAAGTCCCTAACAATGTAACCTTACCATTTGTCCCCCATCACTACAGACATGCTGATCTATAGTCCGCACCACATTAAATAAGTCCCTAACAATGTAACCTTACCATTTGTCCCCCATCACTACAGACATAGTGATCTATAGTCCGCACCACATTAAATAAGTCCCTAACAATGTAACCTTACCATTTGTCCTCCAACACTACAGACATGGTGATCTATAGTGCGCATCACATTAAATAAGTCACTAACAATGTAACCTTACCATTTGTCCCCCATCACTACAGACATAGTGATATAGTCCCCATCACATTAAATAAGTCCCTAACAATGTAACCTTACCATTTGTCCCCCATCACTACAGACATGGTGATATAGTTCGCATCACATTAAATAAGTCCCTAACAATGTAACCTTACCATTTGTCCCCCATCAGTACAGACATTGTGATATAGTCCGCGTCACATGAAATAAGTCCCTAACAATGTAACCTTACCATTTGTCCCCCATCACTACAGACATGCTGATCTATAGTCCGCACCACATTAAATAAGTCCCTAACAATGTAACCTTACCATTTGTCCCCCATCACTACAGACATGGTGATCTATAGTCCGCACCACATTAAATAAGTCCCTAACAATGTAACCTTACCATTTGTCCCCCATCACTACAGACATTGTGATATAGTCCGCGTCACATTAAATAAGTCCCTAACAATGTAACCTTACCATTTGTCCCCCATCACTACAGACATGCTGATCTATAGTCCGCACCACATTAAATAAGTCCCTAACAATGTAACCTTACCATTTGTCCCCCATCACTACAGACATGGTGATCTATAGTCCGCACCACATTAAATAAGTCACTAACAATGTAACCTTACCATTTTTCCCCCATCACTACAGACATAGTGGTGCTGAATGACCGTATCGACTCTCGTCCGGGATGAAGACACAATGTTCAGTCGGAAACAGGTTTGTCAAGTAACGCTCCCTTATTTTTTGTGCCACCTGCTCGTTGCTATTGTTGTCGATTTGACATCGTGTACTTGGGTGTATATCTGATAGCCTCTGTTATTGTGTTGTCTGTAGTAGCCTGTGTACTTACAATTGAGACTAGAGTTGGGAAAGAGGCGGCCGTGGCCTTTAGTTAGGAACCATCCCAGCATTTGCCTGGAGTAGAAGAGGGGAACCACGGAAAGTCACGTCTAAGACTGGGGGTGGGAATCGAACCCACCTTTTCTCTGTTCTGCCTCACGAGTAGAGCGTACGTCGTCCCAGCCCTCAGAGCAGAATTACATTTCTTGGTAGAGCTGTGAATGCACCAAGCAATGTGAGATAAGGTCGGTCAGCGGCACGGTGAGAGGTATCCTACTGTGAACAGGTCACTTCAATAACTCGGGTCGCTTTTGTAAATATAGCAGTTTGTTTTACACACCGAATGTGCCTTTTGTGAAAGGCATGAATAAATTCTTCACGATCTTCCTGAGAATGCAGTCTCCCTAACAAGTTCTGATTCATGTCGAATTAGGATTATGAAAACCATTTTTGAACGTGTAAGAGTTCGGTATCTCTAAATGAAAATGTGAAACACATGGAGGTTACGTGATGCAGTCACGTGCTCACCGCAGTGCACTTTATCTAGGAGCTCTGTCTGGAGAAGGAACATAACCAGTTGTGGTGAAGCGAGGTTGCAGTGTGTGTGTCACGTCCCGCGTCCAACCAGTTCGAGGAAATGTTCGCAGTGTTATCTGTCCGCAGGGTCACTCGCTGATACAGTGATGCATCATTTGCATTGAATCTTTCTCAATACTGTTGTTAGTTTAAGAACTTGGTGCTTATCTTATTGAGTTGACCGATTACTGATCATCGTGGCAATTCGCCGTTTGTTCTGTGACTTCCAGCATTTAGATTGCATTCATAGCGTCTTTTAACTTATTTCTGGGCGAACTGTTCACGTTATGTGAGTATGGTTTACCAAAGTAATTATGGTACTTGGTGGAAATGGAATATCGGTACACTAAAATAAATCGGTAATTCCACCAAAGAAAAACTTGAGTGTTTAGAATAAACAGACTCAGTTTCGTCATCTTCAAGGGAAGTTGATGTTATTATTGTAGATTAATAATACGGCAATCTAATGCCATCGATTAGACAGCAAAACTAGTACCAGTCACAGTACTGTTCAACTGTCAGACATACTGGGCGGTGGAATTTGGTTTTCTATGAAGACAAGTTCATATAACAGGGAAGTGTTTCTGATCACCGCGAATTTTAACAGGGATAATCTTCATCTTTAAGGTCCAAATTGTATTTCCATATGTCAGGTTTGCCTGGTAGTCAAAATGAAGTGTAGAAAGTGCAACGCGTTGTCCATCATGCTTTGCATAGAAACTGCACTTTCCTCCTCATTGTGGCATTGTTGTCACTTAAGACCTTCGGCGCCAATGAACTCCTGATGCGTAAGTGCTGCCCTCAATGGCAAGAAATAAGTCCACATTCCAGTGAATGTGTTGATCGTGTTGGTATCAATGGAAACGAATCATGGCCTGCTAAAACGAATCGCTCCGTTGCCGAAGTGAGAGATGCAGAAAACGGGGTGCACTTTCCCTGGTGGATGAGTAACGAAACGAAGCCTTTAGATCCTACCACACGGAGTCCTGTCACCAGCTTTCTGGGAGAACAGGATGGCTTGAAGTATATCGAATACGGTGTTATGTACCCTTGTGAGAAACATATGATGAAAGCAATATCTCCGAGGTCAGTGAAATTACTTCACAATGGGACTATTATCTTCCAAAATATAACCTTTTCTCCGAGTTCGTACTGCGCTGATATGATGAACGGTGGTCACGGCTTCTTCCTGTGTCCGTGTTTGGAAGGGCCTTGCATTAAGAAGTGTTGTAAGCGTGGCAATTACATCACTCTTACTAGGGATCGACGCGTCTGGAAAAGTGACTGCAATTCAACACTTGACAATGGTATGAAGTGGCCCCCCCGGATGTACTATGACAACCTAACTGAAATAGAACCACCTTTACCACCGAGTGTCCTGTTGTACAAAGATTTGATTTGTCCTGAAGATCGACACCCCGTGGCTGTTAAACCGGAAAACTCTGGATTCTGGAGATTTCCCAATGGCAGTGTGCTGGTGGAAGCCTTCAGTAACATTCAGTTCGAACCCCAGCATACCTGTGGAGACTTGAGTCTAATTGACGAAAGTAAGACCTTCGTAGAGAATTTATTTGTGTGCACCTCACTGAAGAAGCAGGAAGCTCTTACTGCCAACCCTATATTTTACGTTTCCTTGTATATTATTGGTACCGTACCATATTCATGCTGTTAGCTGTTGCAGTGTTTGCTTTAGTGCGTGAAACTAGGGAGATATACTTCAGCTACATCGTGTGTCATGTCATATCGAGAGCCAGTTACCAGGATATATCATCCTGACTGTCAGCAATATAATGTCAGTAGTGCCCACAGCATTGTGCTACGTCACTCGTGAGTATTATTTGCCAGTTCCCAGCATTGTGTTACGTCACTCGTGAGTATTATTCTCCTGTTAGGTAGCCTACAGCGGTCTAAATACATGGGTTGTTTTTTTAGTTTTGGCACCTTAGTTATAACTGGATTAATAACTCACTTAGATGGTTCCAAGTTTCACAGGCCCTCGATGTAGTCCCCACCGTTGTACAACGTGTTCCCAGCGATGCGGAAGTCGTTGGATCCCGTTGGCATTGCCCAATCTATTGATGGTACGAAGAGAGCGCTCGGCAGCCTGCTTAACGTCTTCAATGGTACGGAAACGCTGCCATACTTTTCCCCGAGGGCAAACCGTTAATGCGGCGTACTATTGTTCGTTTCTGCAAGACCATCTCCGAGGAGCTCTGAGTGGGAAACGGCGCCACCACATGGTTACACCGCCCATCGTTCTGCATGACAATGCTAGGGCACACTCTGCAGGCGTTGTGTCGGCATTGTTGGATCGCTGGGGCTGGGAGGTCCTCTCACCCAGTAGCGGCTTTTCGGGTGCATCAGGTACAGCCCGGCTGTACTAACATTTCTCAAACCAATTGTCTTATCATTTTCTGAATCCCTATAGTTTCTCTTTAAAACCTACCGTATTCGTTAATAAGAACGAAGAGTGCGCTTTATATGTTGTGATTACACAACCGGCGTAGCGCTCTTACTTACTAGTAAATTAAGCAAGCCCCGCAGTCGGTTTCCTTACGATTGCGCCTTGCGGGATGAGTGCAACCCTACTAATGCTCACAGCAGTATGGGCTGACTTGTGACGTATAACTGAACGGTTGCCATGACAACGCGCCAAACCGCCTGCATTATGTATGCGGAACTATTCCGCTTGGTGTGGCTTGGTGCAGCCGTTCGAGCAAGCGGGATATTGGGCTGCTTCACACGAGCTGTAACGATATTATCCGAACGCACCCGAATATAACTCTGGCTCCCCGCTGGTAGACTGTTCGGGAACAGTTGTAACAAGAAGCAACGTGTGGTGTACGAAGTATTCTTTTACAGTAAAAATTGTGCTGTTAAATTGTGATTCGTGGCCGTGTGGCGCATTAATTGTGAGTGAAGTGTAAATAGAACGAGCGCTTTTGAAGAGCATACAGTAGCAGTTGCGTTTTTATAGTTACCGTACTGTGCTAAGCTTAACATAATTATTGGTGTATGTTTGGAGAGGAAGTGCGTTTGAAATTCAGTTATGTTATAAATATAAGTACGAGTACCTATGTAGAGTGAGAGGTCGTATTTAAATCTTTTCTTATAATGTGAAATAATAGCGTTCCCTCCAAGGCGTGTTTTATCATGGAACCGTCCGTAGATTTAGTTTGTATTTTAAGAGAAACTCCGTTTTATAAATGGAAGGAGGAGGATTAAAAAGAAATGTTGTCAAACAATCAACCCCAACCACTTTTGACATATCACAAAAAAAAACTGGTTCTGCCTCCGGAAAGGTGCACACGCGAAATTTCCAGGTATCTTGGTATAGTAGTTATCCGTGGTTATGCGGTAGTCAGTATTTGCAGAAACTCTTTTGTTGATCTTGTCTTATTGTAGGAGTGAAACAGGGAGTCTGGAATCACACAGGATTTGAAAATATGTCCTGTGCTACTAGGTCTTTCCAAAAGCACGAAGGTTCCTCGGAGCATATAAAAAGTGCCGTGGGATTTAAAGAACTCAAAAAGAATCAGAATCAAATTGCTGACGCTTTAAGAGAAAATGCTCGTCTTTACATCACAAAGTTTAATGAGAATGTGAGGCTTAACAGACTTTTCATGCGATTACCAATCGATGCAGTTTTATTTCTGTCTAAACAGGAAATGTCATTTAGAGGCCATGATGAGAGCGACTCCTCCTTAAATAGAGGGAATTTCAAAGAACTGTTGAAACTTCTAGTCTGTAGCAGCTCATTAGAAATGCAACAGCATTATGCTTCGATAAAGAAAGTTTTTAGCGGAGAATCGAAAACCATACAGTGTGAGCTAATAGACTGCATCTGTACCTTCATTAGGGATGCTGTGAAAGAAGAAATTTTAGAAACCCCTTTCTTTTCAGTTCAGGTCGACGATACAACTGACATCACAAAGAAATCGCTGTGTTCGGTGATACGTCGGTATATTACTTACAAAGGTGCGCTAGTTGAACGGTTTCTTGGCTTTTATGATGTTAGTTCGGACCATACAGCGATTACTTTGTTCCACTTGCTTCAGACTGCTTTGAGTGAATTTTCTTACAAAACTAAATTGATTGCCCAGTGTTATTTCGGAGCTAGTGTCATGGCAGGCCATCTAAACGGTCTTCAAACTAAGGTCAAGGAAGATGCCCCTCAAGCATTATTTGTACATTGTTTGGCACACCGATTAAATCTAGTGGTAAAGCAAAGTATTAGCAACATATCAGAGTGCCGTATTTATTTGCGAGTCTGGGTGGTATACCCTCATTTTTCATTCATCAGCCAAAAGAACTTTCGTCGCTGATTCAGTAATTGCGAAACGAATACCGTCTGGTGTGGATACACGTTGGTCGTCACATGGAAAACTTTTAAACGTGGTTGTCGAGGAGTGGGAGGGATTGAAAGATATTTTTGAAAGACTTATGCACGACCCTCAGTCAGACGAAAAGACCATTCGTCTATCAGAGGAGTTGTTTAATAACTTTAATAGCTTCCAATTCACATTTTTATCAATAGTATTCAATGCCATTTTTGAGCTTGCTATTATATTATTTAACGTGCTCCAAAAGAAGTCTCTGGACATTTACTTCTGCATCTCAAAAATAAACACTACGCGGCAACTGATACTAGGTAAAAGGAATGAAGAAACGTTTAAAACCTATTTTCAAATGGCTGAGAAGAAAACTAAAATTGAACTTAAAAGACATTCTGGTTTAAAAATAGAAAACGAGGTTTTCCTTAAGTATCGAGTGATGTATTTTGAGATATTGGATATAGTCTCCGTAGAAATTGATACAAGGTTTCAAGATATGCAGAAGCTCCAGTTTCTTTGCTTAGGAGATAGCTCTAAGTTTGAAGAATATTCTAAAATCCTCCGTCTTGATGCTCTAGAGAACTTAAAAATCTCTTATCCCACGATATTTGACACACACAGGTTAAAAAACGAACTTCAGTACATCTATTCTGATTCTACCTACAAAAATACCAGTTTGGAGGAAATAATTTTGTCGCTCAATAAGAATGAACTTAACGATGTGTTCAAAGAAGCGTATAAATTATTTTGTTTAATACTATACCGTCTACCAGTTCCTCAGTAGAAAGAAGCTTTTCATACCTTGAGCGGATTAAAACATACTTAAGGAATTCAACATCCCAGGAGAGGCTGACTGCGCTGGCAACCATATCCCTAGAGAAATCACTGCTCAACGACTTGATGAATACAATGCCCTTTTACGATGACATCCTAGACAAGTTCGCTGCTTCAAAGGACCGAAGAATAGATTTAACATACAAGCAATAGACGTGACCAAATGTGAGTAATATTTGCTCTTTTAGTTAATTTTATACTTATGTTGTGCTATTTAAAGTAAGTGCATGACAATAATACAGCGGTTGATTTGTATGCCATTGTCTTCCCAATGCATCACCCCGATATCAGATTTCCTCCTAGTTAGATGACCCAACACACCTATTCAAAATGTAAGAGTTTACAGCACACGAGCGTGTGTTGGGCTGCACCGAATTTTACCCCACGAGCCGCCGCTGCTCTCACCCCTCATATTCTCCCGACATCAGTCCCTGCGACTAGGATCTCATCCCGAAGATCAAGATGAAAATACGCGGGGATCAGGCTGCCGAGCGCTCTCTTCGTACCATCAATAGATTGGGCAGTGCCAACGGGGTCCAACGACTTCCGCATCGCTGGGAACACGTTGTACGCAACGGTGGGGCTACATGGAGGGCCTGTGAAACTTGGAACCATCTAAGTGAGTTATTAATCCAGTTATAACTAAGGTACCAAAACTAAAAAAACAACCTATGTAGTTACACTAGGCGCTTAGCTACGCTCATCGCCACTCGGGTTTTTCCCGATATCTCCCGTACCAATAATCGGAGGGGGTCATATGAGGGTTCATATGAAAGGGGATTAACCCCCCTTTGCCATAGGCTGTATATTTTCCCAAATGTTACCACAGAGCCTAACTAAAAATTTTGAGAATTTTGATTTTTCCCCTTTTTTTATTTTTTATTCGATGTTTTAATTAATTATTTATGTAATTTTTATTTATCAATTATTTTAATTTTTAGATTTGGCCAAAAGGGCATAACTGTACATTTTATTATTATTAGATAATTATTTATTTGATTGAGCTGTATAGATAGGTAGCTATAGACCCACCAACAGATAGCCTTAGTGGGTTCTACATTACCATTTTATTGGATCACGACTGTACCTTTGTACTAACTACTAGGTCTTCGACCCGAGGTATCGCGAACCAATAATCATTGTGACTTGTATGAGGGATCCAATTAAACCACCTAATGCACTCTTTGTCATTTATTTTTCCAGATTTTTTCCAAAGGGCCTAAGTGCACTTTTTTTTTCCCTTCCTCAACCTCTGTAGGCAATGCCTTTTCTCCGCAACCATTGCTCTCTGTATTCAGTACCTCGATTCATCTCACAGTAGGAACCATAATGAAGAGTTAATGCAGGTCGACCTCGGCCTTTCCTCCCTGTGATCTTTCCCGCTAGGAGATGAGTTAGGGAAGCGCTATGTCGCAAGATGTGGCCTGTAAATTTAACTTTCTTTTTATGGATAGTTGGTCTCAGTTCTCTTTTTCCAAACTACTAGGTTATTGACCTGAGATTTTGAGAACCAATAATCGTAGAGATTTGTGTGAGGGGGTTAAATTAAACCGCTCAATGTATTTTACCGTGGATTATTTAATTATTTTAATTTTGCCGAAGCACTCAACTAATGGAACCGAGATTTCTCAAAGCAATAATTGTGCGACAACTCAAAGGGCCTAACCGCAAATTTCGAATCTCTGGTTTTATTATTTTATTAGAATTTTGTTACGTACTGTATTTATTTATTTACCTCTTTATTTTGTATTTATATAATTTCTATTTTTTTATTTTTTTATAGATTTTTGCCAAAGAAGCAAACTACTAGGTCATTGACGCGAGATATTGCGAACTAATAATTGGATATTGTTATGCGACAGCTTAAACAGCGTAAACCGTTTATCACTAAGGACACTCGTTTTTATTTTTATTTTGGCTTTTTGAATTTGAGTTATATTAAATTTTTTTTTTTAAATTCCTAAGTGTAATGAGGCTTTAGCAAAGTCATGTAACATGGCACCCAGCTGACCGCGACAGGATAGTTCGAGCAAGCGATTCAAGATGGCTGTTAATGAATATTTTAATTAATTATTTAATTACTTAATTAACTTATTTGTTTATTATTTAATATGTATTTATTTACTTAATATTATTATTAGTATTATTATTATTTATTTATTTATTTAGTATGTTTCGACCCATACAGGATCACATAAAGCAAGTGATCTGTTGCTGATATTTTTCTTGTTCTTCCAGAATTCTTTCATCATGTCGCTATGTTTAGCTCGACGTTCGTCAGTCCATTTTCCCCTAGGTCTGCTGGGCTTATCTTCTGATGCAGCTTCCCAAGTATAGATCTTATGTCTGCAAGTTTTGCGGTCTTCGATATCTGTGGGTGTGATGTTGGCGTTATTGAGATCAGTTTGGATTTGTTTAATCCAAACCGTTGTCGTCTTTAATTTTTGTGAGTACATCAATATTTTCTTTGTTAATCGGTTGTCATCTAGCCTCATAATGTGTCCATAAAATTTCAAGCGTCGTTTACGGAAATCGGTTTCAATATTTGATTATTATTATTATTATTATTATTATTATTATTATGTAACATGTAGGTTCGCTTTAGCTATGTAGATGACCGCACTCAAGGTTATGCTAATGTCGAAATAGGGGTTAGTCGTGAAACATGGATAAAAGGAATATTTATTTATTATTTAATTATTTTATTTATTTATTAATTATGTAATATTGATTTACCTAAAATTATTATTTAATTTTGTATTTATTATATAATTTTATAATTATTTATTTATGTTAAGCTGACGATGGTTAATCCTAATCATACTTGGAAATGCCGGGAATGTAGACCACATTATTTACTTATTCCCAACAATGTCGAGTCGTTGATCGTTCCTATGGTTTACTCTACAATGTGATAAGGCATAACGGCCCCAAAGCTATGACCCGAACACTTATTAGATTGACCGACGTAGCCATGATTGATGATTTGAAATACGGTAGAGCGATCTAATTTGGTTAAGGTTTGAACAATGTTTAATTATAGGGCAAGCTTACATGGAGATCTAAAGTTACATACCGTAAATATAGCATGGTGTTATAATTTCCTAATGTAGCCTAATAGGTTGTATGCCAGTGATTCCTAAATAAGTAATGTAACATAGCATCTAGTAGCCCCAATACCAACAGACTAACTGACCAGTTAATCTCAACCTCACAAAGCCATTCACTGTCATAACGTGCACTTGCGACTAGTTGGACCCAGGGGTGACAACCACGGGTCTCCCAAGCTGACTCTTCCATTGGTTCACTTACCTGGGACAGCCGCGCCGTTTCTTGTTTTCATTTCCGTTATGCACTCTGCTCTCTTGCGAAACTGACTGTATTACGATATGTGAGGGATAGGGTGTCATTACTATGACAGCATCCGGTACTTTCCGACCCGCTATGATTAAATGGTAAATGCTAGTTAACTGAAGTGACTCGCAACTCTATACATGAACACGGTCACCATGAATTTGCTAAAATCTAATTAAATTTATCAAAATGCTCGAAAATGTTCCCAAGTTCTTCTCAAACATCGAGTACATAGGGTTGATGACCGCAATATCCAACACATAACGACACGGTGTTGATGACATATTATGTCTCTAGCCGTTACACGGGACTAACCCCCAAGATGTTCACAATATCTAACATACACCCGAGTAGACTACATGGGGCATAATAATAATAATAATAATAATAATAATAATAATAATAATAATAATTCATAGTTAATCATAGTAATTTTTATTTATTACTGTAGTTTTAATTTTATTTAATTTCTTGTTTAATTACCTTTCGGTCTTTTCTCATGTAGGTCAAAATTTAACTATATATTCCAAATTTGTATAATTTAATTTGTGTTAAAAGGGGCAGATGACCTCGTAGTTCTGCCAACAATAACTATAACTATCACTGTTCTGTCAGCTAAATGTTTGGTTTTATCTTGAAGAAAGGAGTGACAACCATAAATAACAGGCGGCCGTGAATCTGCCATTTCCTCAACCTCAACCGGTTGAAGCCGAGCTAAAGGTAGGGGTCATGGCAGTCAACGTGCCGCGCTCGGAGCATCAGTCTTCACCAAGGTCCAAGTCGAGGACATCGCGCTCCTGCTGGCCATTGCAGCCACTACAGTGCTCACAAGATTTCGTGTTGCCAAGTTGACACTATGTCTCGAGTTAAATGCAGTGCCACTAAGCAATTCGATCCTGCAAGAAGCTCACCACATTGGCAACACTCATTCTGAAAGGTTATATTTTGACGTTCAGAACATTTACATTATTCGGTTTTGTTCCGGTACACGTTTATCTCTTTTCTCAAGGAAGTGCTATTTCGTTTGACGATAAAGTTAACTCCGTTTGTTTAATCGTGAACTGTATCAACTATCCTAGCCACTGCTCTACGGCATGCGAGAAGTGTGTTATTATAATTCATACAAAGTTATCCGTAACCTTGTCGTAGCTTGTGATGGTTAGGAAGATTTTGGTATAAATTTGCGCTTGCAGCAGCAGTTGGAATTGACTAGAGAATCGCTTGAGCCAATCATGGTTTGCACTGGAGCTTCATATGTTGCTGCAATATTGTTGGTCACGAAGTACGGCGCCAGCCAACTCTTGATTCGCAAATGCTGTCCTGAGTGGCAAGAATTACAGCTATCTACCATGAAATGTGTTGTTCGTCCCGGTAACGGATCATGGTTCACTGAAACTAGACGCTCTGTTGCTGAAGTGAGAGACGCTGAAAAGGGGGCGCAGTTCCCCTGGTGGATGTACAACGCAACAAAGACGTTGGATCCTCATACTTTGAGCCCTGTTGCTCGTTTTTTGGAAGGGCAGGACGACTCCAAGTACATCGAGTACATGTTGCCGTGTGATAGTCATATGATTAAACGCATCAATCCCAAGAAAGAGTTACTCAATTTACTCGTCAATGGCAGCATAATTTATCAAAACATAACCTTTTCCCCGACTTCATACTGCGCTGATGTGGTGCGTGTTGGGACTGGTTTTGTTTCCGGTTACTTCTTGTGTCCCTGTTTAGAAGCTCCGTGTGCTAAGAAATGCTGTGGTCCTGGTTACTACATTAGTCTTAATGCCACACGATCTCATATGACATTTGGTTGCAAACGTGATAACAAAACAGTGTGGGTCCCACGGATGTATAACGATAATCTAACTCAAATAGAAGAACCATTGCCTCAGACAATCATATTTCACAACAATATGGATTGTCCATTAGATCGCGATATAGTCGCTATTGAGCCGGATAATCCTGGCTTCTGGAGGTTCCCCAATGGAAGTGTGCTAACTGAAGCGTTTGGTAAAGGTATCCCGTTCGAACCTCAGTATGTGTGTGGGGACTTGAGTGCAATAAACCAAAATAAGACATTGGTCGACAATTTGTTGGTGTGCGCTCGAAAGAAGCAACAAGAAGCTCTGACAGCCTCTTCTACTTATTATATAAGCTTGTTCGTCATTGGTCTCTTCTTCATGTTGCTAACACTGGCAGTGTTTGCGCTAGTTCCTCACATGAGGAAGAGTAATTTCAACTACATCGTGTGCCACATCATCATGCAAGTGCCAGCCTATATTACCCTAACCGTCACTCGTTTCTACACGGTGGTGCCAAACGCCATCTGCATCCTTTGTCGTAAGTATCCTATCTGTGTTTGTTATTTACAGTGGCGTACGCAGGATTTCCTTCTGCGGGGTTCATTAATATAATAGGGTGATTGTATACATTATAATAGGGGCAGATGGCCCTGATGTTCCGCCCCTTAAAACGACAGTCATCATCATAATTAAAATGATAATTCGATTAATATTCATAAAAAACAATAATTAAATCACCGCTCTCTTTGCATGAAAACTATTTTAAGCCTCATTATTTTTTCGACACAATGAAAAATAAATAAATATGGAAAACAGTAACTCAATATTAAAACTGAAATGATGCAGTGGTACCATCATGAGCATAGTTACGTGGTTGCTTAAATAAAATATTGATATTATTATTATCTGAGAGAGAAATGATGTTTTGCTCTCCGTGTTCCCACTGCCATTACTATTAACTCTCAAAAGCTGCCCATCTTGATAACTTTATCTGTATCATTAATTGGGATAAATTGCAGAAACTCCTCATGTAGGCCTACTGAATTATACAGAGAGATTTTTTTATATCCGACGGGGACCCTCGCTTGCCCGCTCGCCCGCGTTGCGCGTCTGTCTCCCGCCAGGCACTTCGCCGTTATGCGGCCCTCACGCCTACTGGTATTGTGTTTTTTTTACATTGGAGATTCGTACAACTTTAGGTGTCGTGAATAATGTTTATTTTGCCATCAATTGTAATAACTCAAGTGCGGATTCAAAGGGGGGGGGGGGGGTGGTCACGGGGGTCATGACCCCCCCCCCCAAACGGGAGACCAAATTTTTTTGCAAACTCAAAAAACGAAAACACAAGAACCAGACAAATAAAAGTTCACGAATTTTAACTGAAAAACAGTTTTTTTTTTTCATTTTATTCAATATTGAAAATATCTTTATTGCAATTATGTTCTGTTACAACTGTACATATTTACAACTTCATACCTGTTATATAAAAACGATTATTTATATAACTAAATCTACTCGTCTATTTTGTTTAGCAAACCCTGTGATTACCGAATCGATGTTTATAGGCTAGTGATGTCACGATGAATGTGCAGCAATGCACGGATAGGAATTTGGGGCTTTTTTCGCACCAAAAAATTTTGCCAACGTCCACACTGCAAGCGTGGTTGGCAATTTAAGCTGTGACTTTCCCCCTTTGTCGGTACGAACTCGACTTGCCGAAACTGTAACGTACCTTGATACGTTTCTCGAAGCCTGATGTAAAAGATGCAAAACACGCCGTTGCAATTTGTACGAATATTTTTGGTGCGCTAAACGTATCAAATTTCTATCCATGTAGCTTGCAAAAAATTGGTCTGGTTTTGTACGTTTGGTTATTTTGTGATTGCGTTTTTAGTGATACCATTTTTCTTAACAATTTCGATTCTCTGACCCCCCAAGCCAAACTCTAGATCCGTGCCTGGAATAACTTGTTATGTGAGCGGTAAAAGAGATTCTGAAATCATAGTATGGGGGTCAACGTTTGTGACATTATATAATGTACAGTATCGGCATTGCAAACACATTGGTATTATACACGGTCAGGTGGATTCTATTATATATAAACATTTATACGGTAAATTAAAGGCCCAGTCTGTTCCGTTCATTGCATGACTGTGAACCATCAGACCACCCCGTACCCCGCAAACACTGACTCATGCTATACGTATCGGTTAGAAATTGCCAATGGTTACAAAAATAAAAACACACTGCAAAGGCTCACCGGTGGGATTCGATCTAGCGATCGCGCGCTTACGAAGCAGGGCACTTACCGCTGCACCACGCGCTCGTTGGTTTCTTGCTAGCGTACAACGCACACAGACGCCACACTGTAATTGCAATTAATTAATTTCTCGGAAACAGCTGAGAAGCGCAACTGATATACGCGTGTACTAAAGACAGTTCGAGTCGGTGACCCATGCCTCGTATGGGCAGTAGAACCCTCATCGCAGTGGGGCCACGTCTATCGGGGCGTGGTAGCGCAGCGGCCAAGCTGTCTGCCTCTCACCAAGGTGGACCGGGTTCGGTTCCCTAGCAATGCATGTCAGATTTTCAAAGTGAAGGGCCGTGTATTGTGGTTGGGATTCCACGTAAAAAGGAGGCCCCGTTGCTCATGCTCGCATGGTTAACGGTCACGTAAAACTACTAACTTCCTTCTTTCCTTTCGCTTTCTGTCTGTCTGTCTGTCATCCGGAGCTTGCGCCTACGCGCGCTTGGCATGTTTGCTGGAGGTACTGCTCGGGTCCAAGCTGCGTGAGATAAGTTTGTAAATCTTCAGCCGGTTGTCTATGTGAAGAATGATCAACTTATCAACATTTATATTTTTACCAAGATTTTCAGTGAGAATCTACTTGATTCGGTCCTCAGGGATTCTCCACGCGTCTGAGTTATCAAATATTCAAAGAAGAACTTAAGTCGTAGAGAAGTTGTTTATTGGTTAACCAATACCAAGTACTTTACATTATACACATGTTATCTGAACTCTAGCTTGCTTGCCATCTGGCAATGCGTACACAATATCTACATAACTAGTATTGTTTGTTAAAGAGTCTGTCTTGTCAATAGACAGCTCGTACAGAACGACCACTTGGTCTGAATGTATAACGAAGTGAAGAGAGATCAGAATTGATTCTTTATACAAAGTTGGCTAGGTGGGGAGATGACACGAACTCTGGTTCGGAAGGATTTCCGAAGGGAGTTCACCACGTATATTAGTTAGGAGCCAGGACTGTGGTAGTGGGGAGTAACAACCAATGACAACATGCTTGTTGGGGCGATGCCAGGGGCGTAACTAAATATTAACACCTTGCTTTCCTCAAAAGTTAGTCATTGTTTTGGGCGACGTTCAGATTTTCTGAGAAGTGGCTATCAGAGCCATGTTAAGAAAGTAGCAATATGTGTTTTGTTTGGAGTGCACTACAAGACTTCGCTTCTAAAGGGATATGACAAACTCTGGGGTTTGGCTTCTACCTGTCCAAGCGAGGTGCGGTCAGCTAATTGCCTGAGGAAGGGAATTGTATTCTGTAGGTTTGAACAGAATTCAATTCTGACATTTCCAGCAAATAATAACAACAAAATGTTATTAAAAACCAAAGTTAGTGGGAGATTCTGACTGGTCATTAATTTGTAAGGGACCTCTGAGTGGTGTACATGACATCGTGAACCTGGAGGAATGTGGGTCGCGGACGATGAGTGATGGGGGTTCCCGGTCCGTGCCTAGTAACAGAACCAAACACATTGGTCGGTGACTCACTCACACCACAGTGGTTTGAGCAACGGCTGTATGTTAGCAGTATTGGAATAGTCAGGAGTACCAGATGACACTGACCCCTCTCTTCCCCTCACCCCGCAAGTTGGACCCGAGCAGTACATGAACATATTCCAGGCATTAATTCAGTCATGGATCATATGACTGCTCACCTGATTCCCCATCAAACGCAGAACAATTCTGCGTGGAGAAAGCATACGTTTTTAAAGACCTGGGCCTAATTTCACTACTCGGAGACTGTCCCAGCATCAGGGGCGTATATAACGGTGGGGGGAGCCCCCCCCCCCCCCCTCCGGAAATGTTTGTCACATGTATTATTTGTTTATGAATTAAAACATCAAAAAGCAATATAATCATGTACTATTGTTACTAAGTGACGTATGGCAACGTTGCAAAGCGAGGCGAAGGTAGAGCGATGTAAACCGTGTGACTCAGTTTGCTCTGATCTTATGTGTAACTCTCCAGTGCCTTCGCTCTTATGAACAGCAACTAGTGCTCTTGAAGCGTGGGACAAACTTTTATACCCTTATCACACTTTTGGCAACTTCGCCTCTCTCTGTAGCTGCTGGTACTGCCGAACGGAGTTTGAGTTGGTTGAAAACATACTTAAGATAGTCTACTTCTGAAAACAGACTCAACGGTCTAGTATTGTTACAGAGACATACATCTCACTGACGATGGAGTTATGAACCGATTTGGCAATGCTTCATGAAACCTTGACTGTATATTATAGTGTGAGTTGTAAATCAAAACAGTAACATTAATCCTTTCCACGTAAACACTATCAAGTGAGCAAGAAGATTGTATTAATAACAAGTATCATAAAATGGTCTTAGTTGTGTTTGACATAACCAAACATAAAACACCACAACAAATTGGTTGAAATAGTGATGGCACATACCCTTAAAACTCGTCATTTTGCACCAGATTATACAAAGTTTCCCGGGGAGAACCCCGACCCCATATTATTTGCGCCTATACTATTCCCCCTAACCACCGGTTGGGCACACTCCCCCAAATAAAACTCTATATACGCCCCTGCTCAGCATATTTAGTGATCTTCTCGATATCTTAGTGCGATATCATCATATTCCTCGTCTAACTCGCGATTTTCTAATGCATTATTTTGTGCCTCCTAAGTGTGATACTATATGTAGTGGTCGCCTTGTAGTAACGATTTGAACTGGAGCAATCAACATCTGACCTAACGATAGCTCGGATGCTCAGACTCCAACCATGTGCAGTATTTACCCTTTCTCGAATTGTTTGCCAGCGGACGAGATGGGAACTATTCTTTGTTTACTTGAGTCACACGTCAGCCTGCTTCGTTGACAGGTACAGTTGCGCGAGTAGGATATGACTCAGCTCCAGTAGCCTCGGTCATCGTTTTACTGTCCGTGGTAACATGAGCTCCTTTGACGGTTATCTGGCGCAATGCTGCTTGAGTTATGTGCAGACTGCACTCTGTCATCGCTGTGTCCTCCGCTTCGCCCCGCGTGGCCCATGGTACAATAAACAACACACGCTTAGCGGCAATTAAATGTTGAATGGGTAATAACGTCCCATGACTCGTTCCACAGATGATTTACGTGATTTTAATGGGCCTTTGTCAGCAATAAGAGTATTATCTCTACTCAGTATAAAACAAAGTCCCCGATTCTTGGATGTTACGGGTAAACTCGAGAACCACTGGATGGATTTTGATGCGGTTTTCACTATTCTGTAAAGGATATCTCGAGGATGATTTCTGTAGAAAATGATTTATTTATGATCAAAGGAAGCCGAGCAGTAACGATTTCAGTGGAAAAGTCGACAAAAGAGCCGGGCGTCCGAGCGCTTTGTAAGCTTACGCTGGGCAAACCGTTAAAAATATCTAAATACTATGAGTGTAAGAATTGTTCAGCATGAAAAGTTCTACAAAAAAGTCAGTGAGGGCATATGTCTATCTTCAATACATCGCCCTCTATAAGTGTTTTTACGTTTTAATTTCTTCCATGTCCATTCAATTACTGAGGCGACAGTTTACGAACTAGCTAAGGGCGAGTCTATCATCCCTGTTACAGTCTAGCTAGCGGGTGAACCTATTGCCCCAGATACAGCCAGCAGCAAACCGTTGAGTCGTGTTGAGTTAAGACTTCTGAGAAGGGTGGTTGTGTTTGGAGATTCCCTGGAACTGCAATTCAGGTTTTCTTCATTTCGCCTGTGAAACACAGTCAAGTTAAGAGTGGACGGAAGGAGGATTTGAGTTTCATTCACCTCGCCATTCCCTGGAAGTGCAACTCTCATTTCGCCTGTGAACTTTTCGTTCCGCAAAATTCACAGTCAATTTAAGATTGGACGGAAGGGGGATTATACTGATTGGTGGATAATCTCTACTTAGTATAAAACAAAGTCCTCGATTCTTGGATGTCACGGGTAATCTCGAGAACCACTGAATGGATTTTGATGCGGTTTCCACCACTGTAAAGGATATCTCGAGGAAGGTATCTGTAGAACATAATTTACTTATGACCAAAGGAAGTCAAGCACTAACAATTTCAGTTTTTTTAGCGTATGGCTTTTAGTGCCGGGAGTGTTCGAGGACATTTGTTCGGCTCGCCAGGTTTGTAGCTGCTTCGAGACGGACACCCAATGGGTGAGCTACAAGTACCGTTGGGGAGGGAAGTTGAAATGTTAGGAAGAGAAGGTGGAAGGTAGCGGCTGTGGCCTATAGTTAGGGACCAACCCCGGCATTTGCCTGGAAGGAAGATGGGAAACCTCAAAAGACCATTTTCAAGGTTGCCGGTGGGGGGATTCGAACCTCCTCGCCTCCCGGATGTGAGCGACTGCCAACAGTCATGCCGTAACGACCACGGCTAACTCACCCGGTAACAATTTCAGTGAAAAGGTCGAAAGAAAACCTGGCGTCCATGCGCTTTTTAAGTTACGCTGGGCAACCGTTAAAAATATCAATATACTATGAGTGTAGGAAAGGTTCAGCATGAAAAGTTCTACAAAAAAGCCCGTGAGAGAATATCTCTATCTTCATTCATCGCTTACTATAAGCGTTTGTACGTTTTCATTTCTTCCAACAATCTCCATTCCCAAGATAGCGGGTTCAAACCCGGCCGAAGCCGTTGGATTTTTAAGAGCGTTAAAAATCCCTCAGTATTCCTTCCTTCGGAGGGGAAGTAAAGCCGGCGGTCCCATGTCATAGATTTATGGCATGTTAAAGAACCTTCCACTAATTGCACCTGTGTGAAGCTGAATTGGATAGGTTAAGAATGTAAACAACACTCTTAGGTTTCTACGTTCGTTGCCAAGAGCCGACTGTGGTGGCGTCTAGTAGCTAAGTTCTGAACTTGCCCAAGTAGTCGTTGACGGTGGCGCTTGGTGGCAAAAGTAGGAACTATTTGAAAAATTCTAAGTTGCAGTACTTAAATTAAACAAGTAGTTCCGTGAAGAACTATACAGCCTATTTTCATATATATCCTGCTCATGTTAATTGCCTCTATCAACATACAAAATTTCAGTTTAATTGCTGTAACAGATTCGTAGATATTGAGAACCGTCTAAATATTTCAGATGGTCGCCAGGTTGGATTTTTATTTTTGTACTATTACATTAAGATTATTGTGTACGTGTGGTATTCAAACTTCAATCGCATGATTAGAACACAAGAAGTCAAAACGAGATTTTAAAATTACGCACAGCAGCCATCTTGTGATTATGTAAACAATCGAATTAAATTAGATGCCAGTGGATCAACATTTGTATAAGCATTTAACGTGCAACGTTTCATGGCACTCGGATAGTTAATTCGCGAGAAACGTCCATTTAAATATTTATACTTCGCGTCGACGCCATGTTGGATTTGTGCTCACCAGGTTACTGAAAGTCCTTTAGGTGAACATATGTTCATAGTCCCTATGAACATAAAAAAATCAGTTTGGTTGCTGTAAAAGATTCATAGATATTGAGAACCGTCTAAATATTTCGGAAGCTCGCCATTTAGGATTGTTATATGTATGGGCCATAGAGTTATGTACCATTCAAGGACAATTATTGCCTAGGTTCATTATTCAAACTTTCACTTCGATCGCATGATTACGACACAAGAAATAAAAACTTAATTTTAAAATTTCGCACAGCCGCCATCTTGAGGTTATGTAAACAATTGAATTAAATTAGATGGCAGTGCATTACAATCTGCAAAATCATTTACTGTACCACATTTCACTGCGCTCGGCGAGTTAACTCACGAGAAAAGTCTATTAAAATATTTCAATTTCGCTTGGTCGCCATGTTCGTTGTGTACTTGACAGGTTTATGAAATATACATAGGTAAACTTGTATCAGTACCCTTTATCACCGTACAAAATTTCAGGGTGATATCTGTAATAGTTTCGGAGATATAGAATGTCAGTGAAATATTTCGCACAGCCGCCATTTTGAGGTTATGTAAACAATTGAACTATATAACACTCCAGTGCTTTGCAATGTGTATAAATATTTGCTGTACCAAGTTTCATTACGTTTGGATATTTAAATCGCGAGAAGAATCTATTTAAAAGTCTCAACTTCGCTTTGCCGCCATGTTGGTTTTGTAGTCACCAGGTTTTTGAAAGTCTCATAGGTAAACTTCTAGTAGTGCCCTTTATCACCGTACACAATTTCAGGGCGATATCGGTAATAGTTTCGGAGATATTGAATGCTAGTGAAATATTTCGCACAGCCGCCATGATGGATTGGTGGTACGTAACAAGATTTGAAGGGCACGGTCGAGGTCGCCGGGAATAGTGCTATCAACTTACCGAGTTTCACTGAAATCGCTCCAGCCGTTTAGATTTTATTAGGGACACACACCTCACACACAGACACACACACACACACACGCACACACACACACACACGGACAAAAGGTGATCTCATAAGCCTATTTTTTTTCAAAATTGAAAATAGGCTAAAAACAGATAACACACACTAATACAGTCATCACAATTAACACCGTTTATCAGACAGATTCTGCACACACCCAAAGTACACGGGGCTACATGACCGCGTTGTCGCAGCCCCTAAACTTAAGAACCAACCAACCAATCTCACAAAAGGCCTGTGTTAGCTGCTGGAGAAGATGGTAAATCGTCGACTGGTGTGGTTCTTGGAAGAGGGAGGTCTACTGTCTGAGTACCAGTGTGGTTGTCGCTCTCATAGGCCCACCACCGACCATCTGGTGCGCCATACAGGAGGAATTTCTCCGAAGGCACCACCTAGTCACGGGTTTCTTTCATGCGCGGATCTAGAGTTTGGCTTTGGGGCGGGGTCACAGAATCGAAATTGTTAAGAAAAATGGTATCGCTAACAACGCAATCACAAAATAACCAAAGCTACAAAACCAGACCAATTTTTTTGCAAGCTACATGGATAGATTTTTTTTTTTTGCGTTTAGCGCACCAAAAATATTCGTATAAATTGCAACGGCGTGTTTTGCGACTTTTACATCGAGCTTCGAGAAAAGTATTAAGGTACGTTACAGTTTCGGCAAGTCGAGTTGGTACCGACAAAGGGAGAAAGTCACAGCTTAAATTGCCAACCAAGCTTGCAGTTTGGATGTCGGCAAAAATTTTTGGTGCGAAAAAAAAATCCCCAAATTCCTATCCGTGCATTGCTGCACATTCATCGTGACATCGCTCTAGACATCGATTCGGTAATCACAGGGTTTGCTAAACAAAATAGACGAGTTGATTTTGTTGTATAAATAATCGTTTTTATATAACAGGTATGAAGTTGTAAATATGTACACTTGTAACAGAACATAATTGCAATAAAGATATTTTCAGTATTGAATAAAATGAAAAAACAAACTCTTTTTCAGTTAAAATTCGTTAAGTTTTATTTGTCTAATTATGTGTTTTCGTTTTTTGAGTTTGCAAAAAAATTTGGTCACCGTTTTTTTTTTTGGGGGGGGGGGGGTCATGACACCCCCTCCCCCTTGAATCCGCGCCTGGTTTCTTTGACCTCGAGAAAGCCTACGACTCCACATGGTGCTACGGGATCCTTTCCACCCTTCACGAGTGGGGACTCCGTGGTCATTTGAAATGAAAATCCACAGCCTGCTTCCAGTCTCCGACTGGGTCAGGAATGGAATGAATGAAGCCCCCATCTAGCGGCGAGGATATGAACTGTGCCGGCTGCCGAGGCCTGACGCACTCCTCTGGGGAAATGATTAAATGATTGACAGATGAAATGAAATGATAGTGGAGAGTGTTGCTGGAATGAAAGTTTGACAGGGAAAACCGGAGTACCCGGAGAAAAACCTGCCTGCCTCCGTTTTGTCCAGCACAGATCTCACATGGAGTGACCGGGATCCGTGGTCATTTACCAATCTTTATTGCGAAATTTATGTCCGCCCGACTCTTCCGTGTAAGGGTCGGTAAGTCATTATCGCAAGAGAATGGAGTTCCTCAGGGTTCTGTGCTGAGTGTCAGCTTGTTCGCGATTGCTACATTGCCGCAGCCGGGCCCGCGGTAGTTCCATCGCTGACGAGTTAGCTCTGCATTACAGCCCTGGAAGTATGGCAATCGTGGAACGGCAATTGTAACTAGCTATTAACCGGGTCAGGCGTCTGAGGGGAAGGAAACGCCTCCTGACCCACCGAGACGTCGCCGTAGATCTAGAAAAGAGAATGGTCAAGATGTGTTGGGGACAGACACTCAGTCTACGAACCGGGAGAAAGTCCCTCGACATCGCTCTCTCTCTACCCCAAGAGCTAGAGAGGAGAAATCCGACCAGCGTCGTGCGCCTCCACCCTCTTCGTCTTCAGACGGAGATATGGAGATTGAGGTGTCCTCTCCTCGGCCATCACCTCTCCTAACATAACTGTAAATACTGTATGTTTCCACCCATAGACCCCCCTCCCCCCTCCCGAACCAAGTAAACCTTGCATATATTTGTCATGAGCACCCCTCTCTTTAGCCTATTTTCATTTAGGACAAAAAATAATAGACTAGGCTTATGAGATCACCCTTTGTCCGTGTATTCTAGAATCTCCGAAACTATTACTGAGATCACGCTGAAATTTTGTACGGTGATAAAGGGCACTACTAGAAGTTTACCTGTGTGAATTCTAGGAGCCTGTTAAGTACAAAATGAGCATGGCGGCCAAGCGAAGTTCAACCATTTATGCTGCCTCTCTTGGCTGGGCTGCCCGGACCGAGTCAAGTTGGGATCTCCTTCGCACCGGACAAACAAACTGTTCGTCCAATGCGTTGCTTGTCCGAAACATGCACAGTATATTGAGTTTAGTTAGTAATTGTTGTTTTAAGGGGCGGAACTACGAGGTCATCTGCCCCTATATATTGAGTTTCTCCGCGTACCGGGACTAAGAAAGATACTGTACTTTATATTGATAAAAGTAATAATATGGTATGGTGCCAGGTGCAAGCTTTATTATTTGACGCCCAGAGGGCAGCTCGCATGTAGAATTTTGTTGTTCCTTGGAGTGCTATGAAAGCCAAGGAGGTTAGATACTATAGTCACGGTCGACTCTAGAAAGGTCGGAAGGTTCAACCTGACAACACTGTAGGTACGGCTATTGTCAGTCATACTTCGTCACGAGCGCCTGAACTGAAACAGCTGTTTGCTAGCAAGGAAGGCGATAAAAACTACGGAATTAACATTGGACAAACATAATGTACATGTTTAGCAAAACATCTGTTGTTCACATGACCAGTGTTACAATCGGAAATAAATGAATAACGTGCATATGATCGTGAAAAGTTGTTATAAGAGCCAAGCAGGTGATATTAGGCATGAGTGACACGGACATAATTTATCAACATAAAAGTGTTTAGCAAAATAAAGACAATTATTTTGGTTTCTTTTCGTATTTCACTACTCTGAATTATGGTAATAAAACAATTGGCGGTGTTATAATAATAATAATAATAATATGGAGTAAGTAGATGCAATTGAGGGTTATGTGATGCAAAAATGTAGGCTATCTCCCATAACATCTTCACACTGTATGTTGGGGAATGAAACAAGGACAATGTGTTTATGTAACTTGCCGCTAGAGAGTGTTGTATGTTGTAGTTGCTAATGGAATAAAATAGTGAATGTCACGGTGTTGTTCTTCCTAACTTCACGCTATAATACCCCACACTTGGTGCCGAAAACTCCGATTTTAAGTGCTAGAGAGAATTACGTTATAGTGGTGAATAGTTTAAGCCAGCAGTCTACACTACGGACTAGCTTCACACACGAGGGAGAACGACCAACAGAATTGGGCAAGCTACCAACGAGGTACATTTGGAGACGCCATTACCTTACACCATCATACAGATGAGCTATTGAAAATTATACTAGCCTAACTAATATTACTTTGTGATATCTAGCACATGTTGCATGCTTATGAAGGCAAAACACATCACATATTGTCAATATCGTTGTCATTAAAATAATTGATATTGGACATTCCAAGCAGTGGTGACTTGAACGCCATCTATTAGAAGTACGGGACACTGCATACAGTATTACATGCACGCAACTGCACGCAACCCTGGGTACTAATAAACTTCAACTGTCTGCGAGATTCAGAAACCATTAGTCCTCGCTTACCTCAAACACTTTCACATCAGTGCAGAAGTAACTAATGTATGACATCAAAAATTCGCATGATGATTTATGAAATTTGCATGAGATCTGCATGACAAAGAAACGCAATAATATTCATTGGATGAAGTTACGGACGCAGCATTCAACTCAACGAGACGACAGTGACATCTATGAACACAACTTGATTCAGAGTATCTTCGCATGCTTCCTATAGAGATCGCTAGTAGCCTAGAATTCTTATCACGAACTCGTGCATGCACTCTAGGAACAATATTTGGAACTGTGTCTACCAGCGACCGTCACTGCATACTTCCCACGTCTCCGGCAGGTAGCAGAGGGATTACCGCCTGACCATCTTGCAGCTCCACAGCCACGACAATAGCCTACGGGGCTACCTCACTTCCTTGTCCACAGCAGGTAGCCGAGGAATTACAGCAGCTGTCAACCCATTGTCAAGTATTACAATACCCTACCCACTATGTCTAACCCGGACCAGCCTTCACAATTACAGAAATTGAAACGTCTCAGAAAGACGGCAAGAACACTTATTACCAAATTCACTACGGTAATAAATGATGCAACACCTAGCTCAGAGATCGACTACGAATACAATCAGATTAGACTTCAAGAAGCATTAGACCGTCTAACCACTCTCGATCAACAAATCCATGACGTCCTTCCTGACACCGAGTATAACGTTGACGTCATCTCGTGCGAAGAATATACCGATCTTGCCAAGAGAGCTATCCTCAAAGCGACTCGCGCCATTGGAGAAAAAACACCTGTCGATAATGTAAGTCTCGCGTCTGCCAAAGACGCCGCTGTGCCCCCTCCACCCTTAATGCACACAGTTAAACTTCCTGTGATCAGGTTGGAACCATTCTCAGGAGACGTAGAGAAGTGGTCCCGTTTCTGGGAACAATTCCAATCATCTATTGACGGCAACCCTTCCATTTCCAGTATCGATAAACACGTTTTTCTTCGCGGGTACTTGGAGGACGAGTCCAAGAACCTGGTCGACGGAATTCCAATCACCGCTGACGCATATGAGGAGACAAAACAGATTCTCATTTCACGGTACGGTGACAAAAACAGAATAATCCAAGCCCATCTGGATTACCTGGAGACTCTACAGCCTATATCACACGTCACGCCCAACGCCTTAAACATGACATTCATCGAATGTAACCGGCGGATACAGGCCCTCAGGGCCTTGGGAGAAAATGTTGACGAATATGGCCGAATGCTAGCTCCGAAAATTCTGCGCGCGTTCCCGGAGGACATTGTTCGCCGTTGGATTATTCATGCCAAGAGAGAGAATATCATGGAAAGCCACATTACTAAATTGATGCGATTCTTAAACGAAGAGGTTGACGGTGCTCTAACCACACAGAAAATCAGAGGAAATCCTATAGCTTCAGCAACCCTTATCCCCACTACAGCTGCACTCCAAATTCATGCCAAATCAAGCAAATCGTCACCAAAAGCGAAGAAGACGATACTTCCATTCTGCGTATTTTGTGACCGACGAGGCCATTGGGGTCAAGACTGTAAAACCATAACAACCGTGTATGATCGCATTCAGAAGCTAAAATCGAACAAGCGCTGCTTTCTTTGTTTAAATCAAGGACACGTTGTTTCGGACTGCAGCAAGAAAGGTCAAACGCAGTGTGCTACATGTAAGAAGTTACACCATAGATCTATTTGTGATGGAGAACAGCGAACTCTTTCTACTCCGTCATCTCAAACGGCAGTAGGGAAAATAAGCGTAGCAACCTCCGGCTTTACTTACCTACAGACCGCTCAGGTGTGGATTACAGGACCCACAGGTTTAAGCAAACTTACTCGCTGTGTTCTCGACGCAGGAAGTCAGTCGACCTTCATCTCCAAGTCACTAGTAGACGATCTTCAGCTGGAAGTAATTAGACGACAAGAACTGACTGTTTGTGCCTTTGAGTCAAACCCTACGAGCTCCAACACTAGACGACTTGTACGATTCAATATGAAAGGGTTTTGGACTAACACGAGCGTCTCTCTCTATGGTTTCGAAAGTCTTCACGTTCTTTCACCACAACCGTCGGTTCCACAAGACATCACGGCATTGGCACATGCTCGTAAGTTACAGTTAGCTGATCCTAGGACGGATTCCCATGAAGATCTACCAGTTGAACTCCTTATCGGTAGTGACCACTACTGGAAAATTATCAGAGACAGTCCTCCCTTACGTGTCTCCACGTCACTCGTGTTGGTTCCTTCTACCATCGGCTGGATACTCAGTGGGGACCGATCCGGTATGCACGTGAATTCAGCCACAGTCAATTTCATTAACCTCGAGCAGGCTTCTTTCCAGTCAGACGAAGACTTCAGAAGATTTTGGGACCTCGAGACTATTGGTATAACTGCTGATCAAGAACGCCCACATACGCCGAAGGATTCCAGAATCCTTGAGGACTTCAAATCATCTTTCCGAATCGAAGAACAGCGACGCGTAGTCTCGTTGCCAAAGAAGCAAGGCATTCTGGAACTACCCCATAATCTACACAATGCCTGTAACGATTCGATCCCATAGCTGTTATATTTAAAGGGTTATTCATTTATTATCATGTTATTATTATTATTATTAACTAGTACATCCATGAGATGATTTTTATATCAGATAATTGTAAGCGGTTTTGATTATTATATTCAATTAGATTTTTATTAACAATTACTTGTAAAGAGACGAAGTATTATATATTGCAACAAGACTGGCGATATGGACTAACCCTGTGCGTCACAAACTGAACGACGTAGTAAGAATTTCACCACGGCAAACTGCGTCATTTTCCTGAGATGTTAAGAAACCCACTATGGGGTAACCAACACGCCATTTTCTACGGTATATACGCGTCAATATATATTGCAAGTTATGAGTCAAGAATGGAGAAGGCTAATAGAGAGGGAAGCTGTGACACCACGTGACAAGGAAGTCATTAGTATTTGTACCTGCAACATCGGACAAGAATGGCATTGATCTACAGCTCTTAATGAAGGAAGGAAGTTGTAACCTTGCTTTCTGGGTCCTAATGGACTGAGCACCGAGAGTCGACACTGAACGATGTCTTGCCGACATCTATATCAATACATAATGGGTTATATCCCTGATCAAGAGTCTTTCTACAGATGGCAACGTACTTAATGAGGATATTTCATAGTAATTGAGGTATCACATCATTTTTTTAAACATAAGCGACGTAACATCGAGATCACCGATCATTTCTTAAATATGACGAATCTTCGACTGGGTGAGCCAACAATTCAATAAAACTATCGTCTCTATTATAATTTAACTTCATTTAACTTTCAATTCATTTTAATATTCATTTTCTTTTAAATAATTAATTGCCGCATTGAGTAATTTTAAATTCAATTGTGTGACTATCACTATTCTGTTTTATTAGTATTTTGTTCTTGAGTAAATAAATTCATTTCCTTTAACGTTATGCCTATTTCTTTCATTGTAGTTGGTACTTTAAGGCAATCATACTCCTTGATTAAATACGGATTGGTTAGATGACTTTGTCTCACTACGGCCCGGGTAAGTGGTTCTCGACTCTACTGCTGATAGCCGAGGTTAAATCAATAAATTTCGATTCACTATCTTAAATAGGAATCTGGCGCTCAACAACTTATTATATTACACTATCACAGGTAAGGTCACACCACAGTGTATATTATTTATTCATATCATGTTTGTTTTATTGAACCACAATAGTCATCACCACGTACAACAACTCATTAAAAAATGTTACATTTGGCGCCACAAAGTAGGGCACGAAAACCATTCGGTATTTAGTCAGAGGAGTGTATAATTTCAGTGCAAATTGTCAGTGCTTTAGGGGGACAGTGAAGTGAAGTGAAATTTTGGAAGGGCAATTTTTATACGATGTACTTCGAGATGGCGGATAAGAAAGAAAAGTCTATCGATATTCATGAAATTTCATTAGCTGATATCTTGAGGGAGATGAATAAAAGGAGAGAGGAAGAAAGAAAAGAACATCAGGAGTGGATGGAGAACTCAGATAGAGAACATCAGAAATGGATGAGAAAGGAGACTGTAATTGAAAGCAGATTGGAGTCAGATGAAATTGTAGTTGAAAACAAATCTGAATCAGAGGAAATTGTAGGTGAAAGCAGATTGGAGTCAGATGAGATAGTAAGAGAAAACAAAACAGAGGGGGTAGAGACTTTAGGGGATACTGAAGTAGAATCAATGAAGACAGCCTGTAAGGAGACTGTAATTGAAAGTAGATTAGAGTCAGTGGAGATTGTAGATGAAAGCAGATTGGAATCGGAGGAGATCTTAGGTGAGGAACGGCAAGTAGCGGAGATTTTAGGTGTAATCAGATTAGAGTCAGACGAGATTTTAGGTGAAAGCAAATTGGAATTAGTGGAGACTGTAATTGAAAGTAGATTAGAGTCATTGGAGATTGTAGGTGAAAGCAGATTGGAATCGGAGGAGATCTTATGTGAGGAACGGCAAATAGCGGAGATTTTAGGTGAAATCAGATTAGAGTCAGACGAGATTTTAGGTGAGAATAGATTAGCGTCAGAGGAGATAGTAGGAGAAAGCATAGTAGAGTGGAAGGAGATTTTAGATGAACGCAGGATAGCTGTAGAAGAGACTATAGAATGTAGCGAAAAAGAAGTGAAGAAGATGAGAGAAAAGATAGGGATAGAAGTAGGTAAGATAAAGAAAGTACTAAGCACCCAAGAGATTAAGATGCAGACAATCATAGATAAATTAGATAGGCAAACTAGGGAAGAATTTAGTCCTGTGATAGAGGAAGTTAATATGAAATTATTAGTGGCAGAGAAGCGTGCGTTAAGTCATAGTCATAAGAACATAATTAGTAAACAGGTTAAGAGGAGGAGAGAGATAGATAAGAGGAGAAGCAATGGGCAACGGCTAAAGAGAAAATTAAATATTAGTAGTGGAGAAGTGAAGGGAAGACATGTAGGTAGATATTTTAGAAGTAAAATGAAAGAGAAGAGAATTAAGTTGTTAGAGGAAAAAGAAATCAGAATGAAAGAGAGAAAGAAAGCATATGATGTGCAGTGGCGTACTGAATTAGCCAGACTTGGGGAAGTGAGAGGGGGAAAGCTGAAGTACTGTGTTACTATGGATGAATATAGTACAGAGGAAGTAGAAGCTAATGCTAGAAGGAAAGAAGAAAAAGGGATTATAGAAAGAGATAGAATTGAAGATGAATGCGGTAAGAACTGTGAAATGCCAGAGAACGTAGTGATGTAAATTTATGTTAACGATAGTTACTGTTCCGTATGACTTAAATATTAAGTAATGAAGTTTAATATGATTTAAAAGAGGTAGATAAGAAACCTGCTGTGTGTAATTTTAATTCAGTCGTGAAGTTAGGATGGTAAGGGGCGCGTAGTGCCTACGCTTATTGATTTAGACTGACTAAAATCATTTAATTTGGAAGACAAAGGTTGTCGTGCTATTGAGCAATGCAGGTAAGTTGAATGTAGGTCCTTAAACTGCAGGTAAGTTGGATGAAGTGAGAATTAAATTTTAAAAATAGGAAGGTTATTACATAGGTAAGTAATCGAAAGAAAGTAATAATTATTATGGCAACCATAATTATGAATATAATGGTAATGAAGATTTAATTTAAAAGTGAGTAAAGATGATGTAGTACAGTCGTAATAAAAATTAATGAGTTGAAGAATTAAGTATTGATTTAATAAAGAAGTTTCAGTTGAGGACAGCGAGGTTATCAGCGGATATATGTTGAGAAATTTAAGTGGTTTAGAATTGTTAATGGTAATGCGTTGTATGAATTAACCAACATCGGGTTGAAATGAGGAAGTAGTAACTAATTAGGACATCTGGTACTTGTTGACAGATATGTGTGTGTGTATGTGTGTATTTTCACGTAAATGGACGTGAGTTTGAAGAAGTAGGCCAACGAAGGTAATGCCGTTGAGCAATGTGGTTTTAAAGTTTTGGTAAGATGCCAAATGAAGTTTTTTAAGGAGGAAGTTTTGGTAAGATACCAAATGAAGTTGTTTTTTGAGGAAGTTTTTGGTAAGATGCCAAATGGAGTTATAATGGAGGAAGTTTTGGTAAGATGCCAAATGAAGTTTTAAGAAGGTTTTGGAGGATGAAGTAGGTCAGCAAGGTATATTCCGTTGAGCAATGAGATTTTTTATGGTATCTACGGGACTACGTGAAGTTAATAAGGGAGTTTTTTTTAAGTATATATGGATGTATGCACACAAGGTAATAAGAGATTACAAAGGTAAGATTGTCCAAGTTTTTGTTACAGTTACGCACGTTTTAAAGATATTACAAGGCTTGTTATTGAGCTAAACCACTTTGTAGTAAAAAGTTACTGATGACTAATAACGAATTAATGATGTGGTAGATCGTTGTCCTACACACAGGTTAAAATAAAGATGATAATAATAATAATTATATGGTTGGCATAATATTTTCTAGAAGTGAAAGGAATTTGTTATAAGTCGACGTTTTGAGGATTTTAAAAGTAAATCATTTTTTTTAGTAGACGAGAAATTAAGTTTTATTTATGTCATACGGAGTTAGTAAAGATAAGTTAATATTTTGAAGGAAGAATAAGTTAGTAATGTGAGATAAGTGTATACCTAAGGGGTAATAATGAAGTTTCAATTAAAGGCAGGTGTAATTTACGCATTTAATTTGATAGAGAAGAAAGTATCTGAACTGTGTTAGAACTCAGAACTTGCTTTATGAAGTGATTATGGGAGAATATTTGCGAATTAGGAGTGTCGGTGTTATTAACTATCAACTGAAACACTGTCATTATTTGAGGAAGACAATAGTTAGGAAAGCAAAGGGTGATGTTATTATTCCAAGGAATTAGTCGAAGCATGTAAAATTTTTTAGCTGAAATTTAATGTGTTATTGGTCAGTAAGAGGTGACCTGTAACAGTAAGAAGAAGTGGGATTATACCACGAATAGGGGAAGTTTTTGTATGTGACGTGTGATGTCACGATGAGTTTTGAGAGATTCTGGTATAGCAAGAGTGAGCTATAGTCCAGGCGGTCAGAACAAGTAGGAAGTGGTGTTTGGAGGACACGGTACTTAATTAAGAGTTTTGAGAGAAAACTAAGGGGGGTTTTTAGGCATTCAGCAAAAAGTCAAATCATGAATAGACTAAGTTCAAAGTATAAGAGCATTAATATTTTGTGGAACGAAATATTTATTCCGAGGAGTTTGTCATGTGTTTTTGTGAAATAGTTTAGTGATATACGTAATTCAGGTATTGAGTAGTATTTTGTCCAAGTCTTAATCATTTTGTTATGGTAAGTAAGGAATGACGTTACGGTAAAGTTATATCTTGACGCTAAGTTAAATTTTATAAAGTGAACGAGAAGTCAGATTTTATGTTTATTGGTGATTTTGAAAATTCAAGTTATTGTTTTCGAGAAGTAGTAAAGAGGAATTATGGTTTTATGAGAAGTTAAGAAGTCGTGGAGACTTAGGAAGTATTAATTTGGAAGGAGGCGGCCGTGGCCTAAGAAAGAATTAAGCCACGAAGGCAGGTGAGTAGTAACTTGGATATTTAAATGAACTGTTTAATAACTGCTTTGAGGTATTTCGATGTCATTATGTATTTGGGGAAATATTTACATGTATGACATATGCACTGAAATTGGAATTGCCTTGAATATCTTGCTAAGTTATTTTTTTCTTCAATTATTGAAATTTTACTGCATTTGAGTAATCCCTTTATAAAGACGAAAGGAATATTGTATTGTTTGCATCCTATTATCGTGTGCTGTAATAGTTATTATGGGTTAATCAGCTGGTATTACAACAATGTACTTCTACGCCAGACTGATATACAAAAACTACGTTCAAAAGAGATGAAGCCAAAATTGTATGTCATGCATACGATCACCGAAATATAAACGAGTGCAGCGTTGACATATATGTCAAAAATAAAAGTGAAGGGCATTTTATATGTATATTTTTTACAGCTCGTTTAATACATAAAGAAGAATGAACATTATGAACATTTGGAAGAATGAGAAATGATAGTACAAATATGTAAAGTGAAAAGAGTATGTTCTTGTATATTTTTATGTATTGTTGAAGGGTATTATTTGTATGTTGTCGTTATGGGGGTATTAATATTTACATTTGTATTCATTTGTGTAGGATGTGTAGTGATATAAATAATGTTACATTTTATTTTAAATTATTTATATCAGGGGCGATTGTAACGATTCGATCCCATAGCTGTTATATTTAAAGGGTTATTCATTTATTATCATGTTATTATTATTATTATTAACTAGTACATCCATGAGATGATTTTTATATCAGATAATTGTAAGCGGTTTTGATTATTATATTCAATTAGATTTTTATTAACAATTACTTGTAAAGAGACGAAGTATTATATATTGCAACAAGACTGGCGATATGGACTAACCCTGTGCGTCACAAACTGAACGACGTAGTAAGAATTTCACCACGGCAAACTGCGTCATTTTCCTGAGATGTTAAGAAACCCACTATGGGGTAACCAACACGCCATTTTCTACGGTATATACGCGTCAATATATATTGCAAGTTATGAGTCAAGAATGGAGAAGGCTAATAGAGAGGGAAGCTGTGACACCACGTGACAAGGAAGTCATTAGTATTTGTACCTGCAACATCGGACAAGAATGGCATTGATCTACAGCTCTTAATGAAGGAAGGAAGTTGTAACCTTGCTTTCTGGGTCCTAATGGACTGAGCACCGAGAGTCGACACTGAACGATGTCTTGCCGACATCTATATCAATACATAATGGGTTATATCCCTGATCAAGAGTCTTTCTACAGATGGCAACGTACTTAATGAGGATATTTCATAGTAATTGAGGTATCACATCATTTTTTTAAACATAAGCGACGTAACATCGAGATCACCGATCATTTCTTAAATATGACGAATCTTCGACTGGGTGAGCCAACAATTCAATAAAACTATCGTCTCTATTATAATTTAACTTCATTTAACTTTCAATTCATTTTAATATTCATTTTCTTTTAAATAATTAATTGCCGCATTGAGTAATTTTAAATTCAATTGTGTGACTATCACTATTCTGTTTTATTAGTATTTTGTTCTTGAGTAAATAAATTCATTTCCTTTAACGTTATGCCTATTTCTTTCATTGTAGTTGGTACTTTAAGGCAATCATACTCCTTGATTAAATACGGATTGGTTAGATGACTTTGTCTCACTACGGCCCGGGTAAGTGGTTCTCGACTCTACTGCTGATAGCCGAGGTTAAATCAATAAATTTCGATTCACTATCTTAAATAGGAATCTGGCGCTCAACAACTTATTATATTACACTATCACAGGTAAGGTCACACCACAGTGTATATTATTTATTCATATCATGTTTGTTTTATTGAACCACAATAGTCATCACCACGTTTAGTAAACTCATTAAAAATGTTACATGCCGAGGCGCGTCTGAGCAACCTTCAGAAAAGACTTCAAAGCAATGACGATTTCAACCAGATGTACTGTAGCCAGATGTTCAGTTACATTCACAATCAGCACGTGGAAGAAGTCAACTCGACAAACTCACCCGAAGTCATGTTCTACCTTCCTCATCAAGCTGTGAAGAAAGAAAGATATGGAAAAACCAAGTGGAGAATAGTATTCGACGCATCATCTCAACAGGCATTGACTTTGCTGGACCGTTATACGTAAGGGAAGGTCATACAACTAAAAAATGCTACATCACGCTCTTCACGTGCGCAACGACCCGAGCCCTTCACTTAGAACTTTGCCGAGATATGAGCACTGACAAGTTTCTGCAAGCACTGCAGCGGTTTGTGGCGAGACGTGGCATTCCACACACTATCTATTCTGACAATGCCCAGACATTCCACTGTGCAAATCGAGAATTGGCGGGACTATGGGCTACCGTTTCCGATACGAAGGCTTGCCAGTACCTATCACGAAACAACATCACGTGGAAGTTCATCGCACCACGCGCGGCTTGGTGGGGAGGCTGGTGGGAAAGAATGGTTGGCTCCACCAAGCGATGCTTGCGAAAGACACTTGGGCGCTCTTCTGTAGATGAAGATGGTTTGCAGACGATACTGACATCTATCGAAGCCGAGCTGAACTCCAGACCACTCACCAAAGACGACGACACCAACGTGCTCACCCCAGCTCACTTCCTTGTCGGTGGACAACTCAATGCACTGCCCTCTGGACCTGAACCTCAGCCCGGTTGCCCCATTAAAGAATACAGACTTCAGCAACAACTGGCGGACCATTTCTGGAAACGATGGAGCAAGGAATACCTGCTTCAGCTTCAGAGTTTCCACCAGGTGAAGCAACCTAAAGGAACGTCACCACGACTGAGGCTCGGAGACATCGTTCTACTCCAGGACGAGGTGCGGCCTCGACATCTGTGGAGGAAGGCCCGGATTCAGGAGCTGAAACCAGGCAGAGATGGACTTATCCGGACGGTGATTCTATCCACGCCAGAGGGGACCCAGATCGCCCGACCTGTCCAGCTGGTCATCCCCCTTGAGGTTGACCAGGGTGGGGAGGATGTTGGGGAATGAAACAAGGACAATGTGTTTATGTAACTTGCCGCTAGAGAGTGTTGTATGTTGTAGTTGCTAATGGAATAAAATAGTGAATGTCACGGTGTTGTTCTTCCTAACTTCACGCTATAATACCCCACACTGTAGGCCTATAAACCCTCGATTCCACCGCACATGTATGTAGATAATTTACTACCATTATAGATATAGTCTGTTGCTGCTGATATTCCATAACTATCAGATTACTTCTGTTTCCTTCCTAAGGTGCTTCAAATTTCTCTTCCCATAACCAGGCCCGATGAGAGGGGGGGTCAGGCAGGGCTGGTGCCCCGGGGCCTGACCCTCCCAGGGGGCCCGGCGTCCTAGGAGGATGGACCCGATCAGGCATTGATTTATTATTGCCTTTATGTGACTTGAATTTGCTACTGGCAATCATTTAGTGAATGCAATGTACTGTCTGTGAACAATGTTACAAGGATTGAGAAACTTATTCTGTCAAGTGGACAATATTTTCCTCTACAAAGTGCTTGTGGGAAGAACAACTGTCTCAAAGCGGTCAACTTAGGCGAGGGGGCTTCGCTATGTATTGTTCTCAGAATATACCTGAAGACAGAGAGAGCATTCCATTAGTTTAAAATTAGCTTATTCGGCTTATACACCAATCCTTCAAATAACTTTCTCATCCCTTCACTTATTTCGCTAAGGCCACGAGAGCCCGGGCTGCCCTGGTGTGTTTGGTCAGCGAGCTCAAGAGTTTCAAATTTGATGCGTCACATCGAGCTTAGATATTTAGAGGTGTTAGTGTCTGAAATGAATATATTGTCTAGCTAGACGTGTCGTATGCCGTGCAGACAGGTTAGTAAAATAAATTTTAAAGTAGCGTCCACACAGTAATTCACTTTAGGCCTATAGTTATTGTTGATTTAAGGGGCGAAAGAGCGAGGTCATCGTCCCCTAGCAATTCACTTTCGCACTATGTGAAAAATTATCATTGCTGGCTAAATATCTTGCGAAAGGGTGGGATGATTCTGTTGTCAAACGTAGATAGAAGAAATGCATGCGAAATTCTCGTATGCTGAATTGAGTAAACAATCTGTATGCTTAGGTGCAGTATAATTATTAATATAACTGGTTCATTCAATACGATCAACAATCCCAGGTACTTGGGTTCGTCCGCAAATCATTTATGATTAAGGGATTTATTGAAAACCTATATTACTATTGGTACTAGAGTTGGGAAATGTATCCAAAGACTAAAACTAAGGTAACATTCTAGTATTTTTCTGGACTGAGTGTTAACCAGTAGAAGAATGACAATTAAGCTAGGGCACTGAACCACTCAACTTTGTTTTCCAATTCCTCTCATGGAACGTCAGTGGTAGGGACAGATGACCTACCGTAGCTGTTCTCCCCTTGAAACAACAATAAGAAACGAAAAACAGAGTATACACTGTGCTGTGCTATTGCCTCTGTGATATGATCAATCGCATGCCGTATTCTTAGTTACCGACCGGGAAAAGTGGGAATGCGTTGCCCGTCGCGACTACACGGTCATTGGTGAGTTACACCGCAGCGTCTTACTAGAAGGTGCGAGAGATTTTACTTCAATATCGGATGTCAATGGTCACCCAAATTTTTACTCCAAAATATCACAAATATAATCACCAAAATGGCATATAACTCAATAATTTGGACCTAATTTTTGCAAAATGTTCCGGACCCCACTCTGAGCTTGGTGATATTCCATACTCCCAGATCCCCTGTGTGTCTAATCCCCCATAATCTTGGCTTAAATCCGCCTCTGATGGTCACCAGCCATAGATAGGGTTGGGGATTTTTATTAGAACCTGGCTCTAGGTTTGCTTACTACAAAGCAATATTAAATTATAAGAAGTCCACTGACTGCAAATTACAAAATATAGTTCAAATTATTTTGTGAAAACAATCACTGATCAGCTGCAATCTACTGATAGCATAAATAAATACAGTAACTTGACTTACGTATGAGTACTGTACACCTGTGGTTGATTATGACAAAATATATTTTGCTTTGTTTAATGTACAATGATGTGTGATCGCCGTTCAACCAAAACAGTGTTTAGGCTTAGACCCATGGGCGTGACTCTTGAAGGGCAGCAAGTTTTGAGAATTTCAATATAAAAACCCTATCTGTAAAGCGTATTATAAAATACGTCTTGACTTAGTGTAAAAATCAAGTTTTCATCATGAAAAGAGATTACGTCATATGTCACAGAGGCCGTTGTACTGCACAGCGTACAGTATATCCCTTCCACCTCTTTTAACATGCAGTTGATTAATTTTTGGGTCTTAGGACGTCGTGGTCATCAGTCCTTTCTACTTACTGTGCGTGTAGAACACTGTCCGACAATCTATATCTGAAGTTAAATATATATTTTAAAATAATTTGGGATATAATTGAGGAGGAAATGAGCGTACGATGGTGCAACTACAGCCTTTGGCTATAGTCTAGGGTTAAAACAATGAATCATGGAAAATAAGCTTAGAATCATCGACGGTCTAATTCGAACCCACCTATTTCCGAGTTCATGGACAACAGCTTTTTTCAATGTGAATTTTCTCCCCAAGTTAAATACTGTACCGGTACTGTAAAGGCGATGAAATTACGGTCCGATAAATGCTTTTTTTTTTCCAAATTTGTGTATGACTAACGAGCATATTGCTTTTACGAGTATCACTGAAGTTCTAAAATTATTGATATCAAAGAGGATCTGCAGAACTTTAAATCTGAACTGTGCATGCCTACAGAGTTACCTCATCGGGACAGATTTAGATCTGTCAAACGCCAAAAGTAAACATTATAGTGAATTTAATGCAAATTATTACCTAGTTTTCGATGGCTTTACTCGTGATATTTATTTTTGTTAATTGAAAATAATGCACTGGTACGCGTTTGTCAGGTAGGCCTATAAACATTGAATTTGCAAATAATTCTGCATGCATTCCTCCAGTTTCACTGTTGTAAATCTTACATACTAGCAATAACTTATTTATATTGTTATTATTTCACGCTCAGCTTATGATAATAAATATAGCCTGGATTTACTGGAATATCAAGTTCAAATTCAAGTAGTTCCAACTTTGGCTACCAGACGCCACAGTCAATGACACCCAGTGGCGAACGTTGGAACTTGATAGAGTGTTTCTAACGAAATTATCTACAAATTATGGATACACACTATCAATTGTAGTGGAAAATGAATGTACGATGGTGCAACTACAGCCTTTGGATGAGATAAAAATGTGTCCGGACTGTCGCAACAGCTGACGTGATTTTTGTCGCGGGACTGTCGGTCTCCTGTGTTATTGCATTTAAGTGCGCACAGCCGCACACTGAGGACAAAAGTGTCCCTCACCACTTATAACCACGGCCTTCTAAACCACAGACTCACCGGCTTTACTTCCCCTCCGAATAAAAGCATACTGAAGGATTTTAACTCTCTTAACAATCTGACGACTTCGGCCGGGCATAGCAGTTCAGCATGCAACAATTATTATTATTATTATTATTATTATTATTATTATTTCTTGCTGTTTTATGTTCTTCTAATTTATTTCGTGATGAACATTTTGTGCAAAAATAAATTTGTGCAAATTTACGAGGATTATACATTAATTTTACATAGTTTGGTTCTAGAGGGGGCCCCCGGGAGATTCCGGCCCCAGGGCCCGTCACCGCTCTCCACGGCCCTGCCCATAACCAAGTTTGCTGACATCAACAGCATCATTCCTTGCCTGTGAATAATTGTTTATCAATACAGTGGCAATGACTGAAAGTTTTTTTTTCACTTAATTGACTAATTTATGCAATCTACGAACCATTTCGAAGGTTCCCTAATCCAGGCCTGGCGCAGATTTTCGTCACTTGGGAACCTTACTTGGTTAATTTGCATTTCAGTTGGGGATACAACATGTATCTGGCATTGTTACGGTGCCGAAACATTCCAGGAAAATCAAAGTTTAAAACATGAAGTACGATATGTGATAATTCCATGTACCGCAGGCATTTAAAAATACCATATTTGCCAGATACAAAGCACACTCGTCAGTGTGTTCTGGATTAGGGATTACAGTTAAAAAAAAAACATCTGGAAGGGTAGTTTAACGCTACTATAAAGCGTATAAACGTACAAAGCGTAAGAAACAAAATATAGAAGGAAATATCCCTATGAGATAAACAAGAACACCTGCCTGATGACTGATGAACATGTTGCCAAGTCTCAGCCTTCCGACCTGTCTAGAGTCGACCGTGCTATAGTGTATACTGATAAGGTATCATTGGAGTCATTGCTATTTCTGTCGCAATTTTATTTTTCTAGTTTTTAAATGGTTTCAATTTGTTTTCTTATTTCCAATATTCAGCCTCCGTGGCTTAGGCGGCAGCAAGCCGGCCTCTCACCGCTGGGTCCGTGGTTCAAATCCTGGTCACTCCATGTAAGATCTGTGCTGGACAATACGGAGGCAGACAGGTTTTTCTCCGGGTACTCCGTTTTTTCCTGTCAAAAATTTAATTCGAGCAACACTCTCCACTGTCATTTCATTTCATCTGTCATTCATTGCTTCAGAGGAGTGCGACGGGCTTCGTCAGCCGGCACAGTTCATATCTTCGCCGCTAGATGGGGGCTTCATTCATTCCATTCCCTGACGAGGTCGGTCGACTGGAAGCAGGCTGTGGATTTTCATCTTCATTTACAATATGCTCAATGTTCGGTGCGATTGTTTGAAAAACAGACATCAGAGCGCGATGCCGTGATTTTGTATGCAGAGAAATACGTTGCTCCAAACATCATGGCGCGTCTCGCTCGGAAGTGATGGGCTCCATCTCAGCAACGCTGTACAGCTTTTCCCGGAGAGGCTAGCTAGTGAACCATGTGTTATTTCCTCGTACAAATACAAACCGTTATAAAATAAGTGAATTAATTTACGTATTTCACAGTCATACAGCATAACTTTTCGATGTATAAGGATTACAATGCAACCAAGAACTATATCTTCCAACCACACCGAGCCGAGAAAAAGTTATCTTACAAAAATGATAACGACTTTGTTTCTTGGACATACAAAATTTTGAAATTAATAAACCAGTTAAATATAATTCCAATGTATATTGTGTTAAAATTTGAATTCGATCTGAAGACGGGTTTTTGAGATAATAATTCTTAAATGTGACGCATGGTTGAAACACGCTTAAAAACGTGCACTTTTTGTGTTCCAAATGCGATAAAAAATATTAAAATATAAATTAATAATTCCAAGCCTACATGAACTAACGTAAAATAGAACGACGAAAATGATGATGTTATTGGATTTTATGTAGATCTATTGGTTACTTCGCAAACAACCTTCAAACTCGAGTGCACATAATACTTTGGTCGACAGTAGTTATTGCTGTTTTGAGGGGCGGAACGGAAATTGATAGAAGAGATCTGTGAATACACTCGCCACCGACTAACGACTCATCAATACCTTCTATGAATACAAGTGGTAAATGAATACCAGCATTTGTACAGAGTCAATGACGAAGACAAGATGACTATCACTCTGGCAGTAAGACGAAGACCATAGAATATTACAAAAATGTTAGATGCATTTATCTTGATGTATATCGTTCAACTATAAGAGTTAGGCCTACACATGCATACATTGCCCGGCACTATTCATGGCTTTTCATAACCTTCCTGGACGCTTTGTAACCGTCAAGTAATTCCACATAATTAACAAGCAACCGTCAGGGAGAGATAACATACTCCTGAAAAGGATTACCTTATGATCAACTACAAGGATTAAAGATAAGTGATCTACTGGTTCTACTTAGAGTAATGAATAAATAAGTAAATTGTGGCTAAGTATTGGACTTCATAAGATTGATCAGTGTAAGACTTGAGTTGTAATTACCATGTATGTTTTGCCAGAAACCATGCTTGTGTTGGGTCAATGCTTTATACAGCGTGTTTTCTGATATGATATGGGTTAAGTTTTCTGTGATTTCAGCATCTTGTAGACAATACGGTTTATGTTCCCGTCATGCATAACCCTACCGGAATTAGTGCAATAGCACTACATTGCTGACGCACCAGGGTCTGTATTTCTCGTTGGCCGTGGTACTGACGTGTGGTGACGTCATAGTACGATGTAGCAGCAGAGTACCAAGAATGCAGTGCGAGAACAGAGTTTCAAGGAGGCAGTGCGAGAACAATCAAGTAGGCAGTGAAAAAACAAAACAGAATCTTGAAACTTTGTTCTCTCACTGCCTCCTTGATACTCGGCTGCTAGCATTTAAAATGATATAAAGGCCAGTCTTTCAGACTGACAATCCGTGTCTTTTTTCCTAACTAGACGTATATTTCTGCGCCTAGTGAAAGGCGCAGTTATGTTTGTGTTATTTTCATCAATAATCAATAACGGCTCTTCGCAGTTCATACTGTTCAATTACGTGTAATAAAGGCGACATTCATATGGCTTTTTACTTTTTATGTTGCCAGACTTGGCAGAGCCGCAGGCGTTGCTCTCTCTCTCGGAAATTCTATAACCAAAAGTGACGATTCTCTTATCTTATATGATCCTTGACCGGGACGAGTAAATACACACCATGAGCTCACTGCTGTGTCGGCCAACATTGCTCGCTGTCGCTATGGAGACCGTTACCTCAACTCACCCTTCAAGCGGATGACAGCTTTCACCAGAGACCACTAAACTTGTTATTTTAGGGCCTAAGCGACCTGAAGGGGGCGGGTGGTGTGACGAAGAAGCAGCTTTCTCTCTCTTTTCAGAACCGCAGGTATACAGAAACTTGTTGATGGAAGCGAGGGAGTAGTGGTGAGCAGGTTAGAGGCGTGTATTGGTCACATTCCAGATGTCTCTTTCCTTGTGTGACGTCAAGACTGATTTGTTATTCGTTTAGAAGCAGTTTGATGTGCAGGACAAGCAGCTTTTTGCTCCGTGCATGACGTCAGGCGTAGGCTACTCAGTTTTTGTAACCAGTTTCCAAGACGTAAGTGTTTCCAAGGTCAGCCACGGCCTGCTGGATCATGCGGTTAATACAATGTCCGGCCAAGGAGATAATATGTGATGTGTCTTCAGTCTGCGGAGTGGCTCCGTCTATTGGAAACCTTCCGAGGATTCTCACAGGTTGTGTGTCTGAAGTTCATTTTTTGTGCACCGGGAGTGATCCCTTACCGCAAACAAACTCATTTTCTGCCTACTAAATTAAATAATTATTTTATTATTAGTCTACGGATTCCGTCGAACAAGAGTGGCAGTGTCTCTGCAAAACATTTTGTTATATTTTGCCGTTAATATGATTTTTTGGAGGATTGTCTTTCTGCTTTCGTGTACATTTTATTTATTTATTTAATAATGTCGTGGGCAAAGATACTTCCTTGCTAATTCGGAAATGTTGTCCGGAAAGGCAGCAATTGGATACCTCTATGACTGGATGCATAAATCTATCTGGTGACAAAGTCGGAGGTGGTAACTATGGAATGAAGAGGATGGGTATCAATGAACTTAGAACAAAGGAGAGACCAGATTTTCCTTGGTGGATGAATAGTGAAGCTAGTCTTTTATCCGTGGACACGTTGACTGAAATACCTTCTTTTCTGGAGGGCCAAGATGACCAGAAATATGTCGAAATTGGCGTTAAACAGCCTTGTGAAACTCAGATGACAGTTGCTTTCAATTCCGCTAAAACCAAAATCAATTTACTCCACAATGGCTCTTTGATATACCACACTTTGGATGATGGTAATATTACATTTTCGCCTGAGTCTTACTGCACAGACGCTGTGAACATGAAGAATCAAACAGTTTATGCGTTTCTTCTTTGTTCTTGTCTGGAAAGTACATGTATCAAAAAATGCTGTAATTCGCGTAGTCTTTTGTCTGTCAAAGAGGACAGGTATTCGCATCAGGCGAGCTGTATCCAGAATAACGGCTCATCTTGGCGGCCCGAGTTCTATAATCGGGATGAAGAAGGGAGCTTCATGAAAGTGAACAAAACAAACCCATATGTGCTGTTTCATCGCAGTGTGGATTGTGGTGATGATCGTGCGCTTGTTTTAAACAATAATTCTGACTGGTGGATTTTCCCGAATGGAAGTGTTTTCGTGAATAACTTTGGCAATGGGGTGCCTTTCGGACCTGAACATTATTGCGGTGATCTTATGGATGAAGTCGATCGAGCTCCGCGTCTTTTCGTGTGTGCCAAAACGGCGAAAGCACGACCCCCTGAAGGCAAACACATAGTGTACTCGGTGATGTTCACTGTTGGCGCAGTGTGTCTGCTGATGACCTTGATAGTGATGATGCTGCTGCCACATCGCTACCGGGATCTTCTGGCCAAGGCTGTCATGTGTCACTGCGCATGCCTCTTGCTGGCCTATGTTGTGATGGCGTGCACAGTCCTGCCTTCTGTGGTATCGCCCTGGAAATGTATTTTAATACGTAAGTATTGAATTAATAAGAGTCAACACGTTCCAAGTGTGAAATGGTTCCATCAATATTACGATGATAACAATAAATACCGGTACCCCCCGCCCCCCCCCCCCTCTCCTAGCCACACAATTAATGCAAAAACACATTATCAGAGCGAAAAGGAAAAAAAAAGAAAAATAGTCTCAGGATGGGTAGTATGGGAAAAGTCGTTGTTATTGTTTGAGTCTTCAGTCTTTCGACTGGCTTGATGCAGCCCTCCATACTTCCCTGTCCTGAGCTAATCGTTTCATCTCTACATACCTACCACACCCTACATCCGAGGCAATCTAACATATTCTAACCTTAGTCGACCCCTACTGTTCTCATCCTCGACCCTTCTTTCCATAATTAAACTTGCTGTTCCTGGGTGCCTTAGTATGTGTCCTACCAACCTATCTCTTCTCTTCATTAGCAGTCACCAGAAACATGTCTCCTATCCCACTCGTCTTAATAGCTCTTCATTTGTAACCCTATCTACCCATCTGATCTTCATCATTCTCCTGTAACACCACATTTCAAACGTTTCAATTCTCCTCTTTTCTGCTGCTCAAACAGTCCAAGTTTCACTTCCATAGAGCGCCACGCTCCAGACAAAGGCTTTCAAAAATGACTTCCTAATACCTAAATCTATATTCGATGTCAACAGATTCCTTTTCTGTATAAATGCTTTCCTTGCCTGAGCCAACGTACTTTTTATATCCTCTTTGCTTCGTCCATCACTGCAGGGGCTCCCCCCCCCCCGAAATTTTTGTCACATGTATTATTTGTTTATGAATTAACACATCAAAAACCAATATAATCATGTACTATTGTTACTAAGTGACGTATGGCAACGTTGCAAAGCAGGGGCGGATCTAGGGGAGGGCGAGGGGGGCAACCACCCAGGGCCCCGCGGTCCGGGCAGCCCCGCGCCATGGATTTTTTAAATTTAATTAATTAATTATACTTTTCAAACTAATTTATAATTCATATTCCTTTTTTCAGTATAGCTATGACCTCCCGTGACCGTTTAGCAAGTTTAGATTTCAGTGAAATAATAGAAGACTTCAGCCGGGAAAAAAGTCGAAAGTAATACTTTAACATTTCATAGTTTACATAATCTTCTTCAAGGGGACTTAAAGGTTTCTTTCATATTATTAAAAAAATGTACTGTAGTTAATTCAAAATGTTGTAACTAAGTTTATTCTTTTTTTATTATTATTACCAATCTATTTTCCATTTGATTTGATATTTTTTATTTCCTATTGGTGTGGGCCTCACCTTATCATATCGCCCAGGGCCCCGCAAGGCCTGGATCCGCTACTGTTGCAAAGCGAGGCGAAGGTAGAGCGATGTATACAGTGTGACTCAGTTTGCTCTGATCTTATGAGTAACAACATAACCTCTTATTACTCTCCAGTGCCTTCGCTCTTATGAACGAACCAAGAACAGCAACTAGTGCTCTTGAAGCGCGTGACAAACTTTTATACCCTTATCAAACTTTTGGCAACTTCGCCTCTCTCTGTAGCTACCGGTACTGCCGAACGGAGTTTGTGTTGGTTGAAGACATACTTAAGATAGTTTACTTCTGAAAACAGACTCAACGGTCTAGTATTGTTACAGAGACATACATCTCACTGACGATGAAGTTATGAACCGATTTGGCAATGCTTCAAGAAACCTTGACTTTATATTATAGTGTAGGTTGTAAATCAAAACAGTAACATTAATTCTTTCCATGTAAACACTATCGAGATGATTGTACTAATAACAAGTAGTTCATGAAGGACTAAATAGCCTATTTTCATATATCCTACTAATATTAATTGCCTCTATCAACATACAAATTGTCAGTTTGATTGCTGTAATAGATCGTAGACATTGAGAACCGTCTAAATATTCTGGATGGTCACCATGTTGGATTTTTATATTATAGACCTTAGATTTATCTACTATTACATGAAGATTATTGTGTAGGTGTTTTATTCAAACTTCAATCGCATGATTAGGACACAAGAAATAAGAGCGGGATTTTAAAATTTCACTCAGCTGCCATCTTGTGGTTATGAAATTAATTTAAATTAATTAGATGCCGGTCGATTAAAATCCGTATAAGCATATACCGTATCAAGTTTCACTGCGCTCGGGTGGTTAAAACGCAAGAAACATCCATTTGAATAATTATATTTCACGTCGCCGACATGTTGGATTTGTGCTCGCCAGGTTATTGAACTTCCCATATGTGAACTTATGCTTAGAGCCTCTATACACTTACAACATTTCAGTTTGATTGCTGTAGTAGATTAATAGATATTGAGAACCGTCTAAATATTTCGGATGGTCGCCATGTCGGATTTTAATATATGTAGGCCATAGAGTTATGCAGTATTAGATGATGATTATTGTGTACGTTCATTATGCAAATGTTGATTTCGATCGCATGATTAGGACACAAGAAATAAAAACTTAATTTTCGAAATTCACACAGCCACCATCTTGAGGTTACGTAAACAATTGAACTAAATTAGATACCAGTGCATTACAATGTGTATAAACATTTGCTGTACGAAGTTTCATTGCGTTTGGATGATTAAATCGCGAGAAAAGTCTATTTAAAACTTTCAACTTCGCTTGGCCGCCATGCTCGTTTTGCAGTTAACCGGTTTTTGAAAGTCTCATGGATGAACTTCCAGTTGTGCCCTTTATCTCCGTACAAAATTTAATGGTGATACCGTTAATAGTTTCAGAGATATAGAATGCCGGTGAAATATTTTGCACAGCCGCCATCTTGAGGTCATGATAACAATTGAACGAAGTTAGATGTCGGTGCTTGACAATGTGTATAAGCATATACTGTACCAAGTTTCATTGCGTTTGGTTGGTTAAATCGCGAGAAACGTCTATTTAAAAGTTGCAACTTCGCTTGGCCGCCATGTTGGTTTTGTAGTTACCAGGTTTTGAAACGTCACATAGGCGAACTTCTAGTAGTTCCCTTTATCACCGTACAAAATTCCAGGGTGATATCGGTAATAGTTTCGGAGATATTGAATACTGGTGAATTATTTTGCACAGCCGCCATGTTGGAATGGTGAGACGTAAAAAATTTGAAGGGCACGATTGGGGTCGGCTAACATGGTGCTATGATCTTACCGAGTTTGATTGAAATCGCCCCAGCCGTTTAGAAGTTATTAGAGGGACACACAACACGCTCATACAGACAGACAGACAGACAGACAGACAGACAGACTCACGGACAAAAGGTGAGCTCATTAATGAAAATAGGCTAAAAAGTATCATAAAATGGTCGTATTTGTGTTTGACATTATCCAATCATAAAACATCACAACAAATAGGTTGAAAATGTGATGTCAGACAGCCTTAAAACTCATCATTTTGCACCAAATTATACAAAAGTTTCCCGGGGAGAACCGCGGACCCCCTATTCTTTGGGCCTATACCATGCCCCCTAACCCCCGGTTGGGAACCCCCAGAAATAAATCTCTATATACGCCCCTGCATCACTGCTCCCTAAGTAACAGAAGCACCTACTTCCTTTAGCTCTTCACCTGCCAATTCGACGTAAATAGGGGATTATGATTTGTTTCAACTGCATTCCAATATTTTTGTTTTACCTTTATTAATTTTCATCGTGAATTCTTTCCTCAAGACAGAATCCATAGCCTACCATTTAAAAACGCATTCAAATCCTCTGGTGTGTCGGCCAAGATCAGCAAATCTAGAGTTAGAATTATTTTTCCTTGAATCTTTACTTTGAAATTTTCTCCAATTTCCTTCATTGCATGTTCAATGTAAAGGTTGAAAAGTATGGGTGTTAAGTTGCAGCCTTGCCTTACACCTTTCTGAATACCAGCTTCTCTCATATCCTTCAGCTCGAACGACTGCTGTCTGGTTTCTGTACAGATTGTATACCACCCTCCTATCCCTGTACTTCCCGGCTTCGCCCGGGAACAGTTATGAATGCATTACGTGATAAGCGCTTTTTTTTAATGTCAATGGACAACGACCAATATCCGTTTTACGTCTCGGCATGATGGGTTAAAATCACCGACTGAACTATTAATTATATTATCATGGAGATGCATGTGTAACAAATTCTTGTCTGACGTAATTTAAGAATGGCGTGGTGCATTAAACACAAATCCCCCATCCGTCCAATCATATTTTGACTGAGAATTTTGCGGAACGAAAAGTTCACAGGCGAAATGAAGAAAAGCCAAGTTGCACTTCCAGGGAGACTCCAAAAACAACCACTCTTCTCTGAAGTTTTTAACTCAACACGACTCGACAGTTTGCTGCTGGCTGTATCTTGGGCAATAAGCTCGTCCACTAGCTAAGCTGTAACTGGGGTGATTGACTCGCCCCTAGCTATTTTATAGCTCGTAAACTGTCGCCTCAGTAACTGAATGGAGATTGTTGGAAGAAATGAAAATGTAAAAAACACTTAAAGTAGGCGATGTATTGAAGATAAAGAGTTGTGCTCTCCCTGGATTTTTTGTAGAACTTTTCATGCTCAATAATTCTTACACTCATAGTATATAGATCTTTTTAAAGGTTTGCCCAGCGTAAGCTTAAAAAGCGCACAGACGCCAGTTTTTTTTCGACCTTTTCACTGAAATCGTTACTGCTTGACTTCCTTTGGTCATAAATAAATTATTTTCTACAGAAACCTTCCTCGAGATAGCCTTTACAAAATCTTGAAAACCGCATCAAAATTCATCCAGTGGTTCTCGAGTTTACCCGTAACATACAGAAACCTTCCTCGAGATAGCCTTTACAAAATCTTGAAAACCGCATCAAAATTCATCCAGTGGTTCTCGAGTTTACCCGTAACATCCAAGAATCGGGGACTTAGTTTTATACTAAGTAGAGACTTACTCCAATCAACGTTATCAAAAGCCTTTCCTTAGTCTACAAATGCCATGAACGTTCTTTTATCCTTCCTTATTCTCAGGATGGAAAAAGTCAAGGGGTGTCTCAGCGGTGATCTGCAATATTCAGCAAGATACTCACCCTACATCGACCTTGCTATCTGGAAGTATCGTAAAGTGATTAGTATAATTGAAATCTATACGTGAAACATGATACGAAACATTGTAATGCCACAACATGCATGGGCTGTGTTTGATGAAAGTACGGCCGGCCCTAATCCCCTGCGCTTTTGTAGCTGCTAGCCCTACAGAGGCAAGTTAACTGTTACTGTTATCGTATGGCCTCGTGTGCTGGGTGCAAGCTTTGTTATTTGACGCCCAGAGGGCAGCTTGAATGTCGACTTTTGTTGTTTCTTTGAGCGCTATGAAGAAGTTTCTTGACACTATAGCGCTACTCTGATTTACAGAAGATACTCGGTGAAAGCTGTCAGTCGCTTGAATGGTGAGGTGAGGAGTGGAGACGAGAGGGGGTAACGGTGTCCATAGCAACAGCAAGCAATGTTGCAATGTATGCCGACACAGCAGTAAGCACATGGTTTGACTCAGTGTGTCTTCACTCGTCACGGTCATTAGAGTGCCAGGCAGGGGGGTTAACTTCCCCAGTATTTGTGTCTTCCTGAAAGTCTCTTGGAATGTTATGAGTACAGCTGGGATTTTTTGTAATATCAAGTGGCATAATATGTATCAAAAAGCACCAAAATATGTAGCAAAATGTGTAGATTGGGCAAAATATGTAATATCATATAATTAATATAAACTTACCATTTTGTCAGTTACAACACACTAAACACGCTTTATATTACATTTTGTAGCACAGTGAGGAATTAAGTATTTTTCAATGTTCTTTAGAGTCATATTATATGAATAAATCACACACATATTCAATAGAAACGTATTATTTTCATAACTCAAAGCACGTTTATTCATTAAATTTTGTAGCACAGTGAACTATTAAGTATTTTTGATGTTCTCTGGTGTCATAGAAAGGCGTTTGTCACTTAGGATGTTCTTATATGCAGATAAATATCTTTCAACATCACATGATGCAACTGGGGCAAATTTTTGGAGAGGAATTTTTACTGGAGAAATGTCCTCGGGAGGATCAACGTCATCTCCATTTAGAATTCGGCAGACACTGTGAAATGTTGAATAACCAGGATTTCTCTTGAACACTTTTTGCAATTTACTCAATACACTTGCACCAGTTTCCCCATGCACAGCACTTATCATCCTCTCAAATACCTGTGGCTCATAATTACCTTAATCCCCCTGCTTAAGAGGACAGTCAACAGACCCACATTAGGTGTGAAACTTCAATTCAGCAATTTATTTCATATAAAAAACAGGAAAACTCTGAAATGTGTAATTTTATGTAATGTCACTAAGAATATGTAGAATACCCACAAATATGAAAAAATATGTAAAATATGTAATTACATAGAAATCCCAGCTCTAGTTATGAGTCATGATCTGCCTCCGTGGCAACGCAGCATTTCCCCACGTGCTTCCTTTGACAGCTGTCAGCGATCATTATTGGTAATTCAGAGTATAGTAAAGAAATGAGGAACTTTGTGTTGGTGGAAAATCTCCAGATTAGTTTTGCCACTATGAACACGGCCTAGTGAATTCAAATGGGTTATTTAAACATGCCAACAACGAATGACATGCGTGCCGTGATTTTTGTCGCCTTTCAAAAAATCACTTAGCATGGCCAGGAGCGAACCTGAAAGCTTGAGGTTGGTAGTCCGACACCCACCGTGGCAAGCAAGCACGAATGATTGCTGGGAGCAATGGCATGAAGGTACAGGAGATACAGGCTGAGTAAGAAATGAACACGCTGTTCGTATGAGACTACTCAGATGGTGGGGTCATGTGAAGTTCGGCTGTAGAGGGTAAGAGAAGCATAGGAGAGCTTTAGAAGCCGTAGTGCTAACTGATAATGGGGGCTCAGAGGCTTGCAGACTATCGAGGATACACTTGGCCACACTGGAAGTGGTTTTCCGTGGTAAATGCTGGCCACGGCCGCCTCCTTCCCAATTCTCACCTGACCACACCCAAGTACATGGTGCTGGAATCTAAAAGACAAAACAGTCTCAAAACATGTTGTTGATACATTTAGCGACTTACGTGTGTGTCATTGAGATGGGCTAGGATTCGCCCTTTGAGGTACCATACCGGCATTTGCCTGGAGAAGTGGAAAACCACTGAAAGCCACTTCCAGAATAGCTGGGACCGGCTGAGTCCCCTTCTAGAGCCAACAGTCACTAGGAGCACACAAAGAACATAAGTTAACGAGACTTCAGTGACAGTGAAAAGACCCCCTCTAAATAGTTGGTTGGTTCCTTAGTTTAGGGGCTGTGTAGCCCCGTGTACTTAGTGTGTGTAGAATCTGTCTGATAACCGGTGTTCATTGTGATGGCTGTATTAGTGTGTGTTATCTGCAATTCAAGTAAGGTCTGCAGACGATCAAGTAGTTCCTACTTTTGCTGCCAAACGCCACCGTCAACGACCAACTAGTTCTGAACTTGGTTACTACATGCCACCACTCGGCTTCTGGCGACGAACATTGGAACCTATGAGCGTTAGTCAAATCTAACCTAAAATTTAGCTTCACACAGGTGTAATTAGTGGAAGGTTCTTTTACATGCCATAAATCTATGACCTGGGCCCGCCGGCTTTACTTCCCCTCCGAAGGAAGGCATACTGAGGGATTTTTACGCTCTTAAAAAATCCAACGACTTCGGCCGGGTTTGAACCCGTGACCTTTGGGCATAGAAGCTCAGCGTGCTACCCACTACGCCACCGAAGCCACCAGTTTCTTAGGGTCGCAGCGGTCAAGCCGTTGGCCTCTCACCACGGCGGACCGGGTTCGATTCCCAGTCAGTGCAAGTGAGCCAATGGCGATGGTGGGGTATTTTCAAAGTGAAATGCCATGTCCTGTGGTTCGGATTCGACGTTAAAAGGTGGCCCAGTGGCTCATGATGACGCGATAAACGGTCTTGTAAAACTACAAACTTCCTTCTAATAGTTTCTCGCTTAGTTTTCTACGCATGACCTGTGTCGTGTATTGTGTGTACCATATTGGAAACAGTGAAATGATGTGCGCGTCTCAGTAACACTGCTCTTTCAGTAGCAGTTGAGCAATGACTATTGACTGTCAACAAGACATAACGACACAAGTCACTTATTTAGGTCATATTTCATGTGCAGTAGTGCTAATGGAGAGTAATCTCAATACGGTACCAAAATCAGCTCACACTACTCTTGATTATATCGCTGATAAATTAATTGTGTTGTTTGACAGTGTATATGACGAGTCTTGTTACCATCAAATGTTCGAATATGCGGAAGGAAATCCTACGAGGTGGAAATTTATATCTATATCCTGTATCAGCATGGCGGCCAAAGCGAGAGCCATTCGGCTGTCTCCGCTGCTGTTCGCTGACTCGAAGCCATGTTCCTCTCTGTCTGTAACGTCAAGTGCATTTAGACGGGATACATTTCGAACTCCGCCGCTGCGTTGCGCTGCTTGTACCTTGTCAGTAATGTATTTTTCGCTGTCAGCTAACGAAAAACCCGGAGTTTTATACGGTGCAGTTTATAACGACACAGACAGACCATGAACCGTCAGAATGATAATTTTATCACAAAACTTGGGCGCTGATTCATTTGTGTGTTATCTGACCCATTCGAGATACGGTAGTTGTGAGGTTGGTTGCTGGTGATTGGGGTCTAAACAGATCTTCGTCTCTCTTCAGATGGCTTTTAATACATAATTTAAAGCAGCCTTCTTTCCTTCGGTTTTTGTTGATATATTTCGTGGCTTTTCTTTTTCTACTTCGCACCAACACAGCTAGGGCCCAGTCGTTTTCTCTAACCCTCTCCCCTGGGATCACATCTGGTGGGACGTGGGTTGGCGACTACGGGACCGCAGCTGAGTCCAGCATTGCTTCCACTTAGTTGTGCCGGGCTCCTCTCCGTCATCTTTCTTGTCGACCTATCAAGTCTTGTTGTCTTCTGACCCCGACGGTATTAAGTGTACCAATTTTGCAAATCGGTACATGTTCATCTTATCTTCGAGACGCAGCTGGAGCTCCAGGTCTGGGCAGATTCTCACGAGAAAATACACCAGCCCCCTTCTGAGAATTCCATTCACCAAATTGGCACCTGGGTACTGCTGAAATGAGATCGCCTAGCCCCTTCCGACATGATTTGTGCCCTTGTGTGTGCTGTCACCTCAAGGTTTATAATAAATGGAAAAGAGGGATAAGTCAAGCTTTGATCCGTGAACTTTTGAAAGGTGAACAATTCCTGTCAGCTGCATTCGCCAAGTTTTTATTCTGAGAAAGATCTTACAAAGGACATTCTGTAACACCTCGACTCCTAGAAGGTTTCTACGCAGTAACCTGTATGGGGTGATATTCTATAGTACCCACTCAAGACCTTGAACCCTGGCTTTTGTGCAACTAGTCGCAGTTGGTGCTACTGGAGGTTTGTGGTGGGGATAGGCTGATATACAAGGGTGGAATCGGTGACTCAAAACAACAGTACGAGAGGGACAGTGTGTGAGGAAGTTTCCTGACAGAAAGACTCTTGACCACTTGCCTCCGGGGAAAACGTGTGTGCAGTTTTCCCCGGAGGGTTCGAAGACACCAGGTGGTACTATCTGATTTAATTACTAAGGGGCATAACCAAGGACAATCAATACAAACTTTGACTGCTAAATTTTGTAACGTCATTTTAAGGCCGCGTGTCGGCGGTCGGTAAGCTTAACTAGATAAAGTCTATTTTAGCACTTTAGTATGTAATCTTTTGGAGGGTCTAGTAATATTTTGGTGGTACCTTTATATGTAATTACTGCAGGGTGTATTATTATTGCCCTATTTCCCGTTAGCTGGATGGGAACCTCGTGGGTTTTAATTCTTGGTCAGACAGCCTTGACGGACGGTCAATGCTGGACTGTGGAGGTTGTCAGACCTCTCCGTTCCACTAAGGGGCGTTTCGGTTGTTTGACGCAGCATTGTTTTTTGAGAAGGCATTGCCTTTCTCATGTTGTTTTCTTTTTTCTTCTACTTCCGGATCCATTTTGAAATTCATGTTTTAACCTCAAATGTAACTGTGAAACGTTGCCAAGCGGGCAAGTGTCTGGTTTGTTTAAACTAAGTCATTCATTTGTGTTTAATTAGATCATATTTGTCAGTTAGTTAATTAAGTGGTGGAAGGTTTATCTTGTAATTTGTTTGATCTTAATGTTCAATACATGTTAGCTTATTTTGATTTGTCATATTATTTATTGCATGAAGTCACTACGAAGATTATTCCCCTTTTCATTCTTCATCTTTGGCAGGGTCAATTTAATACGGCCTGCTGAGGTACGCATTCAGCGTTCCACCCAACAAGCTGGTCTTGACATTGGTTTCGTCCCGCCTGTTCTCTCTTTCTAAATCAAATCGGGGATGTTCTTGAATACCAAGCAAATCGGAACATTCACTCCTAGGTTTTTTGCTGTGAACTCAGCTGGCCTAGCGAGTAATTAAATTAGGCCTTTCATGTGTTTTTTATTATTAATTCTGGGTGTGGTAATGTCATGTGATCTTTTTTTTGATATGCTAATATTATTATTATTATTATCATTTTGGCCTATAAACAGGGTAAGGAGGGATGAGGCTAACTGTAACAATGGTAGCAGAGCGTGGTTTTGCTCTGTGATCTTGCCATTAGTAAACAATCCTTCCTATTGACTGATTGCAGTAATTAATTAAAATTAAATTCAGTAACTTAATTAATGTAGATTGGGCCCTCCATACTACTAATCTTTTCTCCAATAGGTAGGCTAGTAATTAGAGCAGAACCTAATACATGTTGTGATTTGATTTCATGTAAAATAACCGCTGTGTACACCGAAGACCAAATGAACAATTCTGTCGTCAGCTGTTAAGACGAGCAGATAGCCGAAAGTGGCGATCACGTGCGCTGGACGAAATCAGGACTGACGGGAGAGTAATGGCCGTGCTGCGTTGCCAGATTGACGAGTTGACCGGCTGAAGGAATTTCACACGTGGTGAGTTTTGATATGCTGTTTGTATGGTTTTGGGGTGGTTGTAAATTCATTCTGTTCTTGTAGGAACTAGTCCAGCTCAATTTTACTGCACCTGTGTTAAATCTACACCTCGGGAAGTGTTGTTTTGACTAAATTGTGTCACGTGTTTGAAATAATAAAATGTTTGTCTGGTTGGAAGTAGTTTTGGTAAAATTTAAATTGGTGACGTTTTAAATTCTCTTGAAAATAGGCTGAAATTGATAAACTTGTATTTCCAGTAAGAATAACTTAGTGTCTGTTTTGATGTGCGTTTAGTACACGCCTGTTGAATCACGTAGTGATTTTGAACCATCATGGCAGACGTCTGTGACAAGTTATTATTTTATACAACTGATGTCAGTGAAAATGTGAATTGCGTGTGTGGATTTATCATCAGCAGGTTCTTTGGGGTAAATCTGTAATTATTCTTAATAATTGTTAGTGATGTAAGGCTGAAATTCTGCAATTTGCTGTGCGTAATACGTGTGAGGTATAATTGGTAGTGATCAGCTGTTCATTAGGCCAAACATTTCATGGTTTGTTGTCATTTCTTTAGCTGGGGGTTAATTATTTCGCTGTTGGTAGTTCTGTCAAATTAAATTGGACCGTGAGGGTATTAAAATTTGGTATTGTCAACTTATTCTGCGTTAAATTAATTCTGGAAAATGGTGGAATTGCTGTCTATATGTACGTTCGGTAATTGTGTTTTGAATGATGTTAAGTGTCGAATTGCGTGTGTGGTAATTCAGTATAAATGAATCAGGTGAGTGTTTATGTATGATTGGTTGATGTTTAAGTTTGCTTAGTAATTGGGGGGAGAGTAAATAGTCTTGTTGTGACATGGGGATTTTAAGGTTAGATTGTCATCTAAATTGGTCAAGTATTAAATGGCTTTAATATTCAGTATATTAGTGTGTGTTCGTTGAGTGACTTACTAAGTGGGATGTTTCTGGGAGGCAGTCACCTTCACGTCGCGTCTCATTTAGGGTGTAAATAAATATTTTCCCCCGATTCGTGTCTTTCGTTTTAGGACGTTTTCCTACGATGTAAGGAGAACTGTGATTTCAGGGCTACAACTACGGGTTGTTTTATCAGGTCCTTACGTGAGTTGATACTCCGTTGGCGTTATAGTGTCTTGACGATCCGAATACTAACATACTGATGTAAATGGGGAATTTTAGGATTGTTCAGGGAAGGGAGCACTTATGTCTGGTGGAGGTATGAATGTATTTCTGTGGTTGACTGTGTTCAGGATGAAAGAGTATGTGTGATGCGATTTTTATTGCTGCCCTGACTAGGAATCGAACTGGTGTTCTTTGGTGGTCAAAATTGTATTTATTTTCTTTTGTAATCCTTCAGTTTTTTTTAAATCCTGCTGATTGAATGAAAGTCATGTGTGAATGAATTGATGTAGGTTTGCAATTTGAATTTGGGTGGGAGTAATTGAGGCCTAATTGCCAGTAACGTAAGATGGATTATTATTAATTTGATATTAGTTGTATTAGTTGTATTTTGAAAATGGGCCTATTATGCAGATGTGCTTCGTATGGGGATCTACTGTCAGGAGTCCATTTAATTTGGGGTGTGAGTACCATCTTGATTGGGCCCGGACAGGGTGTATATAGTATTTGCCCGAGTCGAGTGACTATAGGAATGGGACTTCGTTATCTCGGTGAAAGGCGAATTTTTTTTGGGGTAGTTGAGGCCGCTCAGTCAGTGGGGAGTCGGGGTTAAAAGACCTCTACGGAGGCCCTCTTGGTAAGAGTCCGCAATACCATTAATTTTGTGTTCATGATATCTGTACGATTGCTAATTTGCATAATTGAATGTAATGGGTTATTGTAGTGGGTGGTAAAATCTTATAATGGTATGTTTGAGAAGGATGTGTGATGGATGATGGATAAATGTTAGGAACTGGAGTCCTGTGTTCGAGTTCCAGTGATGAAGTTGCTAGCTCTGGGAATACTTGTTGATTGTTGGTATATATATAAAAAAATTATTTGGTAGTTCGGTTGGTGAAAGTTTTCCTTTAGGGAGATATCCTGCGGTGGCATGCTGAGCTGTCGTTGTATGTCAGCTGCTGTGTTCACTAGTCTGATTTTGAGATTTTTGGGAGGTTGCAATGCTTCGTTTGCGATGGCATTGAAATAGGCTGGTTCGTTAGTTATTAATAACTTGCAGTTTCTTGCTGTTAGGCGGCTAGGTTTTTCTATTGTGGTCGCATTTCTGAAGGGTTGTAGGTTCGTGAGATTTCATGTAGACTCCCGTTAGCTTGGGTGTGTTCACTTCACAATCAGCTGTTGTAGGCGTTCATGCATATTTTGATATTTTGATTCCGGAGTTTTCACTTGAGGGTGCTTCAGTGCATTAGTCGGTTAGTTATTTATAGCTTGCAGCCTTGATCTGTTAGACCGCTGGCGTTTCTGTTGTAGTTTCAACTCTGAAAGGTTCTGGGTTCATTAAAATTTCGTGTAGCCCCATCATTTTGGGTGTGTATGAGTTTGGCTGTTGCCACCGGATGTTCTGATCGATTGTGAGCCTTAGTGACAGTCAGTGTCCTGGGTAGTTACGGGAGTAATCATCTTTGGTGGTAAATAAATTTAAATTCTCTGAGTAATAGAGTGTTGATAGCTTGGCAGTTTTTTTAGTGCGAGGTTCCAATGTGGTTAGGTGCGAGCTGGATTTATGGGCTTATTTTGAAGATTTTAATTGCTTCGTGCCTTTTGAGATGTAACATCTGTCACTTCTGTGATTTGTAATTCTGAATAAATTAGTTTTGATATTCTGGGAGAGATTTTATTGGCGTTAGCATTTGGTGAGATACAGACACGTGTTGTTAGTCAAGGAGGTTGTGAATTTTGAGATTTTAAGTAGCTTCGTGAAGTTAATGTTTTAAGAACGTTTTGATGACAGTGGTGAGTTGAAGCATCATGGGTTCGATTTGAGTGTGGTCATAAAGTGTCACCCGGTATTTGGATGGTAAATATTAATGGTAGGTGACACACGTTGTTAGTTGGAGAAGTCTGTAGTCTGTGGTAACGCCACGTAGAGAAATTTTCGGGGTTGTGATTGTCTGTGTTGTGTGATTGGAAGGTGAACCACGTGCACTTGGGTGTGTGTGACGCTTAGTGGGTGCCCTACCTTGTGTCGAATGTGTATTTATGTTTTGGTAATGTGTTGTACTGTCATCTTCTGAGGCGGCCATGCCTTTGTAGGGGAAGATGTTAATTACCCTCTGTGGGGTCGTGTGTTGACCGGAGGGGGAGCTCAGGTACCGAGCTGATTTTGTCGTGATGGCCAGGGTTTGGTGGCGCAAGTGTGATGTTCCTCCCGGTGTCAAAAGGGAGAGGACCTGTCATGTGAAGGACAGGGCGGTGTTTGTTTGTGTAGTGTGTGAATGACAGTGCATACTGTTTTAATAATTCACGTCAGGTTATGAACTGCAGTCCTCGTGCTGTTTTCCTGGTTCGCTAGTTGTCCTATGGAATTTAGGGTTATTTATGTTTTGTGTTGTCGCCGGGAACAAGTGCCCGTAGGCAGTTATGGAGTGGGAGCGTTGTGTTGTCGCCGGGAACAGTGCCCGTTGGCAGTTATGGAGTGGGAGAAATATCGGGGTGACAGCCCGATGGAATTTAGGGTTATTTATGTTTTGTGTTGTCACCGGGAACAGTACCCGTTGGCAGATATGGAGTGGGAGAAATATCGGGGTGACAGCCCGATGGAATTAAGGGCATTCTTATTATTAAAGTGTGAATGTGTGTGTGTGAATTATGTGGGTGACGTGGTTTTTCCTTATTTTGTTTGTCTTGCTGCTAGTGTGCTTGCGTGATAGGATGTTGTGGTCTCTGTTCCTCCTGTCCTTGGAGGCCACTGAGGGCAGTGTGGGTCAGGAACATGTAAAATTGAGCAAGACATGTAATTTGTGTTTGTGTGCATATCAAAACGAGCTCTGTGTGATGCCTTCAGTGCGGTAGGTAATTTTGTAATGTATTAACTTGAGCGGTGCCACGGGCGGTATAGTAAATGTAGTTCTGATGGAATGCCCCGTGCGGCATGTTAATGTAATTGTCATTGTGAATTTTGGAAATAGTTACGTGCTGTCCTGATTTCGTATAGTCGCAGAAAAATGGTCCTTCGGTTTTGTTAAAGTAAATTCATTTTGAAAAATTGTTTAAAATTTTTGGTGGGCAAGTTTGTAGGTGCCTTTGATTTGCATATTCTAAAGAAAAATTCTGGGTTCTGTACACCTTAGTTAAATTTTAGTTATTCTTGCTAAGTATTTTAGTGAACTTTCAATTAAGCTTGTTAACGTCAGTCATATCGTATATTTGGTTGCCCCTTTCGTGTGATTTTAATACTTCAGTGGACCTTTAATTATGCCCTGAACTCTATCTCCTTGCGTAGAACCTTGTTTGAAGCCTCAAGTATCCCTTGTGACATGAAGGACTCTTAAGTGAACTTCGATGGCACACTAATGCTTCGAGTGATGTTTTTTTTTATCCTTCCTGGGATAACTTCAGCTGTTATGGGCTGGTTGGCTGGCCTGGAACGATTGTTCCCTCTAAGGGAACTGTATTTGGACCATACGCTGCTGTTCTGATGTGTGTTTCAGTGGTCACTATGTGGGACGTGTGCCACCAATCTGGGCCCAGTTTGGAGGTACCATCTAGGTCCCATGGCATCTTTCTACCCGAAGAGATCTACTTCAAGGTCCGCTGGCGGGGATTGGAGTAGCCTCTTCAGCTGCCAAGAGACCAGCTGGACACCATCACCCTGTTCATCATCCCCCCATCGTCTTCCTTTGGAGGAGGAGGATGTACCAATTTTGCAAATCGGTACATGTTCATCTTATCTTCGAGACGCAGCTGGAGCTCCAGGTCTGGGCAGATTCTCACGAGAAAATACACCAGCCCCCTTCTGAGAATTCCATTCACCAAATTGGCACCTGGGTACTGCTGAAATGAGATCGCCTAGCCCCTTCCGACATGATTTGTGCCCTTGTGTGTGCTGTCACCTCAAGGTTTATAATAAATGGAAAAGAGGGATAAGTCAAGCTTTGATCCGTGAACTTTTGAAAGGTGAACAATTCCTGTCAGCTGCATTCGCCAAGTTTTTATTCTGAGAAAGATCTTACAAAGGACATTCTGTAACACCTCGACTCCTAGAAGGTTTCTACGCAGTAACCTGTATGGGGTGATATTCTATAGTACCCACTCAAGACCTTGAACCCTGGCTTTTGTGCAACTAGTCGCAGTTGGTGCTACTGGAGGTTTGTGGTGGGGATAGGCTGATATACAAGGGTGGAATCGGTGACTCAAAACAACAGTACGAGAGGGACAGTGTGTGAGGAAGTTTCCTGACAGAAAGACTCTTGACCACTTGCCTCCGGGGAAAACGTGTGTGCAGTTTTCCCCGGAGGGTTCGAAGACACCAGGTGGTACTATCTGATTTAATTACTAAGGGGCATAACCAAGGACAATCAATACAAACTTTGACTGCTAAATTTTGTAACGTCATTTTAAGGCCGCGTGTCGGCGGTCGGTAAGCTTAACTAGATAAAGTCTATTTTAGCACTTTAGTATGTAATCTTTTGGAGGGTCTAGTAATATTTTGGTGGTACCTTTATATGTAATTACTGCAGGGTGTATTATTATTGCCCTATTTCCCGTTAGCTGGATGGGAACCTCGTGGGTTTTAATTCTTGGTCAGACAGCCTTGACGGACGGTCAATGCTGGACTGTGGAGGTTGTCAGACCTCTCCGTTCCACTAAGGGGCGTTTCGGTTGTTTGACGCAGCATTGTTTTTTGAGAAGGCATTGCCTTTCTCATGTTGTTTTCTTTTTTCTTCTACTTCCGGATCCATTTTGAAATTCATGTTTTAACCTCAAATGTAACTGTGAAACGTTGCCAAGCGGGCAAGTGTCTGGTTTGTTTAAACTAAGTCATTCATTTGTGTTTAATTAGATCATATTTGTCAGTTAGTTAATTAAGTGGTGGAAGGTTTATCTTGTAATTTGTTTGATCTTAATGTTCAATACATGTTAGCTTATTTTGATTTGTCATATTATTTATTGCATGAAGTCACTACGAAGATTATTCCCCTTTTCATTCTTCATCTTTGGCAGGGTCAATTTAATACGGCCTGACTGAGGTACGCATTCAGCGTTCCACCCAACAAGCTGGTCTTGACATTGGTTTCGTCCCGCCTGTTCTCTCTTTCTAAATCAAATCGGGGATGTTCTTGAATACCAAGCAAATCGGAACATTCACTCCTAGGTTTTTTGCTGTGAACTCAGCTGGCCTAGCGAGTAATTAAATTAGGCCTTTCATGTGTTTTTTATTATTAATTCTGGGTGTGGTAATGTCATGTGATCTTTTTTTTGATATGCTAATATTATTATTATTATTATCATTTTGGCCTATAAACAGGGTAAGGAGGGATGAGGCTAACTGTAACATTAAGGTATCCGAGGCCTATGGAGTCTTTCACTTTCCCGCCTTAATTGGCCCTTGTCTCATCTTTCCTGATACCCTCATTTTGCGAGAGGTCAGCCTTCTTCTTCGTTTCATGTTATCTCCTGCCTTCTGCACAAGGCCCTCAAGGAGGCAGGGTGTGTGTAGCCCCACCACTTCTCGTGCACCCTGGATAGTGCTACACCCTCAGGGGCTCACAGTATCTCCTGCCTTCTGCACAAGGCCCTCAAGGAGGCAGGGTGTGTGTAGCCCCACCACTTCTCGTGCACCCTGGATAGTGCTACACCCTCAGGGGCTCACAGTATCTCCTGCCTTCTGCACAAGGCCCTCAAGGAGGCAGGGTGTGTGTAGCCCCACCATTCTGGTGCACACTGGATATTGTTACACCCTCAGGGGCTAACAGTATCTCCTGCCTTCTGCACAAGGCCCTCAAGGAGGCAGGGTGTGTGTAGCCCCACCATTCTGGTGCACCCTGGATATTGCTACACCCTCAGGGGCTCACAGTATCTCCTGCCTTCTGCACAAGGCCCTCAAGGAGGCAGGGTGTGTGTAGCCCCACCACTTCTCATGCACCCTGGATAGTGCTACACCCTCAGGGGCTCACAGTATCTCCTGCCTTCTGCACAAGGCCCTCAAGGAGGCAGGGTGTGTGTAGCCCCACCACTTCTGGTGCACCCTGGATAGTGCTACACCCTCAGGGGCTCACAGTATCTCCTGCCTTCTGCTCAACGCCCTCAAGGAGACAGGGTGTGTGTAGCCCACCACTTCTGGTGCACGCTGGATAGTGCTACACCCTCAGGGGCTCACAGTATCTCCTGCCTTCTGCACAAGGCCCTCAAGGAGGCAGGGTGTGTGTAGCCCCACCACTTCTGGTGCACCCTGGATAGTGCTACACCCTCAGGGGCTCACAGTATCTCCTGCCTTCTGCACAAGGCCCTCAAGGAGGCAGGGTGTGTGAAGCCCCACCACTTCTCGTGCACCCTGGATAGTGCTACACCCTCAGGGGCTCACAGTATCTCCTGCCTTCTGCACAAGGCCCTTGAGGAGGCAGGGTGTGTGTAGCCCCACCACTTCTGGTGCACCCTGGATAGTGCTACACCCTCAAGGGCTCACAGTATCTCCTACCTTGTGCTCAAGGCCCTCAAGGAGGCAGGGTGTGTGTAGCCCCACCACTTCTGGTGCACCCTGGATAGTGCTACACCCTCAGGGGCTCACAGTATCTCCTGCCTTCTGCACAAGGCCCTCGAGGAGGCAGGGTGTGTGTAGCCCCACCACTTCTGGTGCACCCTGGATAGTGCTACACCCTCAGGGGCTCACAGTATCTCCTGCCTTCTGCTCAAGGCCCTCAAGGAGGCAGGGTGTATGTAGCCCCACCACTTCTGGTGCACCCTGGTTAGTGCTACACCCTCAGGGGCTCACAGTATCTCCTGCCTTCTGCACAAGGCCCTCAAGGAGGCAGGGTGTGTGTAGCCCCACCACTTCTGGTGCACGCTGGATAGTGCTACACCTTCAAGGGCTCACAGTATCTCCTACCTTGTGCTCAAGGCCCTCAAGGAGGCAGGGTGTGTGTAGCCCCACCACTTCTGGTGCACCCTGGATAGTGCTACACCCTCAGGGGCTCACAGTATCTCCTGCCTTCTGCACAAGGCCCTTGAGGAGGCAGGGTGTGTGTAGCCCCACCACTTCTGGTGCACCATGGATAGGGCTACACCCTCAGGGGCTCACAGTATCTCCTACCTTGTGCTCAAGGCCCTCAAGGAGGCAGGGTGTGTGTAGCCCCACCACTTCTGGTGCACCCTGGATAGTGCTACACCCTCAGGGGCTCACAGTATCTCCTGCCTTCTGCACAAGGCCCTCAAGGAGGCAGGGTGTGTGTAGCCCCACCACTTCTGGTGCACCCTGGATAGTGCAACACCCTCAGGGGCTCACAGTATCTCCTGCCTTCTGCACAAGGCCCTCAAGGAGGCAGGGTGTGTGTAGCCCCACCACTTCTGGTGCACCCTGGATAGTGCAACACCCTCAGGGGCTCACAGTATCTCCTGCCTTCTGCACAAGGCCCTCAAGGAGGCAGGGTGTGTGTAGCCCCACCACTTCTGGTGCACCCTGGATAGTGCTACACCCTCAGGGGTTCACAGTATCTCCTGCCTTCTGCTCAAGGCCCTTAAGGAGACAGGGTGTGTGTAGCCCCGCCACTTCTGGTGCATCCTGGATAGTGCTACACTCTCAGGGGCTCACAGTATCTCCTGCCTTCTGCTCAAGGCCCTCAAGGAGGCAGGGTGTGTGTAGCCCACCACTTCTGGTGCACGCTGGATAGTGCTACACCCTCAGGGGCTCACAGTATCTCCTGCCTTCTGCACAAGGCCCTCAAGGTGGCAGGGTGTGTGTAGCCCCACCACTTGTGGTGCACCCTGGATAGTGCTACACCCTCAGGGGCTCACAGTATCTCCTGCCTTCTGCACAAGGCCCTCAAGGAGGCAGGGTGTGTGTAGCCCCACCACTTCTGGTGCACCCTGGATAGTGCTACACCTTCAAGGGCTCACAGTATCTCCTACCTTGTGCTCAAGGCCCTCAAGGAGGCAGGGTGTGTGTAGCCCCACCACTTCTGGTGCACCCTGGATAGTGCTACACCCTCAGGGGCTCACAGTATCTCCTGCCTTCTGCACAAGGCCCTTGAGGAGGCAGGGTGTGTGTAGCCCCACCACTTCTGGTGCACCCTGGGTAGTGCTACACCTTCAAGGGCTCACAGTATCTCCTACCTTGTGCTCAAGGCCCTCAGGGAGGCAGGGTGTGTGTAGCCCCACCACTTCTGGTGCACCCTGGATAGTACTACACCCTCAGGGGCTCACAGTATCTCCTACCTTCTGCACAAGGCCCTCAAGGAGGCAGGGTGTGTGTAGCCCCACCACTTCTGGTGCACCCTGGATAGTGCAACACCCTCAGGGGCTCACAGTATCTCCTGTCTTCTGCACAAGGCCCTCAAGGAGGCAGGGTGTGTGAAGCCCCACCACTTCTCGTGCACCCTGGATAGTGCTACACCCTCAGGGGCTCACAGTATCTCCTACCTTGTGCTCAAGGCCCTCAAGGAGGCAGGGTGTGTGTAGCCCCACCACTTCTGGTGCACCCTGGATAGTGCTACACCCTCAGGGGCTCACAGTATCTCCTGCCTTCTGCTCAAGGCCCTTAAGGAGACAGGGTGTGTGTAGCCCCACCACTTCTGGTGCACCCTGGATAGTGCTACACCCTCAAGGGCTCACAGTATCTCCTGCCTTCTGCACAAGGCCCTCGAGGAGACAGGGTGTGTGTAGCCCCACCACTTCTGGTGCACACTGGATAGTGCTACACCCTCAGGGGCTCACAGTATCTCCTGCCGTCTGCCCAAGGCCCTCAAGGAGGCAGGGTGTGTGTAGCCCCACCACTTCTGGTGCACCCTGGATAGTGCTACACTCTCAGGGGCTCACAGTATCTCCTGCCTTCTGCTCAACGCCCTCAAGGAGACAGGGTGTATGTAGCCCCACCACTTCTCGTGCACCCTGGATAGTGCTACACCCTCAAGGGCTCACAGTATCTCCTGCCTACGGCACAAGGCCCTCAAGGAGGCAGGGTGTGTGTAGCCCCACCACTTCTGGTGCACCCTGGATAGTGCCACACCCTCAGGGGCTCACAGTAATTCCTGCCTTCTGCTCAACGCCCTCAAGGAGACAGGGTGTATGTAGCCCCACCACTTCTCGTGCACCCTGGATAGTGCTACACCCTCAGGGGCTCACGGCTGGTGAGTTCGGGATTTGATGACTTTGAGGGCTTTCTGAGCTGGGTCCGTTTTCCCCCCTATTTCCTCTGACCTTGGGGCGGGCCCTCTCCTCTTCCCCTTTCCTATCTGCCTTTCATGGCTCTCCTTCCTTCCAAGTCCCTCAAACCTCATTCTTCGAGGGTTGAGGGCATTTCTTTTCTTCCTGTACTTTATTTGCCTTATCCTTGATTTGTTTACCATTTCTTCTTCTAGTGTGTAAGTTTATAGTTAGCTCTCATTCTCATCTCATCTTTCACTATGACCCAAACCATTAGGAGCCGATAACCTAGATAACATTCAACATCATCTACCGTGCCGCGAGGTTCCACGGCCGCCTCCTTCCCAATCCTCACCTGAATTACGAACACACACCCAAGTACACGGTGCTTAATGCTCAAGCCTCTCGAAACTATAATTATAATAATATTATAGAGCCCTGCGCGGATAAACAAAAAGTTATCCACACCCGCCCCACATTTTCCCGTATCCGCACGTTTGTTATACGAATCTACTGGCATTAGAATAATATTTTTAATTAGATAAAGCATAAGTTACTAAAGCAACATATTTATACATTAGAGGGAAAAGTCGTTCCTTTAGTCATGTATGTCAAGTGCTATGTTACACGGCCCTTTCCTGTTCGGAGCGTTATTATGCTTAATGACGTCATTTGAATGAGATTAGCTTAAATCAGCATCTTACATTTGTCATGAAAAAAGACCATAACGGAGAAATCTGATAAGTCATAAACATCCGGATACTAATAATGATATTAAACAAGTTCGGATTGTATTCTAAAATCTATCGGCAGCTCATCCGCTCTCCGCTCAGCCATGCAAACTAAATCCTTGCAGGGCCTTCTCTTGTAACATCGGGACCAGTCGCTTATAGACTATAAATGAAATAGCAACATATCCATTGAAACCAAAACACATGACAAAATCCAACCAACGACAGTTCTTTGTCACTTGGAAATGTCCATTGGAGCAAGAAGATGCACACACTCCGTTGCTTAATTGTTGTATTCATGTATTATCAATTTGAGGCCCATATTTGTTACAGATCTATTTTTTAAAAACTATTTTGATATATTAAAAAAACACAGAAAAATCCAAGTACGAGTTCTTTTTCTTCAAGTTCCAATGGACTGTATAAAAATAACCGATTGACTTACCAAACTGATTTTATTATTAAATGTTTGCTTGTTTTATTCTTATGTCTCAACATAATCGCCGAAACGACATTTGTCGTATCGTTACACCAGCTTTCCAAGGCCCTCGGCAACAATTTCTGCCGCCACTGAGGTTGGTACGTCTGGAGAGTCTCCTGAATGGTTTCCTTTTTGGCGAGGCGTTGCCGCCCAATCATCCCTTCAATTTATTCTCGAAAAAGGTGAAATTAATTCACGACCGCACTGTGCCAACGTTACGATAGACTTTTACAAATAATTCAAGTGTGAAGGTTTGGACCATCTGCCGTTTAGTCTAAACCAGCGAATAAACAAATAAATAAGAAGCCCGCATAACAATAAAGTTGGCGGGTGGTGATGTCCCCTAGTTACTCTAAAGATGGTGTTTGCTAGATTGTGCTGGCGCATTTCAATGTTCAGGAATTCTTCAAGAAATGAAGTGGGCTGACTCGTGAAACGTCTAATATTGGTGCAATGGTTAGCAGCCGTGGAGTAGTCCCGTCCTTTTGTTCGACAATGACAAAGGCTCATCGCGTGTGGCCCGTCTCATCACATGTTGTGTGCTAGCATGTTCAGTTCAGTGTCGTAGCATCTGTTCTAGTGACAGTCCTAAGTAATGCATTTACAACATCTATGACTGCAGTGAATTAAGTTCGATCTTCATTTCAACGAAAGAATTATTTTCAAGAATCTATGCGATTGGTGTCATGGAGGTGTTGGTACCGTTGGTGTTATTTCTAAAACTTGCCGCGACATCTCAGCAAATTGAACATAACAGTTCGCTGCTTATTCGCAAGTGCTGTCCAGAAGGCGAGCATTTAGCTCATAGTTTGTCGCAGTGTGTGGCGAATGACGAGTATTCAGCTACCGGAACATTCCCCAGAATTCAGCCAGTAAACTCGATGACTAGGGATAATAACGGTGATTTCCCTTGGTGGATGGATCGAACAGTGTTACCGTTATCTTCTACAACATTCGAGGAAGTGTCATATTTTCTCACCAATCAAGAGTTTGGGAAGTATGTTGAATATGGTGGAAAACAGCCTTGTGAATTGAATGATTCAGAAATCTTGTTTTCAAATTCTAGTCGGTATCGTCTATTAGATAACGGAACACTGATCTACTCTGCGCGAGATATCCCGCCCAGCTCGTACTGCACTGACAGTCTTAGCATGCACGGTTTCGTCTATATCCTCTGCCCTTGTGACCAAGTACCGTGTGTGCGCAAATGTTGTAACATTACTTCCATTCTGCAGGTCGGAGGAGGCAAGGCAAGTTGCGTTCCTCAGAGTCAAGTGCAAAGCTGGAAACCTGAATTTTATCATAATCGAACGACTAAATTATCGACTAGTCCTGTGCATGTAGTGTTGTATAACAAATGGCCGAACTGTGGAGCACACAGCCAGCCGGTTGTTTTAAACGGTTCCCCAGACCAGTTCTGGATCTATGAGAATGGAAGTGCTTTTGTTGAGCAATTTGGTTTTACAGAACGTTATTGTGTCGACATGTCTGTGCTGAAAACCGGAACTATGGTTGTGTGTGATGATCAGGGATTGGGCGAGGACGCCAAGTTCTATGGGAGCTTGTTTGTAATAGGCGCTGTTTTCCTGGTCGCGACATTGCTGGTGTTTGTCATGCTCCCTGAACTACGAACATTGCACGGCAATGTGCTCACGGCACAAACCGCGAGCCTTCTTCCGTCGTACACCCTTCTGGCGGTAAGACATTTGCAGCCCAGGATACCGCACAAGCTGTGCATCTCCCAAGGTAGGCATTATTGAACGTTACAACAGCCAAGCCTCGCAATAACGCACGTGGCTCGAGCGGACGAAAGCGCATTTCTTTTAGGGGCAGATGACCTCGCTGTTTTGCCTGGGATGTAACAAGGATGCATATTAATAGTCCTTCGCATCCCTGTTCCTGTACGTGAAATGTTGCGCTAGGCAACACAGCTACAGATTTGTCGGTTGTTTGCCTGGAGGAAGTGTGGGATCGAACCTCCGATCGTGGACTTGTCGTACTTGAGCTAAGACATGCGCTTCTGTGCCTCTTGCAGTCATCGGCTCTGCCGGAATAAATTCAATCGTTAACGGGACTGCCATTCTCATGTCGTGGGCTGGAATTACGTCTTGGCTCGCTCCTACTACGTCTAAAGCCATTGTGGATTAAACTAGTTCTGTAAATGGACGACTCCGAATGTTAATCTTCTTTTGCGATCGTATATAACACACTGACGTTATTTGTTACTATTCTGTTGTATGCAACAAGGATCCGTGACAGTTCCTCTATTTGCCACTAGGTAACAGACAATGCGCCAAGGATCCGTGACAGTTCATATATTCGCCACTAGGTAGCAGACAATGCGCCAAAGATCCGTGACAGTTCCTCTATCCGCCACTAGTTAGCAGAAAATGCGCCAAGATCAATGAAAATTCCTCTATCCGCCACTAGGTAGCAGACAATGTGCTTAAGACCCATGACAGTTCCTCTATCCGCCACTAGGTAGCAGACAATGTGCTTAAGACCCGTGACAGTTCCTCTATCCGCCACTAGTTAGCAGAAAATGCGCCAAGATCAATGACAATTCCTCTATCCGCCACTAGGTAGCAGACAATGTGCTTAAGACCCGTGACAGTTCCTCTATCCGCCACTAGGTAGCAGACAATGTGCTTAAGACCCGTGACAGTTCCTCTATCCGCCACTAGGTAGCAGACAATGCGCCAAGGATCCGTGACAGTTTATATATTCGCCACTAGGTAGCAGACAATGCGCCAAAGATCAATGACAATTCCTCTATCCGCCACTAGGTAGCAGACAATGTGCTTAAGACCCGTGACAGTTCCTCTATCCGCCACTAGGTAGCAGACAATGTGCCGAAGATCTGTGACAGTTCCCCTATCCGTCACTAGGTAGCAGACAATGCGCCAAGGATCCGTGACAGTTCCTCTATTCGCCACTAGGTGGCAGACAATGCGCCAAGGATCCAGGACCTTCTATAACTACGGGACCTGACACTGGCGACAGGACAGAAGAAACATGGCTGACGATCTTGGTGGTGTACATGCTTTGTTTATGTTATGTGGTTTTGTTCACGATGTGATGTGATAGTGGTGTGAATAATCCCAATTTCGCTTAGCGATCAACTCCCTTGATTATCTGTGCTTAGTGGTTATTGCTTTCGTGTAGTATATGTCTGCATTATCTTAGTGCTTCATATAAACGAGATACCGGTACCTTCCGATACCATCAATTCCACTAGTGGTAAGTTGGTCTGTTTATTATTCTGTTTAGGGTTTATAAATTATTAGTAATGGTAATTCATTATGAGCAAGCATAGTAATAATTAACGTATTCTATTTTTAGGTCTGAGAAGATCTGAAAATTGATTACGAAGGAACATAACCTGCTTTTTAAATTGTCTGCAGTGTCCACTCATCCAGTTATAAGCCTGCTAGTTCATAGGATCTTATATCACGTACTTGGTGTGGATTCCTGTTTTTATAAACTACCCGTGGCGGTATGCCTCGAAACTGTTGTGTGCCTGGATGCAAATCCAATTATTATAAAGATAAGCCATTGGTGCCTACTGTCCAATTTCCCAACTTCGGGATAAATGGACAAGAAGCATTCATCGTGATGGGTTTTCTGGGACAGCTAACTCATCAGTTTGTGTCAAACATGTTGGCCCTGAATTTGTTATTAGAGAAGACAAATTCCCTCGTGCAGATGGCTCAGTTGTAACTGTACCTAGAAAAAAGAAAACTACAGTAAGGAGCTTATCCTACCATATTTGAAAACCAGCCATCATATTTTACAAAACGGTTGCCTCCAAAAAGAAAGGATCCAAAGGAACGCATGAAGCAAGCTCTTGCCCTTAATGATCAACAGTATAGGCCTAGTGAGTGGAATGGAAGAGATACAATACTGTATTAGGGTTTGAAGAATTTAAAAATAAGGTATGCACTAGATATGTGGGGCCTTGCACATTATTTACCAAAGATAGGCATGTTTTGCTGTGTAAAGTTTATGACAGCCCCAATGAAGCACCTAAAATTAATACCTCCATCAGAATTTCACCATCCATTTCTGTGGAAATTTTCCACAACAATTTGCATCTCCCCAGCAGTCAGTTTCAGTGGTGTCTTGGCGATAACTTGCTTTGTGATAAATGGACCAAGTTTGATTGTCTACTGAGACTTAGCAGGTTTCCAGCTAGAAGGTTTAGATTGTAAACAGAAACTTAATCTCCTACTTGGTTGGTTTCTAGATGTTAATATTGACAACTTTGACATTAACTTACCACTAAAATGAAATTGAAATTCCTACAGGAACAGTTACAAGTTTCCCTGTCCACTCGGCCAAGATATACTGCAGATACTCTCCTGTGTGCCTCAACATTATTTTATTCTTTCCCTGGGGCTTATCATTTTGTTCACTCCAGCCAAGTGTTAGTAGTACCTCATCCATCGTATTTAAGAAGACTGTTGTGTAAAATGGGAACAAACTGTGCAGGGATAAGCGCTTTACAGGAATCATACTCACGGGAGAAATGCAAGCTTCTGAGTGACCATGGAAATGTTGTGTGCATCCTGTTAGATGAGATTTATGTTGCCCCGAAACTCAGTTATAAGGGTGGAAAAATTGAAGGAGTTGCTTTGAACAGAACAAACGAAATTCATTGTGCGACTACAATACAGGCTTTCATGATAACTTCACCTTTGTGTAGATTTTCAGATGTTGATGCTCTGTTTCCTGTGAAGAACTTAAACAGTGACATGCTGTATAAAATGACTTTAGAAGTACTCACTGTATTGGAAAAGAGTGGGTATATTTCCCTTTGTCCGATATCGGTCAATAATAAAGTAAACCAAGGCATGTTTCAGCACATAAGTTGAGGTTCTTTGAAAACCAGTATAAAGAATCCAGCCAACAATGACAGGAACGTATTTTTGCTGTTCGACTCTGTCCACCTCTCGCAATATTTGGCTGAATTCCCAAGACCAGGTTCTTAACATCCCAGACATCGGTCATCAGCTGTCAGCAATTCAGCTGAATTGCAAAGTCAATGTTCAGCAACATGAGTGATTTCAAGACCTGATAAACTTGTATGAATCAGATAAGAAATCTGCAAGAAAAGCCCTGTTCCCCACTTCTTTTGAAAATCGGAGTGTGCCTTTAGCCCTAAAGGTTTTCGATGAAAAGAACGTTGTAGCTCTAGAAAGAAAGAGGAAAGAAAATGGAGGTGGTTGCTCAGAAGGTACGATAATGATTCTAAAACTTATAATTCGATGGTGGAAGATCATTAATGTAAAGAATCCACTAACAGGAAAGCATCTCGGGGATGAAGATTGTGTTCCTATTACCGGACCTGAAGATAAGAAGTTAAAATTTTTAGAAGAATTTTCAATTGCTTCAGCAATTAATGGAAAGTTGACAAATGAGACGCACACAGCTTTGACTCTCACCATTGATTGTATCGTACAAATGTGTAGATATATTGTCCATACCCTGAAATGGAAATATATATTATTGGGAAAGTTTCAAACTGACAAGCCTGAAGGTCGATTCGGTCAGTACCGCCAGATGAGAGGTGGCGACTACAATGTCTCAGTGGAACAGATCTTAGAATCTGAAAGAAAATTAAAGATATGCAGTGTATTGAAAATGAAATCAGCCTCTCTTGGCGAATTTTCCATAACGTCTTTTGTTGAATCTTCTTCTTGTGCTTCTGATGATGAAAGTGTACCTGACATTAGCCTGGACAAATTTGATACAGTAATGCAATGACTCAGTCAGGGTTGATGAAAGCAGTGTATCGGTGGATATGTCGCACATCGTGTTCTAAATGTGCTGTGGATGAACAAAACAAAGTGTGAAACCTGTGTATCAGTGCTCAAGACAGACAGGGACTTGTTAATAGAAAGCCAAGACAAGTTCTCTTACTTTGAATCTCTCAAATCGTGGTGGTCTGAAGTGTCCCTCGGACATTGTGTACAATTCTCTATAAGATATTTTGCATTTTAGTCAGTGAATCTTATGAGAAAGACTTCCTACTGTTGGTTAAACGCCGAAGGGAACTTGTCATGTAGTTGGCAGTGGCTCACTTTACAGACTTTGATGTTGTCTGTGAATGTGGAATGTCTATGAGAAAATTGGCGGTTAAATGCAGTAAGATGTTGAGTAACAATTTTCTCAATAATTACTGCAAAGTGCAGGCTGAAAGAATTAATTTGAAGGGAAAGTTTATTCGCAAGGCTTCCACATTAAATAAGTAGGCTTATGTCTAAAACCAGCAAATTAATGAATTATTCATGTGCATGTACAGGGTCTTTCATATAAAGTAAGAACGGCAAGCGGCTGTTTTGTTATTCGCTGCTGCGGTGGCCTTGGCCGAGCTTGTGGCGCGCCACGACCCCCTGCTTTAACCGTGTGTACAATCCTGTATGAAATATCACCGTATAAAAGATGCTGGAAGTGTCGTCCTTCCTGGGTTATACAGGTATTGTATCTGGTAACCACATTCTGGCTGACACGAGTGAGTTCTGCCACTGTAATGTTTCTGATTTTAAATTTTATGCTTTTCATTGAGCACTGAGTCAGTAGTGTCAAACTTATTTACAATTACGTGAATCTGCTAGTGAAGGAAATTGATGAACAAATGCATCACGTACCCGCCGAGCCGACCCGTACTTAAAATAAGTTTTACATACAAAAATACGATGTTGAAATGATAACTGCCTCATGTTAACATCTGAGTTTCAGACTGAACTCCTGCACGTTTATTGCAAGGTCAAGTACATTATATGCGCCTATGTGTGCGCTTTCAATACTACAGCAGGGGGTCCTGGCACGCCACAAGCTCGGCCAATGTTACTGTAGCAGCGGATAACAAAGCCGCCGCTCGCCGTTCTTATTTTATATGAAAGACCCTGTATTTCTCTATCGTAGGTTTGGTTGGTTCCTTAGTTTAGGGGCTGCGACAACGTGGTCATGTAGCCCCGTGTACTTTGGGTGTGTGTAGAATCTGTTTGATAACCGGTGTTAATTGTGATGACTGTATTAGTGTGTGTATCTGTTTTTTTTTTCATTCAAGTAGGGACTGCAACTTTGAATTTTCAAATAGTTCCTACTTTTGCCGCCAAACGCCACCGTCAACGACTACTAGGCCTAGTTCAGAACTAGCTACTAGACGCCACCGCAGTCGGCTCTTGGCAACGAACGTAGCAACCTAAGAGCGTTGTTTACATTCTTAACCTATCCAATTTAGTTTCACACAGGTGTAATTAGTGGAAAGATCTTTAACATGCCATAAATCTATGACATGGGACCCTCCGAAGGAAGGCATACTGAGGGATTTTTAATCTATCGTAGGTTTATGGTAATTTTTGGTTCTTGAAATGTACATCAATTAACTTACTATCCAGTGTATTCTGTATAAAGTTTAGTTGGTACAACGCCATTTAAATAAAACTAGCCTTCATGTACATGGATTTACATGGAAGTTATTTCTTTTATGTAGGCTACAGCAATTATTATTCTTGTGTCAGATGTGCATTAAATATGTTGTTTTGGTCTACTGTACCCGTATATTTTGTATTGAGTTCACTTGGTACAGTGCCATTTAATCTTATCAATAGAACTAGCCCACATGTTTATGGATATAATATTTTTGTATCGATTCCTTCGGCAGAGTGCTATTTAATTATTTGAATATGGCTAGCTTACATGTTTAGGTATTTACGTGGAGCTAAATTTTTGTATATACAGTTAACTTATATTCTCAGATGTTCACCAAATAGGCCTTCACAGTCTACTAGAATATTTTGTATTTTACAGAGTGCCATATAATCTCATGAATAGGAATGAATGAATATGACCAGCCAACTTGTTTATGGATTTAAAGGAGGCAGTCGTGACCTTATGATAGGAATTACCTAGGCATTTATCTTCTGTATGTGTGGGAACCCATGGCTAAGTGGAGAATCGAACCCACCATTTCCCGGTTTACCTCACTAGGCTGTGTGTACCCCGATCTTACCCTCAGACTAGAATTAGATTTCTTGACTGTCAGGAATCAAACATGGACCCAAGAAGTGACAACCAAGAACTACACCACCTGGTTGGTCAAATTTATTTTTAAGAATAATATGTACTAAAAAGAAATTGAAATTTCTACAGAAACAGTTACAACTTTCCCTGTCCACTCAGCCAAGATATTCTGCAAATCTCTCCTGTGGGCCTCCACATTATTTTATTCTATTCTTTTCCTGATGGAACTCCGGTAGTACCTTATTTCAACTCCTGGGGTACCTCCCCATGCCAGTCCCTTATATAGCTACACACACTACTACATTCATCACGTAATCGGAGCAATTCAACCATCACCCAACTGCACGGGGCAGATGACCAAGATGTCCCAAGCCCATAAAATGAATTGACAGCAGACAAAATCACGTCATGATGTAATTTTTGTTGTGTTGGATTCTGACCCACGTCATGCGTTTGATGTCCGACCACCAATTACGGCAGCCATCTTGGATTGCAGTGTCTGACTCAGGTAGCCGCCATGTTGATGTTGAGCCTCGTGGAGTGGCGATGGGGGGATATCGAATCGGGAATAATTCATGATTGATGTAGAAATCACTTTTGGTTTGTGTGGGTTTTGCCGATTCTTCCTCTGTTAGTGTCACTCCATTGGATGGCGCCGCTAATGTACCGTTTCTTTTGTTTCAGCTTTCGTGATCCAGTTCTCTTTCTTGGCAGCCTTCTTCTGGCTCAATGTGATGTGCATTGATATATCGTGGGCCTTTAGGTGAGTGTCTGGTACGACTCCAATTTCGACCAAAGAAGATTTGAGCTATTAGGCCGAGTTTTCATGTACACACATCAAAAAAAGTTTTGCATCACCTCGGTTCCAAGAGTTCCGGAACCGTTAAATACAAAGGGAATAGAGATCAACACAAACAACATTTCAGCTCGTTTTATTGCTCATGAGACCCACACATTGCATGTTGTACCATCATACAGCTAGACTTTCAGCATTTGTGGTCCAGATTGCAGTACACACCACTACTTCTAATACCCAGTAGCACGTCCTCTTGCATTGATTGATGCATGCCTGTATTCGCCGTGGCATACTATCCACAAGTTCATCAAGACACTGTTGGTCCAAATTGTCCCACTCCTCAACGACAATTCGGCGTAAATCTCTCAGAGTGGTTGGTGGGTCAAGACGTCCATAAACAGCCCTTTTCAACATATCCCAGGCATGTTCGATAGGGTTCATGTCTGGCGAACATGCTGGCCACTGTAGTCGAGCGATGTCGTTATCTTGAAGGAACGCATTCACAAGATGTGCACGATGAGGTCGAGAATTGTCGTCCATGAAGACAAATGCCTCTCCAATATTCTGCCGATATGGTTGCACTATGGGTCGGAGGATGTCATTCAGGTATCGTAAAGCCGTTTCGGAGCCTTCCATGACCACCAGTGGCGTACGTCGGCCCCACATAATGCCACCCCAAAACATCAGGGAACCACCACCTTGCTGCACTCGCTGGACAGTGTGTCTAAGACGTTCAGCCTGACCAGGGTGCCTCCAAACACGTCTCCGACGATTGTCTGGTTGAAGGCATATGCGACAGGTGAAGAGAACGTGATGCCAATTCCGTGGGGTCCATTCAGCATGTTGTTGGGCCCATCTGTACCGCGCTGCATGGTGTCGGGGTTGCAAAGCTGGACCTCGCCATGGACGTCGGGAGTGAAGTTGCGCATCATGCAGCCTATTGCGCACAGTTTGAGTTGAAACACGACGTCCTGTGGCTGAACGAAACGCATTATTCAATATGGTGGCATTGCTGTCAGGGTTCCTCCGAGCGGCAATCCGTAAGTAGCGGTCATCCACTACAGTAGTAGCCCTTGGGCGGCCTGAGCGAGGCCTGTCATCGACAGTTCCTGTATCTCTGTACCTCCTCCATGTCCGAACAACATCGCTTTGGTTCACTCTGAGACGCCTGGAAACTTCCCTTGTTGAGAGCCCTTCTTGACACAAAGTAACAATGCGGACGCGATCGAACTGCGGTATTGACCTTCTAGGCATGGTAGAACTACAGACAACATGAGCAGCGTACCTTCGTCATGGTGGAATGACTGGAACTGATCGGCTGTCGTACCCCCTCCGTCTAATAGGCCCTGCTCATGCATGGTTGTTTACATCTTTGAGCAGTTTTAGTGACATCTATGAACAGTCAAAGGGACTGTATCTTGGATACAATATACACAGTCAACGTCTATATGCCGGAGATCTGGGAACCGAGGTGATGCAAAACTTTTTTTGATGTGTGTACAATGCTTGTTCTGAAAAGACGTCTGTTGAGGGTGTCTTCTGGTTGAAGACCAATTTCTTAGTGGTCTTTCTTGACCTTAACGTATCAGGGAATTGTTGTTTTCGGCTTTGAATTAAAATGGTTTTATCCACCGAAAGCCGTAGAACTGGCAACCCGTCCCGGGTTCGCACGGCAACAGTTATGAATGCATTACATGATGAGCGCTTTTCTTTTCGATGTCAATCAACTACGCCCTATATTTTTTTACGTCTCGGCATGGTGGTTTAAAATCACTGACTGGACTATTAATTATATTATCATGGAGATGCACGTGCAACGAATTCTTGTCAGACGTAATTAAAGAATGGCGAGGTACATGAAACACAAATCCCCCTTACGCCCAATCTAAAAATACTTATAGTCGGCGATGTATTGAAGATAGAGATATGCTCTCGCGGACTTTTTTTTAGAACTTTTCATGCTGAACAATACTTAAACTCAAAGTGTATCGATATTCTTAAAGGTTTGCCCAGCTCAAGCTCAATAAGCGCACGGACGCCAGGCTTTATACATGTGAAAACGTCGACATACGAGTTTACAAGGCGGAGATTATTCTGGGGGCTTTGCCAACGTTAAGAAGCCACGTCTAAACATAAATTGCTACTCCATGACCTCCCGAGATGCCTACGATGTTACTTGTTATATCTGGCTAATATTATATACTGTGCCCTTTCGACAAGAAATATGCAAATCACAGTCATCCAGCTCTAATCGGGATATCGGGGCAAAGGTATGTTCTCCCACTCTGTGATTTACACATTCTGGATCAAGCATAGGATACACTTCAAAATCAAAATCAAAATCCTACTACAAAAAAATTTAATCATTCAAATTTTGGCGCTACAAATTACATAAAAACTGAAAATAACTCTTCACACTTGTTCTCAACAGAACAAGGAATCATCAAACAACTATCATACAAAAATACTAATTTATGGTTCTCATGAACCAGACAAAAAGTCATCTAAGTCTCACTTCCATATAGCAAAAATTCTAAATTCCTTAAGCGAGCTCACAGATGGTTCGGTGTTAACTTCAATACATTATTTCAATAATAAAACACACTATTTACTCCTTGAATGAGTATTATTTATGCTTGAGTTATAGTTATAATGGCATTGCTAATTACCGTTTACTTGGGGCTCACAAGATATTCAATTGTTACCATCTCTCTCTTCAATACTACCAAATCGCTACTGTGCTGGGAAAGTTCGCGTATCTCGAGTTATTGAAAATTACTAAGTCAAATCAAGATAAACTCCCAATCACCTCATGATTCTCATTATAACTCGTGAACAATTATATGGTCATGTAACAATAAAACTAGGGATTATTATTATATTGTCTCCAAAGACAATTAAATCATAAGGAAGCAACGATCTGAATTCTGCAAGCAATAATAATTAGCATGAATGGACCTCAGTTCAAACTACTGGGTCATTTAAAACATTCTTAATTACTTCTGTCTACCACGAACCCTACAGTTCATACATGGCCTTCCTCAACAAAATGGTCTATTAAAGTGTCACAACACTCGGCTAAAATTTATGGCTTGGGGAGGGGAACTCAAGGCCTCGTCCCTTCGAGACGGAATACAAGGAGTCTGCTGTCGGCAGCTCTTCTAAGATTATTTGGCAAGGCAAGGCTTGTTAATTCAATACAACAATAATACATTATAAGGTTCTAAAGACCTATTCTTCTGGCTTCGGCAAGGTATAATTATGAAGTTTTCTCATTGGCAGGTAAGATATTCAATAAACCAACAAAAATATAAGGGGGTTTCTACGTAGAGGAACATAGGATCATTCCTTTCGTCTGCCTCTGGAACAACATCCAACTTTGAGGACTTAGGACAACATTAACAGGATCGATGGTCTCAAGCCAATCGTCCGAACACTAGCGTCTTGTGGGTGATAGTCATATCCATCCCTGCGCTCAAAAATTCAATAAAATTAGCGCCCTTTTCCAACATTGCATACCGCAATTACACACAAATAATCAATTACCGCAACCAACGACTCCTCATAATTAGTTTGCCGAGCATATTTCACTGCGTTCCTAGCGTGACAAATTACAACAAATGCGCTACAAGGCGCTTATTACTTCAATTTAGCCAAGTTGCCTTCCAAAGCAAAATATATTAAATCACATCAATAAATTGATCTTCGTCTCATAAAAATTTATAGCGTTAGCCTTTAACAACAATTCTGACATACTTCAAGAACTCTACTGGTTCGTTAAACTTATTAACAATTCTTACAAGGAGCTCTACAGCTTCCACCATTAACATATACAAATTAATTACACAATTAATTTATTCAATTATTATTATTATTATCTTGCTTGCGGTAAATTATTACATTATTTGTCATTTACTGGTATTCCACTGAATACTTTCCCCTGGGGTGTAATTAACACTTATAATTAATTACATTTCTATCAAATTATTCGTTCAGATCGCGCTACCTATCGTTTTACACAGTTTTATACATCCCTGTTTCAACTCTGAGAATTATCTCTCCAACATTGTTACACGAACCTTCCCAAAACACACCATATAATGAAATTTGGTACTTACATAACTGTTCCAATCAGCGATCTGGTTTTCCAGCGATGTTACATTTTGTCCACTCACAATTTTTCTACACCATATTTATGATTATTTTCACACTGGTTAATACGTCTCCTGGATTAAACAAAATATAATGCAATATAGTATGTTATACACTGATCATATTAATTCTAAAAAAATACACTGATGGTATTCATTACCACTTTAAAAATTCACTGTAAAAATTATTAATACACTCAAAAAGTTCACAAAAACTAAATTACACATAAAATTTTCATTTCATTTCACTTATCTTTGCCTGAACACACGTGATTTTATTTTCTTCCCGTTTCCAAGGGGCGGCTTCCTACTCCTACTGGGATGATTGAAAGTCTCGATCGCTCTTACCCTCTACTGGAACGGCTATTACTCCTATTCAAGTTGTTTTGACTATCGGCTCGCTGATAATGGACTGCGCGATGTGGTTTCTCGCTCACTGCGCAAATGTTTTAACTGACGTTCACTCCTAGATTCGCTCTAATTGTTATTACTGCGACCTAGTAATTTACTTGACTTGTTTTCCACGTTTCTGACGCTAACAGTTCTTAGCTTGTGGAATGTCTTACTTTGGCATAAATGCTGCCTGGAATCGTCACACAGCTCTAGCCTCCTCAGATCACTTCTGCGTTTACCCTGATTCGGTTATTTAACGTTTTTGATAGGATTATTAGAGTTCACTACTCTTGCGTGTCTGGCGTACTTAGAAATATTACGATGCTGATTGTTCACTGAAATTAGAAGGTTCAGGTACCTTTCACCGGTAAAAAATACTTAAGTCCAAAGTAAGTTATACTACTTTGACTGTATCGGTAAAATAGTTTATACAGTTCGAAGCCTGACAATAACTTTCCTCTGACAAGGATTTCGATGCTTCTCTGCACGGCGATAATGTTGATAATAACTGGACGGCAACTCCCCTCAGGGGTGCTCGTACGTCTGCGACACAGTATAACGTCCTACTGGACTGATGAAGACTGCATGAACTTCCTGGCACTTCCAGGGTTTATATTCAAATCTGCTACAAAAAGATTAGTTTCGCTTCTTCTCCGCACCTAACTTCCAAAATAATCGTCGTACGATTATGAAAAATTTACCTTTAGAATGCTCTCTCTTTAAATGTCAAAAAGATATCCTTATTTCCAAAAACCGATCGTAAGTTCTAATGATATTAATTAAATTTGGCTCCTGGATCGAGTGGGCGTTGGTTTCCTTTTTTCCACCTCTACCAGCTCCTAGCATGGTGAATACCTAACTACGTCATGCTGATTTGACACTTCTCTCCTGTGCAAATATTATTAACTTTATCCACTCTCAAAATTCTCTCTCCCAGGACAAACAACATTGACGGAGTAATTTCTTCAGTTTAATGCTCTTAACTGGCTAATTTTAATTATTTCTCTAATTTCATGGCTCCTCCTTCACTGCGGCGTTGTCATTTTACTGATGACTAAGGGTTTTATCGGAATATCTTTTCTCTCCAGGAAAGTTCCTGGTTCTATTTCGATCTGATGCTTTCCGCTGAGCTGGACGTGACATCTGTGGCTCTGTTGCACCACTTATCCATGCGTCACGCAACGACGATTCTGTATTAACCCTTCAATAACCTTTAAAAATCTGTTCTAAAATCTGCATCAATTCCTCCTTTTTCTGACATAAAAGGATATGGGTTTGATAACTGGGCCAATCCACATGGGCACAATACGTAATCACAGGAAAATGGTATCCTATGTAATTCAGCACCGTTAAGCTTGCCACAGTGGGTGAGTGGTTATCGTGTCGGACTACCAACCCCAGGCTTGCAGGTTCGCTCCTGGCCGTGGTAAGTGTGTTTTTTTTAAAGGCGACAAAAATCGTGGCACGCATGTCATACGATGTTGGCATGTTGAAGAACCCATTTGAATTCAGTAGGCCGTGTACATAGCCTAATGGCAAAATTAATCTCGGGATTTTCCGCCAACACAAAGTTCCTTATTTGTCTACTAGAAAGCGCTATAAACCTAACCTCCTTGAATTTCATAGCGTTCCAAGGAAAAGAATCCACATGCAAGCTGCCCTCTGGGAGTTAAATAACAAAGCTGGCACCCGAGGCCATACGATATTATTAAATAGCACCGTTAAGACCAGCTGAACCTTTGACCGATCGTAATGATTTGCCTATGGTGATATTGGACTTGATAGTGTCTAATGATAATATTGCTAGTCCTATCAGTGACAATTTCACGTATGTCAGACAGGCCAATTCCGTAGGAGGAGGATTTTCCGATCCATTTCTTGGCTTAGGGTGTAACATCTCAATAATCTGTCTAGTCGAGTGGAAAATCTCGGCCAGGAACACACCATGCTAGCTCTGTTAACAAGACTGCTAAGGGCAACGATAGTGGCGAGAGGATCCATGAAGATAACGATTGCGTGTGTCCCAGGCTGCCGTCACACTTCTTGGAAACCAAGACATCTGCATAGTAAACTGGTTATTCTAATGTTCCAGAAACATGGATAACGTGTGATCGCCATGGGACCCCACAACGAAAGTGTCGGCTTGAGGTTGCAGTACTAAAGGAAACGCTCCTCAAAGTACTGCATATCACAATTAGCGATGATTGGTGGATAATGGGGATCCCACGGCAGTTTTAATATTCTGTGTTTCTGTGTCTATTCACCAAGGTGCCTAAGAATTATACCAACGTCTTAGAGGGGATCTTCCCTAGTGATATAGTCAATCTGTTTCATCCTCATCACCAAGTACTTCAGTTTTCATAGTAAAATCTTGGAGCAATCGGATGGTGTTATACATAGGGCCTATTTGCTTGTCAAGACCTCGTGTAAACTAGCAGGCAATGGTTTGGTCCGGATAGATGGCGACACATAATCCTATCTGTTCCAAACCTTGCTTGTGAAACCCTCGTGTAATCTAGCTGAAGTATTTCTGTTTAAGTCCTGAGATTGCTGGTTGGCTTCGCGCTGGCAGTAGCAATCTCTCGCAGGGAATCATAGGAATCCATTTTACTCACTCGTGAGAAATTACACGCTTAAGTAATTATATATTTACTGATTGAACATGAACTTACTGTACGGTATTACAAAACCACCTGGTCGATTGGGGCTGAGCTGAGAATGCTCTACCGGTCTAACCTCCTGGATAGATGTCATCAAATATTTTTTTAGCTTATGTTGTAATCTACTAGTTACCTGTTTTGAAATATTGCTGTATCTGAGGGATGGTTGGTTGGTTGGTTCCTTAGTTTAGGGGCTGCGACAACGCGGTCATGTAGCCCCGTGTACTTTGGGTGTGTGTAGAATCTGTCTGATAACCGGTGTTAATTGTGATGACTGTATTAGTATATCTGAGGGATACTTTATCTACTAGTTATTATTCATATTATTGGTCTTCAGCTCGAAGACAGGTTCATGCCTCCGAAGAGGCTATCCTCAGCTGGAGTTTACGTGCGGTAGGGTGGTCAGGGCTCTTCCGCTCCAATATTTTGCCAACAGCGCGTGGTCCCACTGAACCGGCAATCCATCCAAGGCCCAACCAAGCCCAATACTGCTTAACTGCAGAGTTCTCATTGAATCCGGTGTTTCAACATGGCCAGGCCGTTTGCATCTACTAGTTAATTGTCATGAAATATTGCTGTAACTAAGGGATAGGTTATCTACTAGTTAGTTGTCATGAAACATGCTGTAACTAAGGGATACTTTATCTACTAGTTAGTTGTCATGAGATATTGCTGTAACTAAGGGATAGGTTATCTACTAGTTAGTTGTCATGAAACATTGCTGTAACTGAGGGATACTTTATCTACTAGTTAGTTGTCATGAGATATTGCTGTAACTAAGGGATACTTTATCTACTAGTTAGTTGTCATGAAATATTGCTGTAACTAAGGGATACTTTATCTACTAGTTAGTTGTCATGAAATGTTGCTGTAACTAAGGGATACTTTATCTACTAGTTAGTTATCATGAGATATTGCTGTAACTAAGGGATACTTTATCTACTAGTTAGTTGTCATGAGATATTGCTATAACTAAGGGATACTTTATCTACTAGTTAGTTGTCATGAAATATTGCTGTAACTCAGGGATACTTTATCTACTAGTTGTCATGAAATATTGCTGTAACTAAGGGATACTTTATCTACTAGATAGTTGTCATGAAATATTGCTGTAACTAAGGGATACTTTATCTACTAGTTAGTTGTCATGAGATATTGCTGTAACTAAGGGATACTTTATCTACTAGTTAGTTGTCATGAAATATTGCTATAACTAAGGGATAGGTTATCTACTAGTTAGTTGTCATGAAATATTGCTGTAACTAAGGGATACTTTATCTACTAGTTAGTTGTCATGAAATATTGCTGTAACTAAGGGATACTTTATCTACTAGTTAGTTGTCATGAAATATTGCTGTAACTAAGGGATACTTTATCTACTAGTTAGTTGTCATGAGATATTGCTGTAACTAAGGGATACTTTATCTACTAGTTAGCTGTCATGAAACATTGCTGTAACTAAGGGATACTTTATCTACTAGTTAGTTGTCATGAAATATTGCTGTAACTAAGGGATACTTTATCTACTAGTTAGTTGTCATGAGATATTGCTGTAACTAAGGGATACTTTATCTACTAGTTAATTGTCATGAAATATTGCTGTAACTAAGGGATAGGTTATCTACTAGTTAGTTGTCATGAGATATTGCTGTAACTAAGGGATACTTTATCTACTAGTTAATTGTCATGAAATATTGCTATAACTAAGGGATAGGTTATCTACTAGTTAATTGTCATGAAATATTGCTGTAACTAAGGGATACTTTATCTACTAGTTAGCTGTCATGAGATATTGCTGTAACTAAGGGATACTTTATCTACTAGTTAGCTGTCATGAGATATTGCTGTAACTAAGGGATACTTTATCTACTAGTTAGCTGTCATGAAATATTGCTGTAACTAAGGGATACTCTATCTACTAGTTAGTTGTCATGAGATATTGCTGTAACTAAGGGATACTTTATCTACTAGTTAGTTGTCATGAGATATTGCTGTAACTAAGGGATACTTTATCTACTAGTTAGTTGTCATGAAATATTGCTGTAACTAAGGGATACTCTATCTACTAGTTAGTTGTCATGAGATATTGCTGTAACTAAGGGATACTTTATCTACTAGTTAGTTGTCATGAGATATTGCTGTAACTAAGGGATACTGTATCTACTAGTTAGTTGTCGTGAAATATTGCTGTAACTAAGGGATACTTTATCTACTAGTTAGTTGTCATGAGATATTGCTGTAACTAAGGGATACTTTATCTACTAGTTAGTTGTCATGAGATATTGCTGTAACTAAGAGATACTTTATCTACTAGTTAGTTGTCATGAGATATTGCTGTAACTAAGGGATAGGTTATCTACTAGTTAGTTGTCATGAGATATTGCTGTAACTAAGGGATACTGTATCTACTAGTTAGTTGTCATGAGATATTGCTGTAACTAAGGGATACTTTATCTACTAGTTAGTTGTCATGAGATATTGCTGTAACTAAAGGATACTTTATCTACTAGTTAACTTAGTTGTCATGAGATATTGCTGTAACTAAGGGATACTTTATCTACTAGTTCGTTGTCATAAAACATTGCTGTAACTAAAGGATACTTTATCTACTAGTTAGTTGTCATGAGATATTGCTGTAACTAAGGGATAGGTTATCTACTAGTTAGTTGTCATGAGATATTGCTGTAACTAAGGGATACTTTATCTACTAGTTAGTTGTCATGAAATATTGCTGTAACTGAGGGATACTTTATCTACTAGTTAGTTGTCATGAGATATTGCTGTAACTAAGGGATACTTTATCTACTAGTTAGTTGTCATGAGATATTGCTGTAACTAAAGGATACTTTATCTACTAGTTAACTTAGTTGTCATGAGATATTGCTGTAACTAAGGGATACTTTATCTACTAGTTAGTTGTCATGAGATATTGCTGTAACTAAGGGATAATTTATCTACTAGTTAGTTGTCATGAGATATTGCTGTAACTAAGGGATACTTTATATACTAGTTAGTTGTCATGAGATATTGCTGTAACTAAAGGATACTTTATCTACTAGTTAACTTAGTTGTCATGAGATATTGCTGTAACTAAGGGATACTTTATCTACTAGTTAGTTGTCATGAGATATTGCTGTAACTAAGGGATACTTTATCTACTAGTTAGTTGTCATGAAACATTGCTGTAACTAAGGGATACTTTATCTACTAGTTAGTTGTCATGGAATATTGCTGTGACTAAGGGATACTTTATCTACTAGTTAGTTGTCATGAAATATTGCTGTAACTAAGGGATACGTTATCTACTAGTTAGTTGTCATGAGATATTGCTGTAACTAAGGGATACTTTATCTACTAGTTAGTTGTCATGAAATATTGCTGTAACTAAGGGATACTTTATCTACTAGTTAGTTGTCATGAGATATTGCTGTAACTAAGGGATACTTTATCTACTAGTTAGTTGTCATGAGATATTGCTGTAACTAAGGGATACTGTATCTACTAGTTAGTTGTCATGAGATATTGCTGTAACTAAGGGATACTTTATCTACTAGTTAGTTGTCATGAAATATTGCTGTAACTAAGGGATACTTTATCTACTAGTTAGTTGTCATGAGATATTGCTGTAACTAAGGGATACTTTATCTACTAGTTAGTTGTCATGAAATATTGCTGTAACTAAGGGATACTTTATCTACTAGTTAGTTGTCATGAAATATTGCTGTAACTAAGGGATACTTTATCTACTAGTTAGTTGTCATGAAACATTGCTGTAACTAAGGGATACTTTATCTACTAGTTAGTTGTCATGAGATATTGCTGTAACTAAGGGATACTTTATCTACTAGTTAGTTGTCATGAGATATTGCTGTAACTAAGGGATACTTTATCTACTAGTTAGTTGTCATGAGATATTGCTGTAACTAAGGGATACTTTATCTACTAGTTAGTTGTCATGAGATATTGCTGTAACTAAGGGATACTGTATCTACTAGTTAGTTGTCATGAGATATTGCTGTAACTAAGGGATACTTTATCTACTAGTTAGTTGTCATGAAATATTGCTGTAACTAAGGGATACTTTATCTACTAGTTAGTTGTCATGAAACATTGCTGTAACTAAGGGATACTTTATCTACTAGTTAGTTGTCATGAGATATTGCTGTAACTAAGGGATACTTTATCTACTAGTTAGTTGTCATGAAATATTGCTGTAACTGAGGGATACTTTATCTACTAGTTAGTTGTCATGAGATATTGCTGTAACTAAGGGATACTTTATCTACTAGTTAGTTGTCATGAGATATTGCTGTAACTAAGGGATACTTTATCTACTAGTTAGTTGTCATGAGATATTGCTGTAACTAAGGGATACTCTATCTACTAGTTAGTTGTCATGAGATATTGCTGTAACTAAGGGATAGGTTATCTACTAGTTAGTTGTCATGAAACATTGCTGTAACTAAGGGATACATTACCTACTAGTTAGTTGTCATGAGATATTGCTGTGACTAAGGGATACTTTATCTACTAGTTAGTTGTCATGAAATATTGCTGTAACTAAGGGATACTTTATCTACTAGTAAGTTGTCATGAAATATTGCTGTAAATAAGGGATACATTATCTACTAGTTAGTTGTCATGAGATATTGCTGTAACTAAGGGATACTTTATCTACTAGTTAGTTGTCATGAGATATTGCTGTAACTAAGGGATAGGTTATCTACTAGTTAGTTGTCATGAGATATTGCTGTAACTAAGGGATACTTTATCTACTAGTTAGTTGTCTTGAGATATTGCTGTGACTAAGGGATACTCTATCTACTAGTTAGTTGTCATGAGATATTGCTGTGACTAAGGGATACTTTATCTACTAGTTAGTTGTCATGAAATATTGCTGTAACTAAGGGATACTCTATCTACTAGTTAGTTGTCATGAAATATTGCTGTAACTAAGGGATACTCTATCTACTAGTTAGTTGTCATGAGATATTGCTGTGACTAAGGGATACTTTATCTACTAGTTAGTTGTCATGAAATATTGCTGTAACTAAGGGATACTTTATCTACTAGTAAGTTGTCATGAAATATTGCTGTAACTAAGGGATACTTTATCTACTAGTTAGTTGTCATGAGATATTGCTGTAACTATGGGATACTTTATCTACTAGTTAGTTGTCATGAGATATTGCTGTAACTAAGGGATACTTTATCTACTAGTTAGTTGTCATGAGATATTGCTGTAACTAAGGGATACTTTATCTACTAGTTAGTTGTCATGAGATATTGCTGTAACTAAGGGATAGGTTATCTACTAGTTAGTTGTCATGAAATATTGCTGTAACTAAGGGATACTGTATCTACTAGTTAGTTGTCGTGAGATATTGCTGTAACTAAGGGATACTTTATACTAGTTAGTTGTCATGAAATATTGCTGTAACTAAGGGATACTTTATCTACTAGTTAGTTGTCATGAGATATTGCTGTAACTGAGGGATACTTTATCTACTAGTTAGTTGTCATGAAATATTGCTCTAACTAAGGGATAGGTTATCTACTAGTTAGTTGTCATGAAACATTGCTGTAACTAAGGGATACTTTATCTACTAGTTAGTTGTCATGAGATATTGCTGTAACTAAGGGATACGTTATCTACTAGTTAGTTGTCATGAGATATTGCTGTAACTAAGGGATACTTTATCTACTAGTTAGTTGTCGTGAAACATTGCTGTAACTAAGGGATACTTTATCAACTAGTTAGTTGTCATGAAATATTGCTGTAACTAAGGGATACTTTATCTACTAGTTAGTTGTCATGAGATATTGCTGTAACTAAGGGATAGGTTATCTACTAGTTAGTTGTCATGAGATATTGCTGTAACTAAGGGATACTTTATCTACTAGTTAGTTGTCATGAGATATTGCTGTAACTAAGGGATACTTTATCTACTAGTTAGTTGTCATGAGATATTGCTGTAACTAAGGGATACTTTATCTACTAGTTAGTTGTCATGAAACATTGCAGTAACTAAGGGATACTTTATCTACTAGTTAGTTGTCATGAGATATTGCTGTAACTAAGGGATAGGTTATCTACTAGTTAGTTGTCATGAAAAATTGCTGTAACTGAGGGATACTTTATCTACTAGTTAGTTGTCATGAGATATTGCTGTAACTAAGGGATACGTTATCTACTAGTTAGTTGTCATGAGATATTGCTGTAACTAAGGGATACTTTATCTACTAGTTAGTTGTCATGAGATATTGCTGTAACTGAGGGATACTTTATCTACTAGTTAGTTGTCATGAAACATTGCTGTAACTAAGGGATACTTTATCTACTAGTTAGTTGTCATGAAATATTGCTGTAACTAAGGGATACTTTATCTACTAGTTAGTTGTCATGAGATATTGCTGTAACTAAGGGATACTTTATCTACTAGTTAGTTGTCATGAAATATTGCTGTAACTAAGGGATACTTTATCTACTAGTTAGTTGTCATGAGATATTGCTGTAACTAAGGGATAGGTTATCTACTAGTTAGTTGTCATGAAATATTGCTGTAACTGAGGGATACTTTATCTACTAGTTAGTTGTCATGAGATATTGCTGTAACTAAGGGATACGTTATCTACTAGTTAGTTGTCATGAGATATTGCTGTAACTAAGGGATACTTTATCTACTAGTTAGTTGTCATGAGATATTGCTGTAACTAAGGGATACTTTATCTACTAGTTAGTTGTCATGAGATATTGCTGTAACTAAGGGATAGGTTATCTACTAGTTAGTTGTCATGAAATATTGCTGTAACTAAGGGATACTTTATCTACTAGTTAGTTGTCATGAAATATTGCTGTAACTAAGGGATACTTTATCTACTAGTTAGTTGTCATGAAATATCGCTGTAACTAAGGGATACTTTATCTACTAGTTAGTTGTCATGAAATATTGCTGTAACTAAGGGATAGGTTATCTACTAGTTAGTTGTCATGAAATATTGCTGTAACTAAGGGATACTTTATCTACTAGTTAGTTGTCATGAAATATTGCTGTAACTAAGGGATAGGTTATCTACTAGTTAGTTGTCATGAAATATTGCTGTAACTAAGGGATACTTTATCTACTTGTTAGCTGTCATGAAATATTACTGTAACTAAGGGATACTTTATCTACTAGTTAGTTGTCATGAGATATTGCTGTAACTAAGGGATACGTTATCTACTAGTTAGTTGTCATGAGATATTGCTGTAACTAAGGGATACTTTATCTACTAGTTAGTTGTCATGAGATATTGCTGTAACTGAGGGATACTTTATCTACTAGTTAGTTGTCATGAAATATTGCTGTAACTAAGGGATACTTTATCTACTAGTTAGTTGTCATGAGATATTGCTGTAACTAAGGGATAGGTTATCTACTAGTTAGTTGTCATGAGATATTGCTGTAACTAAGGGATACTTTATCTACTAGTTAGTTGTCATGAAATATTGCTGTAACTGAGGGATACTTTATCTACTAGTTAGCTGTCATGAGATATTGCTGTAACTAAGGGATACTTTATCTACTAGTTAGTTGTCATGAGATATTGCTGTAACTAAGGGATACGTTATCTACTAGTTAGTTGTCATGAGATATTGCTGTAACTAAGGGATACGTTATCGACTAGTTAGTTGTCATGAGATATTGCTGTAACTAAGGGATACTTTATCTACTAGTTAGTTGTCATGAAATATTGCTGTAACTAGGGATACTTTATCTACTAGTTAGTTGTCATGAGATATTGCTGTAACTAAGGGATACGTTATCTACTAGTTAGTTGTCATGGAATATTGCTGTAACTAAGGGATACTTTATCTAATAGTTAGTTGTCATGAGATATTGCCGTAACTAAGGGATACTTTATCTACTAGTTAGTTGTCATGAAATATTGCTGTAACTAAGGGATACTTTATCTACTAGTTAGTTGTCATGAGATATTGCTGTAACTAAGGGATACTTTATCTACTAGTTAGTTGTCATGAAATATTGCTGTAACTGAGGGATACTTTATCTACTAGTTAGCTGTCATGAGATATTGCTGTAACTAAGGGATACTTTATCTACTAGTTAGTTGTCATGAGATATTGCTGTAACTAAGGGATACGTTATCTACTAGTTAGTTGTCATGAAATATTGCTGTAACTAAGGGATACTTTATCTACTAGTTAGTTGTCATGAAATATTGCTGTAACTAAGGGATACTTTATCTACTAGTTAGTTGTCATGAGATATTGCTGTAACTAAGGGATACGTTATCTACTAGTTAGTTGTCATGAAATATTGCTGTAACTAATGGATACTTTATCTACTAGTTAGTTGTCATGAAATATTGCTGTAACTAAGGGATACTTTATCTACTAGTTAGTTGTCATGAAATATTGCTGTAACTAAGGGATACTTTATCTACTAGTTAGTTGTCATGGAATATTGCTATAACTAAGGGATAGGTTATCTACTAGTTAGTTGTCATGGAATATTGCTATAACTAAGGGATACTTTATCTACTAGTTAGTTGTCATGAAATATTGCTGTAACTAAGGGATACTGTATCTACTAGTTAGTTGTCATGAGATATTGCTGTAACTAAGGGATACTTTATCTACTAGTTAGTTGTCATGAGATATTGCTGTAACTAAGGGATACTTTATCTACTAGTTAGTTGTCATGAGATATTGCTGTGACTAAGGGATACTTTATCTACTAGTTAGTTGTCATGAGATATTGCTGTAACTAAGGGATACTGTATCTACTAGTTAGTTGTCATGAAATATTGCTGTAACTAAGGGATAGGTTATCTACTAGTTAGTTGTCATGAAACATTGCTGTAACTAAGGGATACTTTATCTACTAGTTAGTTGTCATGAGATATTGCTGTAACTAAGGGATACTGTATCTACTAGTTAGTTGTCATGAAATATTGCTGTAACTAAGGGATACTTTATGTACTAGTTAGTTGTCATGAAATATTGCTGTAACTAAGGGATACTTTATCTACTAGTTAGTTGTCATGAAACATTGCTGTAACTGAGGGATACTTTATCTACTAGTTAGCTGTCATGAAACATTACTGTAACTAAGGGATAGGTTATCTACTAGTTAGTTGTCATGAAACATTACTGTAACTAAGGGATAGGTTATCTACTAGTTAGTTGTCATGAAACATTGCTGTAACTAAGGGATACTTTATCTACTAGTTAGTTGTCATGAGATATTGCTGTGACTAAGGGATACTTTATCTACTAGTTAGTTGTCATGAAATATTGCTGTAACTAAGGGATACTTTATCTACTAGTTAGTTGTCATGAGATATTGCTGTGACTAAGGGATACTTTATCTACTAGTTAGTTGTCATGAGATATTGCTGTAACTAAGGGATACTTTATCTACTAGTTAGTTGTCATGAGATATTGCTGTAACTAAGGGATACTGTATCTACTAGTTAGTTGTCATGAGATATTGCTGTAACTAAGGGATACTTTATCTACTAGTTAGTTGTCATGAGATATTGCTGTAACTAAGGGATACTTTATCTACTAGTTAGTTGTCATGAGATATTGCTGTAACTAAGGGATACTTTATCTACTAGTTAGTTGTCATGAGATATTGCTGTAACTAAGGGATACTGTATCTACTAGTTAGTTGTCATGAGATATTGCTGTAACTAAGGGATACTTTATCTACTAGTTAGTTGTCATGAAATATTGCTGTAACTAAGGGATACTTTATCTACTAGTTAGTTGTCATGAAACATTGCTGTAACTAAGGGATACTTTATCTACTAGTTAGTTGTCATGAGATATTGCTGTAACTAAGGGATACTTTATCTACTAGTTAGTTGTCATGAAATATTGCTGTAACTGAGGGATACTTTATCTACTAGTTAGTTGTCATGAGATATTGCTGTAACTAAGGGATACTTTATCTACTAGTTAGTTGTCATGAGATATTGCTGTAACTAAGGGATACTTTATCTACTAGTTAGTTGTCATGAGATATTGCTGTAACTAAGGGATACTCTATCTACTAGTTAGTTGTCATGAGATATTGCTGTAACTAAGGGATAGGTTATCTACTAGTTAGTTGTCATGAAACATTGCTGTAACTAAGGGATACATTACCTACTAGTTAGTTGTCATGAGATATTGCTGTGACTAAGGGATACTTTATCTACTAGTTAGTTGTCATGAAATATTGCTGTAACTAAGGGATACTTTATCTACTAGTAAGTTGTCATGAAATATTGCTGTAAATAAGGGATACATTATCTACTAGTTAGTTGTCATGAGATATTGCTGTAACTAAGGGATACTTTATCTACTAGTTAGTTGTCATGAGATATTGCTGTAACTAAGGGATAGGTTATCTACTAGTTAGTTGTCATGAGATATTGCTGTAACTAAGGGATACTTTATCTACTAGTTAGTTGTCTTGAGATATTGCTGTGACTAAGGGATACTCTATCTACTAGTTAGTTGTCATGAGATATTGCTGTGACTAAGGGATACTTTATCTACTAGTTAGTTGTCATGAAATATTGCTGTAACTAAGGGATACTCTATCTACTAGTTAGTTGTCATGAAATATTGCTGTAACTAAGGGATACTCTATCTACTAGTTAGTTGTCATGAGATATTGCTGTGACTAAGGGATACTTTATCTACTAGTTAGTTGTCATGAAATATTGCTGTAACTAAGGGATACTTTATCTACTAGTAAGTTGTCATGAAATATTGCTGTAACTAAGGGATACTTTATCTACTAGTTAGTTGTCATGAGATATTGCTGTAACTATGGGATACTTTATCTACTAGTTAGTTGTCATGAGATATTGCTGTAACTAAGGGATACTTTATCTACTAGTTAGTTGTCATGAGATATTGCTGTAACTAAGGGATACTTTATCTACTAGTTAGTTGTCATGAGATATTGCTGTAACTAAGGGATAGGTTATCTACTAGTTAGTTGTCATGAAATATTGCTGTAACTAAGGGATACTGTATCTACTAGTTAGTTGTCGTGAGATATTGCTGTAACTAAGGGATACTTTATACTAGTTAGTTGTCATGAAATATTGCTGTAACTAAGGGATACTTTATCTACTAGTTAGTTGTCATGAGATATTGCTGTAACTGAGGGATACTTTATCTACTAGTTAGTTGTCATGAAATATTGCTCTAACTAAGGGATAGGTTATCTACTAGTTAGTTGTCATGAAACATTGCTGTAACTAAGGGATACTTTATCTACTAGTTAGTTGTCATGAGATATTGCTGTAACTAAGGGATACGTTATCTACTAGTTAGTTGTCATGAGATATTGCTGTAACTAAGGGATACTTTATCTACTAGTTAGTTGTCGTGAAACATTGCTGTAACTAAGGGATACTTTATCAACTAGTTAGTTGTCATGAAATATTGCTGTAACTAAGGGATACTTTATCTACTAGTTAGTTGTCATGAGATATTGCTGTAACTAAGGGATAGGTTATCTACTAGTTAGTTGTCATGAGATATTGCTGTAACTAAGGGATACTTTATCTACTAGTTAGTTGTCATGAGATATTGCTGTAACTAAGGGATACTTTATCTACTAGTTAGTTGTCATGAGATATTGCTGTAACTAAGGGATACTTTATCTACTAGTTAGTTGTCATGAAACATTGCAGTAACTAAGGGATACTTTATCTACTAGTTAGTTGTCATGAGATATTGCTGTAACTAAGGGATAGGTTATCTACTAGTTAGTTGTCATGAAAACTTGCTGTAACTGAGGGATACTTTATCTACTAGTTAGTTGTCATGAGATATTGCTGTAACTAAGGGATACGTTATCTACTAGTTAGTTGTCATGAGATATTGCTGTAACTAAGGGATACTTTATCTACTAGTTAGTTGTCATGAGATATTGCTGTAACTGAGGGATACTTTATCTACTAGTTAGTTGTCATGAAACATTGCTGTAACTAAGGGATACTTTATCTACTAGTTAGTTGTCATGAAATATTGCTGTAACTAAGGGATACTTTATCTACTAGTTAGTTGTCATGAGATATTGCTGTAACTAAGGGATACTTTATCTACTAGTTAGTTGTCATGAAATATTGCTGTAACTAAGGGATACTTTATCTACTAGTTAGTTGTCATGAGATATTGCTGTAACTAAGGGATAGGTTATCTACTAGTTAGTTGTCATGAAATATTGCTGTAACTGAGGGATACTTTATCTACTAGTTAGTTGTCATGAGATATTGCTGTAACTAAGGGATACGTTATCTACTAGTTAGTTGTCATGAGATATTGCTGTAACTAAGGGATACTTTATCTACTAGTTAGTTGTCATGAGATATTGCTGTAACTAAGGGATACTTTATCTACTAGTTAGTTGTCATGAGATATTGCTGTAACTAAGGGATAGGTTATCTACTAGTTAGTTGTCATGAAATATTGCTGTAACTAAGGGATACTTTATCTACTAGTTAGTTGTCATGAAATATTGCTGTAACTAAGGGATACTTTATCTACTAGTTAGTTGTCATGAAATATCGCTGTAACTAAGGGATACTTTATCTACTAGTTAGTTGTCATGAAATATTGCTGTAACTAAGGGATAGGTTATCTACTAGTTAGTTGTCATGAAATATTGCTGTAACTAAGGGATACTTTATCTACTAGTTAGTTGTCATGAAATATTGCTGTAACTAAGGGATAGGTTATCTACTAGTTAGTTGTCATGAAATATTGCTGTAACTAAGGGATACTTTATCTACTTGTTAGCTGTCATGAAATATTACTGTAACTAAGGGATACTTTATCTACTAGTTAGTTGTCATGAGATATTGCTGTAACTAAGGGATACGTTATCTACTAGTTAGTTGTCATGAGATATTGCTGTAACTAAGGGATACTTTATCTACTAGTTAGTTGTCATGAGATATTGCTGTAACTGAGGGATACTTTATCTACTAGTTAGTTGTCATGAAATATTGCTGTAACTAAGGGATACTTTATCTACTAGTTAGTTGTCATGAGATATTGCTGTAACTAAGGGATAGGTTATCTACTAGTTAGTTGTCATGAGATATTGCTGTAACTAAGGGATACTTTATCTACTAGTTAGTTGTCATGAAATATTGCTGTAACTGAGGGATACTTTATCTACTAGTTAGCTGTCATGAGATATTGCTGTAACTAAGGGATACTTTATCTACTAGTTAGTTGTCATGAGATATTGCTGTAACTAAGGGATACGTTATCTACTAGTTAGTTGTCATGAGATATTGCTGTAACTAAGGGATACGTTATCGACTAGTTAGTTGTCATGAGATATTGCTGTAACTAAGGGATACTTTATCTACTAGTTAGTTGTCATGAAATATTGCTGTAACTAGGGATACTTTATCTACTAGTTAGTTGTCATGAGATATTGCTGTAACTAAGGGATACGTTATCTACTAGTTAGTTGTCATGGAATATTGCTGTAACTAAGGGATACTTTATCTAATAGTTAGTTGTCATGAGATATTGCCGTAACTAAGGGATACTTTATCTACTAGTTAGTTGTCATGAAATATTGCTGTAACTAAGGGATACTTTATCTACTAGTTAGTTGTCATGAGATATTGCTGTAACTAAGGGATACTTTATCTACTAGTTAGTTGTCATGAAATATTGCTGTAACTGAGGGATACTTTATCTACTAGTTAGCTGTCATGAGATATTGCTGTAACTAAGGGATACTTTATCTACTAGTTAGTTGTCATGAGATATTGCTGTAACTAAGGGATACGTTATCTACTAGTTAGTTGTCATGAAATATTGCTGTAACTAAGGGATACTTTATCTACTAGTTAGTTGTCATGAAATATTGCTGTAACTAAGGGATACTTTATCTACTAGTTAGTTGTCATGAGATATTGCTGTAACTAAGGGATACGTTATCTACTAGTTAGTTGTCATGAAATATTGCTGTAACTAATGGATACTTTATCTACTAGTTAGTTGTCATGAAATATTGCTGTAACTAAGGGATACTTTATCTACTAGTTAGTTGTCATGAAATATTGCTGTAACTAAGGGATACTTTATCTACTAGTTAGTTGTCATGGAATATTGCTATAACTAAGGGATAGGTTATCTACTAGTTAGTTGTCATGGAATATTGCTATAACTAAGGGATACTTTATCTACTAGTTAGTTGTCATGAAATATTGCTGTAACTAAGGGATACTGTATCTACTAGTTAGTTGTCATGAGATATTGCTGTAACTAAGGGATACTTTATCTACTAGTTAGTTGTCATGAGATATTGCTGTAACTAAGGGATACTTTATCTACTAGTTAGTTGTCATGAGATATTGCTGTGACTAAGGGATACTTTATCTACTAGTTAGTTGTCATGAGATATTGCTGTAACTAAGGGATACTGTATCTACTAGTTAGTTGTCATGAAATATTGCTGTAACTAAGGGATAGGTTATCTACTAGTTAGTTGTCATGAAACATTGCTGTAACTAAGGGATACTTTATCTACTAGTTAGTTGTCATGAGATATTGCTGTAACTAAGGGATACTGTATCTACTAGTTAGTTGTCATGAAATATTGCTGTAACTAAGGGATACTTTATGTACTAGTTAGTTGTCATGAAATATTGCTGTAACTAAGGGATACTTTATCTACTAGTTAGTTGTCATGAAACATTGCTGTAACTGAGGGATACTTTATCTACTAGTTAGCTGTCATGAAACATTACTGTAACTAAGGGATAGGTTATCTACTAGTTAGTTGTCATGAAACATTACTGTAACTAAGGGATAGGTTATCTACTAGTTAGTTGTCATGAAACATTGCTGTAACTAAGGGATACTTTATCTACTAGTTAGTTGTCATGAGATATTGCTGTGACTAAGGGATACTTTATCTACTAGTTAGTTGTCATGAAATATTGCTGTAACTAAGGGATACTTTATCTACTAGTTAGTTGTCATGAGATATTGCTGTGACTAAGGGATACTTTATCTACTAGTTAGTTGTCATGAGATATTGCTGTAACTAAGGGATACTTTATCTACTAGTTAGTTGTCATGAGATATTGCTGTAACTAAGGGATACTTTATCTACTAGTTAGTTGTCATGAGATATTGCTGTGACTAAGGGATACTTTATCTACTAGTTAGTTGTCATGAAATATTGCTGTAACTAAGGGATACTTTATCTACTAGTTAGTTGTCATGAGATATTGCTGTGACTAAGGGATACTTTATCTACTAGTTAGTTGTCATGAGATATTGCTGTAACTAAGGGATACTTTATCTACTAGTTAGTTGTCATGAGATATTGCTGTAACTAAGGGATACTGTATCTACTGGTTAGTTGTCATGAGATATTGCTGTAACTAAGGGATACTGTATCTACTAGTTAGTTGTCATGAAATATTGCTGTAACTAAGGGATAGGTTATCTACTAGTTAGTTGTCATGAAACATGGCTGTAACTAAGGGATACTTTATCTACTAGTTAGTTGTCATGAGATATTGCTGTAACTAAGGGATACTTTATCTACTAATTAGCTGTCATGAAATATTGCTGTAACTAAGGGATAGGTTATCTACTAGTTAGTTGTCATGAAACATTGCTGTAACTAAGGTATACTGTATCTACTAGTTAGTTGTCATGAAATATTGCTGTAACTAAGGGATAGGTTATCTACTAGTTAGTTGTCATGAAACATTGCTGTAACTAAGGGATACTTTATCTACTAGTTAGTTGTCATGAGATATTGCTGTAACTAAGGGATAGGTTATCTACTAGTTAGTTGTCATGAAATATTGCTGTAACTAAGGGATACTTTATCTACTAGTTAGTTGTCATGAAATATTGCTGTAACTAAGGGATACTTTATCTACTAGTTAGTTGTCATGAAATATTGCTGTAACTAAGGGATACTTTATCTACTAGTTAGTTGTCATGAAATATTGCTGTAACTAAGGGATACTTTATCTACTAGTTAGTTGTCATGAAATATTGCTGTAACTAAGGGATACTTTATCTACTAGTTAGTTGTCATGAGATATTGCTGTAAATAAGGGATACTTTATCTACTAGTTAGTTGTCATGAAATATTGCTATAACTAAGGGATAGGTTATCTACTAGTTAGTTGTCATGAAATATTGCTGTAACTAAGGGATACTTTATCTACTAGTTAGTTGTCATGAAATATTGCTGTAACTAAGGGATACTTTATCTACTAGTTAGTTGTCATGAAATATTGCTGTAACTAAGGGATACTTTATCTACTAGTTAGTTGTCATGAGATATTGCTGTAACTAAGGGATACTTTATCTACTAGTTAGCTGTCATGAAACATTGCTGTAACTAAGGGATACTTTATCTACTAGTTAGTTGTTATGAAATATTGCTGTAACTAAGGGATACTTTATCTACTAGTTAGTTGTCATGAGATATTGCTGTAACTAAGGGATACTTTATCTACTAGTTAATTGTCATGAAATATTGCTGTAACTAAGGGATAGGTTATCTACTAGTTAGTTGTCATGAGATATTGCTGTAACTAAGGGATACTTAATCTACTAGTTAATTGTCATGAAATATTGCTATAACTAAGGGATAGGTTATCTACTAGTTAATTGTCATGAAATATTGCTGTAACTAAGGGATAGGTTATCTACTAGTTAGTTGTCATGAAATATTGCTGTAACTAAGGGATACTTTATCTACTAGTTAGTTGTCATGAAATATTGCTGTAACTAAGGGATACTTTATCTACTAGTTAGTTGTCATGAGATATTGCTGTAACTAAGGGATACTTTATCTACTAGTTAGTTGTCATGAGATATTGCTGTAACTAAGGGATACTCTATCTACTAGTTAGTTGTCATGAGATATTGCTGTAACTAAGGGATACTTTATCTACTAGGTAGTTGTCATGAGATATTGCTGTAACTAAGGGATACTTTATCTACTAGTTAGTTGTCATGAAATATTGCTGTAACTAAGGGATACTCTATCTACTAGTTAGTTGTCATGAGATATTGCTGTAACTAAGGGATACTTTATCTACTAGTTAGTTGTCATGAGATATTGCTGTAACTAAGGGATACTGTATCTACTAGTTAGTTGTCGTGAAATATTGCTGTAACTAAGGGATACCTTATCTACTAGTTAGTTGTCATGAGATATTGCTGTAACTAAGGGATACTTTATCTACCAGTTAGTTGTCATGAGATATTGCTGTAACTAAGGGATACTTTATCTACTAGTTAGTTGTCATGAGATATTGCTGTAACTAAGGGATAGGTTATCTACTAGTTAGTTGTCATGAGATATTGCTGTAACTAAGGGATACTGTATCTACTAGTTAGTTGTCATGAGATATTGCTGTAACTAAGGGATACTTTATCTACTAGTTAGTTGTCATGAGATATTGCTGTAACTAAAGGATACTTTATCTACTAGTTAACTTAGTTGTCATGAGATATTGCTGTAACTAACGGATACTTTATCTACTAGTTGGTTGTCATAAAACATTGCTGTAACTAAAGGATACTTTATCTACTAGTTAGTTGTCATGAGATATTGCTGTAACTAAGGGATAGGTTATCTACTAGTTAGTTGTCATGAGATATTGCTGTAACTAAGGGATACTGTATCTACTAGTTAGTTGTCATGAGATATTGCTGTAACTAAGGGATACTTTATCTACTAGTTAGTTGTCATGAGATATTGCTGTAACTAAAGGATACTTTATCTACTAGTTAACTTAGTTGTCATGAGATATTGCTGTAACTAAGGGATACTTTATCTACTAGTTAGTTGTCATGAAACATTGCTGTAACTAAGGGATACTGTATCTACTAGTTAGTTGTCATGAAATATTGCTGTAACTAAGGGATAGGTTATCTACTAGTTAGTTGTCATGAAACATTGCTGTAACTAAGGGATACTTTATCTACTAGTTAGTTGTCATGAGATATTGCTGTAACTAAGGGATAGGTTATCTACTAGTTAGTTGTCATGAAATATTGCTGTAACTAAGGGATACTTTATCTACTAGTTAGTTGTCATGAAATATTGCTGTAACTAAGGGATACTTTATCTACTAGTTAGTTGTCATGAAATATTGCTGTAACTAAGGGATACTTTATCTACTAGTTAGTTGTCATGAAATATTGCTGTAACTAAGGGATACTTTATCTACTAGTTAGTTGTCATGAAATATTGCTGTAACTAAGGGATACTTTATCTACTAGTTAGTTGTCATGAGATATTGCTGTAAATAAGGGATACTTTATCTACTAGTTAGTTGTCATGAAATATTGCTATAACAAAGGGATAGGTTATCTACTAGTTAGTTGTCATGAAATATTGCTGTAACTAAGGGATACTTTATCTACTAGTTAGTTGTCATGAAATATTGCTGTAACTAAGGGATACTTTATCTACTAGTTAGTTGTCATGAAATATTGCTGTAACTAAGGGATACTTTATCTACTAGTTAGTTGTCATGAGATATTGCTGTAACTAAGGGATACTTTATCTACTAGTTAGCTGTCATGAAACATTGCTGTAACTAAGGGATACTTTATCTACTAGTTAGTTGTCATGAAATATTGCTGTAACTAAGGGATACTTTATCTACTAGTTAGTTGTCATGAGATATTGCTGTAACTAAGGGATACTTTATCTACTAGTTAATTGTCATGAAATATTGCTGTAACTAAGGGATAGGTTATCTACTAGTTAGTTGTCATGAGATATTGCTGTAACTAAGGGATACTTTATCTACTAGTTAATTGTCATGAAATATTGCTATAACTAAGGGATAGGTTATCTACTAGTTAATTGTCATGAAATATTGCTGTAACTAAGGGATAGGTTATCTACTAGTTAGTTGTCATGAAATATTGCTGTAACTAAGGGATACTTTATCTACTAGTTAGTTGTCATGAAATATTGCTGTAACTAAGGGATACTTTATCTACTAGTTAGTTGTCATGAGATATTGCTGTAACTAAGGGATACTTTATCTACTAGTTAGTTGTCATGAGATATTGCTGTAACTAAGGGATACTCTATCTACTAGTTAGTTGTCATGAGATATTGCTGTAACTAAGGGATACTTTATCTACTAGGTAGTTGTCATGAGATATTGCTGTAACTAAGGGATACTTTATCTACTAGTTAGTTGTCATGAAATATTGCTGTAACTAAGGGATACTCTATCTACTAGTTAGTTGTCATGAGATATTGCTGTAACTAAGGGATACTTTATCTACTAGTTAGTTGTCATGAGATATTGCTGTAACTAAGGGATACTGTATCTACTAGTTAGTTGTCGTGAAATATTGCTGTAACTAAGGGATACCTTATCTACTAGTTAGTTGTCATGAGATATTGCTGTAACTAAGGGATACTTTATCTACTAGTTAGTTGTCATGAGATATTGCTGTAACTAAGGGATACTTTATCTACTAGTTAGTTGTCATGAGATATTGCTGTAACTAAGGGATAGGTTATCTACTAGTTAGTTGTCATGAGATATTGCTGTAACTAAGGGATACTGTATCTACTAGTTAGTTGTCATGAGATATTGCTGTAACTAAGGGATACTTTATCTACTAGTTAGTTGTCATGAGATATTGCTGTAACTAAAGGATACTTTATCTACTAGTTAACTTAGTTGTCATGAGATATTGCTGTAACTAACGGATACTTTATCTACTAGTTGGTGGTCATAAAACATTGCTGTAACTAAAGGATACTTTATCTACTAGTTAGTTGTCATGAGATATTGCTGTAACTAAGGGATAGGTTATCTACTAGTTAGTTGTCATGAGATATTGCTGTAACTAAGGGATACTGTATCTACTAGTTAGTTGTCATGAGATATTGCTGTAACTAAGGGATACTTTATCTACTAGTTAGTTGTCATGAGATATTGCTGTAACTAAAGGATACTTTATCTACTAGTTAACTTATTTGTCATGAGATATTGCTGTAACTAAGGGATACTTTATCTACTAGTTAGTTGTCATAAGATATTGCTGTAACTAAGGGATACTTTATCTACTAGTTAGTTGTCATGAGATATTGCTGTAACTAAGGGATACTTTATCTACTAGTTAGTTGTCATGAGATATTGCTGTAACTAAAGGATACTTTATCTACTAGTTAGTTGTCATGAGATATTGCTGTAACTAAGGGATACTTTATCTACTAGTTAGTTGTCATGAGATATTGCTGTAACTAAAGGATACTTTATCTACTAGTTAGTTGTCATGAGATATTGCTGTAACTAAGGGATACTTTATCTACTAGCTAGTTGTCATGAAATATTGCTGTAACTGAGGGATACTATATCTACTAGTTAGTTGTCATGAGATATTGCTGTAACTAAGGGATACTTTATCTACTAGTTAGCTGTCATGAAATATTGCTGTAACTAAGGGATACTTTATCTACTAGTTAGTTGTCATGAAATATTGCTGTAACTAAGGGATACTTTATCTACTAGTTAGTTGTCATGAGATATTGCTGTAACTGAGGGATACTTTATCTACTAGTTAGTTGTCGTGAAACATTGCTGTAACTAAGGGATACTTTATCTACTAGTTAGTTGTCATGAAATATTGCTGTAACTAAGGGATACTTTATCTACTAGTTAGCTGTCATGAAATATTGCTATAACTAAGGGATACTTTATCTACTAGTTAGTTGTCATGAAATATTGCTGTAACTAAGGGATACTCTATCTACTAGTTAGTTGTCATGGAATATTGCTGTGACTAAGGGATACTTTATCTACAAGTTAGTTGTCATGAAATATTGCTGTAACTAAGGGATACGTTATCTACTAGTTAGTTGTCATGAGATATTGCTGTAACTAAGGGATACTTTATCTACTAGTTAGTTGTCATGAAATATTGCTGTAACTAAGGGATACGTTATCTACTAGTTAGTTGTCATGAGACATTGCTGTAACTAAGGGATACTTTATCTACTAGTTAGTTGTCATGAAATATTGCTGTAACTCAGGGATACGTTATCTACTAGTTAGTTGTCATGAAACATTGCTGTAACTAAGGGATACTTTATCTACTAGTTAGTTGTCATGAAATATTGCTGTGACTAAGGGATACTTTATCTACTAGTTAGTTGTCATGAAATATTGCTGTAACTAAGGGATACTTTATCTACTAGTTAGTTGTCATGAGATATTGCTGTAACTAAGGGATACTTTATCTACTAGTTAGTTGTCATGAAATATCGCTGTAACTAAGGGATACTTTATCTACTAGTTAGTTGTCATGAAACATTGCTGTAACTAAGGGATACTTTATCTACTAGTTAGTTGTCATGAGATATTGCTGTAACTAAGGGATACTTTATCTACTAGTTAGTTGTCATGAGATATTGCTGTAACTAAGGGATACTTTATCTACTAGTTAGTTGTCATGAAATATCGCTGTAACTAAGGGATACTTTATCTACTAGTTAGTTGTCATGAAATATTGCTGTAACTAAGGGATACTTTATCTACTAGTTAGTTGTCATGAGATATTGCTGTAACTAAGGGATACTTTATCTACTAGTTAGTTGTCATGAGATATTGCTGTAACTAAGGGATACTGTATCTACTAGTTAGTTGTCATGAGATATTGCTGTAACTAAGGGATACTTTATCTACTAGTTAGTTGTCATGAAATATTGCTGTAACTAAGGGATACTTTATCTACTAGTTAGTTGTCATGAGATATTGCTGTAACTAAGGGATACTGTATCTACTAGTTAGTTGTCGTGAGATATTGCTGTAACTAAGGGATACTTTATCTACTAGTTAGTTGTCATGAAACATTGCTGTAACTAAGGGATACTTTATCTACTAGTTAGTTGTCATGAAATATTGCTGTAACTAAGGGATACTTTATCTACTAGTTAGTTGTCATGAAATATTGCTGTAACTGAGGGATACTTTATCTACTAGTTAGTTGTCATGAGATATTGCTGTAACTAAGGGATACTTTATCTACTAGTTAGTTGTCATGAGATATTGCTGTAACTAAGGGATACTTTATCTACTAGTTAGTTGTCATGAGATATTGCTGTAACTAAGGGATACTCTATCTACTAGTTAGTTGTCATGAGATATTGCTGTAACTAAGGGATAGGTTATCTACTAGTTAGTTGTCATGAAACATTGCTGTAACTAAGGGATACTTTATCTACTAGTTAGTTGTCATGATATATTGCTGTGACTAAGGGATACTTTATCTACCAGTTAGTTGTCATGAAATATTGCTGTAACTAAGGGATAGTTTATCTACTAGTTAGTTGTCATGAAATATTGCTGTAACTAAGGGATACTTTATCTACTAGTTAGTTGTCATGAGATATTGCTGTAACTAAGGGATAGGTTATCTACTAGTTAGTTGTCATGAAATATTGCTGTAAATAAGGGATACTTTATCTACTAGTTAGTTGTCATGAGATATTGCTGTAACTAAGGGATACTCTATCTACTAGTTAGTTGTCATGAGATATTGCTGTAACTAAGGGATACTTTATCTACTAGTTAGTTGTCATGAGATATTGCTGTAACTAAGGGATAGGTTATCTACTAGTTAGTTGTCATGAAATATTGCTGTAAATAAGGGATACTTTATCTACTAGTTAGTTGTCATGAGATATTGCTGTAACTAAGGGATACTCTATCTACTAGTTAGTTGTCATGAGATATTGCTGTAACTAAGGGATAGGTTATCTACTAGTTAGTTGTCATGAAACATTGCTGTAACTAAGGGATACTTTATCTACTAGTTAGTTGTCATGAGATATTGCTGTGACTAAGGGATACTTTATCTACTTGTTAGTTGTCATGAAATATTGCTGTAACTAAGGGATACTTTATCTACTAGTAAGTTGTCATGAAATATTGCTGTAAATAAGGGATACTTTATCTACTAGTTAGTTGTCATGAGATATTGCTGTAACTAAGGGATACTTTATCAACTAGTTAGTTGTCATGAGATATTGCTGTAACTAAGGGATAGGTTATCTACTAGTTAGTTGTCATGAGATATTGCTGTAACTAAGGGATACTTTATCTACTAGTTAGTTGTCTTGAGATATTGCTGTAACTAAGGGATACTTTATCTACTAGTTAGTTGTCATGAAATATTGCTGTAACTCAGGGATACTTTATCTACTAGTAAGTTGTCATGAAATATTGCTGTAACTAAGGGATACTTTATCTACTAGTAAGTTGTCATGAAATATTGCTGTAACTAAGGGATACTTTATCTACTAGTTAGTTGTCATGAGATATTGCTGTAACTAAGGGATACTTTATCTACTAGTTAGTTGTCATGAGATATTGCTGTAACTAAGGGATACTTTATCTACTAGTTAGTTGTCATGAGATATTGCTGTAACTAAGGGATACTTTATCTACTAGTTAGTTGTCATGAGATATTGCTGTAACTAAGGGATAGGTTATCTACTAGTTAGTTGTCATGAAATATTGCTGTAACTAAGGGATACTGTATCTACTAGTTAGTTGTCGTGAGATATTGCTGTAACTAAGGGATACTTTATCTACTAGTTAGTTGTCATGAAATATTGCTGTAACTAAGGGATACTTTATCTACTAGTTAGTTGTCATGAGATATTGCTGTAACTGAGGGATACTTTATCTACTAGTTAGTTGTCATGAAATATTGCTATAACTAAGGGATAGGTTATCTACTAGTTAGTTGTCATGAAACATTGCTGTAACTAAGGGATACTTTATCTACTAGTTAGTTGTCATGAGATATTGCTGTAACTAAGGGATACGTTATCTACTAGTTAGTTGTCATGAGATATTGCTTTAACTAAGGGATACTTTATCTACTAGTTAGTTGTCGTGAAACATTGCTGTAACTAAGGGATACTTTATCAACTAGTTAGTTGTCATGAAATATTGCTGTAACTAAGGGATACTTTATCTACTAGTTAGTTGTCATGAAACATTGCTGTAACTAAGGGATACTTTATCTACTAGTTAGTTGTCATGAGATATTGCTGTAACTAAGGGATAGGTTATCTACTAGTTAGTTGTCATGAAAAATTGCTGTAACTGAGGGATACTTTATCTACTAGTTAGTTGTCATGAGATATTGCTGTAACTAAAGGATACGTTATCTACTAGTTAGTTGTCATGAGATATTGCTGTAACTAAGGGATACTTTATCTACTAGTTAGTTGTCATGAGATATTGCTGTAACTGAGGGATACTTTATCTACTAGTTAATTGTCATGAAACATTGCTGTAACTAAGGGATACTTTATCTACTAGTTAGTTGTCATGAAATATTGCTGTAACTAAGGAATACTTTATCTACTAGTTAGTTGTCATGAGATATTGCTGTAACTAAGGGATACTTTATCTACTAGTTAGTTGTCATGAAATATTGCTGTAACTAAGGGATACCTTATCTACTAGTTAGTTGTCATGAGATATTGCTGTAACTAAGGGATAGGTTATCTACTAGTTAGTTGTCATGAAATATTGCTGTAACTGAGGGATACTTTATCTACTAGTTAGTTGTCATGAGATATTGCTGTAACTAAGGGATACGTTATCTACTAGTTAGTTGTCATGAGATATTGCTGTAACTAAGGGATACTTTATCTACTAGTTAGTTGTCATGAGATATTGCTGTAACTAAGGGATACTTTATCTACTAGTTAGTTGTCATGAGATATTGCTGTAACTAAGGGATAGGTTATCTACTAGTTAGTTGTCATGAAATATTGCTGTAACTAAGGGATACTTTATCTACTAGTTAGTTGTCATGAAATATTGCTGTAACTAAGGGATACTTTATCTACTAGTTAGTTGTCATGAAATATCGCTGTAACTAAGGGATACTTTATCTACTAGTTAGTTGTCATGAAATATTGCTGTAACTAAGGGATAGGTTATCTACTAGTTAGTTGTCATGAAATATTGCTGTAACTAAGGGATACTTTATCTACTAGTTAGTTGTCATGAAATATTGCTGTAACTAAGGGATAGGTTATCTACTAGTTAGTTGTCATGAAATATTGCTCTAACTAAGGGATACTTTATCTACTACTTAGCTGTCATGAAATATTACTGTAACTAAGGGATACTTTATCTACTAGTTAGTTGTCATGAGATATTGCTGTAACTAAGGGATACGTTATCTACTAGTTAGTTGTCATGAGATATTGCTGTAACTAAGGGATACTTTATCTACTAGTTAGTTGTCATGAGATATTGCTGTAACTGAGGGATACTTTATCTACTAGTTAGTTGTCATGAAACATTGCTGTAACTAAGGGATACTTTATCTACTAGTTAGTTGTCATGAGATATTGCTGTAACTAAGGGATACTGTATCTACTACTTAGTTGTCGTGAAATATTGCTGTAACTAAGGGATACTTTATCTACTAGTTAGTTGTCATGAGATATTGCTGTAACTAAGGGATACTTTATCTACTAGTTAGTTGTCATGAGATATTGCTGTAACTAAAGGATACTTTATCTACTAGTTAGTTGTCATGAGATATTGCTGTAACTAAGGGATACTTTATCTACTAGTTAGTTGTCATGAGATATTGCTGTAACTAAAGGATACTTTATCTACTAGTTAGTTGTCATGAGATATTGCTGTAACTAAGGGATACTTTATCTACTAGTTAGTTGTCATGAAATATTGCTGTAACTGAGGGATACTATATCTACTAGTTAGTTGTCATGAGATATTGCTGTAACTAAGGGATACTTTATCTACTAGTTAGCTGTCATGAAATATTGCTGTAACTAAGGGATACTTTATCTACTAGTTAGTTGTCATGAAATATTGCTGTAACTAAGGGATACTTTATCTACTAGTTAGTTGTCATGAGATATTGCTGTAACTGAGGGAAACTTTATCTACTAGTTAGTTGTCGTGAAACATTGCTGTAACTAAGGGATACTTTATCTACTAGTTAGTTGTCATGAAATATTGCTGTAACTGAGGGATACTTTATCTACTAGTTAGTTGTCATGAAATATTGCTATAACTAAGGGATAGGTTATCTACTAGTTTGTTGTCATGAAATATTGCTGTAACTAAGGGATACTTTATCTACTAGTTAGTTGTCATGAGATATTGCTATAACTAAGGGATACTTTATCTACTAGTTAGTTGTCATGAAATATTACTGTAACTAAGGGATACTTTATCTACTAGTTAGTTGTCATGAAATATTGCTGTAACTAAGGGATACTTTATCTACTAGTTAGTTGTCATGAAACATTGCTGTAACTAAGGGATACTTTATCTACTAGTTAGTTGTCATGAGATATTGCTGTAACTAAGGGATACTTTATCTACTAGTTAGTTGTCATGAAACATTGCTGTAACTAAGGGATACTTTATCTACTAGTTAGTTGTCATGAAATATTGCTGTGACTAAGGGATACTTTATCTACTAGTTAGTTGTCATGAAATATTGCTGTAACTAAGGGATACTTTATCTACTAGTTAGTTGTCATGAGATATTGCTGTAACTAATGGATACTTTATCTACTAGGTAGTTGTCATGAGATATTGCTGTAACTAAGGGATACTGTATCTACTAGTTAGTTGTCATGAGATATTGCTGTAACTAAGGGATAGGTTATCTACTAGTTAGTTGTCATGAAACATTGCTGTAACTAAGGGATACTTTATCTACTAGTTAGTTGTCATGAGATATTGCTGTAACTAAGGGATACTTTATCTACTAGTTAGTTGTCATGAGATATTGCTGTAACTAAGGGATACTTTATCTACTAGTTAGTTGTCATGAGATATTGCTGTAACTAAGGGATAGGTTATCTACTAGTTAGTTGTCATGAAATATTGCTGTAACTAAGGGATACTGTATCTACTAGTTAGTTGTCGTGAGATATTGCTGTAACTAAGGGATACTTTATCTACTAGTTAGTTGTCATGAGATATTGCTGTAACTAAGGGATACTTTATCTACTAGTTAGTTGTCATGAGATATTGCTGTAACTAAGGGATAGGTTATCTACTAGTTAGTTGTCATGAGATATTGCTGTAACTAAGGGATACTTTATCTACTAGTTAGTTGTCATGAAATATTGCTGTAACTGAGGGATACTTTATATACTAGTTAGCTGTCATGAGATATTGCTGTAACTAAGGGATACTTTATCTACTAGTTAGTTGTCATGAGATATTGCTGTAACTAAGGGATACGTTATCTACTAGTTAGTTGTCATGAGATATTGCTGTAACTAAGGGATACGTTATCTACTAGTTAGTTGTCATGAGATATTGCTGTAACTAAGGGATACTTTATCTACTAGTTAGTTGTCATGAAATATTGCTGTAACTAGGGATACTTTATCTACTAGTTAGTTGTCATGAGATATTGCTGTAACTAAGGGATACGTTATCTACTAGTTAGTTGTCATGGAATATTGCTGTAACTAAGGGGTACTTTATCTACTAGTTAGTTGTCATGAGATATTGCTGTAACTAAGGGATACTTTATCTACTAGTTAGTTGTCATGAAATATTGCTGTAACTAAGTGATACTTTATCTACTAGTTAGTTGTCATGAGATATTGCTGTAACTAAGGGATACTTTATCTACTAGTTAGTTGTCATGAAATATTGCTGTAACTGAGGGATACTTTATCTGCTAGTTAGCTGTCATGAGATATTGCTGTAACTAAGGGATACTTTATCTACTAGTTAGTTGTCATGAGATATTGCTGTAACTAAGGGATACTTTATCTACTAGTTAGTTGTCATGAAATATTGCTGTAACTAAGGGATACTTTATCTACTAGTTAGTTGTCATGAAATATTGCTGTAACTATAGGATACTTTATCTACTAGTTAGTTGTCATGAGATATTGCTGTAACTAAGGGATACTTTATCTACTAGTTAGTTGTCATGAAATATTGCTGTAACTAAGGGATACTTTATCTACTAGTTAGTTGTCATGAGATATTGCTGTAACTAAGGGATACATTATCTACTAGTTAGTTGTCATGAAATATTGCTGTAACTAAGGGATACTTTATCTACTAGTTAGTTGTCATGAAATATTGCTGTAACTAAGGGATACTTTATCTACTAGTTAGTTGTCATGAAATATTGCTGTAACTAAGGGATACTTTATCTACTAGTTAGTTGTCATGAAACATTGCTGTAACTAAGGGATACTTTATCTACTAGTTAGTTGTCATGAAACATTGCTGTAACTAAGGGATACTTTATCTACTAGTTAGTTGTCATGAAACATTGCTGTAACTAAGGGATACTTTATCTACTAGTTAGTTGTCATGAAATATTGCTGTAACTAAGGGATACTGTATCTACTAGTTAGTTGTCATGAAACATTGCTGTAACTAAGGGATACTTTATCTACTAGTTAGTTGTCATGAGATATTGCTGTAACTAACGGATACTGTATCTACTAGTTAGTTGTCATGAAATATTGCTATAACTAAGGGATACTTTATCTACTAGTTAGTTGTCATGGAATATTGCTATAACTAAGGGATACTTTATCTACTAGTTAGTTGTCATGAAATATTGCTGTAACTAAGGGATACTGTATCTACTAGTTAGTTGTCATGAGATATTGCTGTAACTAAGGGATACTGTATCTACTAGTTAGTTGTCATGAAATATTGCTGTAACTAAGGGATACTTTATCTACTAGTTAGTTGTCATGAGATATTGCTGTAACTAAGGGATACTTTATCTACTAGTTAGTTGTCATGAGATATTGCTGTGACTAAGGGATACTTTATCTACTAGTTAGTTGTCATGAGATATTGCTGTAACTAAGGGATACTGTATCTACTAGTTAGTTGTCATGAAATATTGCTGTAACTAAGGGATAGGTTATCTACTAGTTAGTTGTCATGAAACATTGCTGTAACTAAGGGATACTTTATCTACTAGTTAGTTGTCATGAGATATTGCTGTAACTAAGGGATACTGTATCTACTAGTTAGTTGTCATGAAATATTGCTGTAACTAAGGGATACTTTATCTACTAGTTAGTTGTCATGAGATATTGCTGTAACTAAGGGATACTTTATCTACTAGTTAGTTGTCATGAGATATTGCTGTGACTAAGGGATACTTTATCTACTAGTTAGTTGTCATGAGATATTGCTGTAACTAAGGGATACTGTATCTACTAGTTAGTTGTCATGAAATATTGCTGTAACTAAGGGATAGGTTATCTACTAGTTAGTTGTCATGAAACATTGCTGTAACTAAGGGATACTTTATCTACTAGTTAGTTGTCATGAGATACTGCTGTAACTAAGGGATACTGTATCTACTAGTTAGTTGTCATGAAATATTGCTGTAACTAAGGGATAGGTTATCTACTAGTTAGTTGTCATGAAACATTGCTGTAACTAAGGGATACTTTATCTACTAGTTAGTTGTCATGAGATATTGCTGTAACTAAGGGATACTTTATCTACTAGTTAGTTGTCATGAGATATTGCTGTGACTAAGGGATACTTTATCTACTAGTTAGTTGTCATGAGATATTGCTGTAACTAAGGGATACTTTATCTACTAGTTAGTTGTCATGAGATATTGCTGTAACTAAGGGATACTTTATCTACTAGTTAGTTGTCATGAGATGTTGCTGTAACTAAGGGATACTGTATCTACTAGTTAGTTGTCATGAAATATTGCTGTAACTCAGGGATAGGTTATCTACTAGTTAGTTGTCATGAAACATTGCTGTAACTAAGGGATACTTTATCTACTAGTTAGTTGTCATGAGATATTGCTGTAACTAAGGGATACTTTATCTACTAATTAGCTGTCATGAAATATTGCTGTAACTAAGGGATAGGTTATCTACTAGTTAGTTGTCATGAAACATTGCTGTAACTAAGGGATACTGTATCTACTAGTTAGTTGTCATGAAATATTGCTGTAACTAAGGGATAGGTTATCTACTAGTTAGTTGTCATGAAACATTGCTGTAACTAAGGGATACTTTATCTACTAGTTAGTTGTCATGAGATATTGCTGTAACTAAGGGATACTTTATCTACTAGTTAGTTGTCATGAGATATTGCTGTAACTGAGGGATAGGTTATCTACTAGTTAGTTGTCATGAAATATTGCTGTAACTAAGGGATACTTTATCTAATAGTTAGTTGTCATGAAATATTGCTGTAACTAAGGGATAGGTTATCTACTAGTTAGTTGTCATGAAATATTGCTGTAACTAAGGGATACTTTATCTACTAGTTAGTTGTCATGAAATATTGCTGTAACTAAGGGATACTTTATCTACTAGTTAGTTGTCATGAGATATTGCTGTAACTTAGGGATAGGTTATCTACTAGTTAGTTGTCATGAAATATTGCTGTAACTAAGGGATAGGTTATCTACTAGTTAGTTGTCATGAAACATTGCTGTAACTAAGGGATACTGTATCTACTAGTTAGTTGTCATGAAATATTGCTGTAACTAAGGGATAGGTTATCTACTAGTTAGTTGTCATGAAACATTGCTGTAACTAAGGGATACTTTATCTACTAGTTAGTTGTCATGAAATGTTGCTGTAACTAAGGGATACTTTATCTACTAGTTAGTTGTCATGAAATATTGCTGTAACTAAGGGATACTTTATCTACTAGTTAGTTGTCATGAAACATTCCTGTAACTAAGGGATACTTTATCTACTAGTTAGTTGTCATGAGATATTGCTATAACTAAGGGATACTTTATCTACTAGTTAGTTGTCATGAGATATTGCTGTAACTGAGGGATAGGTTATCTACTAGTTAGTTGTCATGAGATATTGCTGTAACTAAGGGATACGTTATCTACTAGTTAGTTGTCATGAGATATTGCTGTAACTAAGGGATACGTTATCTACTAGTTAGTTGTCATGAGATATTGCTGTAACTAAGGGATACTTTATCTACTAATTAGCTGTCATGAAATATTGCTATAACTAAGGGATACTTTATCTACTAGTTAGTTGTCATGAGATATTGCTGTAACTGAGGGATAGGTTATCTACTAGTTAGTTGTCATGAAACATTGCTGTAACTAAGGGATACTTTATCTACTAGTTAGTTGTCATGAGATATTGCTGTAACTAAGGGATACGTTATCTACTAGTTAGTTGTCATGAAATATTGCTGTAACTGAGGGATACTTTATCTACTAGTTAGTTGTCATGAGATATTGCTGTAACTAAGGGATACGTTATCTACTAGTTAGTTGTCATGAGATATTGCTGTAACTAAGGGATACTTTATCTACTAGTTAGTTGTCATGAGATATTGCTGTAACTGAGGGATACTTTATCTACTAGTTAGTTGTCATGAAACATTGCTGTAACTAAGGGATACTTTATCTACTAGTTAGTTGTCATGAAATATTGCTGTAACTAAGGGATACTTTATCTACTAGTTAGTTGTCATGAAATATTGCTGTAACTAAGGGATACTTTATCTACTAGTTAGTTGTCATGAGATATTGCTGTAACTAAGGGATACTTTATCTACTAGTTAGTTGTCATGAAATATTGCTATAACTAAGGGATACTTTATCTACTAGTTAGTTGTCATGAGATATTGCTGTAACTAAGGGATACTTTATCTACTAGTTAGTTGTCATGAAATATTGCTGTAACTAAGGGATACTTTATCTACTAGTTAGTTGTCATGAGATATTGCTGTAACTAAGGGATAGGTTATCTACTAGTTAGTTGTCATGAAATATTGCTGTAACTAAGGGATACTTTATCTACTAGTTAGTTGTCATGAAATATTGCTGTAACTAAGGGATACTTTATCTACTAGTTAGTTGTCATGAAACATTGCTGTAACTAAGGGATACTTTATCTACTAGTTAGTTATCATGAAATATTGCTATAACTAAGGGATACTTTATCTACTAGTTAGTTGTCATGTAATATTGCTGTAACTAAGGGATAGGTTATCTACTAGTTAGTTGTCATGAAATATTGCTGTAACTAAGGGATACTTTATCTACTAGTTAGTTGTCGTGAAATATTGCTGTAACTAAGGGATACTTTATCTACTAGTTAGCTGTCATGAAATATTACTGTAACTAAGGGATACTTTATCTACTAGTTAGTTGTCATGAAATATTGCTGTAACTAAGGGATACTTTATCTACTAGTTAGTTGTCATGAAATATTGCTGTAACTAAGGGATACTTTATCTACTAGTTAGCTGTCATGAAATATTACTGTAACTAAGGGATACTTTATCTACTAGTTAGTTGTCATGAAATATTGCTGTAACTAAGGGATACTTTATCTACTAGTTAGTTGTCATGAAATATTGCTGTAACTAAGGGATACTTTATCTACTAGTTAGCTGTCATGAAATATTACTGTAACTAAGGGATACTTTATCTACTAGTTAGTTGTAATGAGATATTGCTGTAACTAAGGGATACGTTATCTACTAGTTAGTTGTCATGAGATATTGCTGTAACTAAGGGATACTTTATCTACTAGTTAGTTGTCATGAGATATTGCTGTAACTAAGGGATACTTTATCTACTAGTTAGTTGTCATGAGATATTGCTGTAACTAAGGGATACTTTATCTACTAGTTAGTTGTCATGAGATATTGCTGTAACTGAGGGATACTTTATCTACTAGTTAGTTGTCATGAAACATTGCTGTAACTGAGGGATACTTTATCTACTAGTTAGTTGTCATGAAACATTGCTGTAACTAAGGGATACTTTATCTACTAGTTAGTTGTCATGAAATATTGCTGTAACTAAGGGATACTTTATCTACTAGTTAGTTGTCATGAGATATTGCTGTAACTAAGGGATACTCTATCTACTAGTTAGTTGTCATGAGATATTGCTGTAACTAAGGGATACTTTATCTACTAGGTAGTTGTCATGAGATATTGCTGTAACTAAGGGATACTTTATCTACTAGTTAGTTGTCATGAAATATTGCTGTAACTAAGGGATACTCTATCTACTAGTTAGTTGTCATGAGATATTGCTGTAACTAAGGGATACTTTATCTACTAGTTAGTTGTCATGAGATATTGCTGTAACTAAGGGATACTGTATCTACTAGTTAGTTGTCGTGAAATATTGCTGTAACTAAGGGATACTTTATCTACTAGTTAGTTGTCATGAGATATTGCTGTAACTAAGGGATACTTTATCTACTAGTTAGTTGTCATGAGATATTGCTGTAACTAAGGGATACTTTATCTACTAGTTAGTTGTCATGAGATATTGCTGTAACTAAGGGATAGGTTATCTACTAGTTAGTTGTCATGAGATATTGCTGTAACTAAGGGATACTGTATCTACTAGTTAGTTGTCATGAGATATTGCTGTAACTAAGGGATACTTTATCTACTAGTTAGTTGTCATGAGATATTGCTGTAACTAAAGGATACTTTATCTACTAGTTAACTTAGTTGTCATGAGATATTGCTGTAACTAACGGATACTTTATCTACTAGTTGGTTGTCATAAAACATTGCTGTAACTAAAGGATACTTTATCTACTAGTTAGTTGTCATGAGATATTGCTGTAACTAAGGGATAGGTTATCTACTAGTTAGTTGTCATGAGATATTGCTGTAACTAAGGGATACTGTATCTACTAGTTAGTTGTCATGAGATATTGCTGTAACTAAGGGATACTTTATCTACTAGTTAGTTGTCATGAGATATTGCTGTAACTAAAGGATACTTTATCTACTAGTTAACTTAGTTGTCATGAGATATTGCTGTAACTAAGGGATACTTTATCTACTAGTTAGTTGTCATGAGATATTGCTGTAACTAAAGGATACTTTATCTACTAGTTAGTTGTCATGAGATATTGCTGTAACTGAGGGATACTTTATCTACTAGTTAGTTGTCATGAGATATTGCTGTAACTAAGGGATACTTTATCTACTAGTTAGTTGTCATGAGATATTGCTGTAACTAAAGGATACTTTATCTACTAGTTAACTTAGTTGTCATGAGATATTGCTGTAACTAAGGGATATTTTATCTACTAGTTAGTTGTCATGAGATATTGCTGTAACTAAGGGATACTTTATCTACTAGTTAGTTGTCATGAAACATTGCTGTAACTAAGGGATACTTTATCTACTAGTTAGTTGTCATGAGATATTGCTGTAACTAAGGGATACTTTATCTACTAGTTAGTTGTCATGAAATATTGCTGTAACTAAGGGATACGTTATCTACTAGTTAGTTGTCATGAGATATTGCTGTAACTAAGGGATACTTTATCTACTAGTTAGTTGTCATGAAATATTGCTGTAACTAAGGGATACTTTATCTACTAGTTAGTTGTCATGAAATATTGCTGTAACTAAGGGATACTCTATCTACTAGTTAGTTGTCATGGCATATTGCTGTGACTAAGGGATACTTTATCTACTAGTTAGTTGTCATGAAATATTGCTGTAACTAAGGGATACGTTATCTACTAGTTAGTTGTCATGAGATATTGCTGTAACTAAGGGATACTTTATCTACTAGTTAGTTGTCATGAAATATTGCTGTAACTAAGGGATACGTTATCTACTAGTTAGTTGTCATGAGACATTGCTGTAACTAAGGGATACTTTATCTACTAGTTAGTTGTCATGAAATATTGCTGTAACTCAGGGATACGTTATCTACTAGTTAATTGTCATGAAACATTGCTGTAACTAAGGGATACTTTATCTACTAGTTAGTTGTCATGAAATATTGCTGTGACTAAGGGATACTTTATCTACTAGTTAGTTGTCATGAAATATTGCTGTAACTAAGGGATACTTTATCTACTAGTTAGTTGTCATGAGATATTGCTGTAACTAAGGGATACTTTATCTACTAGTTAGTTGTCATGAAATATCGCTGTAACTAAGGGATACTTTATCTACTAGTTAGTTGTCATGAAACATTGCTGTAACTAAGGGATACTTTATCTACTAGTTAGTTGTCATGAGATATTGCTGTAACTAAGGGATACTTTATCTACTAGTTAGTTGTCATGAGATATTGCTGTAACTAAGGGATACTTTATCTACTAGTTAGTTGTCATGAAATATCGCTGTAACTAAGGGATACTTTATCTACTAGTTAGTTGTCATGAAATATTGCTGTAACTAAGGGATACTTTATCTACTAGTTAGTTGTCATGAGATATTGCTGTAACTAAGGGATACTTTATCTACTAGTTAGTTGTCATGAGATATTGCTGTAACTAAGGGATACTGTATCTACTAGTTAGTTGTCATGAGATATTGCTGTAACTAAGGGATACTTTATCTACTAGTTAGTTGTCATGATATATTGCTGTAACTAAGGGATACTTTATCTACTAGTTAGTTGTCATGAGATATTGCTGTAACTAAGGGATACTTTATCTACTAGTAAGTTGTCATGAAATATTGCTGTAACTAAGGGATACTTTATCTACTAGTTAGTTGTCATGAAATATTGCTGTAACTAAGGGATACTTTATCTACTAGTTAGTTGTCATGAAATATTGCTGTAAGTAAGGGATACTTTATCTACTAGTTAGTTGTCATGAGATATTGCTGTAACTAAGGGATACTTTATCTACTAGTTAGTTGTCATGAAATATTGCTGTAACTAAGGGATACTTTATCTACTAGTTAGTTGTCATGAGATATTGCTGTAACTAAGGGATACATTATCTACTAGTTAGTTGTCATGAGATATTGCTGTAACTAAGGGATACTGTATCTACTAGTTAGTTGTCATGAGATATTGCTGTAACTAAGGGATACTTTATCTACTAGTTAGTTGTCATGAAATATTGCTGTAACTAAGGGATACTTTATCTACTAGTTAGTTGTCATGAGATATTGCTGTAACTAAGGGATACTTTATCTACTAGTTAGTTGTCATGAGATATTGCTGTAACTAAGGGATACTTTATCTACTAGTTAGTTGTCATGAAACATTGCTGTAACTAAGGGATACTTTATCTACTAGTTAGTTGTCATGAAATATTGCTGTAACTAAGGGATACTTTATCTACTAGTTAGTTGTCATGAAATATTGCTGTAACTGAGGGATACTTTATCTACTAGTTAGTTGTCATGAGATATTGCTGTAACTAAGGGATACTTTATCTACTAGTTAGTTGTCATGAGATATTGCTGTAACTAAGGGATACTTTATCTACTAGTTAGTTGTCATGAGATATTGCTGTAACTAAGGGATACTCTATCTACTAGTTAGTTGTCATGAGATATTGCTGTAACTAAGGGATAGGTTATCTACTAGTTAGTTGTCATGAAGCATTGCTGTAACTAAGGGATACTTTATCTACTAGTTAGTTGTCATGAGATATTGCTGTGACTAAGGGATACTTTATCTACTAGTTAGTTGTCATGAAATATTGCTGTAACTAAGGGATACTTTATCTACTAGTTAGTTGTCATGAAATATTGCTGTAACTAAGGGATACTTTATCTACTAGTTAGTTGTCATGAGATATTGCTGTAACTAAGGGATAGGTTATCTACTAGTTTGTTGTCATGAGATATTGCTGTAACTAAGGGATACTTTATCTACTAGTTAGTTGTCATGAAATATTGCTGTAACTGAGGGATACTTTATCTACTAGTTAGTTGTCGTGAAATATTGCTGTAACTAAGGGATACTTTATCTACTAGTTAGTTGTCGTGAAATATTGCTGTAACTAAGGGATACTTTATCTACTAGTTAGCTGTCATGAAATATTACTGTAACTAAGGGATACTTTATCTACTAGTTAGTTGTCATGAAATATTGCTGTAACTAAGGGATACTTTATCTACTAGTTAGTTGTCATGAAATATTGCTGTAACTAAGGGATACTTTATCTACTAGTTAGCTGTCATGAAATATTACTGTAACTAAGGGATACTTTATCTACTAGTTAGTTGTCATGAAATATTGCTGTAACTAAGGGATACTTTATCTACTAGTTAGTTGTCATGAAATATTGCTGTAACTAAGGGATACTTTATCTACTAGTTAGCTGTCATGAAATATTACTGTAACTAAGGGATACTTTATCTACTAGTTAGTTGTAATGAGATATTGCTGTAACTAAGGGATACGTTATCTACTAGTTAGTTGTCATGAGATATTGCTGTAACTAAGGGATACTTTATCTACTAGTTAGTTGTCATGAGATATTGCTGTAACTAAGGGATACTTTATCTACTAGTTAGTTGTCATGAGATATTGCTGTAACTAAGGGATACTTTATCTACTAGTTAGTTGTCATGAGATATTGCTGTAACTGAGGGATACTTTATCTACTAGTTAGTTGTCATGAAACATTGCTGTAACTGAGGGATACTTTATCTACTAGTTAGTTGTCATGAAACATTGCTGTAACTAAGGGATACTTTATCTACTAGTTAGTTGTCATGAAATATTGCTGTAACTAAGGGATACTTTATCTACTAGTTAGTTGTCATGAGATATTGCTGTAACTAAGGGATACTCTATCTACTAGTTAGTTGTCATGAGATATTGCTGTAACTAAGGGATACTTTATCTACTAGGTAGTTGTCATGAGATATTGCTGTAACTAAGGGATACTTTATCTACTAGTTAGTTGTCATGAAATATTGCTGTAACTAAGGGATACTCTATCTACTAGTTAGTTGTCATGAGATATTGCTGTAACTAAGGGATACTTTATCTACTAGTTAGTTGTCATGAGATATTGCTGTAACTAAGGGATACTGTATCTACTAGTTAGTTGTCGTGAAATATTGCTGTAACTAAGGGATACTTTATCTACTAGTTAGTTGTCATGAGATATTGCTGTAACTAAGGGATACTTTATCTACTAGTTAGTTGTCATGAGATATTGCTGTAACTAAGGGATACTTTATCTACTAGTTAGTTGTCATGAGATATTGCTGTAACTAAGGGATAGGTTATCTACTAGTTAGTTGTCATGAGATATTGCTGTAACTAAGGGATACTGTATCTACTAGTTAGTTGTCATGAGATATTGCTGTAACTAAGGGATACTTTATCTACTAGTTAGTTGTCATGAGATATTGCTGTAACTAAAGGATACTTTATCTACTAGTTAACTTAGTTGTCATGAGATATTGCTGTAACTAACGGATACTTTATCTACTAGTTGGTTGTCATAAAACATTGCTGTAACTAAAGGATACTTTATCTACTAGTTAGTTGTCATGAGATATTGCTGTAACTAAGGGATAGGTTATCTACTAGTTAGTTGTCATGAGATATTGCTGTAACTAAGGGATACTGTATCTACTAGTTAGTTGTCATGAGATATTGCTGTAACTAAGGGATACTTTATCTACTAGTTAGTTGTCATGAGATATTGCTGTAACTAAAGGATACTTTATCTACTAGTTAACTTAGTTGTCATGAGATATTGCTGTAACTAAGGGATACTTTATCTACTAGTTAGTTGTCATGAGATATTGCTGTAACTAAAGGATACTTTATCTACTAGTTAGTTGTCATGAGATATTGCTGTAACTGAGGGATACTTTATCTACTAGTTAGTTGTCATGAGATATTGCTGTAACTAAGGGATACTTTATCTACTAGTTAGTTGTCATGAGATATTGCTGTAACTAAAGGATACTTTATCTACTAGTTAACTTAGTTGTCATGAGATATTGCTGTAACTAAGGGATATTTTATCTACTAGTTAGTTGTCATGAGATATTGCTGTAACTAAGGGATACTTTATCTACTAGTTAGTTGTCATGAAACATTGCTGTAACTAAGGGATACTTTATCTACTAGTTAGTTGTCATGAAATATTGCTGTAACTAAGGGATACGTTATCTACTAGTTAGTTGTCATGAGATATTGCTGTAACTAAGGGATACTTTATCTACTAGTTAGTTGTCATGAAATATTGCTGTAACTAAGGGATACTTTATCTACTAGTTAGTTGTCATGAAATATTGCTGTAACTAAGGGATACTCTATCTACTAGTTAGTTGTCATGGCATATTGCTGTGACTAAGGGATACTTTATCTACTAGTTAGTTGTCATGAAATATTGCTGTAACTAAGGGATACGTTATCTACTAGTTAGTTGTCATGAGATATTGCTGTAACTAAGGGATACTTTATCTACTAGTTAGTTGTCATGAAATATTGCTGTAACTAAGGGATACGTTATCTACTAGTTAGTTGTCATGAGACATTGCTGTAACTAAGGGATACTTTATCTACTAGTTAGTTGTCATGAAATATTGCTGTAACTCAGGGATACGTTATCTACTAGTTAATTGTCATGAAACATTGCTGTAACTAAGGGATACTTTATCTACTAGTTAGTTGTCATGAAATATTGCTGTGACTAAGGGATACTTTATCTACTAGTTAGTTGTCATGAAATATTGCTGTAACTAAGGGATACTTTATCTACTAGTTAGTTGTCATGAGATATTGCTGTAACTAAGGGATACTTTATCTACTAGTTAGTTGTCATGAAATATCGCTGTAACTAAGGGATACTTTATCTACTAGTTAGTTGTCATGAAACATTGCTGTAACTAAGGGATACTTTATCTACTAGTTAGTTGTCATGAGATATTGCTGTAACTAAGGGATACTTTATCTACTAGTTAGTTGTCATGAGATATTGCTGTAACTAAGGGATACTTTATCTACTAGTTAGTTGTCATGAAATATCGCTGTAACTAAGGGATACTTTATCTACTAGTTAGTTGTCATGAAATATTGCTGTAACTAAGGGATACTTTATCTACTAGTTAGTTGTCATGAGATATTGCTGTAACTAAGGGATACTTTATCTACTAGTTAGTTGTCATGAGATATTGCTGTAACTAAGGGATACTGTATCTACTAGTTAGTTGTCATGAGATATTGCTGTAACTAAGGGATACTTTATCTACTAGTTAGTTGTCATGATATATTGCTGTAACTAAGGGATACTTTATCTACTAGTTAGTTGTCATGAGATATTGCTGTAACTAAGGGATACTTTATCTACTAGTAAGTTGTCATGAAATATTGCTGTAACTAAGGGATACTTTATCTACTAGTTAGTTGTCATGAAATATTGCTGTAACTAAGGGATACTTTATCTACTAGTTAGTTGTCATGAAATATTGCTGTAAGTAAGGGATACTTTATCTACTAGTTAGTTGTCATGAGATATTGCTGTAACTAAGGGATACTTTATCTACTAGTTAGTTGTCATGAAATATTGCTGTAACTAAGGGATACTTTATCTACTAGTTAGTTGTCATGAGATATTGCTGTAACTAAGGGATACATTATCTACTAGTTAGTTGTCATGAGATATTGCTGTAACTAAGGGATACTGTATCTACTAGTTAGTTGTCATGAGATATTGCTGTAACTAAGGGATACTTTATCTACTAGTTAGTTGTCATGAAATATTGCTGTAACTAAGGGATACTTTATCTACTAGTTAGTTGTCATGAGATATTGCTGTAACTAAGGGATACTTTATCTACTAGTTAGTTGTCATGAGATATTGCTGTAACTAAGGGATACTTTATCTACTAGTTAGTTGTCATGAAACATTGCTGTAACTAAGGGATACTTTATCTACTAGTTAGTTGTCATGAAATATTGCTGTAACTAAGGGATACTTTATCTACTAGTTAGTTGTCATGAAATATTGCTGTAACTGAGGGATACTTTATCTACTAGTTAGTTGTCATGAGATATTGCTGTAACTAAGGGATACTTTATCTACTAGTTAGTTGTCATGAGATATTGCTGTAACTAAGGGATACTTTATCTACTAGTTAGTTGTCATGAGATATTGCTGTAACTAAGGGATACTCTATCTACTAGTTAGTTGTCATGAGATATTGCTGTAACTAAGGGATAGGTTATCTACTAGTTAGTTGTCATGAAGCATTGCTGTAACTAAGGGATACTTTATCTACTAGTTAGTTGTCATGAGATATTGCTGTGACTAAGGGATACTTTATCTACTAGTTAGTTGTCATGAAATATTGCTGTAACTAAGGGATACTTTATCTACTAGTTAGTTGTCATGAAATATTGCTGTAACTAAGGGATACTTTATCTACTAGTTAGTTGTCATGAGATATTGCTGTAACTAAGGGATAGGTTATCTACTAGTTTGTTGTCATGAGATATTGCTGTAACTAAGGGATACTTTATCTACTAGTTAGTTGTCATGAAATATTGCTGTAACTGAGGGATACTTTATCTACTAGTTAGTTGTCATGAAATATTGCTGTAAATAAGGGATACTTTATCTACTAGTTAGTTGTCATGAGATATTGCTGTAACTAAGGGATACTCTATCTACTAGTTAGTTGTCATGAGATATTGCTGTAACTAAGGGATAGGTTATCTACTAGTTAGTTGTCATGAAACATTGCTGTAACTAAGGGATACTTTATCTACTAGTTAGTTGTCATGAGATATTGCTGTGACTAAGGGATACTTTATCTACTAGTTAGTTGTCATGAAATATTGCTGTAACTAAGGGATACTTTATCTACTAGTAAGTTGTCATGAAATATTGCTGTAAATAAGGGATACTTTATCTACTAGTTAGTTGTCATGAGATATTGCTGTAACTAAGGGATACTTTATCTACTAGTTAGTTGTCATGAGATATTGCTGTAACTAAGGGATAGGTTATCTACTAGTTAGTTGTCATGAGATATTGCTGTAACTAAGGGATACTTTATCTACTAGTTAGTTGTCTTGAGATATTGCTGTAACTAAGGGATACTTTATCTACTAGTTAGTTGTCATGAAATATTGCTGTAACTCAGGGATACTTTATCTACTAGTTAGTTGTCATGAAATATTGCTGTAACTAAGGGATAGGTTATCTACTAGTTAGTTGTCATGAAATATTGCTGTAACTCAGGGATACGTTATCTACTAGTTAATTGTCATGAAACATTGCTGTAACTAAGGGATACTTTATCTACTAGTTAGTTGTCATGAAATATTGCTGTGACTAAGGGATACTTTATCTACTAGTTAGTTGTCATGAAATATTGCTGTAACTAAGGGATACTTTATCTACTAGTTAGTTGTCATGAGATATTGCTGTAACTAAGGGATACTTTATCTACTAGTTAGTTGTCATGAAATATCGCTGTAACTAAGGGATACTTTATCTACTAGTTAGTTGTCATGAAACATTGCTGTAACTAAGGGATACTTTATCTACTAGTTAGTTGTCATGAGATATTGCTGTAACTAAGGGATACTTTATCTACTAGTTAGTTGTCATGAGATATTGCTGTAACTAAGGGATACTTTATCTACTAGTTAGTTGTCATGAAATATCGCTGTAACTAAGGGATACTTTATCTACTAGTTAGTTGTCATGAAATATTGCTGTAACTAAGGGATACTTTATCTACTAGTTAGTTGTCATGAGATATTGCTGTAACTAAGGGATACTTTATCTACTAGTTAGTTGTCATGAGATATTGCTGTAACTAAGGGATACTGTATCTACTAGTTAGTTGTCATGAGATATTGCTGTAACTAAGGGATACTTTATCTACTAGTTAGTTGTCATGATATATTGCTGTAACTAAGGGATACTTTATCTACTAGTTAGTTGTCATGAGATATTGCTGTAACTAAGGGATACTTTATCTACTAGTAAGTTGTCATGAAATATTGCTGTAACTAAGGGATACTTTATCTACTAGTTAGTTGTCATGAAATATTGCTGTAACTAAGGGATACTTTATCTACTAGTTAGTTGTCATGAAATATTGCTGTAACTAAGGGATACTTTATCTACTAGTTAGTTGTCATGAGATATTGCTGTAACTAAGGGATACTTTATCTACTAGTTAGTTGTCATGAAATATTGCTGTAACTAAGGGATACTTTATCTACTAGTTAGTTGTCATGAGATATTGCTGTAACTAAGGGATACATTATCTACTAGTTAGTTGTCATGAGATATTGCTGTAACTAAGGGATACTGTATCTACTAGTTAGTTGTCATGAGATATTGCTGTAACTAAGGGATACTTTATCTACTAGTTAGTTGTCATGAAATATTGCTGTAACTAAGGGATACTTTATCTACTAGTTAGTTGTCATGAGATATTGCTGTAACTAAGGGATACTTTATCTACTAGTTAGTTGTCATGAGATATTGCTGTAACTAAGGGATACTTTATCTACTAGTTAGTTGTCATGAAACATTGCTGTAACTAAGGGATACTTTATCTACTAGTTAGTTGTCATGAAATATTGCTGTAACTAAGGGATACTTTATCTACTAGTTAGTTGTCATGAAATATTGCTGTAACTGAGGGATACTTTATCTACTAGTTAGTTGTCATGAGATATTGCTGTAACTAAGGGATACTTTATCTACTAGTTAGTTGTCATGAGATATTGCTGTAACTAAGGGATACTTTATCTACTAGTTAGTTGTCATGAGATATTGCTGTAACTAAGGGATACTCTATCTACTAGTTAGTTGTCATGAGATATTGCTGTAACTAAGGGATAGGTTATCTACTAGTTAGTTGTCATGAAGCATTGCTGTAACTAAGGGATACTTTATCTACTAGTTAGTTGTCATGAGATATTGCTGTGACTAAGGGATACTTTATCTACTAGTTAGTTGTCATGAAATATTGCTGTAACTAAGGGATACTTTATCTACTAGTTAGTTGTCATGAAATATTGCTGTAACTAAGGGATACTTTATCTACTAGTTAGTTGTCATGAGATATTGCTGTAACTAAGGGATAGGTTATCTACTAGTTTGTTGTCATGAGATATTGCTGTAACTAAGGGATACTTTATCTACTAGTTAGTTGTCATGAAATATTGCTGTAACTGAGGGATACTTTATCTACTAGTTAGTTGTCATGAAATATTGCTGTAAATAAGGGATACTTTATCTACTAGTTAGTTGTCATGAGATATTGCTGTAACTAAGGGATACTCTATCTACTAGTTAGTTGTCATGAGATATTGCTGTAACTAAGGGATAGGTTATCTACTAGTTAGTTGTCATGAAACATTGCTGTAACTAAGGGATACTTTATCTACTAGTTAGTTGTCATGAGATATTGCTGTGACTAAGGGATACTTTATCTACTAGTTAGTTGTCATGAAATATTGCTGTAACTAAGGGATACTTTATCTACTAGTAAGTTGTCATGAAATATTGCTGTAAATAAGGGATACTTTATCTACTAGTTAGTTGTCATGAGATATTGCTGTAACTAAGGGATACTTTATCTACTAGTTAGTTGTCATGAGATATTGCTGTAACTAAGGGATAGGTTATCTACTAGTTAGTTGTCATGAGATATTGCTGTAACTAAGGGATACTTTATCTACTAGTTAGTTGTCTTGAGATATTGCTGTAACTAAGGGATACTTTATCTACTAGTTAGTTGTCATGAAATATTGCTGTAACTCAGGGATACTTTATCTACTAGTTAGTTGTCATGAAATATTGCTGTAACTAAGGGATAGGTTATCTACTAGTTAGTTGTCATGAAATATTGCTGTAACTAAGGGATACTTTATCTACTAGTTAGTTGTCATGAGATATTGCTATAACTAAGGGATACTTTATCTACTAGTTAGTTGTCATGAAATATTGCTGTAACTAAGGGATACTCTATCTACTAGTTAGTTGTCATGAAATATTGCTGTAACTAAGGGATACTCTATCTACTAGTTAGTTGTCATGAGATATTGCTGTGACTAAGGGATACTGTATCTACTAGTTAGTTGTCATGAAATATTGCTGTAACTAAGGGATACTTTATCTACTAGTAAGTTGTCATGAAATATTGCTGTAACTAAGGGATACTTTATCTACTAGTTAGTTGTCATGAAATATTGCTGTAACTAAGGGATACTTTATCTACTAGTAAGTTGTCATGAAATATTGCTGTAACTAAGGGATACTTTATCTACTAGTTAGTTGTCATGAAACATTGCTGTAACTAAGGGATACTTTATCTACTAGTTAGTTGTCATGAAATATTGCTGTAACTAAGGGATACTTTATCTACTAGTTAGTTGTCATGAGATATTGCTGTAACTAAGGGATACTCTATCTACTAGTTAGTTGTCATGAGATATTGCTGTAACTAAGGGATACTTTATCTACTAGGTAGTTGTCATGAGATATTGCTGTAACTAAGGGATACTTTATCTACTAGTTAGTTGTCATGAAATATTGCTGTAACTAAGGGATACTCTATCTACTAGTTAGTTGTCATGAGATATTGCTGTAACTAAGGGATACTTTATCTACTAGTTAGTTGTCATGAGATATTGCTGTAACTAAGGGATACTGTATCTACTAGTTAGTTGTCGTGAAATATTGCTGTAACTAAGGGATACTTTATCTACTAGTTAGTTGTCATGAGATATTGCTGTAACTAAGGGATACTTTATCTACTAGTTAGTTGTCATGAGATATTGCTGTAACTAAGGGATACTTTATCTACTAGTTAGTTGTCATGAGATATTGCTGTAACTAAGGGATAGGTTATCTACTAGTTAGTTGTCATGAGATATTGCTGTAACTAAGGGATACTGTATCTACTAGTTAGTTGTCATGAGATATTGCTGTAACTAAGGGATACTTTATCTACTAGTTAGTTGTCATGAGATATTGCTGTAACTAAAGGATACTTTATCTACTAGTTAACTTAGTTGTCATGAGATATTGCTGTAACTAACGGATACTTTATCTACTAGTTGGTTGTCATAAAACATTGCTGTAACTAAAGGATACTTTATCTACTAGTTAGTTGTCATGAGATATTGCTGTAACTAAGGGATAGGTTATCTACTAGTTAGTTGTCATGAAATATTGCTGTAACTAAGGGATACTGTATCTACTAGTTAGTTGTCGTGAGATATTGCTGTAACTAAGGGATACTTTATCTACTAGTTAGTTGTCATGAGATATTGCTGTAACTAAAGGATACTTTATCTACTAGTTAACTTAGTTGTCATGAGATATTGCTGTAACTAAGGGATACTTTATCTACTAGTTAGTTGTCATGAGATATTGCTGTAACTAAAGGATACTTTATCTACTAGTTAGTTGTCATGAGATATTGCTGTAACTGAGGGATACTTTATCTACTAGTTAGTTGTCATGAGATATTGCTGTAACTAAGGGATACTTTATCTACTAGTTAGTTGTCATGAGATATTGCTGTAACTAAAGGATACTTTATCTACTAGTTAACTTAGTTGTCATGAGATATTGCTGTAACTAAGGGATATTTTATCTACTAGTTAGTTGTCATGAGATATTGCTGTAACTAAGGGATACTTTATCTACTAGTTAGTTGTCATGAAACATTGCTGTAACTAAGGGATACTTTATCTACTAGTTAGTTGTCATGAGATATTGCTGTAACTAAGGGATACTTTATCTACTAGTTAGTTGTCATGAAATATTGCTGTAACTAAGGGATACGTTATCTACTAGTTAGTTGTCATGAGATATTGCTGTAACTAAGGGATACTTTATCTACTAGTTAGTTGTCATGAAATATTGCTGTAACTAAGGGATACTTTATCTACTAGTTAGTTGTCATGAAATATTGCTGTAACTAAGGGATACTCTATCTACTAGTTAGTTGTCATGGAATATTGCTGTGACTAAGGGATACTTTATCTACTAGTTAGTTGTCATGAAATATTGCTGTAACTAAGGGATACGTTATCTACTAGTTAGTTGTCATGAGATATTGCTGTAACTAAGGGATACTTTATCTACTAGTTAGTTGTCATGAAATATTGCTGTAACTAAGGGATACGTTATCTACTAGTTAGTTGTCATGAGACATTGCTGTAACTAAGGGATACTTTATCTACTAGTTAGTTGTCATGAAATATTGCTGTAACTCAGGGATACGTTATCTACTAGTTAATTGTCATGAAACATTGCTGTAACTAAGGGATACTTTATCTACTAGTTAGTTGTCATGAAATATTGCTGTGACTAAGGGATACTTTATCTACTAGTTAGTTGTCATGAAATATTGCTGTAACTAAGGGATACTTTATCTACTAGTTAGTTGTCATGAGATATTGCTGTAACTAAGGGATACTTTATCTACTAGTTAGTTGTCATGAAATATCGCTGTAACTAAGGGATACTTTATCTACTAGTTAGTTGTCATGAAACATTGCTGTAACTAAGGGATACTTTATCTACTAGTTAGTTGTCATGAGATATTGCTGTAACTAAGGGATACTTTATCTACTAGTTAGTTGTCATGAGATATTGCTGTAACTAAGGGATACTTTATCTACTAGTTAGTTGTCATGAAATATCGCTGTAACTAAGGGATACTTTATCTACTAGTTAGTTGTCATGAAATATTGCTGTAACTAAGGGATACTTTATCTACTAGTTAGTTGTCATGAGATATTGCTGTAACTAAGGGATACTTTATCTACTAGTTAGTTGTCATGAGATATTGCTGTAACTAAGGGATACTGTATCTACTAGTTAGTTGTCATGAGATATTGCTGTAACTAAGGGATACTTTATCTACTAGTTAGTTGTCATGATATATTGCTGTAACTAAGGGATACTTTATCTACTAGTTAGTTGTCATGAGATATTGCTGTAACTAAGGGATACTTTATCTACTAGTTAGTTGTCATGAAATATTGCTGTAACTAAGGGATACTTTATCTACTAGTTAGTTGTCATGAAATATTGCTGTAACTAAGGGATACTTTATCTACTAGTTAGTTGTCATGAAATATTGCTGTAACTAAGGGATACTTTATCTACTAGTTAGTTGTCATGAGATATTGCTGTAACTAAGGGATACTTTATCTACTAGTTAGTTGTCATGAAATATTGCTGTAACTAAGGGATACTTTATCTACTAGTTAGTTGTCATGAGATATTGCTGTAACTAAGGGATACTTTATCTACTAGTTAGTTGTCATGAGATATTGCTGTAACTAAGGGATACTTTATCTACTAGTTAGTTGTCATGAAACATTGCTGTAACTAAGGGATACTTTATCTACTAGTTAGTTGTCATGAAATATTGCTGTAACTAAGGGATACTTTATCTACTAGTTAGTTGTCATGAAATATTGCTGTAACTGAGGGATACTTTATCTACTAGTTAGTTGTCATGAGATATTGCTGTAACTAAGGGATACTTTATCTACTAGTTAGTTGTCATGAGATATTGCTGTAACTAAGGGATACTTTATCTACTAGTTAGTTGTCATGAGATATTGCTGTAACTAAGGGATACTCTATCTACTAGTTAGTTGTCATGAGATATTGCTGTAACTAAGGGATAGGTTATCTACTAGTTAGTTGTCATGAAACATTGCTGTAACTAAGGGATACTTTATCTACTAGTTAGTTGTCATGAGATATTGCTGTGACTAAGGGATACTTTATCTACTAGTTAGTTGTCATGAAATATTGCTGTAACTAAGGGATACTTTATCTACTAGTTAGTTGTCATGAAATATTGCTGTAACTAAGGGATACTTTATCTACTAGTTAGTTGTCATGAGATATTGCTGTAACTAAGGGATAGGTTATCTACTAGTTTGTTGTCATGAGATATTGCTGTAACTAAGGGATACTTTATCTACTAGTTAGTTGTCATGAAATATTGCTGTAACTGAGGGATACTTTATCTACTAGTTAGTTGTCATGAAATATTGCTGTAAATAAGGGATACTTTATCTACTAGTTAGTTGTCATGAGATATTGCTGTAACTAAGGGATACTCTATCTACTAGTTAGTTGTCATGAGATATTGCTGTAACTAAGGGATACTTTATCTACTAGTTAGTTGTCATGAAATATCGCTGTAACTAAGGGATACTTTATCTACTAGTTAGTTGTCATGAAATATTGCTGTAACTAAGGGATACTTTATCTACTAGTTAGTTGTCATGAGATATTGCTGTAACTAAGGGATACTTTATCTACTAGTTAGTTGTCATGAGATATTGCTGTAACTAAGGGATACTGTATCTACTAGTTAGTTGTCATGAGATATTGCTGTAACTAAGGGATACTTTATCTACTAGTTAGTTGTCATGATATATTGCTGTAACTAAGGGATACTTTATCTACTAGTTAGTTGTCATGAGATATTGCTGTAACTAAGGGATACTTTATCTACTAGTAAGTTGTCATGAAATATTGCTGTAACTAAGGGATACTTTATCTACTAGTTAGTTGTCATGAAATATTGCTGTAACTAAGGGATACTTTATCTACTAGTTAGTTGTCATGAAATATTGCTGTAACTAAGGGATACTTTATCTACTAGTTAGTTGTCATGAGATATTGCTGTAACTAAGGGATACTTTATCTACTAGTTAGTTGTCATGAAATATTGCTGTAACTAAGGGATACTTTATCTACTAGTTAGTTGTCATGAGATATTGCTGTAACTAAGGGATACATTATCTACTAGTTAGTTGTCATGAGATATTGCTGTAACTAAGGGATACTGTATCTACTAGTTAGTTGTCATGAGATATTGCTGTAACTAAGGGATACTTTATCTACTAGTTAGTTGTCATGAAATATTGCTGTAACTAAGGGATACTTTATCTACTAGTTAGTTGTCATGAGATATTGCTGTAACTAAGGGATACTTTATCTACTAGTTAGTTGTCATGAGATATTGCTGTAACTAAGGGATACTTTATCTACTAGTTAGTTGTCATGAAACATTGCTGTAACTAAGGGATACTTTATCTACTAGTTAGTTGTCATGAAATATTGCTGTAACTAAGGGATACTTTATCTACTAGTTAGTTGTCATGAAATATTGCTGTAACTGAGGGATACTTTATCTACTAGTTAGTTGTCATGAGATATTGCTGTAACTAAGGGATACTTTATCTACTAGTTAGTTGTCATGAGATATTGCTGTAACTAAGGGATACTTTATCTACTAGTTAGTTGTCATGAGATATTGCTGTAACTAAGGGATACTCTATCTACTAGTTAGTTGTCATGAGATATTGCTGTAACTAAGGGATAGGTTATCTACTAGTTAGTTGTCATGAAGCATTGCTGTAACTAAGGGATACTTTATCTACTAGTTAGTTGTCATGAGATATTGCTGTGACTAAGGGATACTTTATCTACTAGTTAGTTGTCATGAAATATTGCTGTAACTAAGGGATACTTTATCTACTAGTTAGTTGTCATGAAATATTGCTGTAACTAAGGGATACTTTATCTACTAGTTAGTTGTCATGAGATATTGCTGTAACTAAGGGATAGGTTATCTACTAGTTTGTTGTCATGAGATATTGCTGTAACTAAGGGATACTTTATCTACTAGTTAGTTGTCATGAAATATTGCTGTAACTGAGGGATACTTTATCTACTAGTTAGTTGTCATGAAATATTGCTGTAAATAAGGGATACTTTATCTACTAGTTAGTTGTCATGAGATATTGCTGTAACTAAGGGATACTCTATCTACTAGTTAGTTGTCATGAGATATTGCTGTAACTAAGGGATAGGTTATCTACTAGTTAGTTGTCATGAAACATTGCTGTAACTAAGGGATACTTTATCTACTAGTTAGTTGTCATGAGATATTGCTGTGACTAAGGGATACTTTATCTACTAGTTAGTTGTCATGAAATATTGCTGTAACTAAGGGATACTTTATCTACTAGTAAGTTGTCATGAAATATTGCTGTAAATAAGGGATACTTTATCTACTAGTTAGTTGTCATGAGATATTGCTGTAACTAAGGGATACTTTATCTACTAGTTAGTTGTCATGAGATATTGCTGTAACTAAGGGATAGGTTATCTACTAGTTAGTTGTCATGAGATATTGCTGTAACTAAGGGATACTTTATCTACTAGTTAGTTGTCTTGAGATATTGCTGTAACTAAGGGATACTTTATCTACTAGTTAGTTGTCATGAAATATTGCTGTAACTCAGGGATACTTTATCTACTAGTTAGTTGTCATGAAATATTGCTGTAACTAAGGGATAGGTTATCTACTAGTTAGTTGTCATGAAATATTGCTGTAACTAAGGGATACTTTATCTACTAGTTAGTTGTCATGAGATATTGCTATAACTAAGGGATACTTTATCTACTAGTTAGTTGTCATGAAATATTGCTGTAACTAAGGGATACTCTATCTACTAGTTAGTTGTCATGAAATATTGCTGTAACTAAGGGATACTCTATCTACTAGTTAGTTGTCATGAGATATTGCTGTGACTAAGGGATACTGTATCTACTAGTTAGTTGTCATGAAATATTGCTGTAACTAAGGGATACTTTATCTACTAGTAAGTTGTCATGAAATATTGCTGTAACTAAGGGATACTTTATCTACTAGTTAGTTGTCATGAAATATTGCTGTAACTAAGGGATACTTTATCTACTAGTAAGTTGTCATGAAATATTGCTGTAACTAAGGGATACTTTATCTACTAGTTAGTTGTCATGAAACATTGCTGTAACTAAGGGATACTTTATCTACTAGTTAGTTGTCATGAAATATTGCTGTAACTAAGGGATACTTTATCTACTAGTTAGTTGTCATGAGATATTGCTGTAACTAAGGGATACTCTATCTACTAGTTAGTTGTCATGAGATATTGCTGTAACTAAGGGATACTTTATCTACTAGGTAGTTGTCATGATATATTGCTGTAACTAAGGGATACTTTATCTACTAGTTAGTTGTCATGAAATATTGCTGTAACTAAGGGATACTCTATCTACTAGTTAGTTGTCATGAGATATTGCTGTAACTAAGGGATACTTTATCTACTAGTTAGTTGTCATGAGATATTGCTGTAACTAAGGGATACTGTATCTACTAGTTAGTTGTCGTGAAATATTGCTGTAACTAAGGGATACTTTATCTACTAGTTAGTTGTCATGAGATATTGCTGTAACTAAGGGATACTTTATCTACTAGTTAGTTGTCATGAGATATTGCTGTAACTAAGGGATACTTTATCTACTAGTTAGTTGTCATGAGATATTGCTGTAACTAAGGGATAGGTTATCTACTAGTTAGTTGTCATGAGATATTGCTGTAACTAAGGGATACTGTATCTACTAGTTAGTTGTCATGAGATATTGCTGTAACTAAGGGATACTTTATCTACTAGTTAGTTGTCATGAGATATTGCTGTAACTAAAGGATACTTTATCTACTAGTTAACTTAGTTGTCATGAGATATTGCTGTAACTAACGGATACTTTATCTACTAGTTGGTTGTCATAAAACATTGCTGTAACTAAAGGATACTTTATCTACTAGTTAGTTGTCATGAGATATTGCTGTAACTAAGGGATAGGTTATCTACTAGTTAGTTGTCATGAGATATTGCTGTAACTAAGGGATACTGTATCTACTAGTTAGTTGTCGTGAGATATTGCTGTAACTAAGGGATACTTTATCTACTAGTTAGTTGTCATGAGATATTGCTGTAACTAAAGGATACTTTATCTACTAGTTAACTTAGTTGTCATGAGATATTGCTGTAACTAAGGGATACTTTATCTACTAGTTAGTTGTCATGAGATATTGCTGTAACTAAAGGATACTTTATCTACTAGTTAGTTGTCATGAGATATTGCTGTAACTGAGGGATACTTTATCTACTAGTTAGTTGTCATGAGATATTGCTGTAACTAAGGGATACTTTATCTACTAGTTAGTTGTCATGAGATATTGCTGTAACTAAAGGATACTTTATCTACTAGTTAACTTAGTTGTCATGAGATATTGCTGTAACTAAGGGATATTTTATCTACTAGTTAGTTGTCATGAGATATTGCTGTAACTAAGGGATACTTTATCTACTAGTTAGTTGTCATGAAACATTGCTGTAACTAAGGGATACTTTATCTACTAGTTAGTTGTCATGAGATATTGCTGTAACTAAGGGATACTTTATCTACTAGTTAGTTGTCATGAAATATTGCTGTAACTAAGGGATACGTTATCTACTAGTTAGTTGTCATGAGATATTGCTGTAACTAAGGGATACTTTATCTACTAGTTAGTTGTCATGAAATATTGCTGTAACTAAGGGATACTTTATCTACTAGTTAGTTGTCATGAAATATTGCTGTAACTAAGGGATACTCTATCTACTAGTTAGTTGTCATGGAATATTGCTGTGACTAAGGGATACTTTATCTACTAGTTAGTTGTCATGAAATATTGCTGTAACTAAGGGATACGTTATCTACTAGTTAGTTGTCATGAGATATTGCTGTAACTAAGGGATACTTTATCTACTAGTTAGTTGTCATGAAATATTGCTGTAACTAAGGGATACGTTATCTACTAGTTAGTTGTCATGAGACATTGCTGTAACTAAGGGATACTTTATCTACTAGTTAGTTGTCATGAAATATTGCTGTAACTCAGGGATACGTTATCTACTAGTTAATTGTCATGAAACATTGCTGTAACTAAGGGATACTTTATCTACTAGTTAGTTGTCATGAAATATTGCTGTGACTAAGGGATACTTTATCTACTAGTTAGTTGTCATGAAATATTGCTGTAACTAAGGGATACTTTATCTACTAGTTAGTTGTCATGAGATATTGCTGTAACTAAGGGATACTTTATCTACTAGTTAGTTGTCATGAAATATCGCTGTAACTAAGGGATACTTTATCTACTAGTTAGTTGTCATGAAACATTGCTGTAACTAAGGGATACTTTATCTACTAGTTAGTTGTCATGAGATATTGCTGTAACTAAGGGATACTTTATCTACTAGTTAGTTGTCATGAGATATTGCTGTAACTAAGGGATACTTTATCTACTAGTTAGTTGTCATGAAATATCGCTGTAACTAAGGGATACTTTATCTACTAGTTAGTTGTCATGAAATATTGCTGTAACTAAGGGATACTTTATCTACTAGTTAGTTGTCATGAGATATTGCTGTAACTAAGGGATACTTTATCTACTAGTTAGTTGTCATGAGATATTGCTGTAACTAAGGGATACTGTATCTACTAGTTAGTTGTCATGAGATATTGCTGTAACTAAGGGATACTTTATCTACTAGTTAGTTGTCATGATATATTGCTGTAACTAAGGGATACTTTATCTACTAGTTAGTTGTCATGAGATATTGCTGTAACTAAGGGATACTTTATCTACTAGTTAGTTGTCATGAAATATTGCTGTAACTAAGGGATACTTTATCTACTAGTTAGTTGTCATGAAATATTGCTGTAACTAAGGGATACTTTATCTACTAGTTAGTTGTCATGAAATATTGCTGTAACTAAGGGATACTTTATCTACTAGTTAGTTGTCATGAGATATTGCTGTAACTAAGGGATACTTTATCTACTAGTTAGTTGTCATGAAATATTGCTGTAACTAAGGGATACTTTATCTACTAGTTAGTTGTCATGAGATATTGCTGTAACTAAGGGATACTTTATCTACTAGTTAGTTGTCATGAGATATTGCTGTAACTAAGGGATACTTTATCTACTAGTTAGTTGTCATGAAACATTGCTGTAACTAAGGGATACTTTATCTACTAGTTAGTTGTCATGAAATATTGCTGTAACTAAGGGATACTTTATCTACTAGTTAGTTGTCATGAAATATTGCTGTAACTGAGGGATACTTTATCTACTAGTTAGTTGTCATGAGATATTGCTGTAACTAAGGGATACTTTATCTACTAGTTAGTTGTCATGAGATATTGCTGTAACTAAGGGATACTTTATCTACTAGTTAGTTGTCATGAGATATTGCTGTAACTAAGGGATACTCTATCTACTAGTTAGTTGTCATGAGATATTGCTGTAACTAAGGGATAGGTTATCTACTAGTTAGTTGTCATGAAACATTGCTGTAACTAAGGGATACTTTATCTACTAGTTAGTTGTCATGAGATATTGCTGTGACTAAGGGATACTTTATCTACTAGTTAGTTGTCATGAAATATTGCTGTAACTAAGGGATACTTTATCTACTAGTTAGTTGTCATGAAATATTGCTGTAACTAAGGGATACTTTATCTACTAGTTAGTTGTCATGAGATATTGCTGTAACTAAGGGATAGGTTATCTACTAGTTTGTTGTCATGAGATATTGCTGTAACTAAGGGATACTTTATCTACTAGTTAGTTGTCATGAAATATTGCTGTAACTGAGGGATACTTTATCTACTAGTTAGTTGTCATGAAATATTGCTGTAAATAAGGGATACTTTATCTACTAGTTAGTTGTCATGAGATATTGCTGTAACTAAGGGATACTCTATCTACTAGTTAGTTGTCATGAGATATTGCTGTAACTAAGGGATAGGTTATCTACTAGTTAGTTGTCATGAAACATTGCTGTAACTAAGGGATACTTTATCTACTAGTTAGTTGTCATGAGATATTGCTGTGACTAAGGGATACTTTATCTACTAGTTAGTTGTCATGAAATATTGCTGTAACTAAGGGATACTTTATCTACTAGTAAGTTGTCATGAAATATTGCTGTAAATAAGGGATACTTTATCTACTAGTTAGTTGTCATGAGATATTGCTGTAACTAAGGGATACTTTATCTACTAGTTAGTTGTCATGAGATATTGCTGTAACTAAGGGATAGGTTATCTACTAGTTAGTTGTCATGAGATATTGCTGTAACTAAGGGATACTTTATCTACTAGTTAGTTGTCTTGAGATATTGCTGTAACTAAGGGATACTTTATCTACTAGTTAGTTGTCATGAAATATTGCTGTAACTCAGGGATACTTTATCTACTAGTTAGTTGTCATGAAATATTGCTGTAACTAAGGGATAGGTTATCTACTAGTTAGTTGTCATGAAATATTGCTGTAACTAAGGGATACTTTATCTACTAGTTAGTTGTCATGAGATATTGCTATAACTAAGGGATACTTTATCTACTAGTTAGTTGTCATGAAATATTGCTGTAACTAAGGGATACTCTATCTACTAGTTAGTTGTCATGAAATATTGCTGTAACTAAGGGATACTCTATCTACTAGTTAGTTGTCATGAGATATTGCTGTGACTAAGGGATACTGTATCTACTAGTTAGTTGTCATGAAATATTGCTGTAACTAAGGGATACTTTATCTACTAGTAAGTTGTCATGAAATATTGCTGTAACTAAGGGATACTTTATCTACTAGTTAGTTGTCATGAAATATTGCTGTAACTAAGGGATACTTTATCTACTAGTAAGTTGTCATGAAATATTGCTGTAACTAAGGGATACTTTATCTACTAGTAAGTTGTCATGAAATATTGCTGTAACTAAGGGATACTTTATCTACTAGTTAGTTGTCATGAGATATTGCTGTAACTAAGGGATACTTTATCTACTAGTTAGTTGTCATGAGATATTGCTGTAACTAAGGGATACTTTATCTACTAGTTAGTTGTCATGAGATATTGCTGTAACTAAGGGATACTTTATCTACTAGTTAGTTGTCATGAGATATTGCTGTAACTAAGGGATAGTTTATCTACTAGTTAGTTGTCATGAAATATTGCTGTAACTAAGGGATACTGTATCTACTAGTTAGTTGTCGTGAGATATTGCTGTAACTAAGGGATACTTTATCTACTAGTTAGTTGTCATGAAATATTGCTGTAACTAAGGGATACTTTATCTACTAGTTAGTTGTCATGAGATATTGCTGTAACCGAGGGATACTTTATCTACTAGTTAGTTGTCATGAAATATTGCTATAACTAAGGGATAGGTTATCTACTAGTTAGTTGTCATGAAACATTGCTGTAACTAAGGGATACTTTATCTACTAGTTAGTTGTCATGAGATATTGCTGTAACTAAGGGATACGTTATCTACTAGTTAGTTGTCATGAGATATTGCTGTAACTAAGGGATACTTTATCTACTAGTTAGTTGTCGTGAAGCATTGCTGTAACTAAGGGATACTTTATCAACTAGTTAGTTGTCATGAAATATTGCTGTAACTAAGGGATACTTTATCTACTAGTTAGTTGTCATGAAACATTGCTGTAACTAAGGGATACTTTATCTACTAGTTAGTTGTCATGAGATATTGCTGTAACTAAGGGATAGGTTATCTACTAGTTAGTTGTCATGAAAAATTGCTGTAACTGAGGGATACTTTATCTACTAGTTAGTTGTCATGAGATATTGCTGTAACTAAGGGATACGTTATCTACTAGTTAGTTGTCATGAGATATTGCTGTAACTAAGGGATACTTTATCTACTAGTTAGTTGTCATGAGATATTGCTGTAACTGAGGGATACTTTATCTACTAGTTAGTTGTCATGAAACATTGCTGAAACTAAGGGATACTTTATCTACTAGTTAGTTGTCATGAAATATTGCTGTAACTAAGGGATACTTTATCTACTAGTTAGTTGTCATGAGATATTGCTGTAACTAAGGGATACTTTATCTACTAGTTAGTTGTCATGAAATATTGCTGTAACTAAGGGATACCTTATCTACTAGTTAGTTGTCATGAGATATTGCTGTAACTAAGGGATAGGTTATCTACTAGTTAGTTGTCATGAAATATTGCTGTATATGAGGGATACTTTATCTACTAGTTAGTTGTCATGAGATATTGCTGTAACTAAGGGATACGTTATCTACTAGTTAGTTGTCATGAGATATTGCTGTAACTAAGGGATACTTTATCTACTAGTTAGTTGTCATGAGATATTGCTGTAACTAAGGGATACTTTATCTACTAGTTAGTTGTCATGAGATATTGCTGTAACTAAGGGATAGGTTATCTACTAGTTAGTTGTCATGAAATATTGCTGTAACTAAGGGATACTTTATCTACTAGTTAGTTGTCATGAAATATTGCTGTAACTAAGGGATACTTTATCTACTAGTTAGTTGTCATGAAATATCGCTGTAACTAAGGGATACTTTATCTACTAGTTAGTTGTCATGAAATATTGCTGTAACTAAGGGATAGGTTATCTACTAGTTAGTTGTCATGAAATATTGCTGTAACTAAGGGATACTTTATCTACTAGTTAGTTGTCATGAAATATTTCTGTAACTAAGGGATAGGTTATCTACTAGTTAGTTGTCATGAAATATTGCTGTAACTAAGGGATACTTTATCTACTCGTTAGCTGTCATGAAATATTACTGTAACTAAGGGATACTTTATCTACTAGTTAGTTGTCATGAGATATTGCTGTAACTAAGGGATACGTTATCTACTAGTTAGTTGTCATGAGATATTGCTGTAACTAAGGGATACTTTATCTACTAGTTAGTTGTCATGAGATATTGCTGTAACTGAGGGATACTTTATCTACTAGTTAGTTGTCATGAAACATTGCTGTAACTAAGGGATACTTTATCTACTAGTTAGTTGTCATGAGATATTGCTGTAACTAAGGGATACTGTATCTACTAGTTAGTTGTCGTGAAATATTGCTGTAACTAAGGGATAGGTTATCTACTAGTTAGTTGTCATGAGATAATGCTGTAACTAAGGGATACTTTATCTACTAGTTAGTTGTCATGAGATATTGCTGTAACTAAAGGATACTTTATCTACTAGTTAGTTGTCATGAGATATTGCTGTAACTAAGGGATACTTTATCTACTAGTTAGTTGTCATGAGATATTGCTGTAACTAAAGGATACTTTATCTACTAGTTAGTTGTCATGAGATATTGCTGTAACTAAGGGATACTTTATCTACTAGTTAGTTGTCATGAAATATTGCTGTAACTGAGGGATACTATATCTACTAGTTAGTTGTCATGAGATATTGCTGTAACTAAGGGATACCTTATCTACTAGTTAGCTGTCATGAAATATTGCTGTAACTAAGGGATACTTTATCTACTAGTTAGTTGTCATGAAATATTGCTGTAACTAAGGGATACTTTATCTACTAGTTAGTTGTCATGAGATATTGCTGTAACTGAGGGATACTTTATCTACTAGTTAGTTGTCGTGAAACATTGCTGTAACTAAGGGATACTTTATCTACTAGTTAGTTGTCATGAAATATTGCTGTAACTGAGGGATACTTTATCTACTAGTTAGTTGTCGTGAAATATTGCTATAACTAAGGGATAGGTTATCTACTAGTTAGTTGTCATGAAATATTGCTGTAACTAAGGGATACTTTATCTACTAGTTAGTTGTCATGAGATATTGCTGTAACTAAGGGATACTTTATCTACTAGTTAGTTGTCATGAGATATTGCTGTAACTAAGGGATACTTTATCTACTAGTTAGTTGTCATGAGATATTGCTGTAACTAAGGGATAGTTTATCTACTAGTTAGTTGTCATGAAATATTGCTGTAACTAAGGGATACTGTATCTACTAGTTAGTTGTCGTGAGATATTGCTGTAACTAAGGGATACTTTATCTACTAGTTAGTTGTCATGAAATATTGCTGTAACTAAGGGATACTTTATCTACTAGTTAGTTGTCATGAGATATTGCTGTAACCGAGGGATACTTTATCTACTAGTTAGTTGTCATGAAATATTGCTATAACTAAGGGATAGGTTATCTACTAGTTAGTTGTCATGAAACATTGCTGTAACTAAGGGATACTTTATCTACTAGTTAGTTGTCATGAGATATTGCTGTAACTAAGGGATACGTTATCTACTAGTTAGTTGTCATGAGATATTGCTGTAACTAAGGGATACTTTATCTACTAGTTAGTTGTCGTGAAACATTGCTGTAACTAAGGGATACTTTATCAACTAGTTAGTTGTCATGAAATATTGCTGTAACTAAGGGATACTTTATCTACTAGTTAGTTGTCATGAAACATTGCTGTAACTAAGGGATACTTTATCTACTAGTTAGTTGTCATGAGATATTGCTGTAACTAAGGGATAGGTTATCTACTAGTTAGTTGTCATGAAAAATTGCTGTAACTGAGGGATACTTTATCTACTAGTTAGTTGTCATGAGATATTGCTGTAACTAAGGGATACGTTATCTACTAGTTAGTTGTCATGAGATATTGCTGTAACTAAGGGATACTTTATCTACTAGTTAGTTGTCATGAGATATTGCTGTAACTGAGGGATACTTTATCTACTAGTTAGTTGTCATGAAACATTGCTGAAACTAAGGGATACTTTATCTACTAGTTAGTTGTCTTGAAATATTGCTGTAACTAAGGGATACTTTATCTACTAGTTAGTTGTCATGAGATATTGCTGTAACTAAGGGATACTTTATCTACTAGTTAGTTGTCATGAAATATTGCTGTAACTAAGGGATACCTTATCTACTAGTTAGTTGTCATGAGATATTGCTGTAACTAAGGGATAGGTTATCTACTAGTTAGTTGTCATGAAATATTGCTGTATATGAGGGATACTTTATCTACTAGTTAGTTGTCATGAGATATTGCTGTAACTAAGGGATACGTTATCTACTAGTTAGTTGTCATGAGATATTGCTGTAACTAAGGGATACTTTATCTACTAGTTAGTTGTCATGAGATATTGCTGTAACTAAGGGATACTTTATCTACTAGTTAGTTGTCATGAGATATTGCTGTAACTAAGGGATAGGTTATCTACTAGTTAGTTGTCATGAAATATTGCTGTAACTAAGGGATACTTTATCTACTAGTTAGTTGTCATGAAATATTGCTGTAACTAAGGGATACTTTATCTACTAGTTAGTTGTCATGAAATATCGCTGTAACTAAGGGATACTTTATCTACTAGTTAGTTGTCATGAAATATTGCTGTAACTAAGGGATAGGTTATCTACTAGTTAGTTGTCATGAAATATTGCTGTAACTAAGGGATACTTTATCTACTAGTTAGTTGTCATGAAATATTTCTGTAACTAAGGGATAGGTTATCTACTAGTTAGTTGTCATGAAATATTGCTGTAACTAAGGGATACTTTATCTACTCGTTAGCTGTCATGAAATATTACTGTAACTAAGGGATACTTTATCTACTAGTTAGTTGTCATGAGATATTGCTGTAACTAAGGGATACGTTATCTACTAGTTAGTTGTCATGAGATATTGCTGTAACTAAGGGATACTTTATCTACTAGTTAGTTGTCATGAGATATTGCTGTAACTGAGGGATACTTTATCTACTAGTTAGTTGTCATGAAACATTGCTGTAACTAAGGGATACTTTATCTACTAGTTAGTTGTCATGAGATATTGCTGTAACTAAGGGATACTGTATCTACTAGTTAGTTGTCGTGAAATATTGCTGTAACTAAGGGATAGGTTATCTACTAGTTAGTTGTCATGAGATAATGCTGTAACTAAGGGATACTTTATCTACTAGTTAGTTGTCATGAGATATTGCTGTAACTAAAGGATACTTTATCTACTAGTTAGTTGTCATGAGATATTGCTGTAACTAAGGGATACTTTATCTACTAGTTAGTTGTCATGAGATATTGCTGTAACTAAAGGATACTTTATCTACTAGTTAGTTGTCATGAGATATTGCTGTAACTAAGGGATACTTTATCTACTAGTTAGTTGTCATGAAATATTGCTGTAACTGAGGGATACTATATCTACTAGTTAGTTGTCATGAGATATTGCTGTAACTAAGGGATACTTTATCTACTAGTTAGCTGTCATGAAATATTGCTGTAACTAAGGGATACTTTATCTACTAGTTAGTTGTCATGAAATATTGCTGTAACTAAGGGATACTTTATCTACTAGTTAGTTGTCATGAGATATTGCTGTAACTGAGGGATACTTTATCTACTAGTTAGTTGTCGTGAAACATTGCTGTAACTAAGGGATACTTTATCTACTAGTTAGTTGTCATGAAATATTGCTGTAACTGAGGGATACTTTATCTACTAGTTAGTTGTCATGAAATATTGCTATAACTAAGGGATAGGTTATCTACTAGTTAGTTGTCATGAAATATTGCTGTAACTAAGGGATACTTTATCTACTAGTTAGTTGTCATGAGATATTGCTATAACTAAGGGATACTTTATCTACTAGTTAGTTGTCATGAAATATTACTGTAACTAAGGGATACTTTATCTACTAGTTAGTTGTCATGAAATATTGCTGTAACTAAGGGATACTTTATCTACTAGTTAGTTGTCATGAAACATTGCTGTAACTAAGGGATACTTTATCTACTAGTTAGTTGTCATGAGATATTGCTGTAACTGAGGGATACTTTATCTACTAGTTAGTTGTCATGAAACATTGCTGTAACTAAGGGATACTTTATCTACTAGTTAGTTGTCATGAGATATTGCTGTAACTAAGGGATACTGTATCTACTAGTTAGTTGTCGTGAAATATTGCTGTAACTAAGGGATAGGTTATCTACTAGTTAGTTGTCATGAGATAATGCTGTAACTAAGGGATACTTTATCTACTAGTTAGTTGTCATGAGATATTGCTGTAACTAAAGGATACTTTATCTACTAGTTAGTTGTCATGAGATATTGCTGTAACTAAGGGATACTTTATCAACTAGTTAGTTGTCATGAAATATTGCTGTAACTAAGGGATACTTTATCTACTAGTTAGTTGTCATGAAACATTGCTGTAACTAAGGGATACTTTATCTACTAGTTAGTTGTCATGAGATATTGCTGTAACTAAGGGATAGGTTATCTACTAGTTAGTTGTCATGAAAAATTGCTGTAACTGAGGGATACTTTATCTACTAGTTAGTTGTCATGAGATATTGCTGTAACTAAGGGATACGTTATCTACTAGTTAGTTGTCATGAGATATTGCTGTAACTAAGGGATACTTTATCTACTAGTTAGTTGTCATGAGATATTGCTGTAACTGAGGGATACTTTATCTACTAGTTAGTTGTCATGAAACATTGCTGAAACTAAGGGATACTTTATCTACTAGTTAGTTGTCTTGAAATATTGCTGTAACTAAGGGATACTTTATCTACTAGTTAGTTGTCATGAGATATTGCTGTAACTAAGGGATACTTTATCTACTAGTTAGTTGTCATGAAATATTGCTGTAACTAAGGGATACCTTATCTACTAGTTAGTTGTCATGAGATATTGCTGTAACTAAGGGATAGGTTATCTACTTGTTAGTTGTCATGAAATATTGCTGTATATGAGGGATACTTTATCTACTAGTTAGTTGTCATGAGATATTGCTGTAACTAAGGGATACGTTATCTACTAGTTAGTTGTCATGAGATATTGCTGTAACTAAGGGATACTTTATCTACTAGTTAGTTGTCATGAGATATTGCTGTAACTAAGGGATACTTTATCTACTAGTTAGTTGTCATGAGATATTGCTGTAACTAAGGGATAGGTTATCTACTAGTTAGTTGTCATGAAATATTGCTGTAACTAAGGGATACTTTATCTACTAGTTAGTTGTCATGAAATATTGCTGTAACTAAGGGATACTTTATCTACTAGTTAGTTGTCATGAAATATCGCTGTAACTAAGGGATACTTTATCTACTAGTTAGTTGTCATGAAATATTGCTGTAACTAAGGGATAGGTTATCTACTAGTTAGTTGTCATGAAATATTGCTGTAACTAAGGGATACTTTATCTACTAGTTAGTTGTCATGAAATATTTCTGTAACTAAGGGATAGGTTATCTACTAGTTAGTTGTCATGAAATATTGCTGTAACTAAGGGATACTTTATCTACTCGTTAGCTGTCATGAAATATTACTGTAACTAAGGGATACTTTATCTACTAGTTAGTTGTCATGAGATATTGCTGTAACTAAGGGATACGTTATCTACTAGTTAGTTGTCATGAGATATTGCTGTAACTAAGGGATACTTTATCTACTAGTTAGTTGTCATGAGATATTGCTGTAACTGAGGGATACTTTATCTACTAGTTAGTTGTCATGAAACATTGCTGTAACTAAGGGATACTTTATCTACTAGTTAGTTGTCATGAGATATTGCTGTAACTAAGGGATACTGTATCTACTAGTTAGTTGTCGTGAAATATTGCTGTAACTAAGGGATAGGTTATCTACTAGTTAGTTGTCATGAGATAATGCTGTAACTAAGGGATACTTTATCTACTAGTTAGTTGTCATGAGATATTGCTGTAACTAAAGGATACTTTATCTACTAGTTAGTTGTCATGAGATATTGCTGTAACTAAGGGATACTTTATCTACTAGTTAGTTGTCATGAGATATTGCTGTAACTAAAGGATACTTTATCTACTAGTTAGTTGTCATGAGATATTGCTGTAACTAAGGGATACTTTATCTACTAGTTAGTTGTCATGAAATATTGCTGTAACTGAGGGATACTATATCTACTAGTTAGTTGTCATGAGATATTGCTGTAACTAAGGGATACTTTATCTACTAGTTAGCTGTCATGAAATATTGCTGTAACTAAGGGATACTTTATCTACTAGTTAGTTGTCATGAAATATTGCTGTAACTAAGGGATACTTTATCTACTAGTTAGTTGTCATGAGATATTGCTGTAACTGAGGGATACTTTATCTACTAGTTAGTTGTCGTGAAACATTGCTGTAACTAAGGGATACTTTATCTACTAGTTAGTTGTCATGAAATATTGCTGTAACTGAGGGATACTTTATCTACTAGTTAGTTGTCATGAAATATTGCTATAACTAAGGGATAGGTTATCTACTAGTTAGTTGTCATGAAATATTGCTGTAACTAAGGGATACTTTATCTACTAGTTAGTTGTCATGAGATATTGCTATAACTAAGGGATACTTTATCTACTAGTTAGTTGTCATGAAATATTACTGTAACTAAGGGATACTTTATCTACTAGTTAGTTGTCATGAAATATTGCTGTAACTAAGGGATACTTTATCTACTAGTTAGTTGTCATGAAACATTGCTGTAACTAAGGGATACTTTATCTACTAGTTAGTTGTCATGAGATATTGCTGTAACTAAGGGATACTTTATCTACTAGTTAGTTGTCATGAAACATTGCTGTAACTAAGGGATACTTTATCTACTAGTTAGTTGTCATGAAATATTGCTGTGACTAAGGGATACTTTATCTACTAGTTAGTTGTCATGAAATATTGCTGTAACTAAGGGATACTTTATCTACTAGTTAGTTGTCATGAGATATTGCTGTAACTAATGGATACTTTATCTACTAGGTAGTTGTCATGAGATATTGCTGTAACTAAGGGATACTGTATCTACTAGTTAGTTGTCATGAGATATTGCTGTAACTAAGGGATAGGTTATCTACTAGTTAGTTGTCATGAAACATTGCTGTAACTAAGGGATACTTTATCTACTAGTTAGTTGTCATGAGATATTGCTGTAACTAAGGGATAGGTTATCTACTAGTTAGTTGTCATGAAATATTGCTGTAACTAAGGGATACTGTATCTACTAGTTAGTTGTCGTGAGATATTGCTGTAACTAAGGGATACTTTATCTACTAGTTAGTTGTCATGAGATATTGCTGTAACTAAGGGATACTTTATCTACTAGTTAGTTGTCATGAGATATTGCTGTAACTAAGGGATACTTTATCTACTAGTTAGTTGTCATGAGATATTGCTGTAACTAAGGGATAGGTTATCTACTAGTTAGTTGTCATGAAATATTGCTGTAACTAAGGGATACTGTATCTACTAGTTAGTTGTCGTGAGATATTGCTGTAACTAAGGGATACTTTATCTACTAGTTAGTTGTCATGAAATATTGCTGTAACTAAGGGATACGTTATCTACTAGTTAGTTGTCATGAGATATTGCTGTAACTAAGGGATAGGTTATCTACTAGTTAGTTGTCATGAGATATTGCTGTAACTAAGGGATACTTTATCTACTAGTTAGTTGTCATGAAATATTGCTGTAACTGAGGGATACTTTATATACTAGTTAGCTGTCATGAGATATTGCTGTAACTAAGGGATACTTTATCTACTAGTTAGTTGTCATGAGATATTGCTGTAACTAAGGGATACGTTATCTACTAGTTAGTTGTCATGAGATATTGCTGTAACTAAGGGATACGTTATCTACTAGTTAGTTGTCATGAGATATTGCTGTAACTAAGGGATACTTTATCTACTAGTTAGTTGTCATGAAATATTGCTGTAACTAGGGATACTTTATCTACTAGTTAGTTGTCATGAGATATTGCTGTAACTAAGGGATACGTTATCTACTAGTTAGTTGTCATGGAATATTGCTGTAACTAAGGGATACTTTATCTACTAGTTAGTTGTCATGAGATATTGCTGTAACTAAGGGATACTTTATCTACTAGTTAGTTGTCATGAAATATTGCTGTAACTAAGGGATACTTTATCTACTAGTTAGTTGTCATGAGATATTGCTGTAACTAAGGGATACTTTATCTACTAGTTAGTTGTCATGAAATATTGCTGTAACTGAGGGATACTTTATCTACTAGTTAGCTGTCATGAGATATTGCTGTAACTAAGGGATACTTTATCTACTAGTTAGTTGTCATGAGATATTGCTGTAACTAAGGGATACTTTATCTACTAGTTAGTTGTCATGAAATATTGCTGTAACTAAGGGATACTTTATCTACTAGTTAGTTGTCATGAAATATTGCTGTAACTAAAGGATACTTTATCTACTAGTTAGTTGTCATGAGATATTGCTGTAACTAAGGGATACTTTATCTACTAGTTAGTTGTCATGAAATATTGCTGTAACTAAGGGATACTTTATCTACTAGTTAGTTGTCATGAGATATTGCTGTAACTAAGGGATACGTTATCTACTAGTTAGTTGTCATGAAATATTGCTGTAACTAAGGGATACTTTATCTACTAGTTAGTTGTCATGAAATATTGCTGTAACTAAGGGATACTTTATCTACTAGTTAGTTGTCATGAAATATTGCTGTAACTAAGGGATACTTTATCTACTAGTTAGTTGTCATGAAACATTGCTGTAACTAAGGGATACTTTATCTACTAGTTAGTTGTCATGAAACATTGCTGTAACTAAGGGATACTTTATCTACTAGTTAGTTGTCATGAAATATTGCTGTAACTAAGGGATACTGTATCTACTAGTTAGTTGTCATGAAACATTGCTGTAACTAAGGGATACTGTATCTACTAGTTAGTTGTCATGGAATATTGCTATAACTAAGGGATACTTTATCTACTAGTTAGTTGTCATGGAATATTGCTATAACTAAGGGATACTTTATCTACTAGTTAGTTGTCATGAAATATTGCTGTAACTAAGGGATACTGTATCTACTAGTTAGTTGTCATGAGATATTGCTGTAACTAAGGGATACTGTATCTACTAGTTAGTTGTCATGAAATATTGCTGTAACTAAGGGATACTTTATCTACTAGTTAGTTGTCATGAGATATTGCTGTAACTAAGGGATACTTTATCTACTAGTTAGTTGTCATGAGATATTGCTGTGACTAAGGGATACTTTATCTACTAGTTAGTTGTCATGAGATATTGCTGTAACTAAGGGATACTGTATCTACTAGTTAGTTGTCATGAAATATTGCTGTAACTAAGGGATAGGTTATCTACTAGTTAGTTGTCATGAAACATTGCTGTAACTAAGGGATACTTTATCTACTAGTTAGTTGTCATGAGATATTGCTGTAACTAAGGGATACTTTATCTACTAGTTAGTTGTCATGAGATATTGCTGTAACTGAGGGATAGGTTATCTACTAGTTAGTTGTCATGAAATATTGCTGTAACTAAGGGATACTTTATCTACTAGTTAGTTGTCATGAAATATTGCTGTAACTAAGGGATACTTTATCTACTAGTTAGTTGTCATGATATATTGCTGTAACTAAGGGATAGGTTATCTACTAGTTAGTTGTCATGAAATATTGCTGTAACTAAGGGATACTTTATCTACTAGTTAGTTGTCATGAAATATTGCTGTAACTAAGGGATACTTTATCTACTAGTTAATTGTCATGAGATATTGCTGTAACTAAGGGATAGGTTATCTACTAGTTAGTTGTCATGAAATATTGCTGTAACTAAGGGATAGGTTATCTACTAGTTAGTTGTCATGAAACATTGCTGTAACTAAGGGATACTGTATCTACTAGTTAGTTGTCATGAAATATTGCTGTAACTAAGGGATAGGTTATCTACTAGTTAGTTGTCATGAAATGTTGCTGTAACTAAGGGATACTTTATCTACTAGTTAGTTGTCATGAAATATTGCTGTAACTAAGGGATACTTTATCTACTAGTTAGTTGTCATGAAACATTCCTGTAACTAAGGGATACTTTATCTACTAGTTAGTTGTCATGAGATATTGCTATAACTAAGGGATACTTTATCTACTAGTTAGTTGTCATGAGATATTGCTGTAACTGAGGGATAGGTTATCTACTAGTTAGTTGTCATGAGATATTGCTGTAACTAAGGGATACGTTATCTACTAGTTAGTTGTCATGAGATATTGCTGTAACTAAGGGATACGTTATCTACTAGTTAGTTGTCATGAGATATTGCTGTAACTAAGGGATACTTTATCTACTAATTAGCTGTCATGAAATATTGCTATAACTAAGGGATACTTTATCTACTAGTTAGTTGTCATGAGATATTGCTGTAACTGAGGGATAGGTTATCTACTAGTTAGTTGTCATGAAACATTGCTGTAACTAAGGGATACTTTATCTACTAGTTAGTTGTCATGAGATATTGCTGTAACTAAGGGATACGTTATCTACTAGTTAGTTGTCATGAAATATTGCTGTAACTGAGGGATACTTTATCTACTAGTTAGTTGTCATGAGATATTGCTGTAACTAAGGGATATGTTATCTACTAGTTAGTTGTCATGAGATATTGCTGTAACTAAGGGATACTTTATCTACTAGTTAGTTGTCATGAGATATTGCTGTAACTGAGGGATACTTTATCTACTAGTTAGTTGTCATGAAACATTGCTGTAACTAAGGGATACTTTATCTACTAGTTAGTTGTCATGAAAATTTGCTGTAACTAAGGGATACTTTATCTACTAGTTAGTTGTCATGAAATATTGCTGTAACTAAGGGATACTTTATCTACTAGTTAGTTGTCATGAGATATTGTACTTTATCTACTAGTTAGTTGTCATGAAATATTGCTATAACTAAGGGATACTTTATCTACTAGTTAGTTGTCATGAGATATTGCTGTAACTAAGGGATACTTTATGTACTAGTTAGTTGTCATGAAATATTGCTGTAACTAAGGGATACTTTATCTACTAGTTAGTTGTCATGAGATATTGCTGTAACTAAGGGATAGGTTATCTACTAGTTAGTTGTCATGAAATATTGCTGTAACTAAGGGATACTTTATCTACTAGTTAGTTGTCATGAAATATTGCTGTAACTAAGGGATACTTTATCTACTAGTTAGTTGTCATGAAACATTGCTGTAACTAAGGGATACTTTATCTACTAGTTAGTTGTCATGAAATATTGCTATAACTAAGGGATACTTTATCTACTAGTTAGTTGTCATGAAATATTGCTGTAACTAAGGGATAGGTTATCTACTAGTTAGTTGTCATGAAATATTGCTGTAACTAAGGGATACTTTATCTACTAGTTAGTTGTCGTGAAATATTGCTGTAACTAAGGGATCCTTTATCTACTAGTTAGCTGTCATGAAATATTACTGTAACTAAGGGATACTTTATCTACTAGTCAGTTGTCATGAAATATTGCTGTAACTAAGGGATACTTTATCTACTAGTTAGTTGTCATGAAATATTGCTGTAACTAAGGGATACTTTATCTACTAGTTAGCTGTCATGAAATATTACTGTAACTAAGGGATACTTTATCTACTAGTTAGTTGTCATGAAATATTGCTGTAACTAAGGGATACTTTATCTACTAGTTAGTTGTCATGAAATATTGCTGTAACTAAGGGATACTTTATCTACTAGTTAGCTGTCATGAAATATTACTGTAACTAAGGGATACTTTATCTACTAGTTAGTTGTAATGAGATATTGCTGTAACTAAGGGATACGTTATCTACTAGTTAGTTGTCATGAGATATTGCTGTAACTAAGGGATACTTTATTTACTAGTTAGTTGTCATGAGATATTGCTGTAACTAAGGGATACTTTATCTACTAGTTAGTTGTCATGAGATATTGCTGTAACTAAGGGATACTTTATCTACTAGTTAGTTGTCATGAGATATTGCTGTAACTGAGGGATACTTTATCTACTAGTTAGTTGTCATGAAACATTGCTGTAACTGAGGGATACTTTATCTACTAGTTAGTTGTCATGAAACATTGCTGTAACTAAGGGATACTTTATCTACTAGTTAGTTGTCATGAAATATTGCTGTAACTAAGGGATACTTTATCTACTAGTTAGTTGTCATGAAATATTGCTGTAACTAAGGGATACTTTATCTACTAGTTAGTTGTCGTGAAATATTGCTGTAACTAAGGGATACTTTATCTACTAGTTAGTTGTCATGAAATATTGCTGTAACTAAGGGATACTTTATCTACTAGTTAGTTGTCATGAAATATTGCTGTAACTAAGGGATACTTTATCTACTAGTTAGTTGTCATGAAATATTGCTGTAACTAAGGGATACTTTATCTACTAGTTAGTTGTCATGAAATATTGCTGTAACTAAGGGATACTTTATCTACTAGTTAGTTGTCATGAGATATTGCTGTAACTGAGGGATACTTTATCTACTAGTTAGTTGTCATGAAACATTGCTGTAACTAAGGGATACTTTATCTACTAGTTAGTTGTCGTGAAATATTGCTGTAACTAAGGGATACTTTATCTACTAGTTAGTTGTCATGAAATATTGCTGTAACTAAGGGATACTTTATCTACTAGTTAGTTGTCATGAAACATTGCTGTAACTAAGGGATTCTTTATCTACTAGTTAGTTGTCATGAAATATTGCTGTAACTAAGGGATAGGTTATCTACTAGTTAGTTGTCATGAAATATTGCTGTAACTAAGGGATAGGTTATCTACTAGTTAGTTGTCATGAAACATTGCTGTAACTAAGGGATACTTTATCTACTAGTTAGTTGTCATGAGATATTGCTGTAACTAAGGGATACTGTATCTACTAGTTAGTTGTCATGAGATATTGCTGTAACTAAGGGATACGTTATCTACTAGTTAGTTGTCATGGAATATTGCTGTAACTAAGGGATACTTTATCTACTAGTTAGTTGTCATGAGATATTGCTGTAACTAAGGGATACTTTATCTACTAGTTAGTTGTCATGAAATATTGCTGTAACTAAGGGATACTTTATCTACTAGTTAGTTGTCATGAGATATTGCTGTAACTAAGGGATACTTTATCTACTAGTTAGTTGTCATGAAATATTGCTGTAACTGAGGGATACTTTATCTACTAGTTAGCTGTCATGAGATATTGCTGTAACTAAGGGATACTTTATCTACTAGTTAGTTGTCATGAGATATTGCTGTAACTAAGGGATACTTTATCTACTAGTTAGTTGTCATGAAATATTGCTGTAACTAAGGGATACTTTATCTACTAGTTAGTTGTCATGAAATATTGCTGTAACTAAAGGATACTTTATCTACTAGTTAGTTGTCATGAGATATTGCTGTAACTAAGGGATACTTTATCTACTAGTTAGTTGTCATGAAATATTGCTGTAACTAAGGGATACTTTATCTACTAGTTAGTTGTCATGAGATATTGCTGTAACTAAGGGATACGTTATCTACTAGTTAGTTGTCATGAAATATTGCTGTAACTAAGGGATACTTTATCTACTAGTTAGTTGTCATGAAATATTGCTGTAACTAAGGGATACTTTATCTACTAGTTAGTTGTCATGAAATATTGCTGTAACTAAGGGATACTTTATCTACTAGTTAGTTGTCATGAAACATTGCTGTAACTAAGGGATACTTTATCTACTAGTTAGTTGTCATGAAACATTGCTGTAACTAAGGGATACTTTATCTACTAGTTAGTTGTCATGAAATATTGCTGTAACTAAGGGATACTGTATCTACTAGTTAGTTGTCATGAAACATTGCTGTAACTAAGGGATACTGTATCTACTAGTTAGTTGTCATGGAATATTGCTATAACTAAGGGATACTTTATCTACTAGTTAGTTGTCATGGAATATTGCTATAACTAAGGGATACTTTATCTACTAGTTAGTTGTCATGAAATATTGCTGTAACTAAGGGATACTGTATCTACTAGTTAGTTGTCATGAGATATTGCTGTAACTAAGGGATACTGTATCTACTAGTTAGTTGTCATGAAATATTGCTGTAACTAAGGGATACTTTATCTACTAGTTAGTTGTCATGAGATATTGCTGTAACTAAGGGATACTTTATCTACTAGTTAGTTGTCATGAGATATTGCTGTGACTAAGGGATACTTTATCTACTAGTTAGTTGTCATGAGATATTGCTGTAACTAAGGGATACTGTATCTACTAGTTAGTTGTCATGAAATATTGCTGTAACTAAGGGATAGGTTATCTACTAGTTAGTTGTCATGAAACATTGCTGTAACTAAGGGATACTTTATCTACTAGTTAGTTGTCATGAGATATTGCTGTAACTAAGGGATACTGTATCTACTAGTTAGTTGTCATGAAATATTGCTGTAACTAAGGGATAGGTTATCTACTAGTTAGTTGTCATGAAACATTGCTGTAACTAAGGGATACTTTATCTACTAGTTAGTTGTCATGAGATATTGCTGTAACTAAGGGATACTTTATCTACTAGTTAGTTGTCATGAGATATTGCTGTGACTAAGGGATACTTCATCTACTAGTTAGTTGTCATGAGATATTGCTGTAACTAAGGGATACTTTATCTACTAGTTAGTTGTCATGAGATATTGCTGTAACTAAGGGATACTTTATCTACTAGTTAGTTGTCATGAGATGTTGCTGTAACTAAGGGATACTGTATCTACTAGTTAGTTGTCATGAAATATTGCTGTAACTAAGGGATAGGTTATCTAGTAGTTAGTTGTCATGAAACATTGCTGTAACTAAGGGATACTTTATCTACTAGTTAGTTGTCATGAGATATTGCTGTAACTAAGGGATACTTTATCTACTAATTAGCTGTCATGAAATATTGCTGTAACTAAGGGATAGGTTATCTACTAGTTAGTTGTCATGAAACATTGCTGTAACTAAGGGATACTGTATCTACTAGTTAGTTGTCATGAAATATTGCTGTAACTAAGGGATAGGTTATCTACTAGTTAGTTGTCATGAAACATTGCTGTAACTAAGGGATACTTTATCTACTAGTTAGTTGTCATGAGATATTGCTGTAACTAAGGGATACTTTATCTACTAGTTAGTTGTCATGAGATATTGCTGTAACTGAGGGATAGGTTATCTACTAGTTAGTTGTCATGAAATATTGCTGTAACTAAGGGATACTTTATCTACTAGTTAGTTGTCATGAAATATTGCTGTAACTAAGGGATACTTTATCTACTAGTTAGTTGTCATGATATATTGCTGTAACTAAGGGATAGGTTATCCACTAGTTAGTTGTCATGAAATATTGCTGTAACTAAGGGATACTTTATCTACTAGTTAGTTGTCATGAAATATTGCTGTAACTAAGGGATACTTTATCTACTAGTTAGTTGTCATGAGATATTGCTGTAACTAAGGGATAGGTTATCTACTAGTTAGTTGTCATGAAATATTGCTGTAACTAAGGGATAGGTTATCTACTAGTTAGTTGTCATGAAACATTGCTGTAACTAAGGGATACTGTATCTACTAGTTAGTTGTCATGAAATATTGCTGTAACTAAGGGATAGGTTATCTACTAGTTAGTTGTCATGAAACATTGCTGTAACTAAGGGATACTTTATCTACTAGTTAGTTGTCATGAAATGTTGCTGTAACTAAGGGATACTTTATCTACTAGTTAGTTGTCATGAAATATTGCTGTAACTAAGGGATACTTTATCTACTAGTTAGTTGTCATGAGATATTGCTGTAACTAAGGGATACGTTATCTACTAGTTAGTTGTCATGAGATATTGCTGTAACTAAGGGATACTTTATCTACTAGTTAGTTGTCATGAGATATTGCTGTGACTAAGGGATACTTCATCTACTAGTTAGTTGTCATGAAATATTGCTGTAACTAAGGGATAGGTTATCTACTAGTTAGTTGTCATGAAATGTTGCTGTAACTAAGGGATACTTTATCTACTAGTTAGTTGTCATGAAATATTGCTGTAACTAAGGGATACTTTATCTACTAGTTAGTTGTCATGAAACATTGCTGTAACTAAGGGATACTTTATCTACTAGTTAGTTGTCATGAAATATTGCTATAACTAAGGGATACTTTATCTACTAGTTAGTTGTCATGAAATATTGCTGTAACTAAGGGATAGGTTATCTACTAGTTAGTTGTCATGAAATATTGCTGTAACTAAGGGATACTTTATCTACTAGTTAGTTGTCGTGAAATATTGCTGTAACTAAGGGATACTTTATCTACTAGTTAGCTGTCATGAAATATTACTGTAACTAAGGGATACTTTATCTACTAGTCAGTTGTCATGAAATATTGCTGTAACTAAGGGATACTTTATCTACTAGTTAGTTGTCATGAAATATTGCTGTAACTAAGGGATACTTTATCTACTAGTTAGCTGTCATGAAATATTACTGTAACTAAGGGATACTTTATCTACTAGTTAGTTGTCATGAAATATTGCTGTAACTAAGGGATACTTTATCTACTAGTTAGCTGTCATGAAATATTACTGTAACTAAGGGATACTTTATCTACTAGTTAGTTGTAATGAGATATTGCTGTAACTAAGGGATACGTTATCTACTAGTTAGTTGTCATGAGATATTGCTGTGACTAAGGGATACTTTATCTACTAGTTAGTTGTCATGAAATATTGCTGTAACTAAGGGATACTTTATCTACTAGTTAGTTGTCATGAAATGTTGCTGTAACTAAGGGATACTTTATCTACTAGTTAGTTGTCATGAAATATTGCTGTAACTAAGGGATACTTTATCTACTAGTTAGTTGTCATGAAACATTGCTGTAACTAAGGGATACTTTATCTACTAGTTAGTTGTCATGAAATATTGCTATAACTAAGGGATACTTTATCTACTAGTTAGTTGTCATGAAATATTGCTGTAACTAAGGGATAGGTTATCTACTAGTTAGTTGTCATGAAATATTGCTGTAACTAAGGGATACTTTATCTACTAGTTAGTTGTCGTGAAATATTGCTGTAACTAAGGGATACTTTATCTACTAGTTAGCTGTCATGAAATATTACTGTAACTAAGGGATACTTTATCTACTAGTCAGTTGTCATGAAATATTGCTGTAACTAAGGGATACTTTATCTACTAGTTAGTTGTCATGAAATATTGCTGTAACTAAGGGATACTTTATCTACTAGTTAGCTGTCATGAAATATTACTGTAACTAAGGGATACTTTATCTACTAGTTAGTTGTCATGAAATATTGCTGTAACTAAGGGATACTTTATCTACTAGTTAGTTGTCATGAAATATTGCTGTAACTAAGGGATACTTTATCTACTAGTTAGCTGTCATGAAATATTACTGTAACTAAGGGATACTTTATCTACTAGTTAGTTGTAATGAGATATTGCTGTAACTAAGGGATACGTTATCTACTAGTTAGTTGTCATGAGATATTGCTGTAACTAAGGGATACTTTATTTACTAGTTAGTTGTCATGAGATATTGCTGTAACTAAGGGATACTTTATCTACTAGTTAGTTGTCATGAGATATTGCTGTAACTAAGGGATACTTTATCTACTAGTTAGTTGTCATGAGATATTGCTGTAACTGAGGGATACTTTATCTACTAGTTAGTTGTCATGAAACATTGCTGTAACTGAGGGATACTTTATCTACTAGTTAGTTGTCATGAAACATTGCTGTAACTAAGGGATACTTTATCTACTAGTTAGTTGTCATGAAATATTGCTGTAACTAAGGGATACTTTATCTACTAGTTAGTTGTCATGAAATATTGCTGTAACTAAGGGATACTTTATCTACTAGTTAGTTGTCGTGAAATATTGCTGTAACTAAGGGATACTTTATCTACTAGTTAGTTGTCATGAAATATTGCTGTAACTAAGGGATACTTTATCTACTAGTTAGTTGTCATGAAATATTGCTGTAACTAAGGGATACTTTATCTACTAGTTAGTTGTCATGAAATATTGCTGTAACTAAGGGATACTTTATCTACTAGTTAGTTGTCATGAAATATTGCTGTAACTAAGGGATACTTTATCTACTAGTTAGTTGTCATGAGATATTGCTGTAACTGAGGGATACTTTATCTACTAGTTAGTTGTCATGAAACATTGCTGTAACTAAGGGATACTTTATCTACTAGTTAGTTGTCGTGAAATATTGCTGTAACTAAGGGATACTTTATCTACTAGTTAGTTGTCATGAAATATTGCTGTAACTAAGGGATACTTTATCTACTAGTTAGTTGTCATGAAACATTGCTGTAACTAAGGGATTCTTTATCTACTAGTTAGTTGTCATGAAATATTGCTGTAACTAAGGGATAGGTTATCTACTAGTTAGTTGTCATGAAATATTGCTGTAACTAAGGGATAGGTTATCTACTAGTTAGTTGTCATGAAACATTGCTGTAACTAAGGGATACTTTATCTACTAGTTAGTTGTCATGAGATATTGCTGTAACTAAGGGATACTGTATCTACTAGTTAGTTGTCATGAGATATTGCTGTAACTAAGGGATACGTTATCTACTAGTTAGTTGTCATGGAATATTGCTGTAACTAAGGGATACTTTATCTACTAGTTAGTTGTCATGAGATATTGCTGTAACTAAGGGATACTTTATCTACTAGTTAGTTGTCATGAAATATTGCTGTAACTAAGGGATACTTTATCTACTAGTTAGTTGTCATGAGATATTGCTGTAACTAAGGGATACTTTATCTACTAGTTAGTTGTCATGAAATATTGCTGTAACTGAGGGATACTTTATCTACTAGTTAGCTGTCATGAGATATTGCTGTAACTAAGGGATACTTTATCTACTAGTTAGTTGTCATGAGATATTGCTGTAACTAAGGGATACTTTATCTACTAGTTAGTTGTCATGAAATATTGCTGTAACTAAGGGATACTTTATCTACTAGTTAGTTGTCATGAAATATTGCTGTAACTAAAGGATACTTTATCTACTAGTTAGTTGTCATGAGATATTGCTGTAACTAAGGGATACTTTATCTACTAGTTAGTTGTCATGAAATATTGCTGTAACTAAGGGATACTTTATCTACTAGTTAGTTGTCATGAGATATTGCTGTAACTAAGGGATACGTTATCTACTAGTTAGTTGTCATGAAATATTGCTGTAACTAAGGGATACTTTATCTACTAGTTAGTTGTCATGAAATATTGCTGTAACTAAGGGATACTTTATCTACTAGTTAGTTGTCATGAAATATTGCTGTAACTAAGGGATACTTTATCTACTAGTTAGTTGTCATGAAACATTGCTGTAACTAAGGGATACTTTATCTACTAGTTAGTTGTCATGAAACATTGCTGTAACTAAGGGATACTTTATCTACTAGTTAGTTGTCATGAAATATTGCTGTAACTAAGGGATACTGTATCTACTAGTTAGTTGTCATGAAACATTGCTGTAACTAAGGGATACTGTATCTACTAGTTAGTTGTCATGGAATATTGCTATAACTAAGGGATACTTTATCTACTAGTTAGTTGTCATGGAATATTGCTATAACTAAGGGATACTTTATCTACTAGTTAGTTGTCATGAAATATTGCTGTAACTAAAGGATACTGTATCTACTAGTTAGTTGTCATGAGATATTGCTGTAACTAAGGGATACTGTATCTACTAGTTAGTTGTCATGAAATATTGCTGTAACTAAGGGATACTTTATCTACTAGTTAGTTGTCATGAGATATTGCTGTAACTAAGGGATACTTTATCTACTAGTTAGTTGTCATGAGATATTGCTGTGACTAAGGGATACTTTATCTACTAGTTAGTTGTCATGAGATATTGCTGTAACTAAGGGATACTGTATCTACTAGTTAGTTGTCATGAAATATTGCTGTAACTAAGGGATAGGTTATCTACTAGTTAGTTGTCATGAAACATTGCTGTAACTAAGGGATACTTTATCTACTAGTTAGTTGTCATGAGATATTGCTGTAACTAAGGGATACTGTATCTACTAGTTAGTTGTCATGAAATATTGCTGTAACTAAGGGATAGGTTATCTACTAGTTAGTTGTCATGAAACATTGCTGTAACTAAGGGATACTTTATCTACTAGTTAGTTGTCATGAGATATTGCTGTAACTAAGGGATACTTTATCTACTAGTTAGTTGTCATGAGATATTGCTGTGACTAAGGGATACTTCATCTACTAGTTAGTTGTCATGAGATATTGCTGTAACTAAGGGATACTTTATCTACTAGTTAGTTGTCATGAGATATTGCTGTAACTAAGGGATACTTTATCTACTAGTTAGTTGTCATGAGATGTTGCTGTAACTAAGGGATACTGTATCTACTAGTTAGTTGTCATGAAATATTGCTGTAACTAAGGGATAGGTTATCTAGTAGTTAGTTGTCATGAAACATTGCTGTAACTAAGGGATACTTTATCTACTAGTTAGTTGTCATGAGATATTGCTGTAACTAAGGGATACTTTATCTACTAATTAGCTGTCATGAAATATTGCTGTAACTAAGGGATAGGTTATCTACTAGTTAGTTGTCATGAAACATTGCTGTAACTAAGGGATACTGTATCTACTAGTTAGTTGTCATGAAATATTGCTGTAACTAAGGGATAGGTTATCTACTAGTTAGTTGTCATGAAACATTGCTGTAACTAAGGGATACTTTATCTACTAGTTAGTTGTCATGAGATATTGCTGTAACTAAGGGATACTTTATCTACTAGTTAGTTGTCATGAGATATTGCTGTAACTGAGGGATAGGTTATCTACTAGTTAGTTGTCATGAAATATTGCTGTAACTAAGGGATACTTTATCTACTAGTTAGTTGTCATGAAATATTGCTGTAACTAAGGGATACTTTATCTACTAGTTAGTTGTCATGATATATTGCTGTAACTAAGGGATAGGTTATCCACTAGTTAGTTGTCATGAAATATTGCTGTAACTAAGGGATACTTTATCTACTAGTTAGTTGTCATGAAATATTGCTGTAACTAAGGGATACTTTATCTACTAGTTAGTTGTCATGAGATATTGCTGTAACTAAGGGATAGGTTATCTACTAGTTAGTTGTCATGAAATATTGCTGTAACTAAGGGATAGGTTATCTACTAGTTAGTTGTCATGAAACATTGCTGTAACTAAGGGATACTGTATCTACTAGTTAGTTGTCATGAAATATTGCTGTAACTAAGGGATAGGTTATCTACTAGTTAGTTGTCATGAAACATTGCTGTAACTAAGGGATACTTTATCTACTAGTTAGTTGTCATGAAATGTTGCTGTAACTAAGGGATACTTTATCTACTAGTTAGTTGTCATGAAATATTGCTGTAACTAAGGGATACTTTATCTACTAGTTAGTTGTCATGAGATATTGCTGTAACTAAGGGATACGTTATCTACTAGTTAGTTGTCATGAGATATTGCTGTAACTAAGGGATACTTTATCTACTAATTAGCTGTCATGAAATATTGCTATAACTAAGGGATACTTTATCTACTAGTTAGTTGTCATGAGATATTGCTGTAACTGAGGGATAGGTTATCTACTAGTTAGTTGTCATGAAACATTGCTGTAACTAAGGGATACTTTATCTACTAGTTAGTTGTCATGAGATATTGCTGTAACTAAGGGATACGTTATCTACTAGTTAGTTGTCATGAAATATTGCTGTAACTGAGGGATACTTTATCTACTAGTTAGTTGTCATGAGATATTGCTGTAACTAAGGGATATGTTATCTACTAGTTAGTTGTCATGAGATATTGCTGTAACTAAGGGATACTTTATCTACTAGTTAGTTGTCATGAGATATTGCTGTAACTGAGGGATACATTATCTACTAGTTAGTTGTCATGAAACATTGCTGTAACTAAGGGATACTTTATCTACTAGTTAGTTGTCATGAAAATTTGCTGTAACTAAGGGATACTTTATCTACTAGTTAGTTGTCATGAAATATTGCTGTAACTAAGGGATACTTTATCTACTAGTTAGTTGTCATGAGATATTGTACTTTATCTACTAGTTAGTTGTCATGAAATATTGCTATAACTAAGGGATACTTTATCTACTAGTTAGTTGTCATGAGATATTGCTGTAACTAAGGGATACTTTATGTACTAGTTAGTTGTCATGAAATATTGCTGTAACTAAGGGATACTTTATCTACTAGTTAGTTGTCATGAGATATTGCTGTAACTAAGGGATAGGTTATCTACTAGTTAGTTGTCATGAAATATTGCTGTAACTAAGGGATACTTTATCTACTAGTTAGTTGTCATGAAATATTGCTGTAACTAAGGGATACTTTATCTACTAGTTAGTTGTCATGAAACATTGCTGTAACTAAGGGATACTTTATCTACTAGTTAGTTGTCATGAAATATTGCTATAACTAAGGGATACTTTATCTACTAGTTAGTTGTCATGAAATATTGCTGTAACTAAGGGATAGGTTATCTACTAGTTAGTTGTCATGAAATATTGCTGTAACTAAGGGATACTTTATCTACTAGTTAGTTGTCGTGAAATATTGCTGTAACTAAGGGATACTTTATCTACTAGTTAGCTGTCATGAAATATTACTGTAACTAAGGGATACTTTATCTACTAGTCAGTTGTCATGAAATATTGCTGTAACTAAGGGATACTTTATCTACTAGTTAGTTGTCATGAAATATTGCTGTAACTAAGGGATACTTTTCTACTAGTTAGCTGTCATGAAATATTACTGTAACTAAGGGATACTTTATCTACTAGTTAGTTGTCATGAAATATTGCTGTAACTAAGGGATACTTTATCTACTAGTTAGTTGTCATGAAATATTGCTGTAACTAAGGGATACTTTATCTACTAGTTAGCTGTCATGAAATATTACTGTAACTAAGGGATACTTTATCTACTAGTTAGTTGTAATGAGATATTGCTGTAACTAAGGGATACGTTATCTACTAGTTAGTTGTCATGAGATATTGCTGTAACTAAGGGATACTTTATTTACTAGTTAGTAGTCATGAGATATTGCTGTAACTAAGGGATACTTTATCTACTAGTTAGTTGTCATGAGATATTGCTGTAACTAAGGGATACTTTATCTACTAGTTAGTTGTCATGAGATATTGCTGTAACTGAGGGATACTTTATCTACTAGTTAGTTGTCATGAAACATTGCTGTAACTGAGGGATACTTTATCTACTAGTTAGTTGTCATGAAACATTGCTGTAACTAAGGGATACTTTATCTACTAGTTAGTTGTCATGAAATATTGCTGTAACTAAGGGATACTTTATCTACTAGTTAGTTGTCATGAAATATTGCTGTAACTAAGGGATACTTTATCTACTAGTTAGTTGTCGTGAAATATTGCTGTAACTAAGGGATACTTTATCTACTAGTTAGTTGTCATGAAATATTGCTGTAACTAAGGGATACTTTATCTACTAGTTAGTTGTCATGAAATATTGCTGTAACTAAGGGATACTTTATCTACTAGTTAGTTGTCATGAAATATTGCTGTAACTAAGGGATACTTTACCTACTAGTTAGTTGTCATGAAATATTGCTGTAACTAAGGGATACTTTATCTACTAGTTAGTTGTCATGAGATATTGCTGTAACTGAGGGATACTTTATCTACTAGTTAGTTGTCATGAAACATTGCTGTAACTAAGGGATACTTTATCTACTAGTTAGTTGTCGTGAAATATTGCTGTAACTAAGGGATACTTTATCTACTAGTTAGTTGTCATGAAATATTGCTGTAACTAAGGGATACTTTATCTACTAGTTAGTTGTCATGAAACATTGCTGTAACTAAGGGATACTTTATCTACTAGTTAGTTGTCATGAAATATTGCTGTAACTAAGGGATAGGTTATCTACTAGTTAGTTGTCATGAAATATTGCTGTAACTAAGGGATAGGTTATCTACTAGTTAGTTGTCATGAAACATTGCTGTAACTAAGGGATACTTTATCTACTAGTTAGTTGTCATGAGATATTGCTGTAACTAAGGGATACTGTATCTACTAGTTAGTTGTCATGAGATATTGCTGTAACTAAGGGATACTTTATCTACTAGTTAGTTGTCATGAAATATTGCTGTAACTAAGGGATACTTTATCTACTAGTTAGTTGTCATGAAATATTGCTGTAACTAAGGGATACTTTATCTACTAGTTAGTTGTCATGAAATATTGCTGTAACTAAGGGATACTTTATCTACTAGTTAGTTGTCATGAAATATTGCTGTAACTGAGGGATAGGTTATCTACTAGTTAGTTGTCATGAAATATTGCTGTGACTAAGGGATACTTTATCTACTAGTTAGTTGTCATGAAATATTGCTGTAACTAAGGGATACTTTATCTACTAGTTAGTTGTCATGAGATATTGCTGTAACTAAGGGATACTTTATCTACTAGTTAGTTGTCATGAAATATCGCTGTAACTAAGGGATACTTTATCTACTAGTTAGTTGTCATGAAACATTGCTGTAACTAAGGGATACTTTATCTACTAGTTAGTTGTCATGAGATATTGCTGTAACTAAGGGATACTTTATCTGCTAGTTAGTTGTCATGAGATATTGCTGTAACTAAGGGATACTTTATCTACTAGTTAGTTGTCATGAAATATCGCTGTAACTAAGGGATACTTTATCTACTAGTTAGTTGTCATGAAATATTGCTGTAACTAAGGGATACTTTATCTACTAGTTAGTTGTCATGAGATATTGCTGTAACTAAGGGATACTTTATCTACTAGTTAGTTGTCATGAGATATTGCTGTAACTAAGGGATACTGTATCTACTAGTTAGTTGTCATGAGATATTGCTGTAAATAAGGGATACTTTATCTACTAGTTAGTTGTCATGAAATATTGCTGTAACTAAGGGATACTTTATCTACTAGTTAGTGGTCATGAGATATTGCTGTAACTAAGGGATACTTTATCTACTAGTTAGTTGTCATGAAATATTGCTGTAACTAAGGGATACTTTATCTACTAGTTAGTTGTCATGAAATATTGCTGTAACTAAGGGATACTTTATCTACTAGTTAGTTGTCATGAAATATTGCTGTAACTAAGGGATACTTTATCTACTAGTTAGTTGTCATGAGATATTGCTGTAACTAAGGGATACTTTATCTACTAGTTAGTTGTCATGAAATATTGCTGTAACTAAGGGATACTTTATCTACTAGTTAGTTGTCATGAGATATTGCTGTAACTAAGGGATACTTTATCTACTACACTGACCGGCAAAAAAAGTGGAACAGTTAAAAAAAGTAATATAAATAGTATAAAATTAGCCATGAAAAAGATTTAATCAAATTTTAAAAGATTTTCACGCATTAGAACAAACATCTGAAACATCCGTGAATAGAAATTGATAATATGACATTTCTTAGGGTGGTTTATTACCACCAATTACCCCCGATCTTCGATGAGCTTATCTTAATGGTTTTATGGCGGAAAGCGCACTGTAAGCGTTTACGGTTTATGAGTGTTGCCGCTCGCTTATTGTTGTTCTAGGGATAACAACTGGCATTTGTTGAACACGTGTGAACCATTGTCATACATTTTAGCAAGTTATCCATGTGCAGTTCACACTAAAACGTGCCTCTTAGCCGTGAAGGAGCTGCACAGGCAGTTGCATTGGTGGAGGATGGCTGCAGCTTCCGCTATGTTGCTGAGGTCATTGGATCATCTCTCGGTAGCATTCACCGTGCAGTGCAACGTTACAGAGAACTCCAAACTTACGACAGGAGACGAGGGTCAGGCCGTAGAAGAAGCACAACTGGCAGGAATGACAGATTTCTCACCCTGCAAGTTCTGCGTGATCGCCATACCACAGCAGTCCAGGCACGAAATCGACTGGAAAATGTCAGAAATGTGAGGGTGAGTGAGCGAACAGTAAGAAGAAGGTTTGAAGAAGCTCATCTTTCGTCCAAGAGACCTGCACGTGGACCCGCACTCGAACGACATCACAGAGAGGCGCGTCTTCGCTTCGCAAGGCAGCATCTGGGATGGACCCAAGAGCTGTGGGCCTCTGTTCTCTTCACTGACGAGAGTCGTTTTAACCTTAGATCTCCTGATGGAAGAGAAAGAGTGTGGAGAAGGCGCGGGGAGAGGTACAGCCCTGTTGCTTTCTCCTCCAGGACTCCATTTGGAGGTGGCTCGGTTATGGTGTGGGGTGGCATCAACGTTATGGCCCGCACTGATTGTGAGTTGATGTGCATCGATCACGCGACGCTCAATTCCCATTGGTACATCTAAGAGATCCTGATGAACCATGTGATGCCCTTTGCGCCTTTCATAGGTCAGAATTTCATGCTGATGCAGGATAATGCCCGCCCTCATACTGCTCGCTGTGTTGTACAATATCTGCAGGAAGTGGGGATTCAAACCCCGGACTGGCCAGCTCGTAGTCCTGACTTGAACCCCATTGAACATGTATGGGGTATGCTTGGAAGGAACGTCAGACAGCGTGACCACACCACCTTGGCACAACTGAGAACATCGCTGCTGGAGGAATGGGATCGCATCTCGGCAGATGCCATTCGACGAGTTGTGAACAGTATGCCTGAACGTTTACAAGCTGTCATAGACGCTAAGGGTGGAAACACTCGTTTTTAGCGACCAGTGTTCTCGTGCAGTGCAGTGCAAACATTAATACTGTTTTGTTTGGCAATACGCTTGATAAAAACCAGCCCAAAAGAACATTACTAAAAAATAGAAAATTGTAAGATTTGCAAAATGTAACGAAATTTGCGAGTTAAAGTGTGTTGTAAAACATGTTTCGGTATTTTCTGTAGCCAACCATCTAAAATTTACATGAATAATGCAAATATTGGAAAACCGATAAATTTTATTGGAATAAATTAAGAAATTACATAAAAAATTAAAGTGTTCCACTTTTTTTGCCGGTCAGTGTAGTTAGTTGTCATGAGATATTGCTGTAACTAAGGGATACTGTATCTACTAGTTAGTTGTCATGAGATATTGCTGTAACTAAGGGATACTTTATCTACTAGTTAGTTGTCATGAAATATTGCTGTAACTAAGGGATACTTTATCTACTAGTTAGTTGTCATGAGATATTGCTGTAACTGAGGGATACTTTATCTACTAGTTAGTTGTCATGAGATATTGCTGTAACTAAGGGATACTTTATCTACTAGTTAGTTGTCATGAGATATTGCTGTAACTAAGGGATACTTTATCTACTAGTTAGTTGTCATGAGATATTGCTGTAACTAAGGGATACTCTATCTACTAGTTAGTTGTCATGAGATATTGCTGTAACTAAGGGATACTCTATCTACTAGTTAGTTGTCATGAGATATTGCTGTAACTAAGGGATAGGTTATCTACTAGTTAGTTGTCATGAAACATTGCTGTAACTAAGGGATACTTTATCTACTAGTTAGTTGTCATGAGATATTGCTGTGACTAAGGGATACTTTATCTACTAGTTAGTTGTCATGAAATATTGCTGTAACTAAGGGATACTTTATCTACTAGTTAGTTGTCATGAAATATTGCTGTAACTAAGGGATACTTTATCTACTAGTTAGTTGTCATGAGATATTGCTGTAACAAAGGGATAGGTTATCTACTAGTTAGTTGCCATGAGATATTGCTGTAACTAAGGGATACTTTATCTACTAGTTAGATGTCATGAAATATTGCTGTAACTGAGGGATACTTTATCTACTAGTTAGTTGTCATGAAATATTGCTGTAAATAAGGGATACTTTATCTACTAGTTAGTTGTCATGAGATATTGCTGTAACTAAGGGATACTCTATCTACTAGTTAGTTGTCATGAGATATTGCTGTAACTAAGGGATAGGTTATCTACTAGTTAGTTGTCATGAAACATTGCTGTAACTAAGGGATACTTTATCTACTAGTTAGTTGTCATGAGATATTGCTGTGACTAAGGGATACTTTATCTACTAGTTAGTTGTCATGAAATATTGCTGTAACTAAGGGATACTTTATCTACTAGTAAGTTGTCATGAAATATTGCTGTAAATAAGGGATACTTTATCTACTAGTTAGTTGTCATGAGATATTGCTGTAACTAAGGGATACTGTATCTACTAGTTAGTTGTCATGAGATATTGCTGTAACTAAGGGATAGGTTATCTACTAGTTAGTTGTCATGAGATATTGCTGTAACTAAGGGATACTTTATCTACTAGTTAGTTGTCTTGAGATATTGCTGTAACTAAGGGATACTTTATCTACTAGTTAGTTGTCATGAAATATTGCTGTAACTCAGGGATACTTTATCTACTAGTTAGTTGTCATGAAATATTGCTGTAACTAAGGGATAGGTTATCTACTAGTTAGTTGTCATGAAATATTGCTGTAACTAAGGGATACTTTATCTACTAGTTAGTTGTCATGGGATATTGCTATAACTAAGGGATACTTTATCTACTAGTTAGTTGTCATGAAATATTGCTGTAACTAAGGGATACTCTATCTACTAGTTAGTTGTCATGAAATATTGCTGTAACTATGGGATACTCTATCTACTAGTTAGTTGTCATGAGATATTGCTGTGACTAAGGGATACTGTATCTACTAGTTAGTTGTCATGAAATATTGCTGTAACTAAGGGATACTTTATCTACTAGTAAGTTGTCATGAAATATTGCTGTAACTAAGGGATACTTTATCTACTAGTTAGTTGTCATGAAATATTGCTGTAACTAAGGGATACTTTATCTACTAGTAAGTTGTCATGAAATATTGCTGTAACTAAGGGATACTTTATCTACTAGTAAGTTGTCATGAAATATTGCTGTAACTAAGGGATACTCTATCTACTAGTTAGTTGTCATGAGATATTGCTGTAACTAAGGGATACTTTATCTACTAGTTAGTTGTCATGAGATATTGCTGTAACTAAGGGATACTTTATCTACTAGTTAGTTGTCATGAGATATTGCTGTAACTAAGGGATACTTTATCTACTAGTTAGTTGTCATGAGATATTGCTGTAACTAAGGGATAGGTTATCTACTAGTTAGTTGTCATGAAATATTGCTGTAACTAAGGGATACTGTATCTACTAGTTAGTTGTCGTGAGATATTGCTGTAACTAAGGGATACTTTATCTACTAGTTAGTTGTCATGAAATATTGCTGTAACTAAGGGATACTTTATCTACTAGTTAGTTGTCATGAGATATTGCTGTAACTAAGGGATACTTTATCTACTAGTTAGTTGTCATGAAATATTGCTATAACTAAGGGATAGGTTATCTACTAGTTAGTTGTCATGAAACATTGCTGTAACTAAGGGATACTTTATCTACTAGTTAGTTGTCATGAGATATTGCTGTAACTAAGGGATACGTTATCTACTAGTTAGTTGTCATGAGATATTGCTGTAACTAAGGGATACTTTATCTACTAGTTAGTTGTCGTGAAACATTGCTGTAACTAAGGGATACTTTATCAACTAGTTAGTTGTCATGAAATATTGCTGTAACTAAGGGATACTTTATCTACTAGTTAGTTGTCATGAAACATTGCTGTAACTAAGGGATACTTTATCTACTAGTTAGTTGTCATGAGATATTGCTGTAACTAAGGGATAGGTTATCTACTAGTTAGTTGTCATGAAAAATTGCTGTAACTGAGGGATACTTTATCTACTAGTTAGTTGTCATGAGATATTGCTGTAACTAAGGGATACGTTATCTACTAGTTAGTTGTCATGAGATATTGCTGTAACTAAGGGATACTTTGTCTACTAGTTAGTTGTCATGAGATATTGCTGTAACTGAGGGATACTTTATCTACTAGTTAGTTGTCATGAAACATTGCTGTAACTAAGGGATACTTTATCTACTAGTTAGTTGTCATGAAATATTGCTGTAACTAAGGGATACTTTATCTACTAGTTAGTTGTCATGAGATATTGCTGTAACTAAGGGATACTTTATCTACTAGTTAGTTGTCATGAAATATTGCTGTAACTAAGGGATACCTTATCTACTAGTTAGTTGTCATGAGATATTGCTGTAACTAAGGGATAGGTTATCTACTAGTTAGTTGTCATGAAATATTGCTGTAACTGAGGGATACTTTATCTACTAGTTAGTTGTCATGAGATATTGCTGTAACTAAGGGATACGTTATCTACTAGTTAGTTGTCATGAGATATTGCTGTAACTAAGGGATACTTTATCTACTAGTTAGTTGTCATGAGATATTGCTGTAACTAAGGGATACTTTATCTACTAGTTAGTTGTCATGAGATATTGCTGTAACTAAGGGATAGGTTATCTACTAGTTAGTTGTCATGAAATATTGCTGTAACTAAGGGATACTTTATCTACTAGTTAGTTGTCATGAAATATTGCTGTAACTAAGGGATACTTTATCTACTAGTTAGTTGTCATGAAATATCGCTGTAACTAAGGGATACTTTATCTACTAGTTAGTTGTCATGAAATATTGCTGTAACTAAGGGATAGGTTATCTACTAGTTAGTTGTCATGAAATATTGCTGTAACTAAGGGATACGTTATCTACTAGTTAGTTGTCATGAGATATTGCTGTAACTAAGGGATACTTTATCTACTAGTTAGTTGTCATGAGATATTGCTGTAACTGAGGGATACTTTATCTACTAGTTAGTTGTCATGAAACATTGCTGTAACTAAGGGATACTTTATCTACTAGTTAGTTGTCATGAGATATTGCTGTAACTAAGGGATACTGTATCTACTAGTTAGTTGTCGTGAAATATTGCTGTAACTAAGGGATACTTTATCTACTAGTTAGTTGTCATGAGATATTGCTGTAACTAAGGGATACTTTATCTACTAGTTAGTTGTCATGAGATATTGCTGTAACTAAAGGATACTTTATCTACTAGTTAGTTGTCATGAGATATTGCTGTAACTAAGGGATACTTTATCTACTAGTTAGTTGTCATGAGATATTGCTGTAACTAAAGGATACTTTATCTACTAGTTAGTTGTCATGAGATATTGCTGTAACTAAGGGATACTTTATCTACTAGTTTGTTGTCATGAAATATTGCTGTAACTGAGGGATACTGTATCTACTAGTTAGTTGTCATGAGATATTGCTGTAACTAAGGGATACTTTATCTACTAGTTAGCTGTCATGAAATATTGCTGTAACTAAGGGATACTTTATCTACTAGTTAGTTGTCATGAAATATTGCTGTAACTAAGGGATACTTTATCTACTAGTTAGTTGTCATGAGATATTGCTGTAACTGAGGGATACTTTATCTACTAGTTAGTTGTCGTGAAACATTGCTGTAACTAAGGGATACTTTATCTACTAGTTAGTTGTCATGAAATATTGCTGTAACTGAGGGATACTTTATCTACTAGTTAGTTGTCATGAAATATTGCTATAACTAAGGGATAGGTTATCTACTAGTTAGTTGTCATGAGATATTGCTATAACTAAGGGATACTTTATCTACTAGTTAGTTGTCATGAAATATTACTGTAACTAAGGGATACTTTATCTACTAGTTAGTTGTCATGAAATATTGCTGTAACTAAGGGATACTTTATCTACTAGTTAGTTGTCATGAAACATTGCTGTAACTAAGGGATACTTTATCTACTAGTTAGTTGTCATGAGATATTGCTGTAACTAAGGGATACTTTATCTACTAGTTAGTTGTCATGAAACATTGCTGTAACTAAGGGATACTTTATCTACTAGTTAGTTGTCATGAAATATTGCTGTGACTAAGGGATACTTTATCTACTAGTTAGTTGTCATGAAATATTGCTGTAACTAAGGGATACTTTATCTACTAGTTAGTTGTCATGAGATATTGCTGTAACTAATGGATACTTTATCTACTAGGTAGTTGTCATGAGATATTGCTGTAACTAAGGGATACTGTATCTACTAGTTAGTTGTCATGAGATATTGCTGTAACTAAGGGATAGGTTATCTACTAGTTAGTTGTCATGAAACATTGCTGTAACTAAGGGATACTTTATCTACTAGTTAGTTGTCATGAGATATTGCTGTAACTAAGGGATACTTTATCTACTAGTTAGTTGTCATGAGATATTGCTGTAACTAAGGGATACTTTATCTACTAGTTAGTTGTCATGAGATATTGCTGTAACTAAGGGATAGGTTATCTACTAGTTAGTTGTCATGAAATATTGCTGTAACTAAGGGATACTGTATCTACTAGTTAGTTGTCGTGAGATATTGCTGTAATTAAGGGATACTTTATCTACTAGTTAGTTGTCATGAAATATTGCTGTAACTAAGAGATACTTTATCTACTAGTTAGTTGTCATGAGATATTGCTGTAACTAAGGGATAGGTTATCTACTAGTTAGTTGTCATGAAATATTGCTGTAACTAGGGATACTTTATCTACTAGTTAGTTGTCATGAGATATTGCTGTAACTAAGGGATACGTTATCTACTAGTTAGTTGTCATGGAATATTGCTGTAACTAAGGGATACTTTATCTACTAGTTAGTTGTCATGGAATATTGCTATAACTAAGGGATACTTTATCTACTAGTTAGTTGTCATGAAATATTGCTGTAACTAAGGGATACTGTATCTACTAGTTAGTTGTCATGAGATATTGCTGTAACTAAGGGATACTGTATCTACTAGTTAGTTGTCATGAAATATTGCTGTAACTAAGGGATACTTTATCTACTAGTTAGTTGTCATGAGATATTGCTGTAACTAAGGGATACTTTATCTACTAGTTAGTTGTCATGAGATATTGCTGTAACTAAGGGATACGTTATCTACTAGTTAGTTGTCATGAGATATTGCTGTAACTAAGGGATACGTTATCTACTAGTTAGTTGTCATGAGATATTGCTGTAACTAAGGGATACTTTATCTACTAGTTAGTTGTCATGAAATATTGCTGTAACTAGGGATACTTTATCTACTAGTTAGTTGTCATGAGATATTGCTGTAACTAAGGGATACGTTATCTACTAGTTAGTTGTCATGGAATATTGCTGTAACTAAGGGATACTTTATCTACTAGTTAGTTGTCATGGAATATTGCTATAACTAAGGGATACTTTATCTACTAGTTAGTTGTCATGAAATATTGCTGTAACTAAGGGATACTGTATCTACTAGTTAGTTGTCATGAGATATTGCTGTAACTAAGGGATACTGTATCTACTAGTTAGTTGTCATGAAATATTGCTGTAACTAAGGGATACTTTATCTACTAGTTAGTTGTCATGAGATATTGCTGTAACTAAGGGATACTTTATCTACTAGTTAGTTGTCATGAGATATTGCTGTGACTAAGGGATACTTTATCTACTAGTTAGTTGTCATGAGATATTGCTGTAACTAAGGGATACTGTATCTACTAGTTAGTTGTCATGAAATATTGCTGTAACTAAGGTATAGGTTATCTACTAGTTAGTTGTCATGAAACATTGCTGTAACTAAGGGATACTTTATCTACTAGTTAGTTGTCATGAGATATTGCTGTAACTAAGGGATACTGTATCTACTAGTTAGTTGTCATGAAATATTGCTGTAACTAAGGGATAGGTTATCTACTAGTTAGTTGTCATGAAACATTGCTGTAACTAAGGGATACTGTATCTACTAGTTAGTTGTCATGAGATATTGCTGTAACTAAGGGATACTTTATCTACTAGTTAGTTGTCATGAGATATTGCTGTGACTAAGGGATACTTTATCTACTAGTTAGTTGTCATGAGATATTGCTGTAACTAAGGGATACTTTATCTACTAGTTAGTTGTCATGAGATATTGCTGTAACTAAGGGATACTTTATCTACTAGTTAGTGGTCATGAGATGTTGCTGTAACTAAGGGATACTGTATCTACTAGTTAGTTGTCATGAAATATTGCTGTAACTAAGGGATAGGTTATCTACTAGTTAGTTGTCATGAAACATTGCTGTAACTAAGGGATACTTTATCTACTAGTTAGTTGTCATGAGATATTGCTGTAACTAAGGGATACTTTATCTACTAATTAGCTGTCATGAAATATTGCTGTAACTAAGGGATAGGTTATCTACTAGTTAGTTGTCATGAAACATTGCTGTAACCAAGGGATACTGTATCTACTAGTTATTTGTCATGAAATATTGCTGTAACTAAGGGATAGGTTATCTACTAGTTAGTTGTCATGAAACATTGCTGTAACTAAGGGATACTTTATCTACTAGTTAGTTGTCATGAGATATTGCTGTAACTAAGGGATACTTTATCTACTAGTTAGTTGTCATGAGATATTGCTGTAACTGAGGGATAGGTTATCTACTAGTTAGTTGTCATGAAATATTGCTGTAACTAAGGGATACTTTATCTACTAGTTAGTGGTCATGAAATATTGCTGTAACTAAGGGATACTTTATCTACTAGTTAGTTGTCATGAAATATTGCTGTAACTAAGGGATACTTTATCTACTAGTTAGTTGTCATGAAATATTGCTGTAACTAAGGGATACTTTATCTACTAGTTAGTTGTCATGAGATATTGCTGTAACTAAGGGATAGGTTATCTACTAGTTAGTTGTCATGAAATATTGCTGTAACTAAGGGATAGGTTATCTACTAGTTAGTTGTCATGAAACATTGCTGTAACTAAGGGATACTGTATCTACTAGTTAGTTGTCATGAAATATTGCTGTAACTAAGGGATAGGTTATCTACTAGTTAGTTGTCATGAAACATTGCTGTAACTAAGGGATACTTTATCTACTAGTTAGTTGTCATGAAATGTTGCTGTAACTAAGGGATACTTTATCTACTAGTTAGTTGTCATGAAATATTGCTGTAACTAAGGGATACTTTATCTACTAGGTAGTTGTCATGAAACATTCCTGTAACTAAGGGATACTTTATCTACTAGTTAGTTGTCATGAGATATTGCTATAACTAAGGGATACTTTATCTACTAGTTAGTTGTCATGAGATATTGCTGTAACTGAGGGATAGGTTATCTACTAGTTAGTTGTCATGAGATATTGCTGTAACTAAGGGATACGTTATCTACTAGTTAGTTGTCATGAGATATTGCTGTAACTAAGGGATACGTTATCTACTAGTTAGTTGTCATGAGATATTGCTGTAACTAAGGGATACTTTATCTACTAATTAGCTGTCATGAAATATTGCTATAACTAAGGGATACTTTATCTACTAGTTAGTTGTCATGAGATATTGCTGTAACTGAGGGATAGGTTATCTACTAGTTAGTTGTCATGAAACATTGCTGTAACTAAGGGATACTTTATCTACTAGTTAGTTGTCATGAGATATTGCTGTAACTAAGGGATACTTTATCTACTAGTTAGTTGTCATGAAATATTGCTGTAACTAAGGGATACTTTATCTACTAGTTAGTTGTCATGAGATATTGCTGTAACTAATGGATACTTTATCTACTAGGTAGTTGTCATGAGATATTGCTGTAACTAAGGGATACTGTATCTACTAGTTAGTTGTCATGAGATATTGCTGTAACTAAGGGATAGGTTATCTACTAGTTAGTTGTCATGAAACATTGCTGTAACTAAGGGATACTTTATCTACTAGTTAGTTGTCATGAGATATTGCTGTAACTAAGGGATACTTTATCTACTAGTTAGTTGTCATGAGATATTGCTGTAACTAAGGGATACTTTATCTACTAGTTAGTTGTCATGAGATATTGCTGTAACTAAGGGATATGTTATCTACTAGTTAGTTGTCATGAAATATTGCTGTAACTAAGGGATACTGTATCTACTAGTTAGTTGTCGTGAGATATTGCTGTAATTAAGGGATACTTTATCTACTAGTTAGTTGTCATGAAATATTGCTGTAACTAAGGGATACTTTATCTACTAGTTAGTTGTCATGAGATATTGCTGTAACTAAGGGATAGGTTATCTACTAGTTAGTTGTCATGAGATATTGCTGTAACTAAGGGATACTTTATCTACTAGTTAGTTGTCATGAAATATTGCTGTAACTGAGGGATACTTTATCTACTAGTTAGCTGTCATGAGATATTGCTGTAACTAAGGGATACTTTATCTACTAGTTAGTTGTCATGAGATATTGCTGTAACTAAGGGATACGTTATCTACTAGTTAGTTGTCATGAGATATTGCTGTAACTAAGGGATACGTTATCTACTAGTTAGTTGTCATGAGATATTGCTGTAACTAAGGGATACTTTATCTACTAGTTAGTTGTCATGAAATATTGCTGTAACTAGGGATACTTTATCTACTAGTTAGTTGTCATGAGATATTGCTGTAACTAAGGGATACGTTATCTACTAGTTAGTTGTCATGGAATATTGATGTAACTAAGGGATACTTTATCTACTAGTTAGTTGTCATGAGATATTGCTGTAACTAAGGGATACTTTATCTACTAGTTAGTTGTCATGAAATATTGCTGTAACTAAGGGATACTTTATCTACTAGTTAGTTGTCATGAGATATTGCTGTAACTAAGGGATACTTTATCTACTAGTTAGTTGTCATGAAATATTGCTGTAACTGAGGGATACTTTATCTACTAGTTAGCTGTCATGAGATATTGCTGTAACTAAGGGATACTTTATCTACTAGTTAGTTGTCATGAGATATTGCTGTAACTAAGGGATACTTTATCTACTAGTTAGTTGTCATGAAATATTGCTGTAACTAAGGGATACTTTATCTACTAGTTAGTTGTCATGAAATATTGCTGTAACTAAAGGATACTTTATCTACTAGTTAGTTGTCATGAGATATTGCTGTAACTAAGGGATACTTTATCTACTAGTTAGTTGTCATGAAATATTGCTGTAACTAAGGGATACTTTATCTACTAGTTAGTTGTCATGAAATATTGCTGTAACTAAGGGATACTTTATCTACTAGTTAGTTGTCATGAGATATTGCTGTAACTAAGGGATACGTTATCTACTAGTTAGTTGTCATGAAATATTGCTGTAACTAAGGGATACTTTATCTACTAGTTAGTTGTCATGAAATATTGCTGTAACTAAGGGATACTTTATCTACTAGTTAGTTGTCATGAAATATTGCTGTAACTAAGGGATACTTTATCTACTAGTTAGTTGTCATGAAACATTGCTGTAACTAAGGGATACTTTATCTACTAGTTAGTTGTCATGAAACATTGCTGTAACTAAGGGATACTTTATCTACTAGTTAGTTGTCATGAAATATTGCTGTAACTAAGGGATACTGTATCTACTAGTTAGTTGTCATGAAACATTGCTGTAACTAAGGGATACTGTATCTACTAGTTAGTTGTCATGGAATATTGCTATAACTAAGGGATACTTTATCTACTAGTTAGTTGTCATGGAATATTGCTATAACTAAGGGATACTTTATCTACTAGTTAGTTGTCATGAAATATTGCTGTAACTAAGGGATACTGTATCTACTAGTTAGTTGTCATGAGATATTGCTGTAACTAAGGGATACTGTATCTACTAGTTAGTTGTCATGAAATATTGCTGTAACTAAGGGATACTTTATCTACTAGTTAGTTGTCATGAGATATTGCTGTAACTAAGGGATACTTTATCTACTAGTTAGTTGTCATGAGATATTGCTGTGACTAAGGGATACTTTATCTACTAGTTAGTTGTCATGAGATATTGCTGTAACTAAGGGATACTGTATCTACTAGTTAGTTGTCATGAAATATTGCTGTAACTAAGGGATAGGTTATCTACTAGTTAGTTGTCATGAAACATTGCTGTAACTAAGGGATACTTTATCTACTAGTTAGTTGTCATGAGATATTGCTGTAACTAAGGGATACTGTATCTACTAGTTAGTTGTCATGAAATATTGCTGTAACTAAGGGATAGGTTATCTACTAGTTAGTTGTCATGAAACATTGCTGTAACTAAGGGAACTTTATCTACTAGTTAGTTGTCATGAGATATTGCTGTAACTAAGGGATACTTTATCTACTAGTTAGTTGTCATGAGATATTGCTGTGACTAAGGGATACTTTATCTACTAGTTAGTTGTCATGAGATATTGCTGTAACTAAGGGATACTTTATCTACTAGTTAGTTGTCATGAGATATTGCTGTAACTAAGGGATACTTTATCTACTAGTTAGTTGTCATGAGATGTTGCTGTAACTAAGGGATACTGTATCTACTAGTTAGTTGTCATGAAATATTGCTGTAACTAAGGGATAGGTTATCTACTAGTTAGTTGTCATGAAACATTGCTGTAACTAAGGGATACTTTATCTACTAGTTAGTTGTCATGAGATATTGCTGTAACTAAGGGATACTTTATCTACTAATTAGCTGTCATGAAATATTGCTGTAACTAAGGGATAGGTTATCTACTAGTTAGTTGTCATGAAACATTGCTGTAACCAAGGGATACTGTATCTACTAGTTAGTTGTCATGAAATATTGCTGTAACTAAGGGATAGGTTATCTACTAGTTAGTTGTCATGAAACATTGCTGTAACTAAGGGATACTTTATCTACTAGTTAGTTGTCATGAGATATTGCTGTAACTAAGGGATACTTTATCTACTAGTTAGTTGTCATGAGATATTGCTGTAACTGAGGGATAGGTTATCTACTAGTTAGTTGTCATGAAATATTGCTGTAACTAAGGGATACTTTATCTACTAGTTAGTTGTCATGAAATATTGCTGTAACTAAGGGATACTTTATCTACTAGTTAGTTGTCATGAAATATTGCTGTAACTAAGGGATAGGTTATCTACTAGTTAGTTGTCATGAAATATTGCTGTAACTAAGGGATACTTTATCTACTAGTTAGTTGTCATGAAATATTGCTGTAACTAAGGGATACTTTATCTACTAGTTAGTTGTCATGAGATATTGCTGTAACTAAGGGATAGGTTATCTACTAATTAGTTGTCATGAAATATTGCTGTAACTAAGGGATAGGTTATCTACTAGTTAGTTGTCAAGAAACATTGCTGTAACTAAGGGATACTGTATCTACTAGTTAGTTGTCATGAAATATTGCTGTAACTAAGGGATAGGTTATCTACTATTTAGTTGTCATGAAACATTGCTGTAACTAAGGGATACTTTATCTACTAGTTAGTTGTCATGAAATGTTGCTGTAACTAAGGGATACTTTATCTACTAGTTGTCATGAAATATTGCTGTAACTAAGGGATACTTTATCTACTAGTTAGTTGTCATGAAACATTCCTGTAACTAAGGGATACTTTATCTACTAGTTAGTTGTCATGAGATATTGCTATAACTAAGGGATACTTTATCTACTAGTTAGTTGTCATGAGATATTGCTGTAACTAAGGGATACGTTATCTACTAGTTAGTTGTCATGAGATATTGCTGTAACTAAGGGATACGTTATCTACTAGTTAGTTGTCATGAGATATTGCTGTAACTAAGGGATACTTTATCTACTAATTAGCTGTCATGAAATATTGCTATAACTAAGGGATACTTTATCTACTAGTTAGTTGTCATGAGATATTGCTGTAACTGAGGGATAGGTTATCTACTAGTTAGTTGTCATGAAACATTGCTCCTAACTAAGGGATACTTTATCTACTAGTTAGTTGTCATGAGATATTGCTGTAACTAAGGGATACGTTATCTACTAGTTAGTTGTCATGAAATATTGCTGTAACTGAGGGATACTTTATCTACTAGTTAGTTGTCATGAGATATTGCTATAACTAAGGGATACGTTATCTACTAGTTAGTTGTCATGAGATATTGCTGTAACTAAGGGATACTTTATCTACTAGTTAGTTGTCATGAGATATTGCTGTAACTGAGGGATACTTTATCTACTAGTTAGTTGTCATGAAACATTGCTGTAACTAAGGGATACTTTATCTACTAGTTAGTTGTCATGAAATATTGCTGTAACTAAGGGATACTTTATCTACTAGTTAGTTGTCATGAAATATTGCTGTAACTAAGGGATACTTTATCTACTAGTTAGTTGTCATGAGATATTGCTGTAACTAAGGGATACTTTATCTACTAGTTAGTTGTCATGAAATATTGCTATAACTAAGGGATACTTTATCTACTAGTTAGTTGTCATGAGATATTGCTGTAACTAAGGGATACTTTATCTACTAGTTAGTTGTCATGAAATATTGCTGTAACTAAGGGATACTTTATCTACTAGTTAGTTGTCATGAGATATTGCTGTAACTAAGGGATAGGTTATCTACTAGTTAGTTGTCATGAAATATTGCTGTAACTAAGGGATACTTTATCTACTAGTTAGTTGTCATGAAATATTGCTGTAACTAAGGGATACTTTATCTACTAGTTAGTTGTCATGAAACATTGCTGTAACTAAGGGATACTTTATCTACTAGTTAGTTGTCATGAAATATTGCTATAACTAAGGGATACTTTATCTACTAGTTAGTTGTCATGAAATATTGCTGTAACTAAGGGATAGGTTATCTACTAGTTAGTTGTCATGAAATATTGCTGTAACTAAGGGATACTTTATCTACTAGTTAGTTGTCGTGAAATATTGCTGTAACTAAGGGATACTTTATCTACTAGTTAGTTGTCATGAAATATTGCTGTAACTAAGGGATACTTTATCTACTAGTTAGTTGTCATGAAATATTGCTGTAACTAAGGGATACTTTATCTACTAGTTAGCTGTCATGAAATATTACTGTAACTAAGGGATACTTTATCTACTAGTTAGTTGTCATGAAATATTGCTGTAACTAAGGGATACTTTATCTACTAGTTAGTTGTCATGAAATATTGCTGTAACTAAGGGATACTTTATCTACTAGTTAGCTGTCATGAAATATTACTGTAACTAAGGGATACTTTATCTACTAGTTAGTTGTAATGAGATATTGCTGTAACTAAGGGATACGTTATCTACTAGTTAGTTGTCATGAGATATTGCTGTAACTAAGGGATACTTTATCTACTAGTTAGTTGTCATGAGATATTGCTGTAACTAAGGGATACTTTATCTACTAGTTAGTTGTCATGAGATATTGCTGTAACTAAGGGATACTTTATCTACTAGTTAGTTGTCATGAGATATTGCTGTAACTGAGGGATACTTTATCTACTAGTTAGTTGTCATGAAACATTGCTGTAACTGAGGGATACTTTATCTACTAGTTAGTTGTCATGAAACATTGCTGTAACTAAGGGATACTTTATCTACTAGTTAGTTGTCATGAAATATTGCTGTAACTAAGGGATACTTTATCTACTAGTTAGTTGTCATGAAATATTGCTGTAACTAAGGGATACTTTATCTACTAGTTAGTTGTCGTGAAATATTGCTGTAACTAAGGGATACTTTATCTACTAGTTAGTTGTCATGAAATATTGCTGTAACTAAGGGATACTTTATCTACTAGTTAGTTGTCATGAAATATTGCTGTAACTAAGGGATACTTTATCTACTAGTTAGTTGTCATGAAATATTGCTGTAACTAAGGGATACTTTATCTACTAGTTAGTTGTCATGAAATATTGCTGTAACTAAGGGATACTTTATCTACTAGTTAGTTGTCATGAGATATTGCTGTAACTGAGGGATACTTTATCTACTAGTTAGTTGTCATGAAACATTGCTGTTCCTAAGGGATACTTTATCTACTAGTTAGTTGTCGTGAAATATTGCTGTAACTAAGGGATACTTTATCTACTAGTTAGTTGTCATGAAATATTGCTGTAACTAAGGGATACTTTATCTACTAGTTAGTTGTCATGAAACATTGCTGTAACTAAGGGATTCTTTATCTACTAGTTAGTTGTCATGAAATATTGCTGTAACTAAGGGATAGGTTATCTACTAGTTAGTTGTCATGAAATATTGCTGTAACTAAGGGATAGGTTATCTACTAGTTAGTTGTCATGAAACATTGCTGTAACTAAGGGATACTTTATCTACTAGTTAGTTGTCATGAGATATTGCTGTAACTAAGGGATACTGTATCTACTAGTTAGTTGTCATGAGATATTGCTGTAACTAAGGGATACTTTATCTACTAGTTAGTTGTCATGAAATATTGCTGTAACTAAGGGATACTTTATCTACTAGTTAGTTGTCATGAGATATTGCTGTAACTAAGGGATACTGTATCTACTAGTTAGTTGTCATGAAATATTGCTGTAACTGAGGGATACTTTATCTACTAGTTAGTTGTCATGAGATATTGCTGTAACTAAGGGATACTTTATCTACTAGTTAGTTGTCATGAGATATTGCTGTAACTAAGGGATACTTTATCTACTAGTTAGTTGTCATGAGATATTGCTGTGACTAAGGGATACTTTATCTACTAGTTAGCTGTCATGAAATATTGCTGTAACTAAGGGATACTTTATCTACTAGTTAGCTGTCATGAAATATTGCTGTAACTAAGGGATACTTTATCTACTAGTTAGCTGTCATGAAATATTGCTGTAACTCAGGGATACTTTATCTACTAGTTAGTTGTCATGAAATATTGCTGTAACTAAGGGATACTTTATCTACTAGTTAGTTGTCATGAAATATTGCTGTAACTCAGGGATACTTTATCTACTAGTTAGTTGTCGTGAAATATTGCTGTAACTGAGGGATACTTTATCTACTAGTTGTCATGAAATATTGCTGTAACTAAGGGATACGTTATCTACTAGTTAGCTGTTAAGAAATGTTGTTGTAAAGTAAAGCGTCGCTGGGCGTGATCAAATTTGGATGGGGAATCACGCGCTGTCTGCAGAGCAAGATAAGTGTCTGGCCACGCTAACGCAAGCGAATTTCGGCCCAGACTTCGTCTCCTACGTGCTTCTTGAGTGTGTGTGTGTCTGTGGCTCAAAAAGCTGATTCTGATTCTTTGTTGCAGTGGGTTTCGACCTCCACAAGGCAGTGTTACCGAACGAGACCGCAAGAAATTCTTCTACTACTCGCTGTATGCCTGGGGAAGTCCCGTCATCATCACCATAGTAACGGCCGTCATGGAGTTTGTGGAGGACATTCCGGACACCTATCTGAAGCCAGACTTCGGCGTTCAGGCTTGTTGGTTCTTGAGTAAGTGTGTTTGTTCACTTTTTAGGATTTTCATGAAATTGCATCTTTTTCTCGCAAATATTGCTCCTCTAGTATTTACATGTTTTTTGACTTGGTCTTGAAAGCTTTTGAAGGAAACAGATGCGCTCGATGATTAGCAATACCGGTAACGTTGGCTTTTCGTGAGTCGTTTATTCGTGAATTCCTCCGAAATTCAACAAAAGAAACCCCTGTCGTGTCCGTCATAGAGCACTGAGTATGGAAAATATTTGCAATTAAAGTCACGAAATAACACCGAATTTCCCCGTCTCGCAAGTTAGACACTTCAACCAGGTAGGTACAATAAAACTTGCTTAGTTCGAAGTTTCGTTATATTTCGATTTTATTTCGAAACTTGGTTCCATCAAAACAATCAACATAAACAATATATACTTATACAGCCTACCCCAAAAATAAGGTCTCCTATTTTTTTTAAATGTGTAACATCTTTCCGCTCGGTTGCTGGATAGTTTTGTGGGAGTGATTTTGAAAATTGGGGACGGAAGTGAATCGTGGGTAAGTGGATCAAACGGAAGTGAAGACGCACTGCCAGAAAAATGGGACGGAAGTGAATCGGACGAAAGTGGATCGAACGGAAGTGGATCGGACGGAAGTGAAGACGCACTGCCAGCTGGATGTACAATTGTAAATGTGTGTATTGGAAACAAGGCAGTGTGTGCTCTGTAGCGCGAAAATGTTATGGCAATACAGTAGGCAGTGCATTTAGCAGGCACTGGTTTGACGAGCACAGTGTCAAATGTTTCACCGACTTTCATTTGTCATTGAGCAGTTTATGAAGCTTCACGTTCAAGGTTGAATATCACATGGGGTAGGACAAAGACGACAAATGACATTTAAGTAAGCGGCATTATTGTCAAGCAGTGGGTGAGTAGTCAAATATTAAATGCATAACAGAATGTTGTTATATGAGTCGAATGAGTGGAGACTAGGTCATTTCATGATTGTAGGAAGCCATGTTTTGATTGTTTACGACGAACTGTATGAGAGCCTTGAGAATAATGAATGTTATAGTTACTGAGGAATGTGCTCACAGTATTTGAGAGTACTGTCGACGTTGTATGTCACTTTGTTATTATGAATTATTAATGTAAAAGAAAGGAAGCTTATAGTTTTGCGTGCCCGTTAATCTCATGATCATGAACCACGGTACCTCCCTATTACGTGGAATGCGTGGTGAGAGACTTAACAGCTTGACCGCTGCGCCACAAATGTGACAGTAGCATATCTCCAATTCAATCTATACATTCATCATAGTACCAGTAAGAAAATGGAGTGTAAATTAACATTTTAAGAATGTCCAAGCTGTGTAGTATGATAACATGTCAGATGTTACACATCATATGCGACTACTGTAAGGCTCGTATCTTTTTTATAAATACAGAACTCGGTCCATTATGGCTGTTGGTCGCAATATTGTGAAGAGTGTTACCCGCGCTCGCCTATAAACATGAGGCACTCAGTCTTGGCCTGGCAGCCGTTGAGAATGAAGCTCCCGTTGAATGTTACCGCCAAGTGCAAAGTGCGCGCAATTATTCGGCTTTTGAACGCAAAGGGTACTGAACCGATTGAAATCCATCGCCAGTTGCCGGAAGTGTGTGGCGAGTCGTGCAGGGATATCGTAAGTGGTGTAGAGAGTTTGCAGCCGGTCGGACTGAAATTCACGACCAACAAAGGAGCAGGAGACAGTCGTAAAGGTTGAGCAAATCATGCGTGAAGATCGGCGGATCACCCCGGACGATCTCTGCACTTGGTTCCTGAGGTTTCCTGAAGCGCCGCTCATTGAATTTTAACGGGAAAGTTGAAACATTCTCCACACGTCGCCCGGCAAACCGATGCTCTCCTGTGACAGTTTCAGTGGAACATCATCACCCATCCACCCTATAGTCCCGACTTGGCGCCCAGTGACTATCACTTGTTCCCTAAGTTGGAAGAACATTTGGCCGGAAAGCGATTCAGCAACGATGACGAGGTGAAAGATGAGGTTCACAACTTCCTGAACAGCATGGCGGCGAGCTGGTATGACATGGGCATTCAAAAACTGTCACAGCGTCTACTAAACTACAACGACCGAAATGGTGATAATGTAGAAACATAGCTAAATGTACAAGCTGTAAAATGGTGTAAACCATTGTAGAAATAAACGGGTCTTTGTATTTATTAAATATAGGAGACCTTAGTTTTGGGATTACCTTCGAACAATATGCAACACATTACAACTATATCAATCATGGAAGGGAAAGGGTGTTCAAAGATTAATGTCTAAATTTTCTAGCCGTCTTATGGCTTTGTTGTTGTTTGAGTCTTCAGTCTTTTGACTGGTTTGATGCAGCTCTCCATGCTTCCCTGTCATAGCTACCACACCCTACATCCGAGACAATGTGTTTAACAAATTCTAATCTTGGTCTACCCCTACGGTTCTCATCCTCGACCCTTCCTTCCATAACTAAGCTTGCTATTCCTGGGTGTCTTAGTAGGCTATGTGTTCTACCAACCTATCACTTCTCTTCATTAGCAGTCGCCACAAACATCTCTCCTCTCCCACTCGTCTTAATACCTCTTCGTTTGTAACCCTATCTACCCATCTGATCTTCATCATTCTCCTGTAACACCACATTTCAAACGCTTCAATTCTCTTCTTTTCTGCAGCACCAACAGTACAAGTTTCACTTCCATAAAGCGCCACACTCCAGACAAAGGCTTTCAAAAATGACTTCCTAATACCTAAATCTATATTCGATGTCAACAGATTCCTTTTCTGTAGAAATGCTTTCCATGCCTGAGCCAACCAACTTGTTATATCGTCTTTTCTTCGTCCATCACTGGTTATTTTGCTTCCTAAATAACAGAAGTCTCCTACTTCCTTTAGCTTTTCACCTGCCAATTTGATCTCCAAGGGGGTTTCTGATTTCTTTCGGCTGCATTCGAATATTTTTGTGGCTTCAGGAGAGGCTATTACCAAGTCCTGTGCTGATCCAGTGAATGCCAACACAATCACAGGTTGGGGAACATCGCATACCCCAATCTCCCGTGGTTAGTGCAGAGTTACCTATGTCTTGCGGGGCAAATCAAAGCCAGCTGGCAGATTTTGAAAGTGGAACCATGCCTGCCATTGCTGTACCAATCAGATCTTGGATCATAATCCTTCCTAACCAGTTCCTGTGCTGTTTGAATAGGTGGAGATGTTAACTTGAGGTGGCTATATCTTCATGAATGGGGAGTTCAGGATTGGCCAATATCTGGTTGTACTCTCTGACCAAGTTGTTCAGTCTTCTAATTCTAGGCAAAGCACAGGCAGCCAGAAAAGAGGGGTAGATTTTATTGTGCCACTAATAATTTGCACGAGAGCTGTTTACCCAAACTGAGGAACAGTACTCAGCTGTTGAAAGTACCGTACCAGTGCCATCCCCATGTGGAGCCAGCAAGTTTGTGGATGATATTGTTACGTGTCCTGCCGGGTTGGTTAGATACGATAACGTTTGATCGAGAGTAACTCCAAGATATTTGGGTTGGCATTATGAGGGAGAGGGCCTCCATTAAGAGACAATTTCAGGATAGAGTTCGCTTGCCGGTTGTTTACATGGAAGAAGCAGGTTTCCGTTTTACCAAAGCTTTTCGAAGTATTTGCGTAGGACATCCAGGTCCGCATTTAAAGTTCTCTCTATGACATTAGCATCCACATATGGAGTATCTGTAGCTAGATCATCAGCATAAGCAATCTGACGAGAGCTGTAAGAGTCCCACACAGGTGTGGTAATAGGTAGGGCGCCAGCAAATAAGCTTAAGAACAAATAAACAAATAATAAGGAGAACTCTCCTGTCTTAGATCGTGGTATGAAATAATCACCAACCAGGAACATTAGATACCATACATACTGAAATATATATATTATTTTTTACTTACGATGTGAAGAGGAAATAATGTCCTATTGTGGGACATGGATCCAAAATGAAATAATTTGACTCTAGTTCTTGACTGAAGGAAAATAAAATAAAATAAAAAGGAAGCTTGTAGTTTAACGTGACCGTTAATCTTGAGATCATGAGCCACGGGACCTCCTTTTTACGTGGAATCCGAACCACAGGACATGGCATTTCACTTCGAAAATCTCACATGCATTGACTGGGAATCGAACCCGGACCGCCTTGGTGAGAGGCATACAGCTAGACCGCTGAGCCACCACGCCCCTTTGACTGAAGGAGATAACCTTTCAAATAATTTCAGCAGTAAATGATATCCTCGGATAGATGGCTCTTGTAAGGGTAACTACTCATTTAAAATATTCCTTATATTTTGATTTTCATTTTGACTTTCCTTTCCTTGTGTTCAAATATCATTGACAAAAAGACATCTCCATCTCTACAGCATTCCAATCATTGTTCACCATTGTCTATGAGTAAATAGCTACCGTATGTCTCGCTGCTATAATGATAAACTCCTACTTTAGTTCTCACAGTCACCACCACAAACATTCCTCAGTAACAGCTGTCATTTTGCATGTCATAGAAGAGTTTGTTTTAGTTCAACATTTCACCACTTCTTCAAGTCCTTCTGTAACAGCAGCCATTACGAAACCTTCTCCTTGCTTACCACTGTTACCAACACAGGCACATCTATAGATCTTCTCATCTTCACCGCTCCTTGTCATAGCACATCGCCGTAGCATGAGCACAGTTCGATTCTAGTTTTCTTAATATATTTCAGTATGTCTGCAATATACAGATTAAAGAGCAGATCCTTGAGGAAGACCAATATTGAGTACCCTTATTTTGCTGTGGATTCTTCTCTTTGAAAGCATATCGTGACATTTGACTGCACTTTGTCTCCACACTGTGTCGTAGGCAGCTGTTAGATCAATAAACACTGCCCTACCGTTCAAAACCGGTCTCAATGTGTGTTGTCAAGGCAAGCAGCTGAAACCAGCCTGCTCGAAACGAATGATTTTACAAATTAGAAATTGCAAATTATAAGAGCCTCCGTGACTTAGGTGCCAGTCCTCTCACCCCTGGGTCTGTGGTCCAAATCCCGGTCACTCCATGTGAGATTTGTGCTGGTACAATTCGCATTTTCTAACATTGACAACTCCACGAACCGATCAACCACATGATAATTTATTATGAGAAAACCAAACGATGTACAGATCAGTGTGCAACAATGACGGCTCTGGTCACATTGAGTAATAGATAACGGAGTCTGTGTTACCAACTGTTGAGGGTGAATATTTCTTTGGAACATACATTTCTGTGAGTTCGAATTCACAACAGTATCCCTGTGTGTAATGAATGTAATAAACCATAGGCGACATCGCGAACTAGTTACAGTCGACGATGACAACATCCATACTAAACTTTAATTTGTCCTTTCTTACAATAGCCTACAGTTTCCAAATCAAAACTGTAAAGTCAGCAATCTTTAGAAGTAATCTTGCACCATGTGATGAGTATACTAACTGTTCACTTTATTTCAGAGAAGAGTGCCGCATTCGCGTACTTCTACGGCCCTATGGCCACCATCTTGTTGGTGAACTTCATCCTGTTCATCTACACCACCATCAAGATCATCAAGGTGCAGAGGGACACGCGCATCTTGCACAACGGAGAGAGCAGTCGTCATGACGGCTCCAACTTCAAGAGGGACAAGAAGAGGTAAGCATTAACCTCATCAGAGGAGTTAATGAAACAATTTGGCTACACCGGGCCTATCCTTAACATCTACTGGCCGGAAATATTCAAATTCCCTTAATCCCGGCAAGTATGGGCGCCAGGCTCACGTCATATGGACCGTCGCCGAATAAAACAACCCGGCAAACGATATACCCTACCCCAAGGCGTGAACATTAGGCATGCTTAGCTGATTTATGCCCAAGCTCTTACCAAACTCCCTGCAAGAAAAGGTATACTTAACTAACCAAATGATAAAATGCATGTATCTTCTTCTTTTCCTTCGTCTTTTCCCACTCAAGTGGGGTTGACGTTCCTGGCAAGTCTTCTCCTCTTCCCTTAGATGTTTGGTTGGTTGGTTGGTTGGTTCTTAAGTTTAGGGGCTGCGACAACGCGGTCATGTAGCCCCGTGTACTTTGGGTGTGTGTAGAATCTGTCTGATAACCGGTGTTAATTGTGATGACTGTATTAGTGTGTGTTATCTGTTATTTTAATTTAAGTACTGCAACTTAGAATTTTTCAAATAGTTCCTACTTTTGCCGCCAAGCACCACCGTCAACGACTACTAGGCCAAGTTCACAACTCAGCTGCTAGACGCCACCGCAGTCGGCTCTTGGCAACGAACTTAGAAACCTAAGAGCGTTGTTTACAATAACCTATCCAATTTAGCTTCACACAGGTGCAATTAGTGGAAGGATCTTGAACATGCCATAAATCTATGACATGGAACCGCCGGCTTTACTTCCCCTCCGAAGGAAGGCATACTGAGGGATTTTTAACGCTCTTAAAAAATCCGACGGCTTCGGCCGGGTTTGAACCCGCTATCTTGGGCATCCTTAGATGTTTGTCCGTCAAGTCATCTCTTCTTGGTCTTCCACTACCACTACCACTACCACTACCACTACTGTCATTCTCTTGCCATCCTCTTCTCATGACCACTGTAGTCTTCTTTCTTGAACCTTCTTTCATATCTCCGTCACTTTAACAGTGCCTCTTAGTCTAATCCTAGAGGTTCTGGAGACTCCACATCCATTGCCTTACAATGTGCCTTAGTTGGGGCCCATGTCTCTGCTCCATAAATAATTGCAGATGTCACCACTGACTTGTACACCATTCCTTTAGTCCTCAGGTTTATCCTTCTATCACCTGACATCCTACCTGCACTCTGCGGGCTATTGCCATTACTGGACACTGTTGAACCTAAGTAGTTAAAACTATCTACTTTCTTCAAGTCCTGCCCAACCAATCGGATTGTTTCTTCCCCTTGTTCTCCTAGGCACATGTAGCCTACTCCGTTTCCTTCCTATTGATGCATTTAACACTAACTAATTTATCTGACTTTCATACGTACATAACAACACAATTTAACATGTTTTGCATAATATTTGTTGGTACAGTATGTTGGTAACACTGAATTTACACTTTCCTTATTCGGAGTAATACACACGTTAGGCACTTAATAGAGTATTAACCTGAACCTTACAATCGTACACTATACAGCTGCAGTAAATAAACCGCCTGCGTCTGCACGGTGTATGCGTAGGACAACGTTTCACCGCACAGCAGCCATGGTTCCGTGGGAAGAGTGACAGGAACTACAGACATGGGATACCGTGGATGAACTCTGCCCATCCACATCAGTCAGTCAGTGCTCGCCTTCTACGACAGGCAGAGCATACCTTAGGATCGATAGCACATTATCACAATATTGCACACAGGAAAATGAAATTCCTCAGGGTTCTGTGCTTATTCGTGATTGCCATAAACGGCATTGTTGCCGCCAAAGGGCTGTATGTATGACGATTTGGCTCCACATTACAGCTCTGGAAGTATGGCAATCGTGGAATGACAATTGCAGCTAGCTATTAACCAGGACGACAGGTGGGCTCACAACCAAGGTTTTCGTTTTTCAGCAGTGAAACCTCCGTCGTCCATTCCTGTCAGCTCCGGAGGCTACATTTACACCCTGAACTACAGTACTGTTTGTGAAACACCAAGAACAAGAGATGTGCACTTTTGGACATGACAATACATTACTGATTAGAAGGACAGTCCGGAACATGCACGTGCTGCACTCAGAGCCGCTAGACGTCGTGGCATGGAATCATACAGCGCCTGAATACGCTGCTGGGTAATACCGTCCCACGCGGTTTGTAGGCGCATCCACAAAGCATCAACAGTGGCGGCAGGTGAACCTGAATGAACAAGTTGCCGGCTGACCATATCCCACACATGTTCAATGGGCGACATGTCAGGCGAACGGGCAGCCCAGGGAAGAGGGCTTGCACATTCCTCACCACATTTGGGCGGGCATTGTCGTGCTGAAATATGGCCTGTTGAACGGCTTGCAAGAGGGGCTGTACAACTTCCCTGATGTATCGGTCACTGTTCAGATTGCCCGCAAGACGTACGAGGCGCGATCGCCTGTTATAGGCAATTGCGCCCCAAACCATAACACCTGGTGTTTGTCCGCTATGCCGCTCAACAATACAGTCTGCCTGATTGCGTTCTCCACGGCAGCGTCGAACGCGTGTGCGGCCATCACTGTAGGACAGGTTGAAGCGGGACTCGTCCAAAAACACTACATTTCGCCACTCAGCCTGCCAGTGTCGGTGTGTACGTGCCCATTGTAGTCGGAGGCGTCGGTGGTTCCCAGTCAATGGAAGCCGACGCAGTGGCATTTGTGCTACCAGTCGAGCCCTCAAAATAAGGCGCCACCCTGTCGACGCAAACATGTACACCCCCGTTGCAGTGCTCCAACGTCGAGCCAACACCGAGGACGATGCTGTTCAGTCCGATACGGCCATGCGGAGAAGATGGCGCTCGTCTCGCGCTGTGGTCACATTGCGTCGTCGCTGTGTACTGCCGTCCTCTCTCTACTGGATCCACATACGCCATACTTTTGACGCAGCGTGCCCTGTACGAGCTGCAATGTCCCGGAACGACAGACTCTCCTCCCGAGCCCAAGCATTCTGCCCCGTTCAACCTCACTTACATGCTGATAGTCCACCCTGTGATGTCGGCGAGGCATTGTTGCACTCGCTTACACGTTTCCACTTGGTATGACGGCCCCACGCCTACAGAGCTGTGCGGAACACTGACCTGTCCGGTCCCACGACAGAGGGCACTGGTGGTCCAATGAGCACACCGTCTCTCTGCGACTTTAATCACTTAGTATGGTACCACAGGCCTACACTAGCTCTGTTCTGGATGTTTCACTTTCTGCAGACAGTAGTGTACATCTCAGGTTGACATTTATCGCTTCCTGGGGCTTCATTTTGACAGCATATTAAAGTAGCAGCACAACTAAAAACGACATGTCTCAAGAAACTGAACATGCTCAAGTTTCTTAGCAGCACTATGTGGGGGGGGATGACCATGCAGTGCTGCTATGATTCTACCAAGCCCTCGTCCTGTCCCGGCTAGACTATGGTTCTGCGGCATACGGTTCAGGAAGGCCGGCAACCTTGAAAATGCTGGACAGTATCCACCATAGTGGCGTTAGGCTGGCTACCGGTGCCTTCCGGACCAGCCCGATACCCAGTCTACTTACCGAATCGGGTGTTCCAACTCCAAATTATAGACGCCAACATATGCTTTTAGCATAGGCTATGCTGCCAATGTGCGTCAAATGCCGCAATATCCGAGCTATCGAGCTCTGTTCAATACCCCATACCACCAGAGGTACGCCAACCAGCCTCGTGCCACTCGGCCGGTTGGTATTAGACTTGATAGCTCGTGTACTGAAATAGGAGTGGCTGTAGGTCCCTGTATGATCCGGTCATCTAGCGAGGTGCCTCCGTGGCAAGTCCCACGTCCGGAAATTCGGTTAGATCTACACCGAGGTTCTAAGGTGAACACGGTTGCCTCCGTTTACCGGAGGCAGCTCCACAGCATAGTTCACCAATTTCCGGACGCTGGCATTCTATACACGGATGGTTCGAAGGTGGACGAGAAAGTGGGTTGTGCTTACGTTATTGATGGTGCAAATACCAAGATCTCTTTGCCTGAGGCCTGTAGTGTGTTTACTGCGGAGCTCGTTGCCATCTATGAAGCTCTGCAATTTGCACTACAGGATGCACGAATCCACTTTCTCATGTGTACCGACTCTTTGAGTTCGTTGCAGTCAATTGCTACATGTTTCCCGCAACACCCCCTAGTGCAGCGAATCCACGACCTACTAGCCGGGCTGTGCCACGCTGACACTCGAATCTCCTTTCTGTGGCTTCCAAGCCACATGGGAATTGCGGGAAATGAGTTAGCGGATCAAGCTGCAAAAGAGGCGGTATCACTACCACCTCGACCAATGGAGGTACCCGCTAGAGATATTCGCTCTCAGTTACGCCTACAAGTTCTGGCATTTTGGGAGCGTCTGTGGCTAGCTGACCCACTGCCCAGTAAACTGAGAGCGATCAAGGGAACTACTCGCGTTTGGCGGAGCTCCTTCCGGACCCGGAGAGAGTCCGCCATTTTGTGTAGGCTAAGGATAGGTCATACAAGATCCACCCACTCGTACCTAATGAGAAGGGAAGACCCCCCCACTTTGTACCTGTGGCCCACATTTTAACCGAGTGTGTGGATCTTGCTGACTTACGAAGAAACCGTGGTTTGCAGATGACACTCAAACTTATATTAGCCGATGACGCGGTGGCTGCTGATCGCGTTATCCGCTTTATAAGTGAGAGTGGGTTAGGGCCAGCAATCTAAATTTTCCAGTGAACATTGACTCAACGACTTGTTCTTTTTGAAGGATGAATTTTTGTTCATTATTATTATAACAATAATAATTAGTTTTATTTAGGCCTAATTTTGTTGTTATATTATTTTTAGTTTCTTTTAATATTTAGGCTTCCATCTCAAAATGAGTCAAGTATGTGGTAAACGGGATGTGTGTCCAAAAATGCAATTCCAAATTTTCGCATCGCATCAATGATCGAAGTAATGAGGAAGTAATGAACCGGCTAAAATCTGCAGAGAGGTGTCTCTTTTCAATGAATAAACTATTTACCAGCAGGCTATTAACGAAAACAACGAAACTCCGCATTTACAAGACAATCGTGCGACCAGTATTAATGTATGGGGCGGAAACATGGACACTGAGCAAGAAAATGGAGAGAAAAATTATAACTTTTGAAAACAAGGTATTAAGAAAAGTTTTTGGGCCAGTATCTGAAAATGGAATCTTCAGAAGAAGAAAAAATATTGAAATACACACGCTGTTTAATGAACCCGATGTGACAGCTGTAATAAAGAGCAGAAGAATTGAACATGTCCTGAGAAGAGAAGGGAAAATGGTAAAGACACAAGGTACGAGACCAAAACTGAGGTGGATGGATGGAGACACTGGGAGATGGCTAGCAACAGAGACCAATGGAACGGTTCGTGTGGCCAATTTCTATAATTTAATCTGTGTTAAGAGGGGCAGATGACCTCGTAGTTCCACATCTTCAAACTAATTCAGGCCGAGAAGCTTTGAGAAAGTTTCCATGTTTCCCAAATAACTTGTGAAATTCCTGACTCAAATAGTTGTGCTGAATCACCATACCTTCAGTCTTTTCGAGGTTTGCACATTTGCAACCACTCAAGTTTACCACTAATCTACACTTTGGCTGGCGGCTTCGGTGGCGTAGTTGGTAGCTTCTATGCCCAAGGTCGCGGGTTCAGACCCGGACGAAGTCTTCGGATTTTTTAAGAGTGTTAAATATCCCTCAGTATGCCTTCCTTCGGAGGGGAAGTAAAGCCGGCGGTCCCATGTCATAGATTTATGGCAAGAAAAAGAACCTTAAACTAACTAAACTTGTGTGAAGCAAAATGTGTAAGTTAGGTTTGATTAATGCTCTTAAGTTCCAATGTTCGTCACCAGGCGCTGGTTGCGATGGCATCTAGTAGTGGCCAAGTTCACAGCTAGGTGTCATGGATGGTAGCATTTGGTAGCGCAATGTCTGCAGTCCTTACTTGAATTAAAAACAGAACACACAGTCATCACAATTAACACCGGTTATCAGACAGATTCTACACACACCCAAAGTACACGGGGCTACACATCCCCTAAACTGTGGAACCAACCAAGTTTACCACCTTGTGTACAGCTAGATAGGAAACTTTCCTAACTCATCATCATCTTGCACAGTTTCCAGCCACTGGCCGGGTCTGTTTGGAACACAAGCCTCTCCAACGTCTTCTGTCTTCCCACCATCTCTCAGCCTCCACCCTTGTCCAGTCTTCTCCTCTCTTCTTCATGCTTTCTTCCACCCCCTTCAGCCACCTGTCTCTCGGTCTCTTTCCTTCCCACTTCGTCTCGTGTACTCTCCTGGGTATCCTCTTCTCCTCCATTCGTTTTACATGTCCATACCATCTAAGTCTAGATTTCTCTATACCATCCTGTAATGGTTCCTCCTTCATTAATTCTCTGGTCCTCTCATTTCTTATTCTGTCCATCTTTGTAGCTCCAATACTGCTTCTCAAGAACCTCATCTCACTGGCCTGTATTTTGCTCTTCTCCCTTCCTTTCATAATCCAGGTCTCCGAGGCATACGTCAGGATAGGGACATAGTACGTCCGATATATGATCTTTTTGCTGTTCTGAGGGACATCCTTGCTCCATAACATGCTTCTCACGCTCCTCCGGAATGCTTCTGCCTGCCTGCCACCCCCGCTCATTTATTTCTCTATCGTTTCTTCCATTATCTTGTATCAGGCTTCCCAGATCCTTAAAACTCTCCACTTTCTTCAGCTGTTCCCCACCAATTGTTATTCCCGTTGTGGTTCTTTCCTTCTTCCTTGTTGTGATCACCATCTCACTCTTATTTATGCTAAATTTCATCCCATATCCTTGTATTATTCCTTCCCACACGTCCAACTGTTCCTGTACCTCCTCCTCCTTGTTTCCCCAAATCATCAAATCATCTGCAAACACCATTGCTTTCATCTTTCCGTCCCCAATTACTTGTGCCACTCGGGTCATTATGTCATCCATCACCACAATGAAAAGTAACGGTGACAGTGCACTTCCTTGTTTCAGGCCGTTTCTCTGTTCCAACCAGTCTGATCTCTCTCCTCCCACTTTCACACAGCTCACGCTTCCCTTGTACATCTCCTTTATCCTCTTTATAGTCCATTTCTCTACTCCTCTATCCTCCAGGGACTTCCATACTTTGTTTCTGCATACACTGTCATATGCTTTCTCAATGTCCAGGAAGGCCATCAGTAGATCTGTTCCATACTCATAGTGCTGTTCTTGTAACTGCCTTACACTGTGGACCTTCCTGCTCTGAAGCCATGTTGTTCTTCCCTCATCCCTCCTTCTATCCTTGTCCTAATTCTCTTTTCCAAAACTTTCTCAAAGATCTTTGCACAATGACTCATCAGTGTTATTCCCCGATAGTTTCTGCAATCTGTTCTACTACCTTTCTTGAAGATCGGGACAATTATTCCTTTTTTCCAGTCCTCTGGGGTCTTCCTTTTCTAACTAACGCTTCCAAAATGAAGATTATGTGATAGTTTGTCCGTCTGTATGTCCTTTATGCGCTCATAAACCATTCATCTGATTGCGATGGAACTTCGCTGAGTTGTTGTGTACACTCCTGTGAAGGTTTATGAGTTAGTAAATCCATTTCACAGTTGGTAGCGCACGAGTAGATTTAACAAATGAGTGACAGCGCGTGAATCGTTTCAATAAATTCCTCTATGCATCCATATGCCATTCATCTGATGGCAGTGAAAGTTTGGTGAGTTGTTGTGCACACTCCAGAGAGGGTTTCTGACTTAGTAAATCCATTTTACATTCGGTAGTGCACGAATAGATTCAACAAATGAGTGATGGCGTGCGAATCATTTCAACGAATTCCAGTTTGCGTTCATGTACCATCCGATTGCGATGAAACTTTGGTGAGTTGTTGTGCTTGCTCCCACAAATGTTTCTGCATTAGTAAATCCAATTTATGATAGTTTCGAGGCAGTTAAAGGGGGAAAAAAATTGTGTATCCAAAAGAACTTCAGACAAAATTACAACCCCAAAACTTTCTTTGATATGCATTGCAACGCATGCCGGGAACAGCTAGTGCCTCGTAACAATAGAAATATCCATATTCCCGATACTGAAATACTACTCAAAATATAATATGAAATATACTGTAATACCGATTAATGACTTTGAATCTACTGGCACGAATCATTCAGGAATGAAACTGCACAACGTTACACACAACCCCAGATTGTGACCCAATGTAATGTTCATAGTGTAACAAAGCGCTCGTGATACTGTCCCGACTCCCCGTTAATTGTGAATTGTGCTAGGTTGCGAGACAAGGGACAATGCCAGAATACAAGTCATATGAGGTCCAGTATAGAAGTTTCAATATTCAAGCACTCGATAAATTAAGGTCTGACGAGAAGGAAATAGGCCTACCTTCAATGATAGAGCCTTCCATAGGTTCCTTGGGGTTAGGTTGCATTTTCATTTAAAGTATTGTTACAGTGTTGATTTCAGTTTGATCTTCCCATGCTGAAAGTCACCTCGTAACACAGGTTAGCTCAGTGCTTGGTAGGCATATTGTAGTGACTGGCTTTGTGTTTCAGGTTGATACTGTATGCAAAACTCTTCTGTCTGATGGGCCTCACGTGGGTGACAGAGATCATCTCCTGGCTGCACGGGTCTCCGCAGTATTACTGGTACGTCACAGACGCCATCAACCTGCTCCGAGCCGTCTTCATCTTCATCATCTTCTGCTGCAAGCGCAAGGTGTATCGTCTGCTGAAGCAGCGCCTATTCCCGTCCCTGGTGTCGCAGAACACCTCGACGAGCCAGTCCAACGGCACGCGCAAGAGCAGCAGCACTCAGAACAGTGTTCTGCCACCCGTGGCCATGACACAACTCGCCAGTCACTGAGATAGGCTACAGGCTGTTTTATCCAAAATATATGAATGATAGAATCTGTTTCCTGAGATAGAAGACTTAGGAGCAGCGGTTTTAGTTTCGCTATGTTGCAAAGCCAGAGGACCAATGCAATAGCTTGCATTCCTGTCAGTCGTGATCCTGCTCCAGAAACAGTAGCTCAGAATATAACAACTGCTGAATGTCAACAAGTTAAGGAGTAAATTTAAACAAAACTGTGGATTGAGGAAGTGTTTGCTGTATTCTTCTCGAATAGGTAAAACAAACACTTGAAAAAGAGCATTGACGGTAAGTTATTTGAAGGGATGACAGGCTCCTTGATCCAGGGTTAGACAACAATTACCAACCTTGCCAAACATACGCACTTGGTTGAAGAGCAGGGTTAAACAATTCGTCATCTTCTCTTGTTACATTTTTAAGATTTCTATAGTTATTGATTGTATCTTTATTATGATCATTTACTTATCGATATCCAGATACATGTAACTTGAGTCCTGACACAGTTAAATGCAATACAAAAATATTCAGTTTACTTTAAAATCCAAAAAATCCCAGTAAGTCATAGCCTGGATGTCTATAAAGAGTGTACTAAGGAGAAGAACTGTGTTTTACAAATATTTTATCTAAGAATCTCTTACAAGTTCAATTAGTTTGTAAGATATCTATAAAATTTTGGATGATTGATCATTTGTGATTTTTAAGTTTTCTGCATACCGTAGGTCTTCCCAAAATCAACAGACTGTTTAATTGAACTGAACGAGTGCTGGCGGTGGGTCTAGTACCACACATTGGACTATTCTATCATGCACACCCTGTAGAGCAAATGACGCACCTTGGTAAATATATCCCAGGTTTCTGAAAATGAAATTGTTTTGGTGGAGAAATGATGACTTTTATTAGGATTAGAATTTTTTTAAAAAAACAGACAATGAAAACATTTTGACTGGAATAAAGCAATCAACTTGTTGGGTTCCCTGTGGCAGTGATTTAGGCCCACTGGTGACCTCTACTGTAGAATGTTTTGCGATGGGAATTAACATGTTAATATTTTTATATAATTCCTCGCAGCAAACTTGTCTGAGGGCTCAGTCCCATGAGGTAGAACTGGGTTCAATTCCCGCTTTGACTTATCTAGCAGTGGTTTCCCACATTTACTCCAGGATGGTACCTGGCCGTCTCCTTCCAAAATCCCAGCCTCAATTACAAATACAGCCATTGCGATGGCACAGGTTAACAATATTTACTACACACAAAAGATGCCAATTTAACTGAAAGAAGGAATGTTTCCTAAAATTGAGAAAGTTTAGTAGCTGTCACTGTTGGTCCATTGCTGACTCTGGTCAAGGCACTATGTTTCTGTTACAATTCTTAGATGAACCAATATCCAAAGAGATACCGTAATTAATATTGGACCCTCCAGAGAGGTTTTGTATAAAGACTCTTGCCGACCCAAACTCTCTGCAGGATTCTGGAAATATTTTGTCTTGAGCAAGATTGCAGGGCATACAAAAAGGATCACCCTGTATTAATGCAGCCAATGGCCATGTTCAGGACGGTCAGCGAAGGGATTTTGGAAGGAAGTATTGAAACGATCCGCCCCGGGACTTTCCAAGTTCAACTTTGAACCCACGCTCTTCCGATTCCGACCTTCAGAGTTTGTGTTACATAGTGATCAGACAACCAGGGGTCATAGCTCTGCCTCCCATGTACAGTTTGTACAACACACAAACATCGTTGCTCTTCAGTACGATCATCCTTGTAATTATTAGCACTGAAGATTTTTAAAACCATATTTATTTGAAAGTTGTGCATAAAGATTGTTGTTGTTGGAAACCCATTTTGCCGACTATGGGCACAGTTTATGTATATTCTTTGTATTTTTGGCCAATATTTGGCTCAATAAAGAACTTTCTAAGATTGCAGTGGATTCTATTTCTAGCCATTACTTCAACTGTATGTGTTGAAACACTCAAACCTTTCATCTCCGAGAAATATGTCCTTAGAAATATTTGTTGAGTGATTCAAAAGGTCAAAGGAACCTATGAAGGAAAATACAACAAGGTGGATATAAAAGTGCAAGAAGAAACCAACACTAGTGAGCTTGATCACTGCACCACAGTGCGTTCAGTCCGACTGTGTAGTAACGCAGGAAATATCTATGTAGAATATTTCATTTGAGGGGCTTGGACATGGTGGACATTCAGCCCCATGTACCTGGGTGTGTGTAGCCTATCTGTAGTAGTGTGTGTATTTTTAATTCAGCTGAGGAAAGTTAGGTCCAGATAACTAGCATTTATACAAGAGTGGGTCGGAAAAGTTCCAGATGCGGTGATGGTATTTATATCCTAGAGCTAGTGGATATCTGCAAGAGAGAGAATCCCGGTGCAGGTAAGTGTTAACAATTCTATATTTTCGGCCAAATATGTGTAAAATTTTAAAATACACTGTTGGGGTAGCGGACAGCTCGATGTCCTTCCTCATGCATAGCTTGTATTAAACAAGAAGTAGTAAATAAAACTGTGTAAGGTAGAGGTCATGGTCTACATCTCAGCATTTGTCAGGGGAAAGTGTGGGAAACCACGGAAAAAAACAACTTATAAGATAGCAAACGTAAGAAAGAATATTAGGTAAGGCCTCAAGCAAGGAAGTGCATTATCACCATTATTATTTATTATACTGATGGATGAAATTATAAAACAAATGTATACTTGAGTAAAACACACCGATGTTTAGTCTAATTTCATTTATGAACATAAATAGGCTTATCCTACTTAGACATAGAACTTTTTTTTGTATATATTCCGATAGACTGTACAAAAATAACAGATTGACATACGGAACTGATTTTACTACTAAATGTACGTAATCAGTAATGATGAAGTGAATGCTTTGGTATTTGCAGATTATGTCGTGATTTGGGGAAAGGGAGAAAAGGAAGTACAAAAGAGACTGGACATTTGGAATGAAAATCTGAAGGAGTCTGGAATGGTAATTAGTAAAAAGAAAACTGTGGTCATGAACTGTTGAAAAGAGAACAAGAAAAGTCAATTGAACATAGATGGGGTGCGGTTACATATCGAGGTAGCACTAGAAATGGAAGTACCCAAGAGAATGGATACAATATTTCATACCAATTGCAACTGGAAACACTGGTAACGAATAAAAGGCAAAATAGTAAGGCACAAGCAGTAGAAATGAAATTTTTAATAACTTCAGTTAAAAAGACAAGCAGAGATAGAATTCAAAATATTGAAATCACAGAAGAGTTGAATATGGAACCGTTAAATCGGAAGATACAGAAAGCAAGGTTACGTTGGTTCGGACATGTAAAAAATGGGTAAGGAAAGAGTAGCAAAAAGGGAATTAGAAAGAGAAGTCAAGGGAAAGAGGCCAGTTGGAAGGCCGAGAAGAAGGTGGTTGGACCAAATTTTGAAGGACAAGAGAAGCTAGATTGGATGTGGCAGAAGTGATGGAGGACAGACAGGAGTGGAGGCAGCTTGTAAACCACACCCGGGTGACTGGAGTGGGAATTTGATGATGATGAGGGTAAATCGACTAAAATTTAAGGAATTTGAGTAAATTTTATGGATATTAGGGATTTGTGTAAATGTAATGGAGTTTTGGTGCATTTACGGGAATAATGGTAAATTTAGGAATTTTAGGAAATATGGGGGAAATCATGGAAATTTAGGGACATTAAGGGGAGATCCGGGGAACCTCTCAGGTACAGTATGACGGGTTAGTAATGAGTCACCGCCTGTTGACTGGCATCTACTGTTGCACAACAGTGTTTTGGTAAGCTCTACAGTAATAACATCATAGACACTTAATACCGTTGTTTCGCAAGAAACAAGAGTTAACAAAGAGAATCCTAGCACAAGTGAGTGTTCACAATTCTCAACTTTGTTAAAAATCTATGTAAAACTTTAGCCTACTTTGAATTTTGGGAAATAAATACTGTAATTAAATAAATAAAAATAACTGACTGTTAGAGATATACTTGGCTATCCTAACCGAACCGTCTCTGGTATAATGTCTCGTTTTTGTAACGAACCGATATGGTCGATCGGTTTTTATATAAATATCTGTTGTACATGAACCAAAATGGCAAGCCGCTCTCTAGAAGCCTACCCACTGGTCTAAAACAAGCATAGTCGCTCCCTGGCAGCTAACTCGTGTCTGGTTAGCAAATACTTATCGCAAGACCGCTCAAGGCCTAAAAGAGCCTTAACGTATAGTATAATCATCTTTCTACATGCATTGCCGTGCGTAATAAATATTAAATAATTAATTAAATAATTATAAAATCCTTTAACAGCCATCTTAAATCGCTTGCTCGTGCTATCCTGCTGTAGACTCGGGTAAAGCCTATTTTAGCTTTAAAACCGTTCACCATTTACACTTAATATTTATTATAATGTAATTTAAAATTTCTATTTAAATCGTTTGTCAATTTTTTTTAATGAGTTGGTCTATTCATTATCAAATTATTGGTTTCGGAAATCTCAAGTCAATAAGCTAAATGTTAATTCAAAGGTATAGTCATGTTCAAACAAAATGTACTCTCTTTAATTCTTATAGCGTGCTTTACCAAAAAGAGATATAGGCTAACTGCTAGTCCGGTGTTCGTGATAAATAAAATTCAATTATTTGTACATGAAATCTCGGAACAGCAAAATCTAAAAATAAAGAGATATTACATGCATTAATTTAAATCCTAAATGAAGTTTGAGAAATCTCAGGTCAATGACCTTGCAGTTTGGTGCGTCGATAAAATAATAAATAAAAATTAAGTAATGACTAAATAATAACACTTAAATAAATAATAAAAATAACCTGTAGTTTTGGAATCTTTGGGTAATATAAACCAATATAGTACAATATATTTCCGTCAAACAAATTATGGTAAACTGTACTAACACTCACATTCGTGGGACATGTTTTGGGGCCATGCTGCTCCCTTCTTCAGCCACTTCATCTCCTCAATGTCATCGTGCGTTCTCAAAGATGCTCACACAAACATTAAAAACAATCAATAACAATCTTAAAATCCACTATACTAAAAATACACATAAGTATACACTTATACAACTATATCGAAACTCAGAATGTCTGTCGCCATGTCCATGTAAAATAATTCCTCTTCTACGTTGAAGTTGGTCCAATCGACCGTTTTGGCCTTAGGTATTAATCACTGTACATATTACGGAATGACCAGTCCTTGCTTGGTACGAAAAATGGAACATGAACCGGTCAATGCGGACCTTGATAGATATCGTATAATCTCTTGTGAATACGGACCATGGCGGAAGGAATCAGTGGACCATGGGAAAGGGTTCATCTTGAGTAATTCGATTCCTCACGTGACCATCTCCAATCATTGGTTCAAAAACTCTCAGTCGATGACCTAGTTGTTTGCAAATATTGAGGGAAATCAACAGTAAATAATCATTTAAAAAGCCCGCCATCTTATAAGAGCCGTGCGCATGCGCACCACCTGGTGAGGGTAGTCGTTTAGCCTATTTTCATTTGTGAAAAAGTAGGCTTATGAGATCATCTTTTGTCCGTGTGTGTGTGTGTGTGTGTCCCCCTATTAACTTCTAAACAGCAGGAGCGATTTTAATGAAACTCGGTAAGGTCATAGTACAGTACTATTTTGGCCAACCCTGACCGTGCCCTTCAAATTTAATTATGTCTCACCAATCCAACATGGCGGCTGTGCGAAATATTTCACTGGCATTCTATATCTCCGAAACTGTTACTGACATGACCCTGACATTTTGTGCGGTGATAAACGGTACTACTAAAAGTTAATTTATGTAATTTTCTAAAACCTGTAAAATACAAAACGAACATGGCGGCCAAGCGGAGGTGAAACATTTTAATAGACTTTTCTCGCGATTTAACCATCTGAACGCAGTGAAATATGGTACAGTAAATGTTTATACACATTGCAATGCAATGGCATCTACTTTAATTCAATTGTTCATATAACCTCAAGATGGCGGCTGTGCGCAATTTTAAAATTAAGTTTTCATTTCTTGTGTATTAATCATGCGATCGAAGTGAACGTTTGAATAATGAACCTACGCAAAAATCGTGATCTAATAGTAGATAACTATATAAGATTCCAACATGGCGACCATCCGAAATATTTAGACGAATATCTATTAATCTATGACAGCAATCGAACTGAAATATTGTATGTTGATAAGAGGCTATGAACGTAAGTTCACCTATGGGATTTCAATAACCTGGTGAGCACAAATCCAACATGGCAGCGACGCGAAATGTAACTATTTAAAAGGACTTTTCTCGGTAAATGGTTATACAAAATTTAATCCACTGGATATAATTTATTTCAATTGTTTCCATAACCACAAGATGGCGGCTGTGTGAAATATAAAAACCTGGTTTTCATTTCTTGTGTCCTATTCATGCGATTGAAGTTTGAATACTACACCTACAAAATAATCTTCATGTAAGAGTACGTAACCCTAAGACCTACATATATCAAAATCCAACATGGCGACCATCCGAAATATTTAGACAGTTCTCAATATCTACGAATCTATTACAGCAATCAAACTGAAATTTTGTATGTTGATAGAGGAAATTAACATTAGTAGGATATATGAAAATAGACTGTAGAGTTCTTCACGGAACTACTTGTTTTTATCTAGGGGTGGAAATAAGTAGTCCATAGGAAAGGAGGCTTCATTCCGAGTAATTTGACACCTGGCACGACCCTCTCCGATGATTGGTTCGCGAGATATCGGAAATATTACAAACCTGAGGACATGTACAGTCTGAATACTGGTGACGGTGTTGGTTAGGATTGGTACAGGCATACTATTCTCAACAGGTCGTTCCCCGGCCGGTGGATAGGGCGAGGAGGCGCAATTCGGTGGCCAGCACGGTCGCCCGATCTGACACCTTTGGATTATTTTCTCTGGGGTGCAGTGAAGGACAGAGTCTACCAGGAAGCTCCAAAGACCTAAAGCGCCGCATCTTTGCAGCATGTCGTACGATATCGAGGGACGTGTTTGAGCACATGCAACAACGTCCTATGTTCAGCATTACTGTTGACAATACGTGATCTAAGTGTACCTCGTACCAAATGTCGAATTGGTTCTGTATGACACACCCGTGTAAAAAAAAAACAGGTTGTAAATTAAAGAGTCACAAAAACATCGACATTAGGCATTACTAACGTGGTTGGTAGCATGCTGAACTTCTAAGCCCAAGGTTAACCCGGCAGAAGTCGTCGGATTTTTTAAGAACATTAAAACTCCCTCAGTATGCCTTCCTTCGGAGGGGAAGTAAAGCCGGCGGGCCCATGACATGATAAAGAACCTTCCTCTAACTAAACTTGTATGAAGCTAAATTATTGGTTATATTTGACTAACGCTCTTAGGTTCCAACGTTCGTCGCCAGGAGCCGACTGCTGTGGCATCTACACACATCAAAAAAAGTTTTGCATCACCTCGGTTCCCAGATCTCCGGCATATAGACGTTGACTGTGTATATTGTATCCAAGATACAGTCCCTTTGACTGTTCATAGATGTCACTAAAACTGCTCAAAGATGTAAACAACCATGCATGAGCAGGGCCTATTAGTCGGAGGGGGTACGACAGCCGATCAGTTCCAGTCATTCCACCAGGACGAAGGTACGCTGCTCATGTTGTCTGTAGTTCTACCATGCCTAGAAGGTCAATACCGCAGTTCGATCGCGTCCGCATTGTTACTTTGTGTCAAGAAGGGCTCTCAACAAGGGAAGTTTCCAGGCGTCTCAGAGTGAACCAAAGCGATGTTGTTCGGACATGGAGGAGGTACAGAGATACAGGAACTGTCGATGATAGGCCTCGCTCAGGCCGCCCAAGGGCTACTACTGTAGTGGATGACCGCTACTTACGGATTGCCGCTCGGAGGAACCCTGACAGCAATGCCACCATGTTGAATAATGCGTTTCGTTCAGCCACAGGACGTCGTGTTTCAACTCAAACTGTGCGCAATAGGCTGCATGATGCGCAACTTCACTCCCGACGTCCATGGCGAGGTCCAGCTTTGCAACCCCGACACCATGCAGCGCGGTACAGATGGGCCCAACAACATGCTGAATGGACCCCACGGAATTGGCATCACGTTCTCTTCACCGATGAGTGTCGCATATGCCTTCAACCAGACAATCGTCGGAGACGTGTTTGGAGGCACCCTGGTCAGGCTGAACGTCTTAGACACACTGTCCAGCGAGTGCAGCAAGGTGGTGGTTCCCTGATGTTTTGGGGTGGCATTATGTGGGGCCGACGTACGCCACTGGTGGTCATGGAAGGCTCCGAAACGGCTTTACGATACCTGAATGACATCCTCCGACCCATAGTGCAACCATATCGGCAGAATATTGGAGAGGCATTTGTCTTCATGGACGACAATTCTCGACCTCATCGTGCACATCTTGTGAATGCGTTCCTTCAAGATAACGACGTCGCTCGACTACAGTGGCCAGCATGTTCGCCAGACATGAACCCTATCGAACATGCCTGGGATATGTTGAAAAGGGCTGTTTATGGACGTCTCGACCCACCAACCACTCTGAGAGATTTACGCCGAATTGTCGTTGAGGAGTGGGACAATTTGGACCAACAGTGTCTTGATGAACTTGTGGATAGTATGCCACGACGAATACAGGCATGCATCAATGCAAGAGGACGTGCTACTGGGTATTAGAGGTAGTGGTGTGTACTGCAATCTGGACCACAAATGCTGAAAGTCTAGCTGTATGATGGTACAACATGCAATGTGTGGGTCTCATGAGCAATAAAACGAGCTGAGATGTTGTTTGTGTTGATCTCTATTCCCTTTGTATTTAAAGGTTCCGGAACTCTTGGAACCGAGGTGATGCAAAACTTTTTTTGATGTGTGTAGTAACAAAGTTCAGTACTAGTTGGTCGTTGACGGTGGCGTTTGGTAGCAAAAGTTGGAACTACTTGAAAATCGAATGTCTGCAGTCCTTACTAGAAACGGATAACATACACTAATACAGCCATCACAATTAACACAGATTCTGCACACACCCAAAGTACACGGGGCTACATGACCGCGTTGTCGCAGCCCCTAAACTGAGGAACCAACCTAGCATTGCAAATAAATCCTTCCAATGCAACAATTCCTTACGTCGGCAGCAATGTACCTCCCACAGCTAACACATTCGCACCCACCAATTTATAAAACAAATTACGTAAGGCTGGTAGTCGCGATGTTCCACCCTAAAGCACCATCACCAGAAGGAGTATGTACAAAGTCTCAGAGTGTAGTGGCTAGCATTGTTGCCTGTCACACTGGAGATCCGGGTTTGCTTCCCGGCTCAGCCTCGTGGGGCACAACTAAGAAGAGGTGGGGTTCGCATCCCGGCTCAGCCAAGTGGGGGTACACGTAGCCTCGTGGGGCACAACTAAGAAGAGGTGGGGTTCGCATCCCGGCTCAGCCAAGTGGGGGTACACGTAGCCTCGTGGGGCACAACTAAGAAGGGAATACTTTGACACCGTATTTAAAGGCTTCTATGTAAGAGTTGAGCGCTCTTGACGCGCTGCGGTACAGGTGATAGACCTGCGACCATTTTTCCAGGATTTTACCTGAGGACTGATTAGGAGAGCTTTGCGCCCCTTCAAAATTTGTTGCAAACCAAGTTTGATAACTTGTGTTATTGTGTTTTTTTCCGGCCAGGTGTGAGCCGATGATGTTTAGTGATGTTCTTTGGTAGACTTCACACTATTTAAGCCGAGGTGTCCACTGAGAATCGCCAGTATTCTTCATAAACCTTCGACAATTTAAATAATGCTTCTAATTATTCTAAATAAGATGCACATAATGACTGTAAAATTACTTTGACTTGCAATTTAATGCGCACTGGCCGACTCTTTGGATGTCACATTTCCATCCTGAAATGACTTATAGACTTTGTTACACTATCTTGAGACGACGGAGCTTGTTCGGACCATTAGTTCTCAACTGGTGGCACTCGACGCTCAAGTAACATAAGACGTGATTTTGATCGCGCCGTTACCAACCTAATTACACACTAGATGACCCAAGAATACAAACAGTGTTCTTGCGTGTACGCAAGTTATTAATAAGAAGCTATCTGAATGCTGTGTTTTACTTATTTATTTATTTATTTGTGTGATTTTGTATGATAACCCAATGTACCTTTAGCCAGTAAGAATGATTAATGTTTGTTTTTAACTGGTCGTCGCATAGCTTTTGCTATAATTGTTTGATTGTTGCGGTAGTAAGTCACGGTATACTTTGTTGTAATTGTCAGGATTTAGCTAGATTATTAAATTGTTCAAAAATAAATATGGGGTGGTACCATCGTATATTCTTTGATTATTATTGCTGTTAATTTAACCTCTTTTATAAGTAACCCGTTTAATCTGTGTAGGGTGTACTTTTCGTGCCACTACCACTTTAAATCAGTTTAGGATCTTCGAAATTTCTTTTCTTTTTTATTAGCTTGCGGGATTAGCCCGAAACAAACCCTCCGAACTAGGCTAGGTGTTTGTTGATTTTTTAAAATAAATTTCGCCCGAGTTTACTTAAGTCTGGAAGTTATTATTTTGTAATCTAAGTGTTTCTGCGGTGTACTTCTTGGGTCCTTCGGCATACTCATTGTCTGCCCGATCGCCCCGGGATGCTACGTTTTTCGTGCGCATTGACCTATAGGAAGTACATCCAATCCTCTTCGGCACAAGTGTCCAGACGGTGAGTTGTCTGGGAAGTCATTGCGGTTAGTGGCAATCCAAACAACGGGCTCAGTATTACCCCTTCAGTTTGATCATTACTGATCATTAAACATATCCCTACCTTTATCAGCTCGAAATGTTCTCCCTGGAAGTAGTTCCGGAACTCTCTGCAGTTTTCCTCCCTCCATCTGAATCTATTTACTTTTCTCTCTATAGCTTTAACTTGTGGATTCCCTTTTGATTTTGTCACCGCTCCCTGCATGTTGACGACAATTGGTAGGTGGTGTGATTCCCCCCATTCTTCAACAGTGAACCTCTTAAATAGGGCTAGTGCTCCTCTGGAACATATTGCTAAGTCTATTACACTTCCTCCATTCTCTGTTATATATGTCAAGTTACTTCCTTCATCCCCCACACAGACACCATTTAGTATAACTCTTCTGCACCACATAGTTCCAAAATATTTTCTGCGTTCTTGTTACACTCCCTGTCTTTGCTGTGCCTAGCCCCACATGCGGCCTCGACACCCCCCTTGCTGTAAAGGGGCTTTCTGTCTGCAAACCTCGCTTTGAAGTCCCCTGAAAGCACAATCTCTGTCTCTTCATATATATTTTGAATTCTGTTTATTTCAATTGCTAATTCATCGAAAAAGCTTTATCTTGCATACGGGGAATTCTCCGGAGGGTTGTAGACAAAACCAAAACATACCATTCCTTTCCCCTGCCCCCTAATATCTGTTTTCACCCACACTACTTCTTCCAGTTCTGAACTAATAAATTCTGATAATTCCCTCACCTCTTCTTTAATTAAAACAACAATCCCCCCCCCCCCCCCCGGGAACCTACTGGTCCTAGCTTTCCTAATCTTAGGTTTTGTATATATATTGAAGCCTAACCTCGCAACCTGCAGGAAGCCAACTCTCAACAAATCCTACAATCTGCATAATATTATCTTCTATTAGGATCAAAACTACATTGTTCCCTCTCTTATTTTAAAAACCCTCTATATGTATGCTTACAATATTCCAGTTTAGTTATGTTTTACCCCTACCTTCTTCGCTGGTGGTGGCTTTGCTTCTAGTAACTCTAGCTTTCTCTAGCTCTAGAATACTACCAGCTGGAGAAGAAATGACCTCCTTCTCCACATTCAACTGCTCTACCAAGGTTTTCTTGCCCTAAAGTTCTTTTAGACTAGAAACTCGTTGTTTGACAGTCTCACCTTTCTCCGGTGATCTTGGTGCTGACGTTAGTTGTTCCTGCTCGCTCCACTTCCGTATTGGACTTTGAGGTCGATGTTCCCTGTTGAGTCAACACCGCACTTCCCTCTGATCCGATAGCTGCTTCCACCTGGATGCTAGGTCTATCTGGCTCCTGTTGTTGTTGCTTCTCCATATCCTGGAGTTGTGCCACTGTCCATACCCGCTCCTAGTTGTTGCCGCTAACCGCCAGTCTATTGCCTTTTACATGAACCTCGAGACCTGAGTTCCTTGCCTTCCTTATATGAAACTGCAAGGTTCGCTGCTCGCTTACCTATTCTTTGCTCATTTCTCTTCATTTCCCATACCCTTTCGCTCTCCCCTTTCAGGTTCCTTGTGTTCGTCAGAATTCTGTGAGCCATCAGCGAAGAAACTAACGACAATTTCCTCGCCCTATCCTGGTCACATTGTCAATCTCTGAGACTCCAATGTTTATACGCAAGCCTTCACAAATCACTCGGAGCACCTTGGATGTCAGATCCTCGGTGCTTTCCTTGGCATCTTCCTTTATTCCGTAAATGAAGTCGTTTTTCTTCCTCTCATCCAGCTTGGTCTTCCTTAATTCTTTTACCTCCACTTCTAATATCTTCACCTTTTCTCTTAGGTCTTTTATCTCTCTACTTTTCTCGGTCAGCCTTTCTGTCACTATTCCCATCTCTTCTCTTATACATGTCTTCATCTCCCTGAATTCCTCACATTGTTCTCGAAGAATGTCCCGGATCTGGTCATTTTGTGACACTTCCTTTATAATTTCTCTTATATATATAATGCGTTTGGCCCTCTAAGGAGCACGTAGAACCATTAGTTAACATTGGTCTTCTTGTTCTTCTTATCTTCCCAAAACTTCCTCATCCTTTCGCTATGTGCCTGTCTTCTTTCTTGTGTCCAAGCAGCTTTAAGTTTCAAATTCTGTCCCGTAGGGATCTTGGGTGGAAACTTATACGAATTTACTTTTTGTCTATATGCAGTCCGCGTCGTTGTCAGTGGGTCAATATTGATTTCAGTGAGGTCCTTTTGGGTGTCTGCTAGCCAGCGTACTTTGGTTTGTCGGTTTCCATTGACTATGAGGAAGATTTTCTTGGTCAGTCGGGAGTTGTCCATTCCCGGTCAATGCATGTGAGATTTTCGATGTGAAATGCCATGTCCTGTGGTTCGGATTCCACGTAAAAAGGAGGTCCCGTGGCTCATAATCACAAGATTCACGGTCACGTAAAACTACAATCTTCCTTCTTCCTTTTCATTCGAGCTATATGTCCGTAGAATTTCATGCGTCTTTTACGTGCGAGTGAGGCGAATCGTTCAGTCCGTGAATACAGTTCGTCTGAGCTTTTCCTCATCCAGATACCGTCCTGAAGCTTTGGTCCAAAGATTTTTCTCAGTATTTGCCGTTCTATCTTCTCAATGTATTTGATGTTGATGGTTAACGATGACGTCTCAATCGCATAGAGTGCCTCTGGGAGGATGACTGTGTGGTAGTGATGGAGTTTGGCTTTAGTATTTATCTTATTTTTTAGCCTATTTTCATTTTGTGAAAAAAAAAATAGGCTTATGAGATCACCTTTTGTCCGTGTATGTGTGTGATGGTGTGTGTGTATGTCCCTAATAACTTCTAACGGCTGGAGCGATTTCAATGAAACTCGGTAAGATCATAGCACCATTCTGGCCGACCCCGACAGGGACCTTCAAATTTTATTGTCTCTCACCAATCCAACATGGCGGCTGTGCAAAATATTTCACCAGCATTCAGTATATCGGAAACTATTACCGATATCACCCTTAAATTGTGTGCTGTGATAAAGGACACTACTAGAAGTTCACCTATGAGACTTTCAAAAACCATGTAACTACAAAACCAACATGACGGCCAAGCGAAGTTGAGACTTTTCTCGCGATTTAACCATCCAAACGTAATGCAATTTGGTACAGCAAATGTTTATACGCATTGTAATGCACTGGCATCTAATTTAGTTCAATTGTTTACATAACATCAAAATGGCGGCTGTGCGAAATATTTCACCAGCATTCTATATCTCCGAAACTATTACAGATATCACCCTGAAATTTTGTATGGTGATAAAGGGCACTAGTACAAGTTTATCTATGGAACTTTCATAGACCTCTCAAACACAAAACGAACATGGCGGCCAAGCGAAGTTGAAATATTTTAATAGACTTTTCTCGTGATTTAACTCTCTGAGCGCAGTTTAATGTGGTACAGTAAATGATTATACATATTGTAATGCACTGGCATCTAATTTAGTTCATTTATTTACATAACCTCAAGATGGCGGCTGTGCAAAATTTTAAAATAATGTTTTTATTTCTTGTGTCGCAATCATGCGATCGAAGTGAAAGTTTGAATAATGAATCCACGCAATAATTTTCCTTTAATGGTACATAACTCTATGGCCTATACATTTAACAATCCAAAATGGCAAGCATCCGAAATATTTAGACGGTTCTCAATATCTACGAAACTTTTACATCAATTAAACTGAATTTTTTATGTTCATAGAAGCTATGAACATGTCCACCTATAGGACTTACAGTAACCTGGTGAGCACAAATCCAACATGGCGGCGACGCGAAGTATACATATTTAAATGGACGTTTCTCGCGATTTAACCATCCGAGTGCAGTGAAACTTTGCACGTTAGATGCTTATACAAATATTAATCCACTGGCATCTAATTTATTTCAACGGTTTTCATAACCACAAGATAGCAGCTGTGCGAAATTTTAAAATCTCGTTTTTACTTCTTGTGTTCTAATCATGCGATTGAAGTTTGAATACCACATGTACACAATAATCTTCATGTAATAGTTGAACCACTTTTCATGAATTTATAGTTATTATTATTATTATTATTGTCATGTGTTGTGACATCTCTATATTACGCCTCGAGTGTTTAAAAGTGCGCAGATTGTCTGTATGTATCTCTCTGTCTAACGTTGTGCAACCCCTGGCTACATACTACCTAGTTCTCTCGTATTGGCTACTGTTGTTGCTACCTTGCATTTTGTTGTGCAATTTGTTCTGCTATTGGCTCAGCCAATATTTGAAGCGAGTTTGGTGACACTCCCAAACTACGCATTTTATATTTCTGAGAGGCTTCTCTCCTCTCTGGGGGACAGAAGCATGGAACAATAATAATGTTCTTCTTCCATGACAGAAGCTTATTCAGTCTTGGACGTGCCGAGATGTAGGGCGAACGTGTGTATTCGGGCCGAGGCCCGCCCTCATGGCGCAGCGGAATGTGAGTGCGGCTCAATGTATTTCTATCTAACGCAATGTAATTGTTTTTGTTCAATGTTTCTCCTTTTGCTTAATTCTCTTTCCTTTTCAAGATGTTACTGTTAGCATTTTAATCCTTGAACCAGATCTCCGGGACCTTGCGTAATGTCATACGGCGGAGTCCTTTTTGTTGCTTTTGTTATGTACCCTCCTCACAGTTTTATTATTTTGGTTAATACCTGTAAGATTCGAAAGTATTGCGTTTCTGCGTCTTGGCTTCTGTATATTTCCTGTCGGGCCTTGGTGCTCGTCTTTTGCGTCGGTGTCTCTTTTGTACCACAAATGTTTCGTTTGATTGGACCTTTGTTTGCGGACAGTATGTGTGAGGTAACGGGACTTATGTCCAACGTCCCACTAGAACATGTCCCTTTTGTTTATAGAATATATGTGACGGTGGTTAACTGGGATTTCTTTAATTAATTTTATGGGAATCTCGCTTTTGCACTTTTGATTGTTGCATTAAGCAATTATTTGTTTCCATTTGGTTTTTTGGAAATCATCTTTTGCTCGCTCCGAAAACCCTTGGGCCCAGCACCGGGTCGAGCAAGACGTATTTTCCCCCGTCCATTTGCGACCTTGTTGATTTTATCTTCCACTGCTACTCTGACGCGCATTATTATTATTATTTCCAGACCTGTAGTGGCGCATAGTACATAAATAACAAGAAGTTCCGTGAAGAACTATACAGCCTACTTTTCATGCCAATGATTATTCTACAGAATATGAACCTATCTAGAATAATGACGAAATTAAGTTGCTAATATCGACATTTCCAATTAGTTCGAAATACTGTATACCTGGCATAATGTATCCTAATAGAGCACTACAGTTGGCAGCCCTGATGACTGAATATATTCTTAGTTCCATCTCTTAAGGTACAAAATACAAAATTTGGTTGAAGTCCAATGAATAGCATGGACGTTACATGCAGTTAAACATTGGATCTAACAGCGCGCGTAAAATCATGTTGGCAACAATGTCATGCATGTATTGGTCAGAAATAATCTGAAATAATATGATCTATTGTTGTGCCAATTTTGAATGAAATCCATTAGTTAGTATAGAAGTTACATGCATTTTAAAATTGGACCTATCAGCAGGCTTAGAATCATGTTGGCAGCACTGACGTATATTAGTTACTCCAAATTCGTCTAGAATGCCAGGTACTATACGTGTGCAAAGTTTAGAGCTATTGGCTTGCATACTTTCTGATATATTGATATTAGGGTAACAAAAATAGGGACAGCACATATTAACAGTTTGCAGCACTGGTTGCTCCTTAGAATACGCATAGTCATATCTGTTATGGTACACATAGCACATACGAAATTTGGTTGAAATCCAAATGATAGTATGGAAGTTACATGTATTTAAAGTTGGACCTGTCAGCAGGCTTAGAATCATGTTGGTAGCACTGACGTATATAAGTTACTCCAAATTAATATAGAATGTCAGGTACTATACGTGTGCATAGTTTAAAGCTGTCGGCTTGCATACTTTCTGATATATTGGTATTTGGATAAAAAAAAATAGGAGCATTTATTAACAGTTGGCAGCACTGGTAGGTCTTAAGAATACGCTCAGTCATATCTGGTTATGTACACATACAACATACGAAATTTGGTTGAATTCCAATTGATAGTATAGAAGTTATATGCGTTTAAAAATCGGACCTATCAGGAGGCTTATAATCATTTTGGCAACACTGCCATGTTTAGCCTCCTGGAAATTAAACTGAAATATTATTATCTATACGTGTGCCAATTTTGAAATCGCTCCCATTCATACTTTCCAAGATATCCAACATGGAGCTCAAATTTCAATTGCGATTTTTTAGCAGTTGGTAGCACTGACATCATTTTCAAATATGGCCGTGAGATATTCAGGTATAGATCTTTAATCCTACCAAATTTTGTTTCGATTGCTGCAGCCGTTTAGGAGTTGATAGGGGGGGACACACACACAGCCAGACAGACAGACAGAAGGACAGACAGACAGACAGACAGACAGACACACATTTGCCCGATCTCATAAGTCTACTTTTTCCTTATTTTTGCAAAATGTGAAAAGTAGGCTAAAAATCCAACCTACGAACCATCTGAAATATTTAGACGGTTCTCAATATCTACGAATTTATCACGAAAATCAAACTGAAATTTTGTATGTTGATAGAGGCAATTAACATGAGTAGGATATATGAAAATAGGCTGTATAGTTCTTCACGGAACTATTTGTTTCCATTTCTTGCCATCTTAGCTGTCCAGGCCCTCCACTCCTCCAATTAACAGTAGCGTCGCCACAACCAGCGCTACCAACCCCATCTGCTCAGTGACATCGCCCACTATCACCTTCCCGACACTTCACTCTAGCCTGACCGCCCGATACTGCTGAATAGCGATTCCCATTCTTCCCGACACTTCACTCTAGCCTGACCGCCCGGTACTGCTGAATAGCGATTCCCATTCTTCCCGACACTTCACTCTAGCCTGACCGCCCGATACCGCTGAATAGCGATTCCCATTCTTCCCGACACTTCACTGCACGTCTATTCACCTTGCTTGGTTAAAGTTGAATATAGATTTAGGTGTTAGGAAGTCATTTTTGAAGGCCTTAGTCTGGAGCGTGGTGCTCTATGGAAGTGAAACTTGGACTATTGGTGCAGCAGAAAAGAGGAGAATTGAAGCGTTTGAAATGTGGTGTTACAGGAGAATGATGAAGTTCAGATGGGTAGATAGGGTTACACACGAAGAGGTATTAAGACTAGTGGGAGAGGAGAGATGTTTCTGGCGACTGCTAATGAAGAGAAGAGATAGGTTGGTAGGACACATACTAAGACACCCAGGAATAGCAAACTTAGATATAGAAAGAAGGGTCGACGACAAGAACTGTAGGGGTAGACCAAGGTTAGAATATGTTAAACAGATTGCCTCGGATGCAGGGTGTGGTACCTATGTAGAGATGAAACGATTAGCTCAGGACAGGGAGGCATGAAGAGCTGCATCAAACCAGTCAAAATACTGAAGACTCAAACAATATTTTACATGAAATATAAATGCAGTTAACATTCAATGCAAAGCTTTCTGGTAAACTACGTTTTTGATTGTTTTCCGGCGCCTGAATAAACAAAGATGACGGCTTTCGGACACGCGAACATAGGACATACAGTTTTCAATGCGCGAAACATGGAAAACTCCAAGTTAATTTCACAGGATTCCAACGACTGGCCTTGTGATTTGTTGATGGTCATTGCAAAGGCTAGACAGACGGGGAATTTGCGCGGAATCAAAACATCTTCTCTTTTGTACTTTCCCTTGATAATCGTGGCACCGATGACGTTGTAACGTTTCTTTCTCTCCGTATCGGGGTTGTGGTTGATTATACTCACAAGGGATATTTTATTTTAACAACAGGGCAGACAGATAGTACATATACCTGATATATGTGATGGACATTCCTCTATTAACCGTTCATTACTCAGATCACCATCAATTAAAACATAAAGGAACTTGCACCTCACCATAGGAACACAGGTATTCATTTAATTCATTAATAATTCTCACTATATATATTTTCCTGTATCTATTAGCAATCCACTCCCAAACCTAACATATTTCTTTCTCTCATAGCTGAATCCCCTCCACATAAAATCTCAATAAACAATCTACATGGAACTAACATTATCATAACCAAATTCATTAAAATCTCCACAGATGCTCTTAAAGATATTCACTACTAACTAAATCTTTCAGTATGGACTCCTAACAAGAAGTCAAAGATATATATAAAACAAAACAGCATTAAAAAAACATAGAAAAGAAACTTCATTGGCAAGGCCACCTGCCATGCCACACAGAGATGCAAACAGCACTCTCAGAAAGCGCTATTTTCTAACCTAAAAGAGCTGAGCTTTGTAACCAATATGTTACAACGTTGTTCATATAAGCTTTTCCCAGCCAGTCCCGTTCCATTGTACAGTCGAGTTTGATTGGTGTTACGCAACATGATTATGACTGAGCCTACTTTTAATTGCAAATTGTGAGTTAGTAATCCAGGCAATTCCAGCGAATTCAAAAATTATGTGGGATAGTTGACTACCTCATCCTGGTTGATAACTGTGTCAACCGATTTGAAGGAAAACAACTGTCCCGGAATGAAGTTTTCAATGAACTCGTTGGGATCTTTGTATTTCGCTGCCAATTTAGCTCGTTCACTCAGCCATTTGTGGTTTTTGAAGTTCTGCGCTACGTTCGGAAAAACACGCCAGATGAGCTCCTCCTTTGATTCGGTCAACTGACGTCCCAGGTTCACGGAGTATTGTGTCTTGGTCGCTGGCGTTGTGTTTGATGTTCACTAACTGGTTGCATCTGAATCTATTCGCTTGTCGTTCATTTTCAGTTGCTCTCGAACGTAAATCAGACATGCCAATACAACTATTACCGTCGCTCGTTGGTCATGAATTAGCTCGCCGCACATTGGCTGACTTCGTCTTCTGCTTGGTATTGCAATGAGCAATGTAAAACGACACGGACTTGTTTTCATAGCAACTCTTGCATTGAGAACTTTACAATATTGACAACCTTTCCGTTAGTAATACGTCCTCACATTAGAGATGTTGGTCTAAACACATTAAGGCGAAATGTAATATTATTATCACATACGCTGTAATTGGATTATTGAGATATGGATGATTATGTTACGTTAAGTATTATCTTATTGCACGTATTTATCAAAGGGTTTATAGTATGGGATGTTTTCTTTGCTCATGGAAGATTTTGAAGTGGATGCACAAAGTCGCCATCTGTCCGTTAGGTTATTAGATTCCATATGAGTGTGGATTTGTAATTTAAACTATTTTAAAAATACTACCTATTCGATTTCGTTGAAACCGTTTTCTAAACTCTGTCCGCCGTAATGAGAGCAAATTGTGACATTTTGAGAGAATCGGGGCAGTAGTTTTCGAGCTTTAGCGAGACTAATGCACAGCAATTGATTTTTATATACTGTATAGAGATTTTCAGGTTTGTGATTGTGGGTTTACTGATAGCTTGTGGGAAACTACAAGGAAACTACTGTCGACCAAAGTATTATGTGCACTCGAGTTTGAAGGTTGTTTGTGAAGTAACCAATAGACCTACATAAAATCCAATAACATCATCATTTTCGTCGTTCTATTCTACGTTAGTTCATGTAGGTTTGGAATTTTTAATTTATATTTTAATATTTTTTATCGCAGTTGGAACACAAAATGTGCCCGTTTTTAAGCATGTTTCAACCATGCGTCACTTTTAAGAATTATTATCTCAAAACCCCGTCATCAGATAGAATGCAAATTTTAACACAATATACATTGGAATATTGTATAACTGGTTTATTAATTTCAAAATTTTGTGTGTCCAAGAAACAAAGTTGTTATCATATTTGTAAGGTAACTTTTTCTCGGCTCGGGGTGGTTGGAAAATATAGCTCTTGGTCGCGTTGTAATCTTTATACATCAAGAAGTTATGCTGTATGACTGTGAAATACGTAAATTAATTCACTTATTTCATATCGGTTTGTATTTGTTCGTGGAAATAAGGCATGATTCACCAGCCAGCCGCTCCGGGGTAGGCTGTACAGCGTTCCTGAGATGGAGCCCACACTGCCGAGCGAGGCGAGGTCGTATTTCCCCGTTCAAATATAAACCGATATAAAATAAGTTAATTAATTTACGTATTTTAAAGTCATACAGCATAACGTTTTGATGTATAAGGATTACAACGCGACCAAGAACTACATATTCCAACCACCCCAAGCCGAGAAAACGTTACCTTACACAAATGATAACAACATTGTTTCTTGGACACGCAAAATTTTGAAATTAATAAACCAGTTATACAACATTCCAATGTATATTGTGTTCAAATTTGGATTCGATCTGATGACGAGTTTTTGAGATAATAATTCCTAAATGTGACGCATGGTTGAAACACGCTTAAAAACGGGCACTTTTTGTGTTCCAACTGCGCTAAAAAATATTAAAATATAAACTAAAAATTCCAAACCTTCATGAACTCACGTAAAATAGAACGACGAAAATGATGATGTTATTGGATTTTATGTAGGTTATTGGTTACTTCACAAACAACCTTCAAACTCGAGTGCACATAATACTTTGGTCGACAGTAGTTCCGTGAAGAACTAAATAGCCTATATTTCATATATCTTACTTATTATAATTGCCTCTATCAACATAAACCTCGTAGTTCCTCACCTTGAAACAAAAATAACTAACATACAACATTTCAGTTTGTTTGAAGTAATAGATTCGTAGATATTGAGAACCGTCTAAATATTTCGGAAAGTCGCCATGCTGGAATTTTTATATGTAGGCCTTAGAGTTATGTACTATTACATGAAGATTATTGCGTAGTATTCAACTTCAATCGCATGATAAAAATACAAGATATAAAACCTTAATTTTAAATTGCGCACAGCCACCATCTTGAGGTTATATTAAATTAGATGTCAGTACTATAAACATTTGCTTGGATGGTTGAATCGCGAGAAAAGTGTATTTAAATGTTTGAACTTTGCATCGCCGCCATGTTTGTTTTGTACGTAATTGGTTTCTGAAAGTCACATATGTAAACTTCATGCAGTGCCCTTTATCACTGTACAAAAGTTCAGGGCGAAATATGTAATAGTTTCGGAGATAGGCCTATAGAATGCCGGTGAAATATTTCGCACAGCAACCATGTTGGATTGGTGAGACGTAATAAAATTTCAAGGGCACGGTCTGGGTCGTACTAAGTAGTACTATGCCCTGGTCGAACATCAATTCCCCTCAATTTTCCTTAATTCCACTCGGTCCTCTAAGGGACCCAAAAATGAGTTCGTCAACTCCGCTCAGGCTTTGGCAAGGGGTCGGCAAAGGGGTTATCCCCAATGACGAAAACACATGTCATAACCCTCCTGGTCGCATACCAAAGGCCGGGTCAAACACCTTCTGCAGCCCATGAGCGAATTCTTGAATGCAGGTGTTTTTTCCGTTCTAGGCTGGAAAACAGTATTTTCAGCATCCGCAGTGATATCGAAAGTATTTTTAGGTACAAATTATACACCTATTATTATCTAAATTTAATTTTATAATGTCTGACTAGGTTAAAAAAAACATACAAACATTTAATTATGCACATGTTAAAAACAATGCATAAAATTTGTAGATAAAAATTGACTTCAGGGCGTTTGACCGATGGCGTGGTGGTGTTCGCAAGACATTGTTGTGCCATTGGTCAACCGCTCTGATGTCCAGTCCGCTCATTCGTTAAATCAGGTATAAAGTGTTTGGCACATTATAACTTATATGGCAGAAAATACAAGTGATTTTAAATTAATCATAATATTCTTTTAAATAAGTCTGCCAAGTTTTCTATTTTCTATGTTTTTTTTTCTACAAATTTTATGCATTGTTTTTAACATGTGCATAATTAAATGTTTGTATGTTTTTTTTTAACCTAGTCAGACATTATACAATTAAATTTAGATAATAATAGGTGTATAATTTGTACCTAAAAATACTTTCGATATCACTGCGGATGCTGAAAATACTGTTTTCCAGCCTAGAACGGAAAAATCAGCTGCATTCAAGAATTCGCTCATTCCCTACAGAATGTGTTTGACCCGACCCTTGGTATGCGACCAGGAGGGTTATGGCATTTGTTTTCGTCATTGGGGATAACCCCTTTGCCGACCCCTTGCCAAAACCTGAGCGAGTTGACGAACTCATTTTTGGGTCCCTTGGAGGAGCGAGTGGAATTAAGGAAAATCGAGGGGAATTGATGCCCGCCCTATGCTCTTACCGAGTTTCATTGAAACCGCTCCAGCCGTTTTATTATGGGGAGACACACACACACACGCGCGCGGACAAAGGTGATCTCAAAAGCCTATTTTGTCATAAATGAAAATAGCCTAAAATGATCTATGAAGAAAACAAATGAACCGTTAGCTTAATATGGCGTACAAATGAAGATTTAGCATTCCGTAACCCCATAAACTATATAACATTATCAAGAGCATCTTCGGTGGCGTAGTTGGTAGCATGCTGAGCTTCTATGCCCAAGGTCGCTGGTTCAAACCCGGCCGAAGTCGTCGGATTTTCAACAGCGATAAAAATATCCCTCGGTATGCTAAAACCGGCGGGCTCATGTCATAGATGTAATGCCTTCCACTAATTACATTTGTGTGAAGCTATTATTGACTAACGCTCTTAGGTTCCAACGTTCGTCACCAGGGGCCGACTGTGGTGGCATGTAGTAACAAAGTTCAGATCTAGTTGGTCGTTGACAGTGACGTTTGGTAGCAAAAGTAGGAACTACTTGGAAATCGAATGTCTGCAGTCCTTGCTTGAATTAAAAACAGATAACACTAATACGGCCATCACAATTAACACAGATTCTACACACACCCAAAGTACACGGGGCTAAAGGACCGCGTTGACGCAGCCCCTGAACTAAGGAACCAACCAACATATTATCAGCCTTTTATGGCATATTATACATTTGTATTGGGCTGGGTCTGTCACCCGTCATGTAGGGGCAGATCACCTCGTAGTTCCGCCCCTTAAAACAACAACAACAATAACTAACTCACGCGTCACGCACGGCTATCGATGTTGGTGAGAGATAAAGTACCACCATGACAAACTTGGTCAGTGATAACACTATGTATTGTATTCGTCATGGTACAACTATGTTGTCCCATGATTATCAAGGAGCCGATTTTCCTGGTTATAACCAGGTCAAGGAGGACAGGATGAGCTGCGGTCACGCACCTTCACGATGGTATGAAGAGGAAGCGACAAAAACCCATGGGCCTAGGAGCGCAAAACATCTAAATCCGGCCCTGAATATCACGTGGTTCTAGTCAGCCAACAAGTTCCCGGCTTGTGTTTCACACATCATAATATTGCGGTGGTAAAGGTCTTACGGGATTTCCTGGGAACTGACCTTGACAGGTCGCCAAGGAGAACGGGTCCTGCCTTCAATACAAACAAGGTGCTTATTATAGTCAGACAGCGCTGGCTACATTCGCTCCGTGGTTTCCCATTTTCAACACCAGGCAAATGAAGAGACGGGACCAACTGACAGGCCACGGCCGATTCCTTCCACAACCTTGCCCAGTCTCATTCATCTTCAACCAAACCATCTCTCATCCCGGGGCGCAAGTCGCTTATGGCCGTCGACTAAAAGGACTGCACTCGGCCTCTGAGGTGGCCACATGACAAAATAAAGTTCACGTCACCTTAAATAAGTCACTAACAATGCAACCTTACCACTTATCCCCCATCACTACAGATATGGTGATCTATAGTCCGCGTCACCTTAAATAAGTCACTAACAATATAACCTTACCATTTGTCCCCCATCACTACAGACATTGTGATATAGTCCACGTCACATAAAATAAGTCACTAACAATGTAACCTAACCATTTGTCCCCCATCACTACAGACATGGTGATCTATATTCCGCGTCACCTTAAATAAGTCCCTAACAATGTAACCTAACCATTTGTCCCCCATCACTACAGACATGGTGATCTATAGTCCGCGTCACATTAAATAAGTCCCTAACAATGTAACCTTACCATTTGTCCCCATCACTACAGACATGGTGATCTATAGTCCGCATCACATTAAATAAGTCCCTAACAATGTAACCTTACCATTTGTCCCCCAACACTACAGACATGGTGATCTATATTCCGCGTCACATTAAATAAGTCCCTAACAATGTAACCTTACCATTTGTCCCCCAACACTACAGACATAGTGATCTATAGTCCCCATCACATTAAATAAGTCCCTAACAATGTAACCTTACCATTTGTCCCCCAACACTACAGACATGGTGATCTATATTCCGCGTCACATTAAATAAGTCCCTAACAATGTAACCTTACCATTTGTCCCCCAACACTACAGACATAGTGATCTATAGTCCCCATCACATTAAATAAGTCCCTAACAATGTAACCTTACCATTTGTCCCCCAACACTACAGACATAGTGATCTATAGTCCCCATCACATTAAATAAGTCCCTAACAATGTAACCTTACCATTTGTCCCCCAACACTACAGACATGGTGATCTATATTCCGCGTCACATTAAATAAGTCCCTAACAATGTAACCTTACCATTTGTCCCCATCACTACAGACATGGTGATCTATAGTCCGCATCACATTAAATAAGTCCCTAACAATGTAATCTTACCATTTGTCCCCCAACACTACAGACATGGTGATCTATAGTCCCCGTCACATTAAATAAGTCCCTAACAATGTAACCTTACCATTTGTCCCCCAACACTACAGACATGGTGATCTATATTCCGCGTCACATTAAATAAGTCCCTAACAATGTAACCTTACCATTTGTCCCCAACACTACAGACATGGTGATCTATATTCCGCGTCACATTAAATAAGTCCCTAACAATGTAACCTTACCATTTGTCCCCATCACTACAGACATGGTGATCTATAGTCCGCATCACATTAAATAAGTCCCTAACAATGTAATCTTACCATTTGTCCCCCAACACTACAGACATAGTGATCTATAGTCCCCGTCACATTAAATAAGTCCCTAACAATGTAACCTTACCATTTGTCCCCCATCACTACAGACATGGTGATATAGTCCCCATCACATTAAATAAGTCACTAACAATGTAACCTTACCATTTGTCCCCCAACACTACAGACATGGTGATATAGTCCGCGTCACATTAAATAAGTCCCTAACATTGTAACCTTACCACTTGTCCCCCATCACTACAGACATTGTGATATAGTCCGCATCACATTAAATAAGTCCCTAACATTGTAACCTTACCATTTGTCCCCCAACACTATAGACATGGTGATCTATATTCCGCGTCACATTAAATAAGTCCCTAACATTGTAACCTTACCACTTGTCCCCCATCACTACAGACATTGTGATATAGTCCGCATCACATTAAATAAGTCCCTAACATTGTAACCTTACCATTTGTCCCCCAACACTACAGACATGGTGATCTATAGTCCGCATCACATTAAATAAGTCCCTAACAATGTAACCTTACCATTTGTCCCCCAACACTACAGACATGGTGATATAGTAATGCTGAATGACCGTATCGACTCTCGTCCGGGATGAAGACACAATGTTCAGTCGGAAACAGGGTTGTCAAGTAACGCTCCCTTATCTTTTGTGCCACCTGCTCGTTGCTATTGTTGTCGATTTGACATCGTGTACTTGGGTGTATATCTGATAGCCTCTGTTATTGTGTTGTCTGTAGTAGCCTGTGTACTTACAATTGAGACTAGAGTTGGGAATGAGGCGGCCGTGGCCTTAAGTTAGGAACCAACCCAGCATTTGCCTGGAGTAGAAGAGGGGAACCACGGAAAGTCACGTCTAAGACTGGGGGTGGGAATCGAACCCACCTCTTCTCTGTTCTGCCTCACGAGTAGAGCGTACGCCATCCCAGCCCTCAGAGCAGAATTACATTTCTTGGTAGAGCTGTGAATCGAGCTTAGGGAGCCACTGCACCAAGCAATGTGAGATAAGGTCGGTCAGCGGAGCGGTGAGAGGTATCCTACTGTGAAGAGGACACTTCAATAACACACCGAATGTGCCTTTTGTGAAAGGCATGAATAAATTCTTCACGATCTTCCTGAGAATGCAGTCTCCCTAATAAGTTCTGAATCATGACGAACTAGGATTATGAAAACCATTTTTGAACGTGTAGGAGTTCGGTATCTCTAAATGAAAATGTGAAACACATGGAGGTTACGTGATGCAGTCACGTGCTCACGGCAATGTACGTTATCTAGGAGCTCTGTCTGGAGAAGGAACATAACCAGTTGTGGTGAAGCGAGGTTGCAGTGTGCGTGTCGCGTCCCGCGTCCAACGGGTTCAAGAAACTGCCCGCAGTGTCCACAGGGTCGCTCGCTGCGACAGTGATGCATCATTTTCATTCAATCTTTCTCAATACTGTTATTAGTTTAGTAACATAGTGCTTTTTATTTGTTTTTTGAGTTGACCAATTACTGATCATCGTGGCACTTCACCGTTTGTTCTGTGACTTCCAGCATTTCGATTGCATTCATAAACGTATTTTAACTTATTTCTGGGCGAACTGTTCACGTTATGTGAGCATGGTTTACCAAAGTAATTACGGTACTTAGCGGAAATGAAATCTCGGTACCGTATACTAAAATATTTTGGTAATTCCACCAAAAAAGTAGCCTACTCTAGTTAAACAGAATCAGTTTCGTCATTCAAGGGAAGTTGATGTTATTATTCTAGATGAATGATACGGCAATCTAATGCCACCGATTTGACTACAAAACTAATACCAGTCATAGTACTGTTCAACTGTCAGACTTACAGGGCGGTGGAATTCTGGTTTTCTATGAAGACAAGTTCATATAAAAGTGAAGTGTCTGTGATCACCGCGAATTTTAACAGGAATAATCCTCATCCTTATGGTCTAGGAAATGTCCAAATTGTATTTCCATATGTCAGGTTTGCCTGGTAGTCAAAGATGAAGTGTAGAAAATGCAACGCGTAGTCCATCATGCTTTGCATAGAAACTGCAAATTTCCTCCTCATTGTGGCATTGTTGTCACTTAAGTCCTTCGGCGCCAATGAACTCCTGATGCGTAAGTGCTGCCCTCAATGGCAAGAAATAAGTCCACACTCCAGTGAATGTGTTGATCGTGTTGGTAACCATGGAAACGAATCATGGCCTGCTAAAACGAATCGCTCCGTTGCTGAAGTCAGAGATGCAGAAAACGGGGCACACTTCCCCTGGTGGATGAGTAACGAAACGAAGCCTTTAGATCCAACCACACGGAATCCTGTCACCGGCTTTCTGGGAGAACAGGATGGCTTGAAGTACATCGAATACGGTGTTATGTACCCTTGTGAGAAACATATGATGAAAGCAATATCTCAGACATCAAGGAAATTACAATTACTTCACAATGGGACTATTATCTTCCAAAATATAACCTTTTCTCCGAGTTCGTACTGTGCTGATATGATGGACGGTGGTCACGGCTTCTTCCTGTGTCCGTGTTTGGAAGGGCCTTGCATTAAGAAGTGTTGTAAGCGTGGCAATTACATCACTCTTACTAGGGATCGACGCGTCTGGAAAAGTGACTGCAATTCAACACTTGACAATGGTATGAAGTGGACCCCCCGGATATACTATGACAACCTAACTGAAATAGAACCCCCTTTACCACCCAGTGTCCTGTTGTACAAAGATTTGATTTGCCCTGAAGATCGACACCCCGTGGCTGTTAAACCGGAAAACTCTGGATTTTGGAGATTTCCCAATGGCAGTGTGCTGGCGGAAGCTTTCAGTGACATCCCGTTCGAACCCCAGCTTACCTGTGGAGACTTGAGTGTAATTGACGAAAATAAGACCTTCGTAGAGAATTTATTTGTGTGCGCCTCACTGAAGAAGAAGGAAGCTCTTACTGCCAACACTATATTTTACGTATCCCTGTATATTATTGGTACCATATTCATGCTGTTAGCTCTTGGCGTGTTTGCTTTAGTGCCTGAAACTAGGAAGGTTAACTTCAGCTACATCGTGTGTCATATCGTGAGCCAGTTCCCTGCATATATCATCCTGACTGTCAGCAATATAATGTCAGTGGTGCCACCAGCATTGTGTTACGTCATTCGTGAGTATTATTGTCCAGTTCCCAGCATTGTGTTACGTCACTCGTGAGTATTATTCTCCAATTCCCAGCATTGTGCTACGTCACTCGTGAGTATTATTCTCCAGTTCCCAGCATTGTGTTACGTCACTCGTGAGTATTATTCTCCAGTTCCCAGCATTGTGTTACGTCACTCGTGAGTATTATTCTCCAGTTCTCAGCATTGTGCTACGTCACTCGTGAGTATTATTCTCCAGCTCCCAGCACTGTGTTACGTCACTCGTGAGCATTATTCTCCAGTTCTCAGCATTGTGCTACGTCACTCGTGAGTATTATTCTCCAGTTCCCAGCATTGCACTCGTGAGCACTATTCTCCAGTTCCCAGCATTGTGTAACGCCACTCGTGAGTATTATTCTCCGGATCTCAGCATTGCGGTGTGAGTATTATTCTCCAGTTCCCAGCATTGCACTCGTGAGCATTATTCTCCTTTTCCCAGCATTATGTTACGTCACTCGTGAGTATTATTCTCCAGTTTCCAGCATTGTGTTACGTCACTCGTGAGTATTATTCTCCAGTTCCCAGCATTGCACTCGTGAGTATTATTCTCCAGTTCCGACCATTGTGTTACGCCATTCGTGAGTATTATTCTCCAGATCCCAGCATTGTGCTACGTCACTCGTGAGTATTATTCTCCAGATCCCAGCATTGTGCTACGTCACTCGTGAGTATTATTCTCCAGTTCCCAGCATTGTGTTACGTCACTCGTGAGTATTATTCTCCAGTTCCCAGCATTGTGTTACGTCACTCGTGAGTATTATTCTCCAGTCCCCAACATTGTGCTACGTCACTCGTGAGTATTATTCTCCAGTTCTCAGCATTGTGCTACGTCACTCGTGAGTATTATTCTCCAGCTCCCAGCACTTTGTTACGTCACTCGTGAGTATTATTCTCCAGTTCCCAGCATTGTGCTACGTCACTCGTGAGTATTATTCTCCAGATCCCAGCATTGTGCTACGTCACTCGTGAGTATTATTCTCCAGTTCCCAGCATTGTGCTACGTCACACGTGAGTATTACTCTCCAGATCCCAGCATTGTGCTACGCCACTCGTGAGTATTATTCTCCAGTTCTCAGCATTGTGCTACGTCACTCGTGAGTATTATTCTCCAGTTCCCTGCATTGTGCTACGTCACTCGTGAGTATTATACTTCAGTTCTCTGCATTGTGTTACGTCACTCGTGAGTATTATTCTCCAGTTCCCAGCACTGTGCTACGTCACTCGTGAGTATTATTCTCCAGTTCCCAACATTGTGTTACGTCACTCGTGAGTATTATTCCCCAGTTCCCAGCATTGTGCTACGTCACTCGTGAGTATTATTCTCCAGTTCCCTGCATATATCTTCCTGATTGTCAGCAATATAATGTCAGTAGTGCCAACAGTATTGTGCTACGTCATAATAATTGATGTAGCCTAAGCCTACATAGAAGAAATGACTTCCATGCAAATCCATGAACATGAAGGCCAGTTCTATTTAAAAGGCATTGTACCAACTAAACGTTATACAGAATACACTGGATAGTAAGTTAATTGATGTACATTTGAAGAACAAAAATTTACCATAAACTTACGATAGAGTATGCATATGAATAATTCATTAATTTGCTGATTTTGGACATAAGCCCTACTTATTTAATGTGGAAGCCTTGCGAATAGACATTCCCTTCAAATTAATTCAAATTAGAAATGCGGAAGTAAATAAATACTCATTGGCCAAGGAAGTTTACTGATCATTTTCAAGGAAAGTGAAGATAAACGTATTAAGAGACTCGTTACTGGAATTGATTTAGGAGGCCAAAAATCTTGTCAATTATTGCGTAAGATGCAAGCCTTAGCAGGGATCGATGTATCAGAAAACGTTCTTAAGACTCTCTGGTTAGAAAAACTCCCGGATTCAATAAAGAACATTCTGATCGTCAGCGACGAAGGGCTTGAAAAAGTGGCTATAATAGCAGATAATATAATTGAAATGAATCCCCGCAACGAATTATGAAAAGTGACTCTTGTAAACAACACTGGATGTTCCTGTTGCAATACGCGATCTAATGGACAGAATTTCTGGACTAGAGCAACAAATAGCTGCCTTATCCACTGGTCATCAGGTTACGCCTCACCATAGAAGTAGTGAACGCCGACGACGTGATAATAGTCGTAGTAAACCACGTACTAGTAGTGTTATTACCACTTCCGATTTGGACAACAGTGTACACCGGAGAAGTGTACACCTCCATGTAGCTGGTCCGAACAGGGAAACGCCGCCCAGCAGCAGAATTAGCGGCAAGTTCTGCTGCCCAAATCAATTGTCGCAAAACCCGCCTATTTGTAACCGACAGAAAAACGGGATTGCAATTTTTAGTTGACAGTGGGGATGATTTTTCGATAATACCGAGCAACTCCAAAAGTTAAAACCGATTCGCAATATAAATTGTATGCTGCCAACGGAACCGAAATTCCTACTTCTGGAATTGAACTCCGTACCATCGATCTAGGATTACGACGACAATTCCAGTGGCATTTTGTGGTTGCGAAGGCTATATTGGGAGCAGACTTCTTGCATAAATTCCACTTGTTAGTAGATGTCCACAATAAGAAAAAGCTTGTAGTTTAACGTGACCGTTAATCGCGAGATCATGAGCCACGGGACCTCCTTTTTACGTGGAATCCGAACCACAGGACATGGCATTTCACTTCGAAAATCTCACATGCATTGACCAGGAATCGAACCCGGACCGTCTTGGTGAGAGGCATACCCACAATAAGAGATTGGTTGGTTGGTTGGTTCCTTAGTTTAGGGGCTGCGACAACGCGGTCATGTAGCCCTCTTTTATTTTGGGTGTGTGTAGAATCTGTCTGATAACCAGTGTTAATTGTGATGACTGTATTAGTGTGTGTATCTGGTTTTTTTAATTCAAGTAAGGACTGGAACTTTGAATTTTTCAAATAGTTACTACTTTTGCCGCCAAACGCCACCGTCAACGACTACTAGGCCAAGTTCAGAACTTAGCTACTAGACGCCACCGCAGTCGGCTCTTGGCAACGAACGTAGCAACCTATGAGCGTTGTTTACATTCTTAACCTATACAATTTAGTTTCTCTCAGGTGTAATTAGTGGAAAGTTCTTTAACATGCCATAAATCTATGACATGGGACCGACGGCTTTACTTCCCCTCCGAAGGAAGGCATACTGAGGGATTTTAACGCTCTTAAAAAATCCAACGGCTTTGACCGGGTTTGAACCCACTATCTTGGGCATAGAAGCTCAGCATGCTACCAACTACGCCACCGAAGCCGCCTAAATAAGAGATTATTAGATGATATAACCAAGCTCTGGACCAAGGGCGAAGTTATGCCTATCTCAGATGAAAATGTAGTCAGTACAATGAGCCAAAACACAAAATTTACAGATCTATTGCTGCAATATCCAGACATAGCTAAACCTAATTTGGTACCTGGCAAAATAAAACATGATGTCCAACACTACATTACCACTGAAGGTCCACCCGTGTTTTGTAGGGCAAGACATAGATCCCAAGCGCATGGAAATGCCTAAACAAGAATTCAAATACATGTTGGACAATGCCATAATAAGGCCATCCAAATCATCATGGGCTAGTCCTCTTCACCTGGTGCCGAAGAAGGATGGTTCGATTCGTCCGTGTGGAGATTATAGACGATTAAAAGAAATAACAGTTCCCGATCGTTATCCTGTTCCTAGGATAGAAGATTTTCACTGTATTTTGCGAGGGAAGAACACCTTTTCTAAAATCGATCTATTAAAGGCTTATCACCAGATACCCATTGCGGAAGAAGATAAACATAAGACTGCAATCATCACACAATTCGGACTGTGTGAATTTAATGTAATGAGTTTTGGTCTGCGGAATGCACCTTCCACCTTCCAGCGATTCATTAATGAGGTTATGCATGGACTGGATTTTGTATTCTCTTACCTGGATGACATTTTGATCGCCTCACCCAGTAATGAAGAACACCGAGCAAACCTGAAACTAGTTCTAGAGTGACTGTCAGAGTATGGCCTTCGAATCAACATCTCAAAATCAATATTTGGTGCGAATGAATTAGAATTCCTAGGCTACTGGGTTACACCAGAGGGATCGCGTCCGCTACTTGAGAACGTACAAGCAATTTTGTAGTACAGGTTACCTAGTAAACTTCATGAACTCCGCACATTCCTTGGTGTTGTCAACTACTATCGCCGTTACCTTAAAGATGCAGCAAAAACTCAGGCTGTATTACATGACTATCTTAAGGGAGCGAAGATGAAGGACAACAGACTCATTCAATGGACTGAGGAAACAAAGCATATGTTTGAGAAATGTAAAAATGATATCGCAAACGCTGCATTATTAGCGTTTCCCAACTCAGACTTACCTCTAGCACTTTGCACTGACGCGTCTGATTTTTCTGTCGGTGCTGTGCTCCAGCAACTGGAAAATGACAGCTGGAGGCCAATTGCTTTCTTCTCACAAAAGCTGAGTCAGGCACAAAAGGTTCATAGTACCTACAGCCGAGAATTGTTGGGAATTTACCTTTCTGTAAAGAAGTTCAAGCATTTACTTGAAGGAAGAGAATTCATAATCCTCACATTTGCTTTTAAGCAAAGCAATGAACTCCTAGGCAGATGAGACAGTTGCAGTACGGTACATCTCACAATTTTCAACTGATCCCCGTCATGTCAGTGGCTTCGACAATGTTGTTGCGGACGCCCTTTCCAGAGTTGATGAAATAGCAATAAGGGATTATGATGAGATTGCCAAGAACCAGCTAACAGATCAGAAATTGCAGCAACTCCGGACAGGCAACAACTCCATAAATCTCAAGCAATACCAACTACCATCAGGAAACTCTCTTTGTTGCGACACTTCCACTGCAAATATCAGGCCTTACATTCCTAAAGCATTTCGTCACCCAATATTTTTACATTTCCATGGGTTAGCCCATCCTGGCATGAGGACTACAGTGAAGTTGTTGACTAGCAGCGTTATTTGGCCGATTATCACAAGTGATGTGCGACAATGGACTAAATCGTGTGTTTGCTGCCAGAAAACCAAGGTCACTCGTCACAAAAGATCGCCGCTTGAAAACTTTGAAGAACCCGATGAACGCTTCAGTGTAGTGCACATTGACCTCATTGGACCACTTCCACCCTCTAACGGTATGACATATTGCTTAATCTGCATTGACCGCTTCACATCCTGGATGGAAGTCATAGCCCTGGAAGACATCACAGCTGAAACAGTGTCAAAAGCTTTCTACCATCACTGGATTGCACGATTTGGCGTCCCATCTCGCGTAATCAAGGCACTCAATTTAGATCACAATTGTTTAACAATTTGGCCATAGTATGTGGAATAAAACTTCAGCACACAACACCATGTCATCCACAGTGCAATGGCAAAGTTGAGCGACTGCATAGAACCCTGAAGTGTGCGATTAAGGCTCACAACTCTTCTAAATGGACAGAAACCTTACCTACTGCCCTATTGGGTCTACGCACTGCACTACGAGAAACGTCAAGCCATTCTATTGCACAGACGGTTTATGGTGAAACCCAGGGGCGCCGAATCCATGGTCGAGGTCTAGCGACTGCTAGACCTGACGAGGGGGTGGGTCTCCCGGTCCTGGGTTCCGTTGGGGGGTTACGGATAGAGGAGGAAAGGGAAGTAGAAGGAAAAGAGGAAAGGAAAGAAGGGAGAGAGAAGAGAAGAGAAGGGGAGAACTGTGCGAAATAAGCTGTAAAAACGTAATTATTGGGGTAGGGGTCCGGTTTAACAAGGGGGGGGGGGGTCCCACAGAACGAGAGGGGTGGGTGTCTGCTAGACCTGAAAAAAAAAAGATTCGGCGCCACTCGTGAAACCATTAGACTGCCTGGTGAATTTTTGAGGAGCCAATTACGAGGATTGACTCTGATTCGTTTGCATCCAACTTGCAAAAGCAGATGCTGAACCTGAAACCTGCCAGATCTAAATATAGCACATCGAGATCAGGGTTTGTCCCAAAAGACCTTCAGACATGTTCCCATGTGTTTGTGAGATGTGATAGGGTCATAAAACCATTAGAACCTACATTATGATGGTCCCTTCCCTGTCATAACAAGACATGAAAAATACTTCACCATCGAGTGTAAGTGTAAACTCATAAACGTGTCAGTGGACAGACTTAAGCCAACATATATATTGCAGGAAGAAGATGAAGCAGTAAAGGAGCTTCCAGAGTCAGCAAAAGACACTCAACTCCAACAATCCACTAATGAACCTTCGCCAAATACCAGACTGTCAAAATCTGGAAGAACTATAAGGTGTCCAGTTCGATTTTTAGAGAAGGTCATCTCTGTTGAGAATTTTGAAGTGATGCACCAAGTTCGTAACTGTGTTACTAGTGGGGGAGTAGTGTAAGGACAACAATTAACTTTTTATTTTTAAGAGTTGGCAGGAGATATTTACGTCCTTTGAGAAAGAAAAAGAAACGTTAGTGCAGAAACATGGTGGGAAACAAAATAGTTGATGTGTATTAATTTGTAAAAGTTTATATTGTGATAGTGTGTAAAAGTTTATAAATAAAAATAGTGGCACTAGCTCAATGTCGACGGTTAAAAAGTCTTTCTCATAAGGTTCACTGACTAAAATGCAAAAGATCGTACAGAGAATTGTACACAATGTCCGAGGGACACTTCAGACCACCACGATTTGAGAGATTCAAAGGAAGAGAACTTGTCTTGGCTTTCTATTAACAAGTCCCTGTCTGTCTTGAGCGCTGATACACAGGTTTCACACTTTGTTTTGTTCATCCACAGCACATTTAGAACACGATGTGTGACATATCCACCGATACACTGCATTCATCAACCCTGACTGAGTCATTGCATTGCAGTACTGTATCAAATTTGTCCAGGCTAATGTCAGGTACACTTTCATAATCAGAAGCACAAGAAGAAGATTCAACAAAAGACGTTATGGAAAATTCGCCAAGAGAGGCTGATTTCATTTTCAATACACTAGATATCTTTAATTATCTTTCATATTCTAAGATCTGTTCCACTGAGACATTGTAACGTTTACTGAGACCACATAGGCCGTGATTCGTTTATATAAAAATGATTAGTATTCTTTGGAGGTGGCGTTGGTGCGCTTGAGTGGAGGAAACTTGAACTAGTGAAACGAGAGTGTCAACTCTGACGATTTCAGAGATGAGTTTAGACAATGAGAGTTAAAACTTTGATAAATAAAAAGTGATTGGAGGTTATTGCAGATTATAAAAGAAATGTGATTGTATGAAAAAAAGACGCGAAGGAGTGATAGTATTACGGCTTCATCTATAGCTCTTCCACGGCAGCAAAAATTAATAAAGGATATAAAGACTAATGATATAACTTGGAAATTATATCATTGTGACTACATTACAGGAACCATTTAAATATACATCCCTTAATACCACTAAATAGTAAGGCTGTGTCCCAATAGTACAATTTCAGCCGTAGTGAACTAGATAGTCGACTACTTTACCGGATGTGACGTCAGAAGTCGTGATCCAATACTGCTTAGCACATAGCAATCAAGTCTGTAGTAGCTAGTGAACGAAAATGCTTGCTAGATTGGCCGACTACGGCAAGGAAGTTATAGCAATTGTAGCTAATCGGTATTGTAGGTTATGTAAATTGTAGGTTGTCTTTGACTTAAGCCAAACACAAACCATAATTAGGGCTCGGCTAAAAAGTGATCATCTTGGCGCATCCATGATCGTATCGTTCAGGTATTGTTTATTTAAAACAGCTGATGAAAGCGCAAAGAGCTTACAAGGAGTAGCAGATCACCGCCATCTTGAGTGTTGGTTTGGTACCAGCATGTAAGTTCAGTGCGTTTCAGAACACAAGTCTATGAAGGAGGCTGTGATCAAGCAGACATGTCCCAAATCTCCGTAGTGCATAGCAGCTAGTCAATAGCAGACAACTTGAGTATTGGGACACAGCCTAAGTAGCATTCCAATGATTTATTGTTATGTTGCAGTATAATATTAAGCTGCCTTGTTTACTGTAGTGTCCTGGTTGGTGTTATAAACACACCATTCCTGAGATGAATGAGTTCTCGTGTCTGTATTAAAAGAATATTCATTCATAGTAGACTATTCTATCTATGAATTGGCGCCCTCCCGGAAAGATTAATATCACACGATAAAAAGAAACAATTACAACATTGTAGTCGCCACCTCTCATCAGGCGGTACTGACCGAATCGACCTTCAAGCTTGTCAGTTTGAAACTTGCCCGATAATATAGATTTCCATTCCAGGGTATGGAAAATATATGTACACATTTGTACGATACAACTAATGGTGTGAGTCAAAGCTGTGTGCGTCTCATTTGTCAACTTTCCATTAATTGCTGAAGCAATTGAAAATTCTTCCAAAAATTTTAACTTCTTATCTTCAGGTCCGGTAATAGGAACACAATCTTCATCCCCGAGATGCTTTCATGTTAGTGGATTCTTTACATTAATCATCCTCCACCATCGGATTATAAGTTTTAGAATCATTATCGTGCCTTCTGAGCAACCACCTCCATTTTCTTTCTTCTTTCTTTCTAGAGCTACAGCGTTCCTTTCATTGAAAACTTTTAGGGCTAAAGGCACAAGCTGCTTTTAAAAAGAAGTGGGGAACAGGGCTTTTCTTGTGATTGCAGGAGCTTCTTTAAGAAGAGATTTCTTCTCTGATTCACACAAGTTTATCAGGTCTTGAAATCACACATGTTGCTGAACATTGACTTTGCAATTCAGCTGACAGCTGATAACCGATGTCTGGGATGTTAAGAACCTGGGAATTCAGCCAATTATTGCGAGAGGTGGACAGAGTCAAACAGTAAAAATAAGTTCCTGTCATTGTTGGCTGGATTCTTTATACTGGTTTCCTAGAACCTCCACTTATGTGCTGAACCATGCCTTTGTTTACTTTATTATTGTCCAATATCAGACAAAGGGAGACATACCCACTCTTTTCCATTGCAGTGAGTATGGTATTTCTGAAGTCATTTTATACAACATGTCACTGTTTAAGAATCTGTTCTTCACAGGAAACAGATCAACAACATCTGAAAATTTACTCAAAGGTGAAGTTATCATGAATAATATTCATGATTGATGTAGAAATCACTTTTGGTTTATGTGGGTTTTGCCGATTCTTCCTCTGTTCGAGTCACTCCCTTGGATGGCATCACTAATGTCCCGTTTCTTTTGTTTAGCTTTCGTGATCCAGTTCTCTTTCCTGGCATCCTTCTTCTGGCTCAATGTGATGTGCATTGATATATCGAGTGCCTTCAGGTGAGTGTCTGGTACGACTCCAATTTCAGCTATTTGGTCGTGTTGTTGTGTACAATGCTTGTTCTACAACGACCTCTGTAGTGCGTGTCTTTGGTCTTCGTGGTCTTTCTTGACAACGAACGAAGGAATTGTTGTTTTCGGTTTTGAATTAAAACGGTTTGATCCATCGAAAGCCGTCCATATCAAGCTCTGTGTTTGCGCATTGTATCCGTTCTCTTGTTTGGTTCCCTTCCCCTTTCTGGGACAAATATGTTGCAAAAAATCTTGAAGTAAACATAACGTTGACAGATTCGGTGGCGTAGTTGATAGCATGCTGAGCTTCTATGCCTAAGATCGCGGGTTCAAACCCGGCCGAAGTCATCGAATTTTTGGAGCGTTAAAAAATCCCTCAGTGTGCCTTCCTTCGGAGATGAATAGTTATTAACAAGAAATGAACATCTGCCTGAATCAATACTATACAGATAAAATTAATTATTTAACTTGTTTACAGTACATGTTTCGGGGATTAATTATATTTTATCCCCTTCATCAGCCGTTGAAAAACAAAAAACAAAGCGTAGCACAGTAATAAGATACGTATTTAAAACCTAATATGGTGCACCATAAAATTTAGGGTATAAGCATAGAATAAAATGAAGAGAAACAGATGGTGACGGTGATCAGCTGCTCATGACAAATAGTAGTTCCTTGAAATGGTAGATATGTAACACCAATACTTCACCAATCCGTGTAGCTCTATAACCAATGAAGAGCCTGTATGCTTACAGATCCAAATATAGCCTTTTCAAAACAAAGTGGCTGTAAGAAACCCGACGTGATGGAAAGTGATCATAGGTTAGTTTAAAGCATATGGTGTCTGAAAGAACGCAATGGAAAAACAGATACAATTAAACCAGCGACAAAGATGAAAAATATATAAAAATCATTATGCAAATCTAATTTAAACGACATTGAAAGAATATAAATCAAATACATATGATAAGCTTACATGTGGTTAGGACAACGTTACATTTAGAAAGTGATTTGTCTATTGTTTAAAAAACATTTTCGTTCTGAAGCAAACAAATCATTCAAAAACACTTTACATTTTTGTGAGAAAACATCAGTTTTAGAGCTAAAACAAGAGCATTCTTTACATAGTGCTGACATCAAAGATATGAACACCAATATCCCTATTGTTTCTACAATTAATATCATCAAGAAGAATTTAACAAACAATAGCAATCTTTCCAAAGTAGAAATAGATGAATTCATTTGCATTTTGAATTTTATTCTAAATAATAATTACTTTACTTTCAATAGTAAAATTTACAAACAAAATGATGGCTTAGCCATGGGTTCTCCATTATCAGGAATACTCGCTAATATTTACCTCGACCACTTAGAAACTAAAATAGAAAGCAAAATAAAAGGAATTAAGTTTTGGGGTAGATACGTAGATGATGTTTTCATTATAATTTACGATAATATTCAAAGGGTAGCCTCCGTGGCTTAGGCGGCAGCACGCCGGCCTCTCACCGCTGGGTCCGTGGTTCAAATCCCGGTCACTCCATGTGAGATCTGTGCTGGACAAAACGGAGGCAGACAGGTTTTTCTCCGGGTACTCCGGTTTTCACTGTCAACATTTCATTCCAGCAACACTCTCCACTATCATTTCATTTCATCTGTCATTCATTTAATCATTGCCCCAGAGGAGTGCGTCAGGCCTCGGCAGCCGGCACAGTTCATATCCTCGCCGCTAGATGGGGGCTTCATTCATTCCATTCCTGACCCGGTCGGAGACTGGAAGCAGGCTGTGGATTTTCATTCATTCAATGGGTAGATGAAGTTTTAGTCCAACTTAACAATATTGATAGTAATATTAAATTTACTATGGAATCCTCCCCAAATAATAAGATTAATTTCATAGACACCAACGTCATTAAAAAGATAACTGACTACATTACCAAATTTTCAGGAAACCCACGCAAACCCATTCTGCTATAAGACAAGATTCAAACCATCCTGGCTGTCATAAAAAAAAGCCACTTTTATTAGTCTTGTGAACAGAGCCATGAGTTTACCCCTTTCCAAACAAGATTTTAACAAATAAATTGCAATTATTCATCAAATTGCCAGTATTAATGGTTATAACCGTCAATACATCTATCTATCTATATATATAAAGCACAAAGTTTGTCTGTCTGTTTGTCTCTTATGTATACAAATCCACACCGTTCCACCGATCTGAACCAAAATTTGTATACTTACCCTTTGGAACCCTGCGGGTAACCCTGTCAACTTTAAATTTCGGAGAGACCACCCCATTCCCTGCATTTAGGCCCTTTTGCACAAATCTACACCGTTTCACCGATCTCAACCAAAATGTGTATACTTACCCTTTGGAACCCTGCAAGTAACACTGTCCACTTAAAATTTCGGACAGACCACCCCTTTCCCTGCATTTAGGCCCTTTGGCACAAATCTACACCGTTTCACCGATCAGAACCAATATTGGTATTCCTACCCTTTGGTACCCTGCGAGTAACACTGTCTGCTTGAAATTGCGGATAGACCAGTCCATTCCCTGCATTTAGGCCCTTTGGCCCAAATCTACACCGTTTCACCCATCTCAACCAAAATTTGTATATATACCCTTTGGAACACTGCGACTAACACTGTCGGCTTGAAATTGCGGAGAGGCTACTCCATCCCCTGCATTTAGGCCCTTTGGCACAAATCTACACCGTTTCACCGATCTGAACCAAAATGTGTATACTTACCCTTTGGAACCCTGCGAGTAACACTGTCTACTTAAAATTTCGGACAGACCACCCCTTTCCCTGCATTTAGACCCTTTGGCACAAATCTACTCCGTTTCACCGATCAGAACCAACATTCGGATACTTACCCTTTGGTCCCCTGCGAGTAACACTGCCTGCTTGAAATTGCGGACAGACCACTCCATTCCCTGCATTTACGCCCTTTGTCCCAAATCTACACCGTTTCACCGATCTCAACCAAAATTTGTATATTTACCCTTTGGAACACTGCGACTAACACTGTCTGCTTGAAATTGCGGAGAGGCCACTCAATCCCCTGCATTTAGGCCGTTTGGCACAAATCTACACCGTTTCACCGATCTGACCCAAATTTTATACACTTACCCTTTGGAACCCGACAAGTAACACTGTTCACTTTAAATTTCGGACAGACCACACTATTCCCTGCTTTTTGGCCCTTTGGAACAAACCTACACCGTTTCACCGATCTCAACCAGATTTTACATAATTACCCTTTGGAACTCGACGAGTAACACTGTCCACTCGAAATTTCGGACAGACCACTCCATTCCCCGCATGTAGGCCCTTTGGCACAAATCTACATCGTTCACCGATCGAAAACAAAATGTGTATACTTACCCTTTGGAACCCGATGAGCAACACTGTCCACTTGAAATTTCGGACAGACCACTCCATTCCCTGCATTTAGGCCCTTTGGCAAAAATCTAACGTGTTTCACCGATCTGAACCTAATTTTACATACTTACCCTTTGGAACCCGACGTGTAACACTGTCTAAATGAAATTTCGGATAGACCATTCCATTTACTGCATTTAGGCTCTTTGGCATAAATCTACATCTTTTCACCCATCTCAACCAATCTTTATGTAAGTTACTTACCCTTTGGAACCCGACGAGTAACACTGTCTGCTTGAACTTTCGGACAGAGCACTCCATTCTCTGTATTTAGACCCTTTGTTACAAATCTACATAGTTTCACCAATCTGGACCAAAATTTGTACACTTACTCTTTGGAAACTAACGAGTATCACTGTCCACTTTAAATTTCGGACAGACCACCCATTTCACTGCATTTAGGCCCTTTGGCACAAATCTATACTGTTTCACCGATCTGAACCAAATTTTACATACTTACCCTTTGGAACCCGATGAGTAACACTGTCCACTTGAAATTTCTGACACACCACTCCATTCCCTGCATTTAGCTCAGGAATTCCTCGGAGTTGCCAGCTTCCTAACTTACCAGCCATGAGCCCTTGAGGGTGTACCAGAAGTGGAGGGGCTACACACACCCTGCCTCTTTGAGGGCCTTGAGCAGAAGACAGGAGATATTATGAAAAGGAAAAGAAGGCAGACCCCTCGAAGAATGAGGGTATCAGGAAAGATGAGACAACGGCCAATTAAGGCGAGAAATTGAAAGACTCCCTAGCCCTCGGATACCCCAATACAGTCGGTGTCGGAATAGAACAAGTGTTGACCAAGGGAGGACGACAGGAAAGAGAACTGAAAGGAGCCCGGCACCAGGAAGTAGAAGCGATGCCAGACTCAGCTGGGGTCCCGTGGTCGCCAACCCACGTCCCACATGTTGTGAGACCCTGGGGGGGGGAGGTCAGTTGTAAGAATAGCTTGCTGATTCATCGCGAGTTGACATGAGAGGACTTTCCAGAGCCCGCCGTGTTATCTGCTGTCTTTGCTGATGCCAGCACAGGGCCGTTGCGAAACAGTGAGTGATTCCTGGCCAATCTAAATAGGACGGGGAACCCCGAACGTATGTCAGCATATTTCGTCATCATCTGTGATCATCTCAGGTTCGTGCAGCTTGGACCCATATTATTTGCCGAGCAGTACGCCATAAGCTCTTCCACTAGACGCATCGAGTACAAGCCTAAGCCAGAAAATAAGGTTGAGACTTCGGAAGACATCGAAGCTAGACATCTGAATTACCTATATCAGTTTTAAAATAACACCATGTTCGTTTAGTAGTCATTTTTTCATTACCTTATTATTATTATCATCATAAGTGCAAATGACCTAGATGTTACGCGCATCATACCACTAATCACCGCCGCATAAAGTCTTTCTCGACTGTGAGTTTTAAAATATTTATTTTTATTACAGTACATTGTGTACATTATAAGTTGAAGTGTCAATACCATACAGGTAGTAGTTTCCCTTATCATCCTCATCATAAGAGCAAATGACCTACATGTAACGCCCATTACACCTTTAATCACCACACACAATAAGTCTTCCTCGCCTGTGAATTACGAAATATGTATTTCTATTACGGTGGTTTGTAAGCTTGACGTGTCAATTCAACAGTAGTGTTTATTATCATCCTTATCAAAAGGGCAAATGACCTAGATATTACGCCCTCATTGTCTTTGGGGGCAAATGACCTAGATTTTAAGTCCATTATATTTCTAAGGAGACTTGAAGACATTATCATCATTCCACCGGGCGAAGCCGGGTACTACTGCTAGTTAATAATATAATTAACAAACTGAAAAATAAACCTATCACACAACTTCAACCTGAGCGTAAAGACAAAGTTTTTACTTACTTTAATCATCATACTTACAACATCACCAACAAATTCAAAAAAACTTAACATGAAATTAGCTTATAAAACAAACAATACTAATCAGAACATTTTCTTTAATTCTAATACTATCAACTTGTAGAATAAATTCAGCAAATCCGGTGCCTACAGGTTAAATTGTAATGAATGTAACGCAAATTATATAGGTCAAACCGGAAGAGCTTTCACTACAAGATATAATGATCACTTAAATGCCACTAAACACAGAAAATATTCAGCCATGGCCGCACACATGGAAGATTCAGGTCATAAATTCACTAACATAGATAATGATTTACAGATATTACATTACACTAACAAAGGTACAGAGTCGTGTATTTTCAAACACCCCTATCTCCAAGTAAATCAATTTTTCAGGAAGGGCAAAAAACTGCCATGACTGCATTTTACATTCTATTTTAAAATTTTCTTTACGTTTATTTAAATTAGCTCATACTGAATAATACATACAGTATTAATGCAGTTTCATCTATACATTTTTGTGCTAGGGCAATATTTGTCTTGAACATAGGGGGTTTTGAAAGTCACAGGTGGACATGGCGGAGTTTGGAAGTAAACATGGATATTGCAAACTCACTCGTACTGTCTAATGCTCAAAGAAACTACTTTTACTTCACTTACTAGCTTCTATGTAGCACACTGAGATGGAAAACAAATTGCAAACATGAAATAATATAAAAATTTTAAATGTTCGTTGAGAATATGCAATGCATTTGTCTGATGAAAAATACAAATATTATGATTGTTCCAATCTAATATAACAAGGATACGGAGTCATCCCTTGGTTCACAGTATTCTTCTTCCTCTTGCTCTTCTGTCATACTCTGACAATGTTCAGCCTGACGCGTTTCCAGTGAAACATAAAACTGGAGATCAGCAAGCTCCCTCCATTTAGCCCCGTAATGTTTCTCAACCAATCTGCAGACATCCTTCACTTTTGCATTGTTTAGAGGAACCTTACCTTTTTCAATTAACCGTGGAACCTGTCCGGAAAAGGTCTTGCCTCTCTTTAACACACTCTTTGGCTGGCCAAATGTGCAACGGTAAGCAACTTCTCCTTGTACCAATATGTTGTTTTTGCTCCTTTTTAGAAAAATTCTTTTCGCAGGACTGAATTAAAAATGCCACGAGCCGACAGGTGTGAAAACATCTCGAACAGCAGTCTTCCAGTCAAATATTGACACTTCACAACCTGGCTGGAAAAGCTTACCGTGTCCGCTGAAAATCTCATTGTATACCTCCGGCTTAAGGATAGCCTCTCTTTTTCGCACAACTTTCTCTATACGTGCAAACACCCTGTCGGGTGGTAAAAAAAAAGGAATGTCTAACTACAGGAAAGTAAATTTCAAATTTTTTCACATTCACTGGTGCAGATAGAAGCCATTTACTAACCATACCCACAAGAATACTGTTCTTATTCTGTCCACCGCATCCTTCTGCAAATAGACGCACGGTTTTCTTTTTTGACAGATCGATACTGTTAAGAGCATGAAACAAACAACTTGCAATTTCATTTGCACCTCTACGAAATTCAGCTTCATTCCACGAATAGATCATCACATTTTCGGGCGTCAGCGACGTCTTAGAGCTTCCAAAAACTACGGTGAAGTTATACACATTTATTTGCCTGCTGAAGTAAGCACTTTGGTCATTTAGCTTGGGCAATAGCATGTTCTTCTGACAATCAAAGGAAACAGTCTGAATAGACTCATCTTCCTCTCTTAAATATTCATAGAATGCACAGTATTTTAACTTGTTGACTCGTTTCTTGGTCTGCAAATCAACTTTTGCACTTTCTGATGTGAAATTTTTCAATTCTTCGTCTAGTTGTGAGCAAGTTGAACAAACATCAGTCTTTGGACTTCCAAAGCCAATATTGTAGTTTCGATTGAAGATCTTTCTGAAGAAGGAGTGGTTTGCTTGCAATTCAGTTTCAACAGTGGTATTGTATTGTCTCCAAAGTTTTTTAATATTTAGGTCACATGGCAGGTACATACGTGCCGCTGACTTGGTACGGAAGTAGTGCGGCTCTTTAGCACGAAATGATTCAATAAATTTACAGATGGCCGCACGTTTTGAACTATTGGCATAGCTTCTTCTGTCTCCCCCTCTTCTCTCTACAGGCATTCCCCCAGATTCGAAATGACGCCTTATTACCCCTTGAATTCTGTCCTTCTTCAATAGGAGAGCTCCCATAAATGTTTCTCGGCAAACTGGCACCATCGTTCCATCCCGTTTCCGAATAGTGTACTTGAATGTGTATGCTTTTCCGGATCTGATATGATTAGCCGGCCAGGGTCTCGCCACTGGTATACTAGAAACATGCTTGATAATGAAACTATCCTGCTGCAGTTTTGATGATGTAGAGTAGAATACCGAGTGAAACTTCTTCACATCCAACAAAGAAATATCTCTGCACTGATAAGCCTTGGATTTATGGCCGCACTTTGGTGTGACAGGAGGTCCAGCCGGCGAGTACCTGCGTAATAAACACCCTTGTCACTTACGAGATTGTGTATGCTTACTAAATCACAACTATTTATGAAAGGCCTGCATGAATGGCCTGCATCGGGAAAGAAAGGGATGTTGCCTTCTCAACGTGATCATAGAAGGTAATAATTATCAGAAGCTGCATAATGCCACACACAATGGTACGGGCTTTAGGGAATCGAATGTGCACTGGCCGAGATTCGAACTGCGGTCACCTCTGTGAGAGGAGAACAACCGATCCGGCACAACACCTGACTTCATGCAACAGTGCATGTTTTCTAAAGCTATTTTTAAACTGCAGTTTCTGATACAGTACTACAATTACGCTGACAAGAGAATGTAATAACATAATGTTACTATAAGAAAACATACCTTGATATTTTTGCTTCATTGCATTTCCACTGCTGCTCATTACGTAACTTCTTCCTACTCTTACCAGGGCTACACTTCTCAATACATTTATGAGATGAATCCATTACCAATAGACATCTACACGGCACTCTGTAAACACAAATGCTACCTCTCATAGTCGCGCCAAGAGCTCCTCGCGTGCTTGTCACATGGCCGCGTATTGCCTTCCTATTGGCAGTTGGAGATGGCGGGTTATGTTACTAATGTCCGAGCGCAAAGCATTGGAGATGGCGGAATATGAAAATAACACTCAACTTTGACATTGAATTTCGAACGGTTAGAGCGGGTTTTGATGCGTACTAGTAGTATACAGCGGTAGACATGTCCACAGAAAAATCCAAACTGCTTGTATCTCCATTTTCGTGAAACTTGGAGATAGGGGTTTTTGAAACTACACGACTCCTATGATGAACGTTCTCGAAACTATGGAAATCAACACAGCACACAAAATTCCAGACCCAGTGAATCTTAATGAAATCATTTTCGAATCAAATATCTTATTTGACACTCTCACAGATAACTTAACCGTTAAATCCAATATTAAACCACCTTAAATGTTTTAATATAATTTTTTCTATTATAAATATTTTATACATCATTACATACTTTTTTTAATCACTATTACCGCTAGTACAGTCCCCTAATAATTGTTTTTTCATTACATTTTCTAGTTTTAATTCTTCCACTTTGTACGTTTTTCTTCTTCCCATAAGTTCATCTTTTCACAGTAACGCTCCATTCGTATCTACGTCCTTTTCCAGAACTATCACTGACGTTATTTCATTTCCTACTACCTTCTATTTGAGCTTTGGACTATGCTACGGCCATAAAATTTTAAACAATAGACAAATCACTTTCTAAATGTAACGTTGTCCTAATCACATGTAAGTTTATCATATGTATTTGATTTATATTCTTTCAATGTCGTTTAAATTAGATTTGGATAATGATTTTTATATATTTTTCATCTTTGTCACTGGTTTAATTTTATCTGTTTTCCACTGCTTTCTTTCAGACACCATATGCTTTAAACTAACCTATGATCACTTTCCATCACGTCGGGTTTCTTAAAGCCACTTTGTTTTGAAAAGGCTATATTTGGATCTTTAAGCATACAGGCTCTTCATTGGTTATAGAGCTACACGGATTGGTGAAATATTGGTGTTACATATCTACCATTTCAAGGAACTACTATTTGTCATGAGCAGCTGATCATCGTCACCATCTGTTTCTCTTCATTTTATTCTATTCTTATACCCTAAATTTTATGGTGCTCCATATTAGGTTTTAAATACGTATCTTATTACTGTGCTACGCTTTGTTTTTTGTTTTTTCAACAGCTGATGAAGGGGATAAAATATAATTAATCCCCGAAACATGTACTGTAAACAAGTTAAATAATTAATTTTATCTGTATAGTATTGATTCAGGCAGATGTTCATTTCTTGTTAATAACTATTCTATCATATCAATACGGAACCACCATGAGTCATTTAAATAATGTAATTCGGAGAGGAAGTAAAGCCGGCGGGCCCGTGACATATGGCATGATAAAGAACCTGAAACCCCTAGAGTGTGCGTCTCCGGGTGGAGGATAGGGGGGGGGGCTACACCATCAGTAGGGTTGGTTCAAATACCCTCCAATATAACCCGCGGACCAACAGGTAGCCCACTTACTGGGGGCTTTACAATGCTGGTACACCCTCTCTCCAGGGGTCATAAGTATGGAGGACCCAGCTCTGGGTTACGAGTGAAGTGAGTAAACGGTATATGTACCCTCCTGGGTTCTGATATCAGTCGTAGCGTCTGTACCTCAGAGAGTCGGCTACATACAGCGTCTGTTCCTATGTTAAGGGCGGCTGATAATTGGCCTTAAGTGGCATTGAGGAAGGCAACGGGAAACCACCTCAATTAATTTTCCCCAGGATATCATCAGTATGGCTAATTAATCAATTATATCGGCCCCCAGTCCCCGGCAGGCCTTCGATGGCCAGGGGGTGCTAAGAATCTCCGGGTCAGCCATAATGAGGGTATGTACTTGGAATGCGAAAAGCATGTATGAAGGAGGATAAATCTACAATTCCATTTCTTCAATATTAACATCTTGGAATAAGAGAAATGCGGTGGCATGGTTCTGGAAGTTGCAGAGTCAAAGATACATTAGTTTATTATTCAGGAAATAATGAACCAAATCATCTAAATGCAGTTATATTGAGTCCGCAAGAAAATAATGCATTTAAGGTATTTATTCCAGTCTCAGACAGAGTTTTGTTGGTCAAATTTAACTCGAAACCTTTCGATATAAATATCATCCAAGTAGGCTATATGCTCCCATGTGCGTTGGAAGTGATGATATTGAGAAGTTTTATGGAGATATTGATGAAGCCTTTAAAAATACAAAAGGCTCTGAAATAACGAGAATAGTGGGAGATTTCAATACAAAGGTGGGAAAAGGAGTGTGTGATGATCACATTGGGTGCAACAAATGGTCGTGGTGATATTTTGATTCAGGAGAGCGTTGTTGTAACAAATGCCTGCTATAAGTTAGCAAGGAGATTATACACATGGAAATCAAATGCTGACAGTGAATTTAGACTTGTGGGGAATGAGATCGATTATATCCTCATTAAACTGAGATTTAGGAACTGCCTAATGGCAGTGAAAACTTATCCTGGTGCTGATGTCTTTTCAGATCACAGCTTTGTTATTTGACGCAGCTTGCATGTCGAATGTTGTTGTTCCTTGGGGCACTATGCAAGTCAAGGAGGTTAGATATCTAAGCTCCTTGACACTATAGCGCTTTCTAGTAGAGAAAGGAGGATTCTTTTTGTGTTGGCGGAAAATCCCAAGAGTAATTTTACCATTACGAACACAGCCTACTGAATTCAAATGGGTTCTTTAACATGCCAACAACGTATGACATGCGTGTCGTGATTTTTGGCGCCTTTCAAAAGTAACTTACCACGGCCAGGAGCGAACCTGCAAGCTGGAGGGGGGGGGGGGGGGGAGTCCGACACGATACCCGCTCACCCACCCACCGTGGCAAGCAATAATGCAGTAATTCACATTCAACTATGCGCCGATTGTCCCATTTGAGATCCTATCTACTTTTAACAGGCATAAAAAGGTAAAAGAAGCTGTAGGATTATATACTAGAAGGACTAACATACCGGTACTCTTATATAGCAGTCAAGAGAAAATCATGATTGACCTTCAATAAAAACTTACCAGCTGGAAAGACTATGTGTCGGATCTATTTCATGATGATAGAGGACCCTGTCCTTATGTATGAGATACAGCTGATGGACCTTTAATAACCCGTCGAGAAGTGGGACATGCGCTACAACATTGCAAAATTGGGAAGACGCCAGGACATGATGGTAGCATGTCCACCGATCCCTCTTCGTATAGCATAGGCCCTAAAATAACGGCGTATGATTAGTGGAAAAATGAGCTAGATCCGATTCAAACTCTCGTCTACAGATAGCGCGCCACATCGGGGACATCATGGCGGACAGTGTAAGTTCACGTCTAGAAGCTGCTCTCGTGAACATAGTGAATATAGCGGATGCAGCAGGCAAATATCTAAAGAAGGATGCTAAAGAAGATATTAAGGAAGCGGTGAGTGTTATTTGAGAATGTTTTATTAAAATGAGAACCACATATAGCCTAATGAAATAACTAATGAAAACATGCAGACCCGCAAAGAGGTTAAGGAATCATGCATAGATATTAGGCAAGAGGCCAACGATAATAGCTTCACGCGACACGTGCTGCCATCCGATGGCATCAATCCAGATTCAGATCTCTTGGCACTTTGTAATGATGAAACGAGCGTACAACCAACGACATCTCGTGGAGAAGGCGAGAAATTCTGTGCCAATGAGATGACAATAGAAGATAAAATATCAGCGAAACTACTGTCGACCAAAGTATTATGTGCACTCGAGTTTGAAGGTTGTTTGTGAAGTAACCAATAGACGTACACGAAACCCAATAACATCATCATTTTCGTCATTCTGATTTACGTTAGCTCATGTAGGTTTGGAATTTTTAATTTATATTTTAATATTTTTTATCGCAGTTGGAACACAAAAAGTGCACGTTTTTAAGCGTGTTTCAACCATGCGTCACATTTACGAATTATTATCTCAAAAACCCGTCATCAGATCGAATCCAAATTTTAGCACAATATACATTGGAATGTTGTATAACTGGTTTATTAATTTCAAAATTTTGTGTGTCCAAGAAACAAAGTTGTTATCATTTTTGTAAGGTAACTTTTTCTCGGCTAGGGGTGTTTGGAAAATGTAGTTCTTGGTTGCATTGTAATCCTTATACATCGAAAAGTTATGCTGTATGATTGTGAAATACGTAAATTTATTCACTTATTTTATATCGGTTTGTATTTCTACGGGGAAATAACACATGTTTCACCTGCTAGCCGCTCCGGCAATAGCTGTACAGCGTTGCCGTAATGGTGCCCACACGCATCATGGCGCGTCTCGCTCGGAAGTGATGGGCTCCATCTCAGCAACGCTGTACAGTGTTTGCCGGAGCGGCTAGCAGGTGAAACATGTGTTATTTCCCCGTAGAAATACAAACCGATATAAAATAAGTGAATTAATTTACGTATTTCACAGTCATACAGCATAACTTTTTGATGTATAAGGATTACAACGCAACCAAGAACTACATTTTCCAAACACCCCGAGCCGAGAAAAAGTTACCTTACAACAACTTTGTTTCTTGGACACACACAATTGTGAAATTATTAAACCAGTTATACAACATTCCAATGTATATTGTGTTAAAATTTGGATTCGATCTGATGACGGGCTTTTGAGATAATAATTCTTAAATGTGACGCATAGTTGAAACACGCTTAAAAACGTGCACTTTTTGTGTTCCAACTGCGATAAAAAAATATTAAAATATAAATTAAAAATTCCAAACCTACATGAGCTAACGTAGAATAGAACGACGAAAATGTTGATGGTATTGGATTTTATGTAGGTCTATTGGTTACTTCACAAACAACCTTCAAACTCGAGTACACATAATACTTTGGTCGACAGTAAGCACACAGCTTCAGTACATGATTGAAAACCTGACATGTAACCTCAAATCAATGATAAAAGAAGAAATAACGAAATGTCAAACAGGAAATGAGGAAATAAGAAAGGAGACAGTAATGGAAGCAGACCCTATTATTCAGAGAAAAGTTGAGACCAGAAAAACTGGAAACGAAAGAGAGGAACAATTACCTCGTGAGCAACAGCCCATCGATGAGAAACAAAATTGTGACAAAGGAGCATGGTCAGAAGTCGCAAGGAGGGGGCGTGGCAATACGCCACAATTCATACAAACTCCTACAATTATAGGATCCAAGCAATCCTTCAACCTTCCACAGAAGTTAATTTTCCTAAGTGACAGCCACGGAAAGGGTCTTGCTCCGAAGCTTAATATAAACACTGACAGCAACAAATGTCAAGTTCTGGGCATCACACGACCTGATGCAAAAATAAATAGTATTTTGGAAGGCAGCAAAAACGTTAATGCAATTTAACCAGTGAGGACTGTCTTGTGGAGCCAACAACGTGTACAAGAATGAGGCAAATGACGCAGTTCAAACTCTACGAAATGTACTGCCAACCCTTTCAGGAACAAACGTTGCTGTGATTAGCCTTCCACACAGGTGTGACCAAAGTCATGTGTAAACACTGGAATTAGGAAAACTAACAACAAACTTAAAATATTGACCAAGTACCACCCTAACTGTACATTTCTTGATATTAAATTGCCTAGGCATTGTTACACTCGGCATGGGCTCCATTTAAACTCAAGGGGGAAATCTGAGTTAAGTAGCATATTAACTGATTGGATGCACTCTATCTTAAATTCCAAGGGAACAGCCATCCCTCTCCAGTTTAAACCAAGCTTGGACAGTAATGAGAAGGCAGAGAAATTCATTAACCTGGAAAGTGATCTCACCTACCAACGTGAATCAGGAAGTCAAGTAATGATCTCTGATACAATGAATGACATCGACATATCAACAAATGCACAAGCAGATTGTAGCTCGGTTCGCATGTCCTGCTGAAGGGAAACGAGCCTCCCGAAATGAAGATTTTTTATGGTTTTGCCCACTCACCAAATAAGCAATACAACACAAAGGAATAGTTCTTCGTCTAAAGATATTCATATCCGTGGTTACTATCAAAATGTAAACGGACTAAGGTCAAATTTAACTGTTCTTTCTCAATCAATTAATATGGCAAATTACGACTTCATAATCCTTACTGAATCTAACCTCTGTGAAACCATAGGTAACGGTGAGTTAGCTCTAGAACAATATGATGTTTATCGTTGTGATCGTTCTGTAGATGCTAGTGAATTAGAAACAGGTTGATAGCCCTAAAAATTATATCTGTTGAACAAGTCTTTGAAGTCCAAATTCATGACCAAACATTCATTCTAGGCTCTGTATACCTATCTCCAAACTTGGAATTACAAAAGTACGTAGAGCATACCATTACAGTTGAAGACATATTGGACTCTCAACATGAAAATTTTCATTTTCTGTTAATGGGCGATTACAATCTCCCGAATATCACTTGGTTTCAATCAAATGCAGACTGTATGGGGTTCCTGGAATTAATACTGACAAATCAGAACCAGAATCCTTTTGCTATCTAAACTTATATCAGTTTAATAACATTCCAAATATTCTTAACCGTAATGTAGATTTAATATTCTCCAAGTTGTCCTTAACTGTTAACCCTAGCTCAGATATTATAATTCTAGAGGATAAGTACCACCCTCATCTAGATATTGATTTTAATTTGGCAGTTGATCATCAACCTCTTTCAAGAAATTATAGTTATCACAATTTTGATAAAGGAAATTATATCGGTCGCAATAACTACTTAGCTACAATATACTGGAGCTCTGCAGTGAAAGAACAAGACATCTTTTACTCTATTCTATATGAAGGCCTCTTGCTTATTATAAGGACCCATGTTTACGAAAGTGGTTTAACAGTGAACTAAGAGCCAGTGTCTTACAGAAGAAAGCGACCCATGTCTTATACAAAAAGTCGGGCAGCACTCATGATTATTATGCTTTCTCTGAGCTTAGAGCCAAATGTAAACACTTGTCTAAACTATGTTATGCTGAATATTTAAAAAAAATAGATCTAATCTATACAGCGACCCAAAAGCTTTTGGGCTTTTATCAAGACAGAAAAGAATGATAAAGGTATTCCTGGTACAGTTTATCTTGACAATGTGAACGAAAGTGATGGACCAGGTATTGTCAATCTCTTTGATAAACATTTCTCCTCAGTCTATAAGGAACCAATAGTTAACACCCCAAAATTTGAAACTCCTTTGTCTATTAACGTCTCCACCTGCCGTGTAGAAAAGAGTGATATTTATAACAAATTAGAGAAACTCGCAAATAACAAATCATTTGGTCCTGATGGTCTCACACCAATTCTATTAAAATCTTGTCGATTCATTATAACAGAACCATTATTCATCTTATTTAACCTCTCTCTTGGAACTGGTAAATTTCCTGATAGATGGAAGAGTAGCTATGTAACTGCTGTCTTGAAATGTGGTGACAAATTAAATGTTAAAAATTATCGAGCTGTTTGTAAATTGTCGTTTATACCCAAATTATTTGAATCTATAATTACAGACAACATTTCACCCCAATTTTTCTCCTACATAATTGAACAACAGCATGGCTTTATGCCAGGTCGTTCAACATTTGGAGTACTTCCTGAAAGCAGTAGAAGAGCACAATCAAATGGACTGCTTCTACACTGATCTAGCCAAAGCCTTCGCCTCTATCGACCATGAAATTCTTCTTTCAAAATTACAATCCTATTGTCTACAAAACCCTCTATTATCATGGCTGTCCTCATATTTAGAAGGCAGAACTCAGATTGTCAAAATACTCAATTTCTTACCTCAACCAATAGCTGTCTCTTCTGGTGTTCCGCAAGGTGCCCATCTTTCTCCTTTGTTATTCCTAATCTTTATTAATGATATCAATACTGTTTTCAAACATGCCAAAATCCTCCTACTAGCCGATGATACAAAGTTCTTTATGAAATCCATAATGTTGAATTTTGGGCTTATGCCGTGTTTTTTATTATATCAAATTCGACGTATTTTGGAAGAAACCATCTCTTTCTTCGTCAGGAATAATCTGAAATACGACAAATGTTTGTTAAGAGAAAGCAACAAAGAACCTATAAAAGGTGCCCAAAGATGGATGCCATTATAGCCCCATGTTAGGGACAACGAAACGCAGCAGTGTATTACTTTTTCAGGGTTCTGATAATAGGTAGCCGGGATTCACTGAGATTGTAGCCGGTGTCGTGGTTTAAATTATCTGGGTGTTAACGTATTTCAACCGCCTCCCTGATGATTCTGGGACGATATTGCTTTATACGGGCAAGAACATCAACTCCTTGGAACATGACATCGTGGCCAGGTGTTAAAGCATGATCAACAACAGCTAATTTATCAGGTTGAATGAGCCTGATACATATATTATGTTCCTTAATGCGAGTGCATATTATTCCCGAAGTCTGCCAGATGTAAACCTTGCCACAAGTACAGGGAACTCTGTAGATACCGGTTATTGCAATTTAGGCAAACTGTCCTTAGTTGGTCGCAGGAGTTGCCTAATCTTAACAGAAGTTCCAAATATAGTCCGTATGTTGTACCGACGTAGGATTTTAGCAATACGATCCGTCGTGTTATGTATGTACGGTAGGTAAGCAGTTCCTCTTACATCTTTTTTCTTAACTGACGTCCTATTATTATTCGTTGGTTTCAGAACCTTAGAAATCAAAGCTTTGCTATAACCGTTGCTCTCAAAGGTGGTTCTCAAGGTATTAATTTCTTCTAGTAAAGAAGACACTTCACAAATCCTCCTAGCCCTGACGGTTAGAGTTGTAAGGATACCATGTTTCTGGGCAGGCTGATGGTGAGAATTTGCGTGGAGATATATATTGGTGTGTGTTGGCTTACGAAAAACGTTGTGTCCTAAAGATCCATCCTCTTTCTTGGTGACGAGAACATCTAAAAAAATATATATTTGCCGTCAGATTCTTTTTCCATGGTGAAACAAATAGAAGGGTGCTGGAGATTAAGGTGATCCAGGAAATGGCTAAGATTTTCCTCACCTTCCGTCCAAACAACGAACGTATCGTTCACATAACGCCACCAGATCTTCGGTTTGAAAGGAGCCGACGACAAAGTTTTCTCTTCAAAGTTCTCCATGAAGAAATTAGCCACAACAGGAGAGAGAGGACTACCTATGGTCACACCATCAGTCTGCTCATAAAAGTTCCCATTCCATAGAAAGTAGGAGGACGTCATGCAGGTCTAACAAAAATGTTAATAAAATCATTCGAACATATAATCCGCTTTTTTACGTTCCATTAATTTTTTTAGAGAATAATTACGTTTTCAGTTGTATAAAATAACATAATCTCATCTTAATTTTATATATTTTTTAAATTCACACGTCATTCTTCCAGCTATATTCGTATAAAAACCTCTTATACTGAAGGTAACATGTTTTTTATTTTTCCAGTTTCTTGATTCATACGACCTCATGTTACTTCAGCACAAGCAGCCTTCTCCAACTTCTTTTCATTTAGCATGCAACGCCACCATGGTTACGGGACTTCCGACAAGCTTCATTCTTTGCATGCTCTCTATAGGAGGTTTCTAGATACTAGTATCCAGGCAACATTCTGTTCATATCTGTCCATATCATCCTTGCCATCTAGGCAATCTATTTCGACCACGTTATATAGTTTCTTGGCAACTAAATAACCAATACATTTCTTGCCCATTCATAGCATTACCTCGTAACACGTATTTCCAACGTTTTCATTCCATTATAAGTAAAATAAGTTTTTACTCTCATGATTTAATATTCTAATACATTAATTTCAATATACAAGCTTATCGGTACTCAGGCTGTGTCCCAAAGCTACATTTTCAGCCGTAGTGAACTAGATTATCGACTAATATTCCGGATGTGACGTCACAAGTCGTGATCCCGCCAAAGGTGCTTAGTATAGCCAAGACCAACTACAATACTCAGACCTTAATGCAGGTATCGAAAGTGTGAAAATGGCGTATGCGGAAGCCCGAGATAATGTTTGTTTACATTCGTTGCTGGGATACAATATTAGCTTTGATTAGCTTCGTTTGATGAAAGTTGGGATAAACTATTGCTCATCTGTAATTTTTAGTGTCTTCGGTACGTCTGTTAAGTTCAGTTCGCGTTAATGTACTGCAACCGTGTGTAAATATGTGATAATACGCTTATTATGGACTGGTTCGATTGTGTTATGATTGTTCAGTCGGCCGATGGCATTGTGTCATTTACTGCAGATGTTGAAGTAACTATGACATTAATAAGTGACTCAAGAATATACACCGCAATGATTTTCTAGTTAGTGACAATATAATAATAGCTTAGTACACTTCTGTACCGGTAGTGTCGAACTTAAGTACGTAAAGGGAAAGCGCAATGAGCATCTACGGCAAGACCAAACCGTTGACGTTATCTTGAACGCTCAGCTTTATGTGCCTCCGTAAATCCTTACCAGTCTAGCAGATGTTCTACACTGCCTTGTATACACGCCAAATATTACAGTGAACTTCTGTTTTATTGGTTAAGGAATATGTTTCCCCTGTGCCAAACAGTGAACTCATTGTGTTCCGTCATTATTCATACTTTTGTGATTCTTACAGCTTGCAAGTTATTTTTTATTATGATGTGTGTAATAAACTGTTGTGAGTAACTTGCCAATTATGTACTTATATTGCGAGATGGTGTGCCGCGACAATTCCGTAAGAGGGAGATGGTGCTTTCCTACCTACATTACTTTACTAAATCTACTATTTCCAGCGTACAACTATTCCAAACGGTAACAGCGAATGTTTAATAGGTTTGATGGTAACATATTATCGTGTCCTTTGTGTGTGGTAATCTCCATAATTATGTTCAGATATCCACACGACGACTTCTTTGCATATTTCAATCAACTAATTCGGTGTGATGTTTTAGCCGAGATTTTAGACAATTCTACGAGAGGTCTTAATTGAATTGTATCTCTATAGCGTTGTTTTGATTATTTCAGGCAACTATTCTCATTCCGATTGTGTACACAAATACTCTGCATGTGCTGGGACAGCACTTCACTAACCTGGTACTCTCTTCTCTCCTACTTCAGAATCTGTTTGATTTTATGCTAATAATATTAATCTATAATTACTGAACTTAAATACAAATCGTGATAACTCGCCAAAAAAAATTCTTATAATAATAAAGAGTTATTGCAGCCAAGTGGCCGTACATTAATTTTTAAATACATTTGATTGTTTGATATGTATCTATGTCTTTACTCTTCAGAACTAAGTTCCATTAGTGATCTTGTATTGTTCTTGCATAAGAGGATGTGGTATTTGTCGCACTTTTCGTTGCACTGTATGCACACGCATTTCTCCGAGATGCTGTGGTATGATGTTATGCGGCATGTCTTGTGATGGAAGCCATGGACCGCCAGCCTGTTGACTGCGCTTCTCATCTGCTGGTTAGCTTTTGCCCAGCTTCGGTCGATCATGGCGCTCATGCCGTAGAATTCTTCTTCTACTTTTTCCTTCTTTTGCTGCCTTTCTGTTAGGAGATTGCTGTATGCTTTCGTGGTTGGTAGTAATAGTGTATATTTTAGTTCCTCTATCAGGAAAGATTCTCTTGCCAGTAAATATGTATACCTGGAGGGTGTATATTTTGAGATGCCTAGTGTTTTCTTGAGATACAGTGCTTTTACATTTTCTATTGTTCTTAGATCTCTTGTTTTCAAGTAGTCCCATATTATTTGAAATCCATATGTCAGGATTGGTACTATTTTGACTCTGAAAATCTTCATTACGGTGTCTAATGATAGTGATTGAATTTTTCTGATGTCCCTCATTGCAGCGATGGCGGTTATTGTCTTTTGTTTTATGTGTTTGATGGAGGAGTTTCCTGATGTTTGGAAGGTAGATATTTGTATTCGTTACTATTTCTATTTTCTTTTCTTCAAGGTTTAGCTTGTCTTTTTCTGCAACCCTTCCCCCTTTTCTAAACACCGTTAAGGAGCTCTTCTGTGTGTTGATTTTCAATGCGTTCTCCTCAGCCGAGGTGGTCAGGTTGTTAAGGCTGTTTTGCAGATCTTCGGCATTTGCGGAGGCGAGAACCATGTCATCAGCATAGAGGTAGACTCTGGTATTTTCAGTTGCTGTCATTTTTATTACATCAGCAGTGGCAATGTTGAACGGTAGTGGGCTCAAAGGGTCACCTTGAAGGATACCATTTGTATGTACTATAGGGCTGGATCTCTCTATGTTGTTGTCTATGGTGAGGATGTTATATTCTAGAATATTTGCTGTGGTTGTTGTCAGGTAGTTGTCTTTGCCAAGCATATCTTCCAGTTTTTCTTTTATGTTTCTTCGTAGTAAGGAGTCAAATGCCTTACTAAAATCGATGAAAGCCATTTTTCCGCCGTATTGCATCTTGTATGTCTTCGTGGAGGTTTGCTATTGCTTGAAGGGCTGATCTATCTTTCTGAAATCCGTACTGTTCCTCTGGAATAAGGTGGTTTGCTTCTTCTGTCATTCTACTATTGATTATTTTTGTGAATAGTTTGGCAGTGGCGTTTCCCAGAGCTATGCCTCGATATGAGTCTGGGCATTGTACATCTCCTTTCCCTTTGTAGATCAGCTTAAATGATGGAGTCTCTCCAGCTCGTAGGAATTTGATTGGTCTCTATGCATTTGTTGAAAAGGTCTACCCATATGTCTGCTAGTGGTTGTATGGAGTCTATTAGGTGTTCGTTATAGATTTCGTCTGGTCCTGCGGCTTTCCCAGTTTTTAAATCGGGTAGTGTTTTGATTATCTCATCCTTCGTGACTGGTACAAAGTCTTCATTTTTGATGTTGGTGTGGTCATATGCTTGGAAGGAGTTTTCCGTGTTTAATATGGCTTTGAAATGCGTTTCCCACTCCTTCATTTGTATGGCTTGCGTAAATTTCTGTTTCCTAGGTTGTAGGGCTGTAAATGGGTTGGCTTCTGATAGTTCAATAATTTTCTGTCCCTCTTGTTCCGTGAAATTCTCTTGCTTTTTCTTCAAGAGCGCTTTGTAGTCTCGTCTTGCTTGAGCATATGCTTCAGTGTCCAAGAGTGGTTTTGTGGACCTTAGTTTATGAAGATGGTTTAGAACCCGTTGTCGTTCTTTATAGCATTCCACATCGAACCAGGGTTTCGCTCTCCTTTCGCCTCGAATGTTTCGCATTTGTGCGGATTTTATTATCTTTTCTATGCATATTGATGCTTTATCTACCATCCCTTCTTTAATGTGTTCTTTTATCTTATCTATTTCCTCAGTTCCTGTTGTTAATTTTGTCATATCTAGGTGACGTTCTGTGGCTCTTCGTTGTTGTCGTTGTCGCTGGTTGGCATCTGTGTTTGTTTCTATTGCTGTGATTATTGGTAAATGTTTTCTGAACACTGATGATATAATTGTTGGTTGTTTCGTCTTGGCCATTGTTATTGCTCTTGAGTTAAGGAAAATTAGATCTATTGTGCTTTTTCCGTTATGACATATGTAGGTAGGTTGTTTGGGATCATTGAGTAATTCGAAGCCCTCAGTTTGTAGGAATTCTAACAGTTGTTTTGTTTTATAGCAAGTTATGTATAAATTATGTATAAGAGACTGATAAGTTTCATAGAAAAAAATAAAATATTATCAAACTCACAACATGGATTTAGAACGGAAAAATCTACACAGACAGCAATTTACGAATGTAGTAATAGTATACTGAAATTAATTGACAATAAGGAACATGTAACTGGCCTATTCTTGGATTTATCGAAAGCATTTGATGTAGTTGACCATAAAATCCTCCTTACCAAACTAAATCAATATGGTGTTAGAGGTCTAGCTAATAAATGGATAGAGTCTTACTTAACAAGGCGTAAACAAATAGTAAGCTTGAGACACAAGGATGATGGAACCAAATTACTTAATGAAACATTGTCCAATGAGGGAATTATTGAATTTGGAGTACCCCAGGGATCGGTTTTGGGCCCACTACTCTTTCTTCTATATATCAATGATATAACACAGAACGTTCATTCACATAAGGAAATTTTGTTTGCGGACGATACAACACTCGTAATAAAAGGTGAAACTAAACAGGTCATACAGCAGTCTGCTGACTCCGTTACAGGAGAGTTAACCAAATGGTCACAAGATAATCGCCTCATAATAAACTATAAAAAGACAGTATGTCTAAATTTCCACACTATACAGAATAGGAATCCTGCGATGCCCAATATAACATTAAATGGTCATCAAATAGAAAATAAATCAGAAACAAAGTTTTTAGGACTATGGATACAACAAGACTTGAAATGGAATAAACATATACAATATCTGAATACTAAACTGAACTCGATGTGCTTTGCGTTACGTATTTTGAAAACCTGCACTAGCATGCACACATTAAGAAATACTTATTTTGCTTATTTCCATTCATACTTAAGATATGGGATCATATTTTGGGGTATGTCGCCAGATGTACCAAGCACGTTTAGGATACAAAAGAGAGCGATTAGAATTATGGCAAATGTAAACTCGAGAGAATCATGTAGACCTCTGTTTAAAGATTTAAACATTCTCCCACTGCCCTGCATATATATCTTTGAAAGTATTATGTTTTTTAAAAAGAATTTAATGAATAAAGATGTTTTTCTTAAAACAAACAATGATGTTCATAGGCATAACACAAGACAAAATCAAAACATTCATATTTCACACACACACACAAGCATATATCAAAAAGGAACTTTTCACACTGGAGTTAAATTATACAATAAACTACCCCAGTATATAAAACTGGCCCCAAAAATAAAAACCTTTGATAGAATGTTGAAAGCTTATCTGCAGTGCCATTGTTTTTACTCAGTAGTTGAATATTTTAGCGTATAGGAGTGATGGAATCTATAACTATATTTTACTTTTTTAATTTAATTTTAATACCTAGCTGTATGTTGTTGTATTTATAGAATTAAGTTTTCATATTATGATAATAGAGTGAGGTGTAAATAGTTGTGCAATAAGATTGTATCTATTAAGATTTGCTATTATAATAAGTTATAAATAGTTATAATCTTAGTAATATATACCTGTTAGTTCTTTTATTTTATGCATGTAAATTCTGACGTGTCCTATATCAAAATGTATTGAATGCATGTATTTGATCAAATGGAATTAATAAAAATCTATCTATCTATCTATATCTGTGCGACAATTGAAGTCTCCCGCTAGTAGTATCGGGGCGTTTCCTGCTTTCGTTAGCGCTTCGCTTATCTCTTCTACAATGGTTTCGAGAGACATGTATGGTTGAAAATATGCAGCGATCACTGTGATGAGTTCTGTTTTTGTTGTTATGATATTATCTGTCTTTAGTAATAATTTTACTGGTGTGAGTGATGGTTTGAAGTAGAAGGATATGCCACCACTGGGCCTTCCTGCTTCCCCTTGTTTAGCTAAAGAGTGTGTGCCATAATATCCTTGCAGTTCTATTTCATTGACTGAGAATGTTTCTGTTAATATTAATATGTCTTGCGTTAGAATGTTAATTGGTGAATTTCTTTTTAAGCTTTCTAATCCTTCTACGTTCCATAGGAGTATGTTGCACAGTTCTGTCCTGTTATAATCTTCCGCCTTCTGTTCTGTTTCTGCAAAAAATATACTTCTTCACAAGGACCCCGGCTGGCCATGCTTCTGCTTTATTGATTACCTCTAGCGAATCATGTGGGATTCCAAGTTTAAACGCTTTAAGTCGTCCAGGTATGTCCATCTTTTCACATTCGATTTCTCCATTAATTCCTTTTTTCTGAACATGTGCTCTTAGATTCTCTATGGTGGTGGTTTCATTTAGTCTGCCGACGTATTGGCAACTCAAACTAACACTTGGGGCGCTGCGGTCGGTCTGGATAAGTAGGGTTTAAAATACTCAATAACACGCGTTTGATATGGAACACTTTTTATTTTTCGGTTATAATCAGTAAATGTGGTCTCTAAAGTAATGACAGTGTTATTTTTAATTGTATATATGTATACCTGTGCGATACACGTGATCTAATTTGTGTGTTCCACTGGATTTGTTTGTGTCAATTGCATATTATCAAGCATCAGTTTTTATGGTTGATGATAGATAGATAGATAGATAGATTTTTATTAATTCCATTTGATCAAATACATGCATTCAATACATTTTTGATATAGGACACGTCAGAATTTACATGCATAAAATAAAAGAACTAACAGGTATATATTACTAAGATTATAACTATTTATAACTTATTATAATAGCAAATCTTAATAGATACAATCTTATTGCACAACTATTTACACCTCACTCTATTATCATAATATGAAAACTTAATTCTATAAATACAACAACATACAGCTAGGTATTAAAATTAAATTAAAAAAGTAAAATATAGTTATAGATTCCATCACTCCTATACGCTAAAATATTCAACTACTGAGTAAAAACAATGGCACTGCAGATAAGCTTTCAACATTCTATCAAAGGTTTTTATTTTTGGGGCCAGTTTTATATACTGGGGTAGTTTATTGTATAATTTAACTCCAGTGTGAAAAGTTCCTTTTTGATATATGCTTGTGTGTGTGTGTGAAATATGAATGTTTTGATTTTGTCTTGTGTTATGCCTATGAACATCATTGTTTGTTTTAAGAAAAACATCTTTATTCATTAAATTCTTTTTAAAAAACATAATACTTTCAAAGATATATATGCAGGGCAGTGGGAGAATGTTTAAATCTTTAAACAGAGGTCTACATGATTCTCTAGAGTTTACATTTGCCATAATTCTAATCGCTCTCTTTTGTATCCTAAACGTGCTTAGTACATCTGGCGACATACCCCAAAATATGATCCCATATCTTAAGTATGAATGGAAATAAGCAAAATAAGTATTTCTTAATGTGTGCATGCTAGTGCAGGTTTTCAAAATACGTAACGCAAAGCACATCGAGTTCAGTTTAGTATTCAGATATTGTATATGTTTATTCCATTTCAAGTCTTGTTGTATCCATAGTCCTAAAAACTTTGTTTCTGATTTATTTTCTATTTGATGACCATTTAATGTTATATTGGGCATCGCAGGATTCCTATTCTGTATAGTGTGGAAATTTAGACATACTGACTTTTTATAGTTTATTATGAGGCGATTATCTTGTGACCATTTGGTTAACTCTCCTGTAACGGAGTCAGCAGACTGCTGTATGACCTGTTTAGTTTCACCTTTTATTACGAGTGTTGTATCGTCCGCAAACAAAATTTCCTTATGTGAATGAACGTTCTGTGTTATATCATTGATATATAGAAGAAAGAGTAGTGGGCCCAAAACCGATCCCTGGGGTACTCCAAATTCAATAATTCCCTCATTGGACAATGTTTCATTAAGTAATTTGGTTCCATCATCCTTGTGTCTCAAGCTTACTATTTGTTTACGCCCTGTTAAGTAAGACTCTATCCATTTATTAGCTAGACCTCTAACACCATATTGATTTAGTTTGGTAAGGAGGATTTTATGGTCAACTACATCAAATGCTTTCGATAAATCCAAGAATAGGCCAGTTACATGTTCCTTATTGTCAATTAATTTCAGTATACTATTACTACATTCGTAAATTGCTGTCTGTGTAGATTTTTCCGTTCTAAATCCATGTTGTGAGTTTGATAATATTTTATTTTTTTCTATGAAACTTATCAGTCTCTTATACATAATTTTTTCCACAATTTTTGCAATACCAGTTGGTAAGGTAATAGGACGATAGTTATCTAATTCATCTTTTGAACCGTTTTTGTGCACTGGAATTACTTTTGATAACTTCAAAATATCCGGGTAAGTTCCTGAGAGAATTGAACTGTTTATTAAGTGCGTAAGTGGATTTATTATATTTTCTGCACATTTCTTTAAAATTGCATCAGGGATGCCATCAATGCCAGCACAGAATTTATTTTTTAGCTCTTTTATAACTATTCTTACCTCTTCACTTGTGACATGATTTATAAATAAAGAATCACTGCATATATTTATTTTATTATTAGAATTTAGTGTATTTACCTGTGATTTATTTAATAATTTTTGCGGAATTTCCAGAAAATAGTCATTAAAAGTGTTTGCTATTTCCTCTGGATTATTAATCACTTTATTATTTCTGGTCAGTGTAATGTTCCTTTGTATTTTAGCAGATTTTCCAGTTTCTTTCTTTATTACGGACCACATAGCCCTGTTTTTATTAGATGATTGGGAAATAAAATTATCATTATGCATTTTCTTTGCTAGTCTTATTACCTTATTTAATATGCTATTGTATTTTTTGTAGTATAAATTGAATTCAGGTGTTGTGTGGTATTGTTTATATAATTTGTGTAGAAATTTCTTTCTTTGACATGAATTTATAATCCCTGTTGTTATCCAATTGCTAGTTTTGTTATTTTGAACAGTTCTTCGTTTAAAGGGGAATGCTATTTCAAAATAGTGTTTTAGGGTACTGTTAAATGCATTAAATTTATCATTTACATTTTCTAGTTCATAAATTTCTGACCATGTTTCCTTATTTAATAAGTCATTGAAATATGTAACATTTGATTCAGTGAATGACCTGCACTTTGATTTTACTCCATTATCATTATTATTGATTACTTCGGATACTTCAAAACTCAGTATTTGTCCATGGTGGTCACTAAAACCCGGACAATAGACTTCTATTGAATGGTGATATTTATCTGTATTTATAAAAATTTGATCAGGAGTGGTTTTACTAAATTTTGTTATTCTTGTTGGTGTATTTACTGTAGGTTTCAGTCCATAGGAAATTAGTAACTGGTTTAATAATTCACAATTTCTATCAAGTTTTAAGAAATCCACATTTACATCCCCACAAATTATTATATCGAAATTTACTTTGCTCATGTTATTGAGTAACAATTCTAGTTTATCTATAAATAGAGGAAACTTTCCTGACGGAGAACGGTATACGCATACAATTTTTAACTTAGACTGCTGAATTTTTACGGCAGAGAATTCAAAATCCTGTTCCATAATTAGATAATCATAAGCTGTTATCTGTTCATGATCTAAATTATTTCTTAAGAAGATGCAAGTACCACCATGGCTAATATTAGATCTAGAGTATTTACTAGCTTGTATAAACCCTGGGAATTGAATTAATTCGAGTTGTTCCTCTTTCAGCCAATGTTCTGAAATACATAGTGCTGAGATGTCTTTAAGTTCATTTTTAAGCATTAGATTTATGTAATCAATTTTATTATAAAGAGACTGGACATTCTGGTGGTAAATTTTAAATTTGTTACTTTTGCAAGCTTGTGTTGGTGATTTATTTACATTATTATTATCATAATTGTTATTATTATTGTTGCTAGACAAATCCGAAATACCATTGTTGCACTCCGTTAAATTTGACTTCAAAAGATGTGAATGCCAAACCTCACGTTTGGCTTCTTCTACCAGTTTCCCTGCTTCCACTCTAATGATATTACTGTTGAATTATTCTTACCATTTGAATTTACAATTTTGCAGATTTCATCACTAAGATACTCTTTTCCTAATCTATTTAAGTGTAGGCCATGCCGAGTGTGGAACTTCCTGTCTAATTTACTTACATCTACAATTTGGACATTTGGAAAACTCTTACAAATTTTATGAATTTTTCCATTTGTAGCCTCTATTTCTACATTTACACATGACTTGGGAATTAAATCGTGTCTCTGCGGAATGTTTACAATAATGACATTTGTTTTTTGCATGGATGGCAATGTACCCTTTAAATCTTTGATTACCTTTTTACTCTCATTTCTATAGACGTCGTTTGCTCCAGCGATGATCACTGCGTAGTCCTTTGCAGTAAGGGACGCACACTCTCCTATCATCCCGTTCGTGACTTCTGCAATCTGAGCTCCTGGCTTCACTGTCGAAGTGACCTCCATTTCTCGGCTTCTCTCCAAAACGCTTGCTGCTACATCTCGCCCGTGGCTATCCGCATCTTCCTGGATTTTCTCTTTATCACTTTCTTCTTTTCTTCTTGAGGAAAGTCATCATTTTCTTCGACAAGCACTCCAAATGAATTTGAGACGGGAATTTCAGTTACATGTACTCCATTTATAGGCCTAGGCTTATTCAATCTTACCTTACCAGCAATCACTGTCGACCAAGTTTCCTTGCTTTCCTCTCTGTTTCCTTTTAATTTATTCAACTCTTCCATTAACTTAGCAATATCTTCCTTTAGCAGCTTTATAATTTCGTCTTTTGAGGACAGTTCGTTTCTCAGGTTATGGCATTCGCATGACGATAGCGGTAGGCCTACATTACGACAATCGGTTTCACTTTTCTCCTCATTCAATTTTACCTGAGATCTTGTGATGATTTTATTTGCATTTTTTACTTTTATTTTGCACGACGAGCATAAATCCGTTACGGTTACACAACCTGACGAGATACTAACACTGTTTACTGTCGTCATACTAGAGATCTAAGTGAGCCTAGATGTTTACACCAAATTACACTAAATTTAATTTAATTATTACTACCTAATAGAATTAATCTAATAACCTACCAATAAAGAAGAATGTGAAATACGTATATCTTCCAATCGGGTGAAGTCTCGTAAAAGCACCACTGCTCTACTTGGTTCAAACAGTGATTGAAGAAGTCACCGAATCTTTGGATACACGTTCCCACAACTTAGTTTAAGTTTATTAAATTATCAACAAGAATTTCTAAATACTATCAATATTCCGTATTACACTTGATCTAAGGAAAGTAACTTTATAGATTTTAAGCCTCTGTTATAATATTTTACCACTTTTATCAAATATTTACACTAGCTGCTATTTCACTACACTTTCACTGTGACGCCATCTTTGAACTGTTGATGTAGATCAGCTGATTCAAATATACACAGGGCTACACTTCGGACATTATTTCGGTACTGTTATGCGCAATATAATGGAAATGTCGATCCTGAGTCAACGCCGAGGACATTCAAATAGAGAAATACGGCACATAAATAAATAACATACCGAAGCTATGCTACTTTTATCATTCCGAGACTAGCATCCATGCAAACCAGACGCCACTGCTCAAAGCTCCGACTTATATCGTGAATTGATGTCAAACTGATGACCCGCTAGCCTTTCCGCCAAGCCTACACCTCGTAATCGCCAAGTTCTTCGATATTTCAGCTAATCCACTACGAGTCATATAGGCCTAAAATGCCTCCCCGTGGGCACTGTAGAATGAGTGATTCCGCTACCATTCAAATATTCAACACCAAACCCACCTTTTAACTATCCAAATCAAGCAATTCCCGTCGCCCCTCGAGTTTTAATACAAGTTAAACTCATCCCTTTTCCCTACCAAGCAGCCAATAATTACTTATTTAAATAATTATTCAAGTAACTTCAATCTTACCAGCGCGCCCATCGTAACAGCTGTTTTTAAACTGGATAACCTTCGCTGGCTTTACGTCGCAGGTCTTCTGTCTGTCTACCTCGACAAGTGTTAGAACTTTCCCGGGGTGGAAAGGTATTATTATTAGGTATCATCACATTTCGGCTATTTGCATCTTTTGGAAAGTGATGAAAACGTATATCCGCAGCCCTCTTATACATCGGCTTACAGCCGTAAACTGAGCAATACACTTTGCTTTTACTCCTTTTTTACTCTATCAACGAGTAAAACTTATTACTTATGTATAAAGACACGAACAATTTACCACGATCTGTTTACCAATACAAGAAACCATATACAAACAGTCACCACGTGACAAATGTACCCTACTTGGTAAGTTTCTCATTTTTACCGCTAGATGTCATAACAGATAGCTGGAGTTGCCAATAACCAGGCCATACGCAGGCCTGCTTTTAGTTCCGATGATTCCGTCATGTTTCCAATAATGTGTGGTGGTTTTTGTCCTCTTCTGTTTTCTGTAAAAGCGGTTTCCTTTCCTGTTGTGAAATTTGTCATTTGAATTTCAAGTTGATCTGTGTTTTCTGAATCTTTGTTTACTTCTTCTCTTTGAATGTTTTGACTTACTTCCTCTTGGTTCACATGTTGTTCTTCTTGATGTTCTTATCTTGTTTGTTGTATTACTGTTAGTCGAGGGTGTTGTAATGTTGCCAATAACTCCACCTGCTGTAGTTGGGTATCTAGTAGAAGTGTCATTTTTTGCATTAGGGTTTCGCTGAGGTGATCCATTTTCCTGTTTAGTTCCTCAGTAGTTTGCTTAATGTCTTTTGCTACAAGTTGTACAATTTATTTTGGGACTTCTTGAGTATTTTTCTTTTTACGGATGATTTGTTGTTTACATTCTGTGCATAGCCATGTCAATTTGCATCTATATCTTTGGAGCATTTGGAATTCTCCGACTGTTAGGTCGGCACATTTGTTGTGCTGCCAACTACCACAGTGTTCGCATTCTACAGCATCGTTGTTTTCTGAAAACGTTGAGTTGCACAGGTTGCATGTCTCGTTATCATCTCTGCCGTCCTTGTTTCCATTGGTTTCAACGTACTCTGAATTTTTCTTCGAAGTCATCTTTGTAGTATTCTATGAAGTAACGATATATTTGTCCTAATCGATAATAACTATCACTTCCGTAGACGAAGATATAATCAACGACTGGTCAGGCCGAGCTTAACCTCAAAGTCCGTAGACGAATATATAATCAACGACTGGTCAGACCGAGCTTAACCTCAGAGTTGATTTGATTGGCCTTGTTTATGTGATTATATTATCTCGTATTGACAGTTTATTGTAAATATTATATTACCTGACGAAAGAGTAGTCCTTGTTGCAACTGGTAATTCACTCCAAGTAATATATAGTATACCTTAAATGTTTGATATTAATTTATACACTAGTGTGATGCAGAGCTCTCGATCCTTCTTCTTCTTATTCAACCACAGAAACAGTTAGACTCTTGTAGCTGCCCCTTGGGTGAAGACGAAGAAACCTATAATTCGAGGCCAGCACTATATAGATAAATTAATTCAGGTAAGTCTAAATTATTGATGCATATTTCTTCGGAACCTAGTCTCGTCTTGTGACATATTTTATGCTCTTAGGTGAGTCAAAATAATAATTTACACGAACTGTAACAACCCCGATGACATGATCTTAGCTATTGGTAGGGCAACCATCACCGCCATGTTTTCTCTACATTAAGGTCTGAGGATTGTAGTTGGTCTTGGTATAGCAATCAAGTCTGTAGTAGCTAGTAAACGAAAGTGCATGCTAGATTGGCTGACTTGTCGACTTGTACAAGGAAGATATAGAAAATGTAGGTTATCTTTTGATTTTTGACTTGATTATTAATTCTCTTTGCTTGGGACTTTGCCTATACATTCTCTGCCATCAACCGTGCTTCATCCCACGTGCTGTGTTGCTCTGTCTTGATCTTGATTTAATTTCTTAAGTTAATTATGGACAGTTGTTCTGCTGAAAACTCTCTTCCCGTGGAAAGCAGAAATGGTGCGGAATTTAAATGTAGACTAAGAGCTTACAAGGAGTAGCAGATCACCGCCTTCTTGAGTGTTGGTTTGGTACCAGCATGTAAGCCCAGTGCGTTTCAGATCACAAGTCTATGAAGGAGGCAGTGATCAAGCACACATGTCCCAAAGCTCCGTAGTGCGTAGTACCTAGTGAGTAGTAGCTAGCAGCTAGTCAATAGCAGACAACTTGAGCTTTGGAACACAGCCTTATATTGTTTGTTCTTTTCTTTCTCTACCTCGCAAATACCTACCAAACTACCAGTTATAACCTAACTATTTCAACTTATCTATTTTCACATCCAAGTAAGTGTTAAGAGTATTTTTATATCTTTTTTCGTTCTGTTTTCTAGTTTTTGTTTCTCATTTCAATATCTTATTTTTAGATCTCTTGTATTCCACGCTGTTTTATCAAGACTTTTTCATGTTTTTCTTAACACATTTTGTAACAGATCTGGTTTATTTAAATTTAAATTTGTGAGCTTTTGGAATAAGAATATTTTTAGAATCCTCTGTTATGGCAAAATTGATATCATGTGTATGTTGTTGCTCATTTACATAATAACGCTAAGGAAGGTCACTGAAACCGGTACGGTTTTAATGTACAACATTTATTGACTTATGGTTATATCAATATTATTATAATTAGTATTTATTTATTTATTCGAGTCCAAAGCACTAAAACATACATGATACACAATATTAAAAAGGAATAATACATACAACTATGTCTCGAATTACATTTTCTTCGCCTAGAAGCGGGCCACTGTCACACCCTTTTCATGACCTTCCATTAACTCCTGCGTTGTGCAAGAGCACGGGCACAGTTCACAGGAACACAGGTCTGTCTCTCCCCACACTCACAGAGTTCTGATTCCTGTAGGTATCCCCATTTGTGGAGATTAACTTTGCATCTCCCAACACCAGTCCGAAGTCCGTTGAGTGACCGCCAAGTTTCCCAGTTGTTGTTGTCAGTGGCGGCTCGCACATATCGCAGTTGGTGGGCCTGCATGCACAAGCATTAACTTACCTTATTTGTAGAACAGTTCCAGGCGTCGAATCTTGAACGCGACGAATTTTTCGATGACGAGGTTATTGAAATTCGGTATGCTGTTAATCAGACCATTCTCAATAGACAGCATTCCAAGTGCAGTAAGTCTTTCTTGTCCTATGGCTAAAGCCCAGCGCGGATAAAGAAAACGTTATCCACATCCGCCTCGCGTCCGCACGACTGTTATTCGAATCTACTGGCATTACAATAATATTTTTATTTTTTATTAAAGCAACACATCCATCTGGCCGTAAAAACCACCCGCCACAAAGACTTACATCGCATCTCATCCTCGACCCCGTTGGAGAACGGGAATAATAAGGGGTTCACATACATTAAAGCAACACATTTAGACATTTGAGGAGAAAGTCGTTCCCTTAGGCTATGTATGTCATGTGCTATGTTTAAAATGAATGTTATACAGCCAGAATTGCAATCCTTTTCAGTTTGGGGAGTTAATTATGCTTAATGACATAATTTGAATGAGATAAGCTTAATCACCATTTTACATTTGTCATTTAAAAAAAACATAACAATAAACATCCGGGTCCTAGTAATGATATTCAACAAGTTCGGATTGTACCGTATTCTAAAAACTATCCGCAAATTTACTCCAAACATTACCGGTATCCGCTATCACGCACATCCATGCAAACTATATCCGTATGACGATAAATGTTGCGGATATCCGCGCAGGGTTTTACCCATGGCAGTCCTGAGGTACACTTTGATCCTCTTGAGGCACGAAACGCAGCGTTCGGGTTCAGCGGTAGCCATAGGCAGGGTGATAGCGATACGTAACAGTTTAACGACCTCTGTAGATGACGGGCCTAAGAACCAGTGAGAAGGAAACTCGAAGGTTTTACAGCTCCACGGATATTTCGAAATTCTTCTCTTCGATATAAACATTTTCTTGTGATAGTATTTAGCCTGTTTGCCATCTCTTGATGAATGCAGTACATTTGCATTTGTCTGTTGGCACAGGCTAGAGTAAAATGTGGCTTTTCACCGATGTCTCAGTCTCACTCATGGCTGTGATTATATGGAAGCTACTGAGGTATGGGTGGTGCTTTGTAATAACAATCAGGGCACAGTCAGTGCCTGTGAATGCTATGAAAGGTTCTACTCATAGGGTTAGTACTGCTGTTCTGACTCAGTGAGGAAAGCCATGGCAAACTACCTCACTCCTCTTCTTGCCTAGTACGCCTCAATATAGCACTGCCTTTGGTTTTGTGGGTATCTACCCACATAACCTAACGGCGGTACTTTTTGGGGATCCAACCAGCCTTCGGACTAACTACCTAACAGACAGTCATAGTATTATGATTCTATTTATATATTTCCTTGTTTCTAGTTACTTCATTGTTATGACGCTCAACCGATTGTTGATACGCCGAACTTAAGCGTAACACTGCAAAATTTTACATGTTATTTAAATGAGTTCCGGAAGATGCGTGCTTCTCAATTTCTTCGCTCAGTTTTCTAAGATCTGTCACTCTCTTTTGAGTTCAGCTAAATTCTCCACCGACTATACTGTGAAATAATATACAAGTATTTGTTAATATCACGCAAGCATACTACATTAGAATATTGATCTATAATTCGCATGTTGGCAAGACTGATCGTACAAGTGTTTGAAGAAAATGCACAAATCATGGAGATGGTGGAATGCCTCCCTTTCATTGGCTAAGGGTTGATAATGGACATGGTTCTTCTAGTACCCACTAGATGCCGTGAGCGCCTACTTGAGTTCCATCCTTCTTCTATTCATGATTTTCATTGCCATTCAGTGCTACAAACATAGCCATGTTGCAGCAAACGTTTTTCCCATTTAAACATTTTCTTGCGATATTATTATGATTTTATTTATAATTTAGTGCATTAGAATATAAGTCGTAAATTTTCTGAATACGAATTAGGGGTTGTTAGCCGCTGCCAGTATAATATTTGAGCTGTTTGCAAACTGTATACTCTATTGTTTCCAATGATGAGTTGGCACTCTGTGGCGAAGCTGAAAGGATTGCAGCACCCAAAGAGGCTTTCATAGGACAACTTGGCAATGGGGGAAGTGGATTCAGGAAGTGCAATGTTAAGTTCCTAAGGTGCTGCGGAGAATGCAGCAGCCGTGGGGGAAGCGGATTGACGAGCCAGCCTGGCCTTTACTTGTGAAAAATTTAAAGAGATCTATTTAATTACAACCGTTACCCCATTACTTTCAAAGTGTAAATTGATATTGTCTAATACCCTGGGGGGGGGGGGGGGGGCTGCAGCTCTGCAGCTCCCCTTCACGAGCCGCCGCTGGTTGTTGTGGTCTGCTGGGAGCCTTTCCTTGGCCTTCATCCAATCTGGTGGTATGGTGGATTGCCATAGCCGTATCCTGGCTACCTGGGGTTTTGTAGTAGGCATCGATGTTGTTTGCAGAAAGCTTTTCCTTGATTTTAGCCACCTTCTTGGAGGCTGGTGACCAAAGACAGGGTGAGCATGGTCCTCTGCGGACTTTTTCGTTCCGTTTGTGCTATGACCTCACGGCGTACCTCAGGAGGGGCTATTTCTGCCAAGGAATGTAGTTTGTGGACAGGTGTTATAATAATAACTTTATTGCAGCCAAATGACCATATATAAGATACATTCACGTTTTACAGTAGTCCATAAGGGATTGTTCTCGTTTGGTGCATTTGTTGAAACGATATCGCTCGAAATGACCTTCATACAGCTTACCAACGTACTGCTCAGACGGTTCATAATGGCCCTGTCGTGTTCATAGCTTGTGGTGAAAACCACCTAATTAGAGCGCTCCACATGTCATTATTTGGTCCAGACCAGCTACGATTGAGCATGGCATCAGTCGAGTAAAACTCCAGGTCGATGTCCTCTCTTTTCTTCTGTCTAATTTGTAGAAGCTCTTGTTTGGTAGATGGAAGCTGCATTCTGGTTCGTAGATCTTCCATTAGGAATGTCTCAGAGGCTAGTATGTACGTTATGAAATATTGTTGTAACTGATCTCCAAAGTAAAGCAATACTGGGCGTGATCAGAACTTGGATGGGGAATCACGCGCTGTCTGCCGGGTAAGAGATGTGTCTGGCCACGCTAACGCAAGTGTATTTCGGCCCAGACTTCCTCTCCTACGCGCTTCTTGAGTGTGTTTGTCAGGGGAAACCACTTCTAATAGAGCTGAGGTGGCTCACAAGGCCGAATGAGTGATTCTGATTCTTTGTTGCAGTGGGTTTCGACCTCCACAAGGCAGTGTTGCCAAACGAGACCGCAAGAAATTCCTCTACTACTCGCTGTTTGCCTGGGGAAGTCCCGTCATCATCACCATAGTAACGGCCATCATGGAGTTTGTGGAGGACATTCCGAACACATATCTGAAGCCAGACTTCGCCGTTCAGGCTTGTTGGTTCAAAGGTTTGTTCACTTTTTAGGATTTTCATGAAATTGCATCTTTTTTCTCGTAAAAATTGCTCCTGTAGTATTTAAATGTTTTATGACTTGGTCTCGAACGATTTTGAAGGAAACAAATGCACTAGAAGGAATATGTAACAGGTAATGTACCAGGAAGTGATTAGCAATACTGGTAACGTTGACTTTTCGCGAGTCGTTTATTCGTGAATTCCTCCGAAATTCAACAAAAGAAAACCCTGTCTTTTCCGTCATAGAGCACTGAGTTTGGAAAATATCTGAAAATAAAGTCACGAAATAACAGCGAATTTCCCCATCTCGCAAGTTAGACACTTCAAACCATGTAGGTACTGTAAAACTTGCTTAGTTCGAAATTTCGTTATATTTCGATTTTATTTCGAAACATGGTTCCATCAGACGTCTGTCTTTTAGGTAGTCAGCCTAGAGGCTGGCTGGATCCTCAAAAAGCACCACCATAGATTGTGGTAAAAACCCACAAACCGAGGCAGCACTGCAATGATGCGTACTAGGCAAGGTGAGGTATGACGTAGTTTGCCATTGCTTTCCTCACTGAGTCAGTACAGCAGTACTAACCCTACGAGCAGAACCTTTCACAACATCCACAGACACTGACTGTGCCCTGAATGTCATTACTCAGCACCACTCATACCTCAGTAGCTTCCATATAATCACAACCATGAGTGAGACTGAGACATCGGTGATACTCTAGCCTGTGCCAACAGACACTGACTGTGCCCTGAATGTCATTACTAAGCATCACCCATACCTCAGTAGCTTCCATATAATCACAGCCATGAGTGAGACTGAGACATCGGTGATACTCTAGCCTGTGCCAACAGACACTGACTGTGCCCTGAATGTCATTACTAAGCACCACCCATACCTCAGTAGCTTCCATATAATCACAGCCATGAGTGGGACTGAGACATCGGTGATACTCTAGCCTGTGCCAACAGACACTGACTGTGCCCTGAATGTCATTACTAAGCATCACCCATACCTCAGTAGCTTCATATAATCACAGCCATGAGTGAGACTGAGACATCGGTGATACTCTAGCCTGTGCCAACAGACACTGACTGTGCCCTGAATGTCATTACTAAGCACCACCCATACCTCAGTAGCTTCCATATAATCACAGCCATGAGTGAGACTGAGACATCGGTGATACTCTAGCCTGTGCCAACAGGCACTGACTGTGCCCTGAATGTCATTACTAAGCACCACCCATACTTCAGTAGCTTCCATATAATCACAGCCATGAGTGAGACTGAGACAGTGGTGATACTCTAGCCTGTGCCAACAGACACTGACTGTGCCCTGAATGTCATTACTAAGCACCACCCATACCTCAGTAGCTTCCATATAATCACAGCCATGAGTGAGACTGAGACATCGGTGATACTCTAGCCTGTGCCAACAGGCACTGACTGTGCCCTGAATGTCATTACTAAGCACCACCCATACTTCAGTAGCTTCCATATAATCACAGCCATGAGTGAGACTGAGACAGTGGTGATACTCTAGCCTGTGCCAACAGACACTGACTGTGCCCTGAATGCCATTACTAAGCACCACCCATACTTCAGTAGCTTCCATATAATCACAGCCATGAGTGAGACTGAGACATCGGTGATACTCTAGCCTGTGCCAACAGACACTGACTGTGCCCTGAATGCCATTACTAAGCACCACCCATACCTCAGTAGCTTCCATATAAGCACAGCCATGAGTGAGACTGAGACATCGGTGATACTCTAGCCTGTGCCAACAGACACTGACTGTGCCCTGAATGTCATTACTAAGCACCACCCATACCACAGTAGCTTCCATATAATCACAACCATGAGTGAGACTGAGACATCGGTGATAGATAGATAGATTTTTATTAATTCCATTTGATCAAATACATGCATTCAATACATTTTTGATATAGGACACGTCAGAATTTACATGCATAAAATAAAAGAACTAACAGGTATATATTACTAAGATTATAACTATTTATAACTTATTATAATAGCAAATCTTAATAGATACAATCTTATTGCACAACTATTTACACCTCACTCTATTATCATAATATGAAAACTTAATTCTATAAATACAACAACATACAGCTAGGTATTAAAATTAAATTAAAAAAGTAAAATATAGTTATAGATTCCATCACTCCTATACGCTAAAATATTCAACTACTGAGTAAAAACAATGGCACTGCAGATAAGCTTTCAACATTCTATCAAAGGTTTTTATTTTTGGGGCCAGTTTTATATACTGGGGTAGTTTATTGTATAATTTAACTCCAGTGTGAAAAGTTCCTTTTTGATATATGCTTGTGTGTGTGTGTGAAATATGAATGTTTTGATTTTGTCTTGTGTTATGCCTATGAACATCATTGTTTGTTTTAAGAAAAACATCTTTATTCATTAAATTCTTTTTAAAAAACATAATACTTTCAAAGATATATATGCAGGGCAGTGGGAGAATGTTTAAATCTTTAAACAGAGGTCTACATGATTCTCTAGAGTGTACATTTGCCATAATTCTAATCGCTCTCTTTTGTATCCTAAACGTGCTTAGTACATCTGGCGACATACCCCAAAATATGATCCCATATCTTAAGTATGAATGGAAATAAGCAAAATAAGTATTTCTTAATGTGTGCATGCTAGTGCAGGTTTTCAAAATACGTAACGCAAAGCACATCGAGTTCAGTTTAGTATTCAGATATTGAATATGTTTATTCCATTTCAAGTCTTGTTGTATCCATAGTCCTAAAAACTTTGTTTCTGATTTATTTTCTATTTGATGACCATTTAATGTTATATTGGGCATCGCAGGATTCCTATTCTGTATAGTGTGGAAATTTAGACATACTGTCTTTTTATAGTTTATTATGAGGCGATTATCTTGTGACCATTTGGTTAACTCTCCTGTAACGGAGTCAGCAGACTGCTGTATGACCTGTTTAGTTTCACCTTTTATTACGAGTGTTGTATCGTCCGCAAACAAAATTTCCTTATGTGAATGAACGTTCTGTGTTATATCATTGATATATAGAAGAAAGAGTAGTGGGCCCAAAACCGATCCCTGGGGTACTCCAAATTCAATAATTCCCTCATTGGACAATGTTTCATTAAGTAATTTGGTTCCATCATCCTTGTGTCTCAAGCTTACTATTTGTTTACGCCTTGTTAAGTAAGACTCTATCCATTTATTAGCTAGACCTCTAACACCATATTGATTTAGTTTGGTAAGGAGGATTTTATGGTCAACTACATCAAATGCTTTCGATAAATCCAAGAATAGGCCAGTTACATGTTCCTTATTGTCAATTAATTTCAGTATACTATTACTACATTCGTAAATTGCTGTCTGTGTAGATTTTTCCGTTCTAAATCCATGTTGTGAGTTTGATAATATTTTATTTTTTTCTATGAAACTTATCAGTCTCTTATACATAATTTTTTCCACAATTTTTGCAATACCAGTTGGTAAGGTAATAGGACGATAGTTATCTAATTCATCTTTTGAACCGTTTTTGTGCACTGGAATTACTTTTGATAACTTCAAAATATCCGGGTAAGTTCCTGAGAGAATTGAACTGTTTATTAAGTGCGTAAGTGGATTTATTATATTTTCTGCACATTTCTTTAAAATTGCATCAGGGATGCCATCAATGCCAGCACAGAATTTATTTTTTAGCTCTTTTATAACTATTCTTACCTCTTCACTTGTGACATGATTTATAAATAAAGAATCACTGCATATATTTATTTTATTATTAGAATTTAGTGTATTTACCTGTGATTTATTTAATAATTTTTGCGGAATTTCCAGAAAATAGTCATTAAAAGTGTTTGCTATTTCCTCTGGATTATTAATCACTTTATTATTTCTGGTCAGTGTAATGTTCCTTTGTATTTTAGCAGATTTTCCAGTTTCTTTCTTTATTACAGACCACATAGCCCTGTTTTTATTAGATGATTGGGAAATAAAATTATCATTATGCATTTTCTTTGCTAGTCTTATTACCTTATTTAATATGCTAGTGTATTTTTTGTAGTATAAATTGAATTCAGGTGTTGTGTGGTATTGTTTATATAATTTGTGTAGAAATTTCTTTCTTTGACATGAATTTATAATCCCTGTTGTTATCCAATTGCTAGTTTTGTTATTTTGAACAGTTCTTCGTTTAAAGGGGAATGCTATTTCAAAATAGTGTTTTAGGGTACTGTTAAATGCATTAAATTTATCATTTACATTTTCTAGTTCATAAATTTCTGACCATGTTTCCTTATTTAATAAGTCATTGAAATATGTAACATTTGATTCAGTGAATGACCTGCACTTTGATTTTACTCCATTATCATTATTATTGATTACTTCGGATACTTCAAAACTCAGTATTTGTCCATGGTGGTCACTAAAACCCGGACAATAGACTTCTATTGAATGGTGATATTTATCTGTATTTATAAAAATTTGATCAGGAGTGGTTTTACTAAATTTTGTTATTCTTGTTGGTGTATTTACTGTAGGTTTCAGTCCATAGGAAATTAGTAACTGGTTTAATAATTCACAATTTCTATCAAGTTTTAAGAAATCCACATTTACATCCCCACAAATTATTATATCGAAATTTACTTTGCTCATGTTATTGAGTAACAATTCTAGTTTATCTATAAATAGAGGAAACTTTCCTGACGGAGAACGGTATACGCATACAATTATTAACTTAAACTGCTGAATTTTTACGGCAGAGAATTCAAAATCCTGTTCCATAATTAGATAATCATAAGCTGTTATCTGTTCATGATCTAAATTATTTCTTAAGAAGATGCAAGTACCACCATGGCTAATATTAGTTCTAGAGTATTTACTAGCTTGTATAAACCCTGGGAATTGAATTAATTCGAGTTGTTCCTCTTTCAGCCAATGTTCTGAAATACATAGTGCTGAGATGTCTTTAAGTTCATTTTTAAGCATTAGATTTATGTAATCAATTTTATTATAAAGAGACTGGACATTCTGGTGGTAAATTTTAAATTTGTTACTTTTGCAAGCTTGTGTTGGTGATTTATTTACATTATTATTATCATAATTGTTATTATTATTGTTGCTAGACAAATCCGAAATACCATTGTTGCACTCCGTTAAATTTGACTTCAAAAGATGTGAATGCCAAACCTCACGTTTGGCTTCTTCTACCAGTTTCCCTGCTTCCACTCTAATGATATTACTGTTGAATTATTCTTACCATTTGAATTTACAATTTTGCAGATTTCATCACTAAGATACTCTTTTCCTAATCTATTTAAGTGTAGGCCATGCCGAGTGTGGAACTTCCTGTCTAATTTACTTACATCTACAATTTGGACATTTGGAAAACTCTAGCCTGTGCCAACAGACACTGACTGTGATCTGAATGTCATAACTCAGCACCACTCATACCTCAGTAGCTTCCATATAATCACAGCCATGAGTGAGACTGAGACATCGGTGATACTCTAGCCTGTGCCAACAGACACTGACTGTGCCCTGAATGTCATTACTAAGCATCACCCATACCTCAGTAGCTTCATATAATCACAGCCATGAGTGAGACTGAGACATCGGTGATACTCTAGCCTGTGCCAACAGACACTGACTGTGCCCTGAATGTCATTACTAAGCACCACCCATACCTCAGTAGCTTCCATATAATCACAGCCATGAGTGAGACTGAGACATCGGTGATACTCTAGCCTGTGCCAACAGGCACTGACTGTGCCCTGAATGTCATTACTAAGCACCACCCATACTTCAGTAGCTTCCATATAATCACAGCCATGAGTGAGACTGAGACAGTGGTGATACTCTAGCCTGTGCCAACAGACACTGACTGTGCCCTGAATGTCATTACTAAGCACCACCCATACCTCAGTAGCTTCCATATAATCACAGCCATGAGTGAGACTGAGACATCGGTGATACTCTAGCCTGTGCCAACAGGCACTGACTGTGCCCTGAATGTCATTACTAAGCACCACCCATATCTCAGTAGCGTCCATACAATCACAGCCATGAGTGAGACTGAGACATCGGTGATACTCTAGCCTGTGCCAACAGGCACTGACTGTGCCCTGAATGTCATTACTAAGCACCACCCATACTTCAGTAGCTTCCATATAATCACAGCCATGAGTGAGACTGAGACAGTGGTGATACTCTAGCCTGTGCCAACAGACACTGACTGTGCCCTGAATGCCATTACTAAGCACCACCCATACTTCAGTAGCTTCCATATAATCACAGCCATGAGTGAGACTGAGACATCGGTGATACTCTAGCCTGTGCCAACAGACACTGACTGTGCCCTGAATGCCATTACTAAGCACCACCCATACCTCAGTAGCTTCCATATAAGCACAGCCATGAGTGAGACTGAGACATCGGTGATACTCTAGCCTGTGCCAACAGACACTGACTGTGCCCTGAATGTCATTACTAAGCACCACCCATACCACAGTAGCTTCCATATAATCACAACCATGAGTGAGACTGAGACATCGGTGATACTCTAGCCTGTGCCAACAGACACTGACTGTGCCCTGAATGTCATTACTAAGCATCACCCATACCTCAGTAGCTTCATATAATCACAGCCATGAGTGAGACTGAGACATCGGTGATACTCTAGCCTGTGCCAACAGACACTGACTGTGCCCTGAATGTCATTACTAAGCACCACCCATACCTCAGTAGCTTCCATATAATCACAACCATGAGTGAGACTGAGACATCGGTGATACTCTAGCCTGTGCCAACAGACACTGACTGTGCCCTGAATGTCATTACTAAGCACCACCCATACCTCAGTAGCTTCCATATAATCACAACCATGAGTGAGACTGAGACATCGGTGATACTCTAGCCTGTGCCAACAGACACTGACTGTGCCCTGAATGTAATTACTAAGCACCACTCATACCTCAGTAGCTTCCATATAATCACAGCCATGAGTGAGACTGAGACATCGGTGATACTCTAGCCTGTGCCAACAGACACTGACTGTGCCCTGAATGTCATTACTAAGCATCACCCATACCTCAGTAGCTTCATATAATCACAGCCATGAGTGAGACTGAGACATCGGTGATACTCTAGCCTGTGCCAACAGACAAATGCTAATGTACTGCATTCGTCAAGAGATGGCAAACTGGCAGCAGATGTGTAATCTATATAAAATTGACAATAAGGACAACGCCAAGATGGCTGTCGGGAATGGGCGCTGATCACGACGCGACTTTTCCCTCTGCTCGATTGTAAACTTACAAGCGTATCGAGAACAAGGTTTGGTATTACCCACACAAACATCTCCTCGTGATCCACCTGGAACTCGCGACCAGCACTGTGCTAAGTCGGCGGGATCTCGTCAACAAACAGTTTCCCTTCAACAACTATTATATTTTGAATAGAGCACATTATAGATATTATGTTTTGAATAAAGGATATTATAGCACTTTAATATGTACACACATCTCAATCTACATCTTAAGACATTGGGCAAATTACACTAACATCCGTAGTCGGTAGCATGCTGAGCTTCTATGCCCAAGTAGCGGGTTCAAACCCGGCCGAAGCCGTCGGATTTTTTAAGAGCGTTAAAAATCCCTCAGTATGCGTTCCTTCGGAGGGGAAGTAAAGCCGGCGGCCCCATGTCATAGATTTATGGCATGTTAAAGAACTTTCCACTAATTACACCTGTGTGAAACTAAATTGTATAGGTTAAGAATGTAAACAACGCTCTTAGGTTTCTATGTTCGTTGCCAAGAACCCACTGCGGTGGCGTCTAGTAGCTGAGTTCTGAACTAAGCCTAGAAGTTGTTGACGGTGGCGTTTGGCGGCAAAAGTAGGAACTATTTGAAAAATTCTAAGTTGCAGTCTGCACTTATATTAAAAAACAGATGCACACACTAATACAGCCATCACAATTAACACCGGTTATCAGACAGTTTCTACACACACCCAAAGTACACGGGGCTACATGACCGCGTTGTCGCAGCCCCTAAACTTAAGAACCAACCTCCAACCAACCAATCACAGAGTAAAAAGCATATATTCACTCCGATCAAGTTCCATAGAGGACATAAACTAGATACATAATACCAACTAATCTATTAAGGTGCACATACTATTGCCTCAAACTAGAATTGTAAACTAAGGCCTACGAGCACTCTGCTGAGATAATGGTTAAATGCTGGAAAAGTAAAATACCAACAAGCAGTGTTCGTTTATTAATAATGTGTTGACTGACTTGTCTGAATAGTTAATGTCTTCAGCCTGCTCAGACAACTGTCCTTTGAGTAAATACAACAACGATAATGTGGAACCACTCGCAAATCAACATGTTATCAAGAAAATATAATTAACATTTATTTATTTAACCGTATGGTGATTATAACAAGAAATTCATAGGTCCAGGTCCAAGTTTTTCAACCACACTATAGCACTTTCAGAAAGATGAAACAGCTCGCTTGGGCTTCCGGAGTAGGCATGGAGAGAGCAGCACAGGATGACATATAATTAACATTAGCAAGACTAAACAGAAGCAGATTAAGAAAGTTATCGAGGTAATAAAACTCAGCAATTTTTCTAGATCTAAGGCGGGTTCACACGGAGTCGTGAAGCGAGCGAGAGCACTACTGATCGATCAGCCGGTCGTGGGCACGACCTCGTGTGAACCAGTGGTAGTGGGAATGGGTGTCGTGCCCGACCTCGAAAAGGTGGGGTGTGAAATCTCCGACTGGTCGTATTCTTGCCGAAGGGATGACAACATGTATGTATATAAAATGAGTAGTGTCCAGGTGTTGAAGTTTGTCGAGTTGTACCGCGAACAGGAATGTTTGTGGAAAGTAAATTCGGGAGCATACAATAATAGAGATGCTGGGGACGCAGCATTGCAAGAAATATGCGATGAAATGAACATTGATGGTTTCGGGATTCGTGAAGTGACATAGAAAATAAAAATATTAGAACTTCCTATTATCAGGGAATTAAAAAGAACCTGAATGAAACGGACTCAAATCTAGATTCGACAGTGCAAAGCGGCACAACGTCAAAACAGCCAGAAGAAAGAAATACGGTAGTTCTCATATTGATGGCCCACCAGTAGGAATCTCGTCAAATGAAAAGGAGACAGATGAACGTTTTAAAGGCCCTCATTCACATATTAAAGAAAGAGACGCCAAGATAGATATATGCCACCTTGGCACATTTAAAAAGGAATTGCAAAGCTGGAGTCATTACAATCAAAACTTGCAACGGAGACAGAGTTTGATGTTTGGACAACGAGCGAGGAACTTACGACCAGCGAGAACACTTCGTCCATGTGAACGAAACAAGGTCGTGGGTTCTTGAGTTGAATAAGCAAGTCGTGATGCATGCTCAAAACTAGTAATGCTCTCGCCCGCTTCACAACTCCGTGTGAACCCCAAGATAGGCTTATCAGCGGGTCCCTGTCCAGACCCCCACAGCAGTAGTGAACTGCGCGCCCTCTCCCTTCTTATGAAGCACACATGCGCTTCTTTACTGCGAGAGCTAAACCTCAAGCAGCCTTTCACCTCCCTATAAGGGCTTCCAAAAAGATGGTATATTGGCTTTCACGGCCAATGACTTAAAACTCTGCAATGTTTCTAAGTTTATGCCGTGTGATGTGCGAGGTTTCCTGTGGGAGTCCGGGCACGGACACCAAGGGCCCGCTGATGAGTCTATCTTGGTGTTCCTAAGCGAAACCCCGCACAATATTTAACCTCCATTGGACGAGGCGCCTCTTTTGCAGCTTGATCCGCTAACCCATTTCCTGCAATTCCCATGAGGCTTGTCAGCGTGGCACAACCCGGCTAGTAGGTCGTGGGGGGTGTTGCGCGAAACATATAGCAATTGACTGCAACGAGAAAGTGGATGTGTATACCGTAATGCAAATTGCAGAGCTTCAAGATGGCAACGAGCTTCGTCGTGAAGGCACAACAGGTCTGTGGCAAAGAGATCTTGGTATTTGCACTGCACCATCGATGACTTAAGCACAACCCACTTTCTCGTCCACCTTCGAACCACCCGTGTAGAAAATACCAGCGTCCAGGAACTGATGAACTATGCTAAGGAATTGCCTCCGCTAACGGGAGGCATCAGTGTTCACCTTAGGACCACAGTGCAGATCAAATTTCAGGATGCGGGACTTGCCACGGAAGCCCCTCGCTAGGTGTCCGGATCATAGAGGGACCTACAGTCACTCCTATTTCATCACGCGAGCTATCGAGTCCTATTATACCAGCCGGTCGGGTGGCGCTAGGCTGGTTGGCGTACCTCTGGTGATATAGTTACTAAGAGACCTTCATAAATCGGATGATGTGGCATGCAGAATTTGGCGTTTGTAACTGAGAGGTGAAACAACAAATTCGGCAAATAGGCTGGGTGTCGGGCTGGTCCGAAAGGTACCGGTAGCCAGCCTAACGCCACTATGGTGGATACTGTCCAGCATATTCAAGGTTGTCGACCTTGCTGAACTGTATGCCGCAAAACCATAGTAAAGCTGGGAAAGGACGTAGTGCCAATAAGAAACTTAAGCATGTTCAGTTTCCTCAGACATAACGTTTTTATTTGCCGTGTGAGGAGATGCCATGTTAACTTGGTGTCAAAATGGAGCCCCAAGAAGCGATAATAGTGTCAACCACCGACATTCAGCATCCCGAAGGTGTAATACTGGGTGTAAATGTAGCTTCCGGAGCCAAAAGGAAAAAAAATGGACGACGGAGGTTTTTCACTGTTAAAAACGGAAACCTCGGTCGTGAGCTCACTTGTCGACTCGGTTTATAGCTAGCTGCAATTGCCGTTCCACGATTGCGATACTTCCAGAGCTGTAATGTAGAGCCAAGTCGTCTACATACAGCAATGGAATTACCGTGGACCCAGAGGCGGCAACTATGCATTTTATGGCAATCACGAACATAGTGACACTCAACACCTAACCTTGAGGAACTCTATTCTCTTTTGTATAGTATTGGGACAATGTCATACCGACTCTTATTCGGAAGGGTCGGACGAACATTAAGTTGGCAATGAAAGTCGTGAGATTACCACGGAGTCCCAACTCTTGAAGAATGGAAAGGATTCCTTAGTGCCATGTGGTGCCATAAGCTATCTAGAGATCGAAGAAAACCATCACTTGGGAGAAATGTTTCCTGTATGGCGCTCTCAAGTCGCACCAGGTGATTGGTGATGAACCTATGAAAGCAGAAGCCTAAAAGAACCACATAAGCCGACGGTTAACCATCTTCTCCAGCAGCTTACATAGGCCATTTTTGAGACAAATGGGCCTATAGCTGCTAACCAGTTTGTGGTCCTTTCCAGGCTTGGGAATCGGTATCACAATCCCTTCTCTCCATTGGGATGGAAACTCCCCTTCAATCACATATACTGTTGAAAGGCACAGCAGTTGTTTGATACGGGAATCGCAAAGATATTGAGTCATTTGATTATGGATGATATCCTGTCCAGGGGATGTCAGCAATGTGCAAGCGCACTGCGTAGTTCCCATGGCACATTGTAGAACTCAAAGCTGCAGTGGCAAAGGTCAAGAAGTGGGCCTCTGCCTCCCACTTCAGTCACTAATGTCGGATCATAACCCCTAGAGAAGTGCGATCCCATACTGTTGGCAATGGTGAGTTGGTCCGTGATTATGTCTCCGTTTATGGAGACTCTGGATATCGTCAACAAATTCGGGAGTCCGAAGATCCGACGAAGCTTAGTCTACACCTGAGATGAAGGAGTATGTGGCGTCATATACGACACACACACTTTTCACACGTCGTTTTCTTACTCTCCCGAATCAGATGATCGGGGTCTTGGACCACGGTGTTTTGTCTCCGTAGAGTTTGATAGCACGTCGAGAATCTTTAATGGCCGCTGCAATATCGACAGGCCACCAAGGGACAAACTTACGGCGGGAGTTGCCAGATGAGGAAGGTATTGTTTCTTCTGCCGTAGCCAAAATACTATCCTTTTTTAAAAATGTATGTTCATCGACAGATGATGTAGCCCTCCTACTGAATCTTCCTGATTGATCTACTGATTTCAGAGAAGAGTGCCGCATTCGCGTACTTCTACGGCCCTATGACCACCATCTTGTTGGTGAACTTCATCCTGTTCATCTACACCACCATCAAGATCATCAAGGTGCAGAGGGACACGCGCATCTTGCACAAGGGAGAGAGCAGTCGTCATGACGGCTCCAACTTCAAGAGAGACAAGAAGAGGTAAGCACCAACCACATCAGAGGAGTTAATGAAACAATTTGGCTACACCGGGCCTAACCTTAACATCTACTGGCCGGAAATATTCAAATTCCCTTAATCCCTGCAAGTATGGGCGCCAGGCTCACGTCATATGGACCGTCGCCGAATAAAACAACCCGGCAAACGATATACCCTACCCCAAGGCGTGAACATTAGGCTTGCTTAGCTGATTTATGCCCAAGCTCTTACCAAACTCCCTGCAAGAAAAGGTATACTTAACTAACCAAACGATAAATGGCCCGTAACACCAACACCACAATTTAAGACCCTTTGCAAAACATTTGTTGGTACAGTACCTTGGTAACACAGATTTTTACACTCTCTTCGGAGCACTACACATGTTTGGCACTTACCGTAATGAGTATTAACCTCAACTTTACAAATCGTACACTATACGCAAAAATTAGTTATCATGTCGTATGACTTTACAAGTATACAAAAGTATCATTCAAATGGAAATGTTGTGAGGTTTGAAGCCATTTTTCAGTGTTGCCTTAGTAAACAAAAGTTTGGTGCTTTTCAGTCGGTCAACACGAATGTACCCAAAAAGAGCTGGGTTATGCCCTAATCCTGAAATAAATTACATGAGATTAATAAATACACTAGGATGACCAGTTTCGATCGTCAAGCGATCATCATCAGATCCATTACACTTAGGCTATAACATCTGTTTGAGAATACAGGTGACAAATATTTACAATATGTACAATTATTTAGTTGCAGTGTTGGTAATGCAACTGTCGGTGTATGCTAAATGTTGTATATCTAATGTTAGGTGAAATGCTAACATGGTGATAGAAATCCGGAGTTTGTCTGTTTAGGGTGATTATATGGTTATACAAAATCAACTATGGCTATACTGTAATAATACAGGCTGATACTTATCCGGTTGTCTCCCTAACTGGAACTTCAAGCAGTTTCGTGTTCACTGGCACCAGTTATGGTCGACTAACCCGGGTGTTAACTGGGCGGAACTGCTTTTTCCATTTCTCCCCATTTTGTTCATACGTTCTTTCTGAGGTCAGTGCCATGTTTATTTGTGTGACGTTGGCAAATCGAGATAAGAATGTATGTTATTGAATACAGGAAGATCTACAACTATTAAAGACCGTAGAACTATCTTCGCCACGCGTGGACAAAAAAAGTCATTCAACTAAGCGGTACACGGTCTATTGAAGACGTCCCGGCACCTTTAATACTGCCGCGCATACCGGCCTAGTTTTATTGCAGAAAAAGTACATAGTACACCTGATCCAAATAACATTTACATATAACCACCACTATTCCCCCCCCCCCCCTTTTTATCTAGCTTGGCTGTACCGCTAAGTTGTGTCTTGTTTTCGACAGGGTGTGTTTTTTAGTGAAGTGAAAAGGGGTGAACTCTCCATAAAAGTGTGTTCATTTAGATTGTTGGGATTGTTTTGTTTGGCTAGGTGAATCTCGATTGCTTCCTTTATGTCGAGAGCTCTGCCTTTCGATTCGTGATGAATCGCCCAGTTAACACCCGGGTTAGTCGACCATAACTGGTGCCAGAGTGAACACGAAACCACTCGAAGTTCCAGTTAGGAAGACAACCGGATAAGTATCAGCCTGTATTATTACAGTATAACCATAGTTGATTTTGTATAACCATATAATCCCCCCAAACAGACAAATTCCCGATTTTTATCACCATTTTAGAAGTTCGCCTAACATTAGGTATACTACATTTAGCATACACCGACAGTTGCATTACCAACACAGAAACTAAATAATTATACATATTGTATATATTATTCACCTGTATTCTCAAACATAGATTTTTAGCCTAAGTGTAATGGATCTGATGATGATCGCTTGACGATCGAAACTGGTCATCCTAGTGTATTTATTATTCTCATGTAATTTATTTCAGGATTAGGGCATAACCCAGCTCTTTTTGGGTACATTAGTGTTGACCGACTGAAAAGCACCAAACTTTTGTTCAAATGGAAATGTCCAAACTTGACAACCAGTCCAGAGCACTCGGAGTCACTTCGTGTAGAGTTCTCAAATCACCGTCAAATGCTCGAAGGGGGCACTCCTTAACAATACGGTCCATCGTCTGGTCTTCCGCTCCGCAGTCGCAATCAGCAGATGAACAGAAACCCCACTTCTTCAAGGGGTGACCACACCTCGCTTGACCCATCCTAATGTGGTTCAGCTTCGACCAGGTTTGTCGTGGTAGATGGAATCCCTCAACCTTCCTTGTCAGATCTTGAACCAGATAAGCATTGTTGGGTGGATGCTCTTGCCAGCGCTGTCGCCATTTGGAGGTCACGTTGAAGGAACTGATACTTTCCAAATCTACCCAGGGTGGCTTGCGTGATTTCAGACGAGTTTTTGGTGGATCTCGTAGGGCATCGTACAAGGGTGAGTTCTTCTGAGATGTGATCTTCTTGAGCAACTTTACCTTAGCTGCTGTCCTCCTTAGATCTTGCGGAGCAATATTAGTCAGGACAGGTAACCACTGAATGGGAGTAGATCTGATAGTCCCAGTGATAACTCTCATGGCTTCATTAAGCTGCACATCAATCTTTTTTTTTTGTGTGGACGCAGTTCACCCACACAGGAGCACAGTATTCACCAGCTGAATACACAAGCGCGAGTGCAGCAGAGCGTAAAGTGTTGGCGTCCGCACCCCAACTACTACCGGCAATCTTGCGGAGCAGATTCACCCTGGAGCCAAGTTTCATAGATAACTTGATGCACTGCTGTTTGAAAGTCAAGGACCGATCCAGAGTGATTCCTCGATATTTTGGATTGTGGTTATGGGGTAGGCTACTTCGATCTCGTTGAAAGTTACATGCAGTTTACTTTGGTCTTCTTTACTATTTAGATGGAATGCAGTAACGTCAGTTTTATTTGGGTTTGGCTGAAGTCTCCATTTATGGAAGTAATCACTCAATTTCGTCAGATCACTCGTCAGCACCTACTCACAGTTCATAAGATCGTTATTCTGGCCGATTAGAGCTAGGTCTTCTGCATACTGGATTTTAATGGAGTCCGTGTTTGGCATGTCATGGATATACAGATTGATCAAAATGGGGGGGGGGGTGGCAGAACGGATCCCTGAGGTAGGCCATTATTTAGAGTTCTCCAACTGCTAGCTTGTCCATTAAGGAATACCTTAATGCGCCTGTCAGAGAGCATGTTGTTCACTAGAAACGCCAGCTTTTGACATGGTATGAAGTCAATAAACTTCGACATCAATCCCTTTCTCAACACAGTGTCATAAGCTGCCGTAAGATCCACAAACACTGCAGCTGATTTGAGTTCTTGTTGAAATCCAGCTTCTACTCGAGTTGAAAAATTAGTTTATGTTCGACGATGTCGATATGTACGGTAAATATTATATGACAGAAAAATGTATCATAATGGGTATCATTAAAGTACTACTTTTCATTATAATACTGTTTTTCTAACCAATCAGAGCTCAATATTTTCATTCATTGACCAATTGGGTAAGGATAGCGTCTGATATGTACTGAAAATCCAACATGATTTGAAAGTTGACAACGTAGCCTATATTGGATCAACCATTGTACTTACAATGCATAAACAAACTGGGCAATATAGCTAAAGAAATAGCACTGTACCTTAATATCCGCAACTCCAATTTCGACACATTCGTAAGATTTCGCCGACAAGTTTAGTGAATGCAGTTGTTGACATAAACACACTATAACGTCATGGAGGAAGCATGTCTATGACATTAGTTCCACGGAAATTATAATCCAGCTCCCTGTTCAGTAAATGGATTTCTTATGCGAAACTTTTTCGCCAGATACCGTTACTGTTCTATTTGGGACTAAAATGATTTGCCTTCCGTTGACGTTCTATACGCATCGAATTTGAAAAATAACTAGTTGATAATACGATACATTTTAATTTTAAAGCGTTTGTAACAGCCTATTTTTTGTTATTTCACCAAAATAACAAAATGATCATACATCTGTTGGTGCAACTTCAGGATAAACACTATTTCAAAGCTTTGGGATCCGTTATTGGGTAGAGATCAAATACTGAGCCCACACAATTCCCAAGAAGAAGTCAATCGACAGATTATCGGCAGATATTTATGAATATTTTTATTAGAACATATAATAAAGTTATAATTATCGTCGAACATAAACAGTCGTATGCAAATCGCCTATAATAGTAATTAGGACACTCGAATGTAAATTATTAAACTCGCCTCGCTCGTTTTATAAACATACTCGTGTCTTAATTATTGCCATTATAGGCTCGTTGCATAAAGTACGTTTCCACACGCATACAGCTACAATAAGTAAACCGTGTCCACGGCGTTGAACACTGACGACCAAAACAAAGACAAAGTCTGAAACAGTTCATAAGCTGACCGTCAATGGCCATAATAGCTCCGAGACGCGAACAAATTTGTGAAGTCCTTTGCAGAGAGCTTGTCAACAAGGCGTGTGTATCGGACGCACAAATAATGTGGTCTCCAGCAGCCTCAGCTTGGGTTAACCAACAACAAGATTCCCCACAGTTGGGCGTCACTTTGTGATTGCTCTGGTACTTTAAAAAGAAATGAGTTTGTGATTTGGATGTTAATTTGTTGGGCGCCACTCATATAGATGCGAAAATGTTAAACACGAGATCTCTCCTCCCAGGGTGTGGGCAATGGGGCTTGCTTCAGGCAATACACCCCTTTCTTGTATTACCGGTAACAAAATATGAAAGAATAAAGAGAATATCAATAAATAACACTACGGAAATAAATTAAAAGGGAAAGTAAATAACTATATTCAGACAAAACATGAAAATACCAGTAGGAAAGTGCATTACTGCTCGAGTCTAAGCTGCGTGGTCCTGAGAGGAATATGCATCGCAGACTATCAGTAGTAGTGGTGACGAGTGATGTGGTTTCTCGGTCCTTGCGTAGTAACAGAAGCAAATACATTAGTCGGTGACTCAGTCACTCATTCCCAACGCCACACTGGTTTCAGAAAATACCCATGTTAGCAGTATTGGAATATACGAGGATGTCAGGTAACACGGCGGGCTGTCGACAGGCTTCTCAATTCTCGCCTGCTCCTACCCTGCCTCTCCCCTTCATCCCGCAAGTTCACAGAGCTTGGAACTGAGCAGTACATCACTTGTTCTGTATAGCTAACCAAGGCTATTATACGTGTGTTATATTTGATGTGCTTTTACCTCACAGGGCTTCGTACCTAATTTGCAGGAGTAAGTGATTTCCTTTATTATTTGATAGGGAATAATATGTCGATATATAATTTTAAGTCACTTCTGGAGGTGTACTTGCGTATAAACTTCTCTCTCTCTCTACTACAACCGTGTAGAGAAATATTTGGGTTAGTCATACAATTCAATGTATTCCTTATTATAACATGCAAACTTGCAGTATAGCTTCCTTATTCTTTTTAAAATAAACAACTTATTCTACTACTTCCTCTACCAGAGATACACCGTACTTTATCACTCTCAATTGATAACAAAAATCATCCAAGGACACGTAAATCATAACCAAATAATATGCGGAGTTCCATGGACCAAGAAGTTTGTACACCGCCATCTAGATCACACTAGATTTCCAATCTATATCGCATTAGTTCTACAGGGTCCGTGTCGCTACTTTATGCCATCGTTGAGGTACATCGAGAGCTGCTAAGGTACAGTGGATCCAGTCTTCAAATAAACCTTCTTGCCATATAACCACTCCGAGGGAAAGGAATACACTTATATCAATGACGTTATACACCGTAGTGATACTTGCTTCATCATGAACCGAAGCCCATCAGTCAATAGCCTGGCTGCTTATTAATAATGCCTAACTTTGCACTTTCCTACATGAGGCGGCGTGCAGATGGAGGGGACGCGGACCGAGTTATCCTGATATCGAGTCTACTCGCACATTCCAAACTAGATGGAGAACTAACTATGAATGACTACACTTTTAGAGTAAAGGTTGTAATTTAATAAAACCTTAAATAAGACATTACAAAGGGGGGAAACGAGGTGTGCATGAAATGGAGTAATGAGGGATGATGGGGCTGTAATAAAGGTATACATGTTAACAAAGATAAAACCATAAAAATATAAAAACACACACAATAAAGAACTATCAAAAAGAAAAGAATCTTGAATGAGAGAAGCCTAACACTTGCTAGATTGGAGATCGTATCGGAATTGACTAGAATCATATCGAGGGGAAAAGCTAATTACAATAATAAAATAATACATTCGTCCCACCACAGGCTGATTACCGAAAGTAATCATAAGAAATATTCTAAATAGTTTATGAAGCCGTACAACCCTTGAAGAAACCCCCCCCCCTTTAAAATAAATCAAAGTATGTCTCACTAAAACAAACTACCTCAGAGAAACAACGACCATACGTCAAATCATTCCACTACGTACAACTTCATAACACGACCAATGAACAAAAATTATAAAGACTAGTCAGACATAAACAAAACAACCCTTAAGACAGGAACAACCCAAAACTCGACTAGAAGAAAAATGAACAACCCTCCCCCCCCCCCCCCCACCAAACTATACAACAACTGACTTCATGTACTTTTTGAATAAAACTTCTTTTCGGACGAAGTATGAGATTCGATTATCTTACTAGAAGTAAAATGAGCATCTATCACAGTCCCGGGAACATGTACACATCACCACCCGAAAGAATAATCGATATTCCTCATTTGATAACTAGTGAGATCGCACGTTGTTTCTGACTGGATAAAAAAAAACAAGAAAACAATTACAACGATCCCGTATCCATTTCAGAACCCCAATTAACAATAATATTTTCCCACCCACAAAATAATAACGAAAGCTTATAAATAAATAACCAGGAGGATGTCGATGCCCTAACTCATTTAACCAACACAAATAAACACTAACACAAAATAAACATCATATTCGTCTTTCATCGTCATACTTCATCTCATTAAAGAAAAATAAGCAAATGCCCAAAGTAACGTCGCATCCCCCTAACAATTTACTTATTCAGCTAAACCGCGATGACATCCGCAGGGTAAATAATACATAATACCAAATACAATTAAGAATAACAAAACAACGGGAACCCCTCAAACATTAACCCCAAACAAAAACCAACGTGATCCCTCATCATAGTATATCAATATAAAAGGAGGAGGAACATGAACCAACAAGACAAATAACCTAAAACAATAACAATCTCCAATCTAGCTTTAATAATGAGAGAACTCGGGACATGCTAACACTGAAAATTGGCGGACATGCATTTCGTAACCAATTACTTCTTCTTCAATTCATACAATGATCATACTTTCAAAGAATGTACACTTAGCTTTGCCTGGAGACGCTCCCTGAAGATCGCAAGCTGCCAGCTACAAATACTTCATCATCATTTCAATAGTGGCTCACTTCCAAGATTAAAGCCTTTAGTAAATAAACGGGAACAAGACGACACGACCAAGATCCTTCGGACACAACCAGACGCATTTTAATCTCGTTACAAAACACATGTAGTACATCACTTTCCAGCTTCTCTCGTAATGGCTTCGTTACTTATTCAACTCTTCTTGGTAATAAATAGAAGATCCATTCTTGGGACATACTGCGTTCCTTAAGTTCCGATCTGATTCTCCTTGCGATGAGCGTTCAATAGCGCAAAACATGATGTTAGGTTAAAGTTTTTGACGATAGATGGCAGTCTTTACAATATTGCGTTCCTTCGTGAGCCGTCTAAAAATAGTAGCGGATCACTACACATTTAGTTTAGTTGTTTATTTATTGTTGTTTTAAGGGGCGGAACTACGAGGTCATCTGCCCTTACTACACATTTACATAATTTAAAAATATACATATCCCTTTTACTTATACGGTAATTAACATAATTCAGTATATGAAACAATGTCGCGGACGACCATAAGCGAAACAATGAATTACTTTATATCAAAATGAGATGATCAAAATAAAATAATAATTAATGATGAGGAGTGTCTGTGCTGATCCAAGATCTGTCACAAGCTCAAAAGTACCAAAAATCTACGCTTAATCATGGAGTACAAAGCCTTCAACAACGACTCTACATTACATTTGCTTAGGTCAACGTTTTACTGCTGAGCAGTCATTTTTATTCGTATGGTTCCGTGGAGAAATGGAGAGAGTGTCAGGAACTACTTTCTGCACAAGCAGTCCTGGCGGCGACGATGTAGAGGTTAGTTGATAGGTGACTATTGTACATGTTCGGAGATAGCCGAACCAGACCGTGGAGCTCCGAGTAAGTTTCCGTGTTTCCCAAAAGCTTTCGAAATTCCTGACTTAAATAGACGCACTGAATTGCCTTCAATCTATTCCAGGTGTACACATTTGCAGCCACTCAAGTTTACAACTTTGTGTATACCGGTAGCTAGATAGTGTTGAGCCCCCAGGGTCGACACGACCCTATGACCTCAAACTCCAACGCACCCCCGGAGAGGTCAGCAGCCTACGCCCCTGAATCTACAGACGGCTGCACAGCCACCCACATATCTCTATCATCAACTCAAACCACAAGATCTACTTCTGCCCAAACATCAATACACCCTTTCACCCTACGAAACTACCCTTATAGGCTAAACCATGAGCCTCTGCAAACACATTTCTTTCATACAAGCAGGCACAGTAGCATTGCTCTTAGCCAAGCTTACGACACTTCATAAACAATTACTCAAAGCCTGAATCTAGGACACACACATTGGGTAACGCTGACTAAGCTGCTACTCGAGAAGGAAGACCCAACAGAGCTCTACGTCTATCGCGGCCCTGGGGTCTGTGCATCAAGTTCCGGCTCCGACGCATCGGCATCACCAGGTGAGAGTGTGCTCAGATTTCCTTACAAACTTATACTCCTTTCATTCACACCCACACCTACATTATAATTGTACTAAATTGTGTTACACTGTCCCTCACTAAAAGGGACACTACATTTTACCATCACTGATCAAATAAATACTTGATCAGCAATCCACACTCTGTACTTCATTTCACACTTGACTTTACACCAGTTCGCCCAACCTGTTCTTTCGTCATTGCCCCTGACCGTGAACACCGAGGAGTGCTGCACCAGGTATTTCCATTGTACTCACGCTGTAGTAAGCCATCCGGCAGAACAGCTAACTCCGCATATAGGCCCGCTCCTACTTAATCGTACTTGCTCGTTACTCATAATTGACTGCTCCTTCCTGATCGCGCATCCCTTATTAAGTAATTGCACCCCCATAGAATTAAACCCCCATTTCCATACATCCTTCACCCAACACCTACACCCGCGGTTTCCCCACTTACGCGGAAACCCGCACCTTTCGGACCTCACCCCTAAATTATACACCAACACCCCTTTGTTCGTCCCTTCATCCCCCAAGCTCGGGACAGAACAAATATTGGTGGAGGCGCCGGGTAGTCCCCACGAGTGAGGGTAGTTATCACTCAGTAAGGGTCCTCATACAAATAGGATCTGGGACTACGACCCGAGTATAACAGGCAGCCAAGCGAAAACACGGAATTTTTTTCTAGAGTACGCCACGATTATTTTTTTACGAGGACCATATTAGGCCATGTATTCCATGGACGTAAGGTAAGCATTGGTTACCCAAGTAAAATAATGACGGGTACAATAATTATTTACTTTGGTTATAGTGATATTCCGTCTCTGTGTCCTGTATTGTTTTAATGAACCCATTCACACCAAGGAGTAATAAGGAGAGGCGCTAACGGCAAGGAAGTGAAGCCAGAAGTTACTCCTTCACATATGCTCCAAACATTGCGGTAGTCCCATAAGAAAAGCATGTAATGGTGTGACTTACTTAAAAGTGGTGATATTTCTCGTGTGGGACGAAATGTCGACGTGTGGGGAATATGTTTGCACAAACAGAACTCCCACCTGCCAGAGTAATGTCATTTCACAAGTAAATGCACTTTATTTGCAATTTAGTGTGTTAAGTTTTCATACTTTGAGTAGCCACCTTACGGTACTGTTCTAGTATCATTCGTTAAATGTTCAAATATTGGCATATGTGTCCACCAATATAAGTATTTTGATTGCTAGGAATTAATTACGGATATTTTCTTTCGTTTCTTACTGGAAATAGTTTCTGCTTGTCAATTAATGAACGGTATTACTGTAATCTAATTACCCCCAATCTATTTTTAACGTGGCTTGAGCTCTAGATTTATTGCTCGTGGGTGTTAAAAGATTGATATGCCATTATTTGCATATTTTAGTGTGTTAATCTCAAACCTCAGCCTAGACCTTGTTTAGTTTGTTACCGGAACTGAACTGGCCTATTAAAAAAAAGAGACATCGTGCAATAAAAACAATAACTCCACCACCCAATTAGTTAACATGCCTTAATATTTTAAATACATTTATTTACACATTCGTGAATATAATGGTTGGCCTACTGGTATCTCGGTAATTATTTGCCTATTGGTAAGTTATAAGTTAAGAACAGTGTTGGGAGTCTGGTTGCCTGAAATCCCACAATAATACAGGTTATAAAAACTGCATACCGGTATAATGCATTCATTTGCCAAGTGCTATACTATATTTTATATCGGTGTATTGCTCTAGTTTATGTTGTAAAATTAGACGTTTTACGCCAATTTAAATGATTTTCGAGTGCGACGAAAAGTATTGTGACTGCCGTACACTTCACATTGGTCAGCAAAGATGAATAAATATTCCTTGATTTCCATCGTCATATAGGCCTACCTTACAACTTCGTACTATACCTGCACTCGAATATTTTACTGGTAATCATACTTAAATCCCACTAATAAATAAGTCTATGGTCGTAGGCTCCATATACCGCTTGAGCCGGGCAAGTATGGGGGCGTGGTCAGTGCTTCAACTCTCCGCATGCTATAGCGCTCGCAGGGCGTCTCCTTATTACTCCTTGATTCACACTTCGTTGTTCTTTGATGCCTACTGCGGGTTCCTCGCGGAGTCGCTTGCAGCAGGACAATAGCGTGACATGCTCTCTCTTGGTATTTCTTGGTACTGCAGGGTGAGTGAAAGCGAAGGCTAGGAAGCAATTCCTTAAGTTATATACCTTAGGGTGAAAACAAGGAGCGGTCAGTTTTCAAAGATAGTGTGTTTACTCGCCCATTGCAGTCTGAAAAAGCGTGTCAGTGTTTGTGTAAAACAGCTTTTTATATGCTGTGTTAAAACGTGTGATTGTTTTACAGTGGTAGGCCGTCATTTTTATAGTTCAGCTATATAATGTTGTCTAATGCAATATAAGGGAGTAGGGTATGCAGTAGACATTTTTGTTTACTCTAGTAGACGTGAGAAATCCGTAAGAATATGGCACCGGGAGTTGGGTCTAGAGATGACAGCGTGTGATGTGCAGTAAATTTGAGAACAAAATATTAATTTTATTAGGAAGTCGTCCAACTCCTCAATTGAGTAGACATATTAACACGAAAGTGAAAGCTTGTATTCGCTATTTTAACTAAACATATAACGTTTATCATTGATTTCAAATGAGATAGATTTCATTTGTAAGTTCAAAATATCCCAAACTTCTACAACTGGGTCTTAAATGATTTTGTGAAGAAAACCATTGCTTACCCTAAGTAAAATTCCACCACACGCCACTGGGTATAAGATAGTGCTTATCTGCACAAAGGCAAAACCCGAGAGTGAGACCAAGTGGCCGGTACCATCCTCAACCGTGAATTGTGCTTGATGGGCAAACATACAAATTTACAGTATAGAAGATCCAATATCCAATAAATTTACGTCTGACAGGGAAGGAGGGGGGGGGGAGAATGGTTTTCCAGAAAGGAGATAAGATAGCCTATATACCTTACATCAGAGATCCTCGAAGTAGTGATTGATCTGTAACAAATATCGCTATGAACCTATCATAGGCAGGATGCTCCCACGTCCATTCAGGGCGAATAAACTCGTACTTTTGCTGTCTTATTTCACAACAACTGACCAGTAGATCCTTCCAGCGGGAATTATGGGAAATGGTGTAGAGTAACATTTTCCACATAGCCCCACCTGCAGCGATATCTCCCTACCAAACACTTAACAACCACTAATAACAATAAGCCGTTTAACAATTTGACCGCTAGTTCCTTACAACAATAGATTCTTCTATTTATGCCATTTTCAACATGAATCCAGACAGAGCTTTGCAGTCAATTCAAAGACAGTGAGTGAACAGGTAAATTGTTGTGCGTGTTAAGTGGAAGTTGTTAGCCCGATTTACAATAACCTGATACAACTAACGCCATTACCCATGGATAAGTGGCTAAAAGAGACAGTGGTAGTGCTTGTCCTTCTTCTTCTCCGCCCCTTAAAACATCTACAGAACGCACTCCGGATGGTTTGAGCTCTCATCTCTATTTTGACTTTGGCACTGCATTCCAATGATACTCCTGGAAGCAATTCTATTTTCATTCGGGAAGCAAGAACTTTGATATGCTCTAGGAATCGTAAATTGTGTGTTTTTGATATGTTAATATTATTGTAACTTTGGGTGGGGGGCGCTAGATATTTCCTGTTCCAAAAGGGGGCCGACACAGAAATAGTTTGAGAAACCCTGCTTTCCATACTTCGAGCACTAGGTTCCTTGGGGTTAGGTTGCATTTTCATTTAGAGTATTGTTACAGTGTTGATTTCAGTTTGATCTTCCCATGGTGAAAGTCACTTCGTAACACAGGTTAGCTCTGTGCTCGGTAGGCATATTGTAGTGACTGGCTTTGTGTTTCAGGTTGATACTGTATGCAAAACTCTTCTGTCTGATGGGCCTCACGTGGGTGACAGAGATCATCTCCTGGCTGCACGGGTCTCCGCAGTATTACTGGTACGTCACTGACGCCATCAACCTGCTCCGAGCCGTCTTCATCTTCATCATCTTCTGCTGTAAGCGCAAGGTGTTCCGACTGCTGAAGCAGCGCCTCTTCCCGTCCCTGGTGTCGCAGGACACCTCGACGAGCCAGTCCAACGGCACGCGCAAGAGCAACAGCACTCAGAGCAGCGATCTGCCACCCGTGGCCATGACACAACTTGCCAGTTCCTGAGATATGCATACAGGGTCTTTCATATAAAATAAGAGCGCCAAGCGGCGGCTTTGTTAACCGTAGCTGCGGTCACCTTGGCCGAGCTTTTGGCGCGCCAAGGCCCCCTGCTTTAAGCGTGTGTACAATCCTATATGATGCAACGGCCTTGCTAGCGTGTGTACAATGCTGAAATCTTACTTTAGTTAGTTATTGTTGATGAAACCGAAACCCCTATAGTATTGAAAGTGCTCGCATAGTACATACGATGGCTGTTGTTTTTTTTTTTTCAAGTTCCGATGGACTGTATAAAAAAAGCAGATTGACATTACCAAACTTGACCTTGCAATAAGCGTGCAGTTGCTCAGTCGCCAGTCTAAACCTCAAATGCTAACATGGCGAGACAGTTATCATTGCAAAATCGTATTTTTTATGTAAAACTTATTTTAAGTACGAGTCGGCTTGGCGGGTACGTGATGCATTTGTTCAGCAATTTCCTGATGAAGTGCTACCTTCACTAGCACAGATTCACGTAATTACAAATAAGTTTGCCAATACTGGCTCGGTGCTCAATAAAAAACATGCCCGCACACGAACAGTTTTAACAGAGGATGAGCTAGATGACATTGGCGAGAATCTTGAACGGTCCCCGAATAAATCACTCACAAAATTAGCACAAGTAGGGGTTTCGGTTTCATCAACAATAACTAACTAAAGTAAGATTTCAGCATTGTACACACGCTAGCAAGGCCGCTACATCATATAGGATTGTACACACGTTTAAAGCAGGGGGCCTTGGCGCGCCAAAAGCTCGGCCAAGGTGACCGCAGCCGCGGTTAACAAAGCCGCCACTTGGCGCTCTTATTTTATATGAAAGACCCTGTACGCATGTGATATAGTTTATCCAAAATATATGAATGACGGAATGTGTTTTCTGATATAGAAAACTTAGGAGTAACGGTTTTAGTTTCGCTCTGTTGGTCAGCTGGGGATTGTTTATCGAGAGATTATACACATAGGCCGGTACGGTTTTTATGAAGAAATATGCTGCTGTATCTATTTGTAGGATTTTCATGCATTTATATTCATATTTTCACTGAGGTTTACAGAATCCAAAATTCAAATGACAATAAAAATATATTTCATGGTATTTGAATAATTCTTTATAATGTTAGAGACAGTGACATATATTTAAAGTAGTAATGAGCTCAAGTCAGGTTATTTTACAGTTAAGTTGTCAAGTGTACCAAAAGAACACGACGTAACGAACGTTTTTCAATGACTGTTCTGGTGACATTTTCCCATCCAAGAGAACTGTTGTTTGCCACATACGGTAATAGATCAAACACCATTAAACAACTGAACAAAAGTTTCAATTGTCTATGTCTCATATTGTGGGTTCGGTGAACTTTTAAAGCCATCTATGCATTCTCGGTTACATCCCCCCTTAAGGGATGACTAATAATACAGGACAGACGCCATGATACAGTGTTAGACGACAATTGCCAACCCTGCCAAATATACTTACCTTGTTGAAGAATAGGGTTAAACAATTCGTATACAACTTGAGCTTCTCTCGTTACATTTTAAAGATTTCTATAGTTATTGTTTTTTTCTTTGTTAGGATCATTTACTTATCGATATTCAGACACATTTAACATGCGTTCCTTGGCCAATGAGTATTTATTTACTTCCGCACTTTCTAATAATGTCCTAAATGTGTACGAGGGGTGTACTAGACGAAGTATTGACGAGTGTCCTTGGAATTTCAATGATTGAAAGAGTAAGTAGAATATAACGAAACGAAAGCCATCTGCTTAGAAAAGAAGCGGGGACGGCCTCATCCCATTCGCACTTGAGGGACCATAATTATTGCTTGAACAGCTTAGCGATGTCAGTGACCAGGGGGAGAAATTGATTTGAAGGGGGTCGAAAATTTTAGCAATTTCGGACAAGATTTGCCTTATAGTATTGGAAAGTTGTAGATGAGTGTGTCACTGCGAGTGCACCAATGTACTCCCAAGGTTTTGATCGAATCTGAATCACAAGAGATTTCAACTGAAGAAGGGTCGACTCCTTCTACAGGAAATTGAGAGAGAACTTCTGAGGAGTTCGAGTTCCTTTATGAAGAGGGAAACCTCCATTCCGAAGTAAAGTTTTTAGTTCGAGTGAAATTAGAGAGGCTTCCTCTAGGGTGAGAAATGATTGAAGGTATTCATCGACGTAAAAGGAAGAAGTTTAGGGTCACTGGGACTGAAATTTTATTGAAATACCGGTATGTGAAAAATATCGATTTTCGTTTTTTTTTTCTTCATATTAATACACCCCTAACCACTGCGGATCAGATAGCAGTGTTTTTTAAAATCCGAATTCCACCATTTTTAAAGCCTTAGCGTAGCTTTTAAACACCTGGTGTGCAGTCCTTTTAAAGCTCCAGCACAGTAATTGTCCTGAAGGTTCTGAGTCTTGGTGCTTCTACAATCGAAGCATCGCAGCTGGTAAAACACCACAGAGTCATGGCAAAATGGCTGTTAAGATTTAAGAACCCTTAGTTGTCAAGATTATGCCTGTTTATCAAAGGCTGGCATCAGATGAGCTACTATCCAGATGCATCCGGGATGCTACTGAAAATCAGAATGAGTCTCAGCATTCTGTTATCTGGAGGAAGTGCCCATAATAGATTTTTATTTCACGGAAGAGACTTGAAATTGCTGTTTGTAATTCTGTAGCAGAATTCAACAGTCGTGCAACAACGGAGTTGAAATCAAGAATAAAACAACCTTGAAACACTTGAAAGAAGTGACAGTCGCAGGAAGTATGAAAGTCGGTGGTCATCATAGGAGAAGCGAAAGGCATGTCGACGGAAGATGAAACTGACAAAAATTAAGAAGGAGGCTGCAAAACAGAAGAAGGAGGGTGTCACCTATGCTGCAGGACAGTTCTTATGTCCTGGTAAGCTGAAACCTTGTAAATTGTGCATCATTCTAGAAAATTGCTGTTTTCTCTGATTCACTTTTTCAGGTATTCAAAATGTTACTCGCGTTATAAATCTTATGATATTGCTTTCAAAATGGGCATTTATTTATCTTCATTGCAATGACTATAAACCTGCGGATCGATTTTTAGGTTGCACTTTTGGACTGGCTGCAAAAAAAATCAAACTGGAAAAATTCTAGATTTTTTGTAGAAAAAAAAACTTGGATGTGAAAAAAATCTTCACACTCATTAATGCAATTCAAAAACTGATCCGTAGGTTCCTTCAAATTGTTACGGTGCAATTGAATATTACCTAAAAGTTACATTATCTTGATTTTTTTAACGCGGCTGACCGTTATAAAACTTGAATAATTAGCACAATAAATGTTCAAAATAATTAATATCTGAAGAACTAATCAACTTACAATGCTCAAGGTTCCCACGGTGGTTTACAATATAACTATTCATAACCATATACAATTTCAAAGCTGTACCTCAGTTTATATAGAATTTGAACATTTCAGTCCCAGTGTCCCTTAAGGCTTCCGAAGCTTTCGGATTAAACAAGTGGCCACCCTGATCCGCTAGCATATGTAGCTAGTGGATAGCGAGAAATTCGGAAGGCTTAAGCCCGTAGGTGACGGTTTTCAACCGAATGATTTTGATTGGCTCAGTGGTTTCATCGCGCCACAAGATGCGCTGGAGATCATGTTGCTGGGAATTAATCAAAACCTGACGATACATTTGTTTGATGTCGGCGATAACGACTATGGGAAATAAACGGAAATTTAAAAGAATAGTGGACAAGTCTGATTGAATAGCGGGACCTGAATAAAGAGTGTCTTTAAAACAGTTTTCATTAGCGTCAGGTGAAGAACCATTAAACAACGTGAATTTTGTCACGAACGAGTTGATTCTTCCAGACGGGATGATGACAGTTCCGACCGGAGGATTTAATTCGTTATCGGATCTGTTGACGACTTCCATATGACCTAGGCTTTCGTATTCTTTTACGATAGGTTCCTTTTTGACTTTGCTATCAACGGCAAAGAGAGCTTTGGGTTGGATGTTTCATATCTTAGGTGGATTAAGCGCTTTTGGCATGTGAACAACGAATCTGCCTTCGGGGGTGCGAGTGGTACTGGAAACAAAGAGCTGCGAGCAGAATTCATTTTCGGATGAAATTGGACTAGAGGATTCAATAGTTTCCAATTTCCAGAATTGTACCAGATCAGTGTTGACGAAATGGCATTGCGAAGTAGGCTGGGTCAAGGATCATGTAAGATAAGAGGTTCATCACTTTTGTTTATAGAGTTTCCGAGAGAGAGCACCGCCCGAGGCCATGTACTGCTCTCCCAAGTCTGGCAACATAAAAGGTAAAGAGCCATATGCATGACGCCTTGATTACACGTAATTGAACAGTATGATCTGCGAAGAGTTATTGATTTGATGAAAATAACACAAACATAACTGTGCCTTTCGCTAGGCGAAACCATATCGCCGTATTGTTATTACTATCATTATAATTCTTACATCCCGGTGCTTGGCAATTTTTCCTCCCTTGCAGGGGCAAGATTGACTCTCAATTCAATTCAAATAAATAATCAAAACACCGAACAAATCAAAACAACCAACAACACCACGAGGAAAATCAATCAAAACAGACTATTCCCGCTTCCGCCAGTCGGTTTGATGTGAGCGTTGGTGAGTGCCAACTACGGAACCTTAGTACTAAAATTAATTCTTCATTGGTTGGCAGAACATCTGGAGCAGAGCTTTACCGCTACCCACGCGCTCCCTATGATCTGCCATCCCCCTGGGCTGGGTAGTGTAATGAGGAAACTGGCCAGTGATGATCCAATCAACGTTTGAATCTAGCGCAAAAACGTTGGAAGCCGGTTGACGTGTTTGCTTACGTAAGCAATTCCAAAAAACATTAGCACTAAACGAGATGTCAAGGGACCTTGAATGTTGAAAAGAGGATCGGCGAGCCTCGGATTGGAAGGAATGTTTAAGCAAGTGGTATCGACAGAGCGACCATGGGTGTCTTCGCCTATGCTATTGAGAATGAGGCAATTTAATTTGAGGAAACTGTTTCTTTGACAAGTGTCTTTAAGCTGTAGTTTAGAAAATCGTAAAGCTTAAGTTTTAGAACTGCTGATGCCTGATGCGTTTATGGAGGTAGGTATTACGGAAAGACCATGCTTTTCGATCAATGATCTTCATACAAAGTCGTGAGTGGCAGCAGAGTCTAAGAGCCCTCTGGCACGAATCCAAATTGCCTGACCCATCCTGAACATCTACTTGAACTGGGTCAACAGTACTTGGGCACTGTGCCAAGACGCAGCGTTCTGAACGAAATGTGAAGCATTAGACCAGTCGGTGTCATCGCCTTGTTTCGAGGTAAGTAGTGGTTTTGTAGGGGTTCTAGGCCCACCACCACCGCTCCACCGCTAGAATTCCAAGATGGCAATATCTTTCGAACGAATTATTGGACGAAGTCGTGTCAAATTATTCAGCATGATGTCCCCTTTCCAGTCCACTATTTCTTTTTATTTTGCCAAATGGCCTAACTACACATTTTGAAAATTTAATTTATTGACTTTTTTAATTTTATTTAATATTTAAAGTATTATTTATATACATTTTTATTTGCCATTTATTTTTTATTTTTTGTCAAAATGGCCTAACTGCCCTTTTGTTGATATTTTCTGAACCCATGATAGGATTTAGAAGTGGGATGTGTTGGAGTGACGCCCCCTTTTTGAATTTACTATTTACTTTCCAAGTATTGAAAAAGGACCTAACTGCACATTTTGAAATTTTTGATGTAATTGTATTTAATATTTAATGTATTATTGAAATAATTTTCTATTTACCATTTATTTATTATTTAATTGGCATATTTTAACACCTTGTCCAAGATTTCGTGTCAAGGATTTCTGAGAAGAACTGTTTGGTACAGTAAACTGTGATGTCAGGAGATCTATAAGATAGTCCGACAGCTGTTGTTGTTGCTTACTTAGAACCACCCGGGGATCACGTGTAGGGCACTTTAAGGGTAGAACCCACAGACGTGAAGCAACCTACATCTTATCTTTTATGCAAAAGATCGAGGGACATTCAGATCTGCTTGGAAGAATGAGCATAACCCAGATCTATGTTTTGTCTCTAGTGACAACAAGGGCCAATTCCTACCTACAACAAGAAGAGTACTAGCTGACTTTCCACGAAGCCAACATAGACCAGTACTTATAGAAGTAGGGCTATCTATCCACTTAATTACATCATTTCCTCATCCTCGTTGGAACTTCCTGAAGGCAGATTGGGAGAAGTTCTCAACCGACTTAGATAAATGCATCAGGTTTATTCCGGCAAAAAGCAGTTGCTATCAAAGGTTTGTTGGCCTGGTGACTTCTCTGGCAAAGAAATACGCTCCAAGAGGTTTCAGAAAAGAGTATGTTCCAGGATGGAATCAGCAGAGTGATACACTCTACAATGAATATCTAAGAAATGGAGACCGTGAAGTAGCATAGGAACTGTTACGAAGCTTAGATGCGGCACGCAGGGAAAAATGGTCCAAGACTGTTCAAGAGATGGATTTTCGTCACTCCAGTAGGAAAGCTTGGAACTTACTGCAAAAACTTAGGGGGTTGCACACCAATAATAAAAGAGAAATCTAACATTACACCAGATGAGATTGCTAAGCACATTGTCTCAACTTCCAGAATCACTCAGGATGTAAATCACACAAGACTGGTGAAAAGAAAATTAAAACAACTCAAAGCCTCTTCACCAACTCATTCTGCATACTCTGGACCCTTCACTCATGAAGAAATCAACATTGCCTTGAAGGACATGAAACCTAGGCTTTGATGGTATCCATCCAGAGTTCCTCATACATATGGGAAACAATGCAAAAAATGGCTCGTTTCTTCTCTGATATTCTCCGAACAGGAATACTCCAAAAGCAGTTCAAGAAATCCAAAATAATTGCCATCTTAAAACCTGGAAAACCAAAAGATTTGCCTCAGAGCTATCGACCTATAGCCCTACTTAGCTGCACCTATAAGCTTCTTGAAAGACTGATTTTTAACAGAATCAGCCCCAGTATCACCCAACACATCCCCATTGAGCAAGCTGGTTTCCAGAAAAACCGAAGTTGCTGTGATCAAGTTCTCGCTCTTACATCTCACATGGAAGCTGGTTTCCAACTTCACCAGAAAACAGCCGTTGCCTTCTTAGATTTAACTGCTGCGTATGATACAGTTTGGAGAGAAGGTCTACTGTATACATTCCTAAAAGTGATTCCCTGTAAATCTATGGCCCAGCTTACTGTATTGACAATATGATTAACAACAGACATTTCCAGGTTGTCTTGGGATCAAAAATCAGCAAACGAAAGAAGCTAACTAATGTCCTCCCTCAGGGTTCAGTACTGGCTGCTCTCCTCTTCAATCTGTACTTATCGGATCTACCAGAAACGAACTCAAAAAAGTTTTGTTCTGCTGATAACATGGCATTGGCCACTAGACACCAAAATATGGAAGATTTGGAAAATGTACTTGAAGATGATTTGGCTAAACTTTGAAGATATTTCCACAAATGGAGGCTCCAACCCAGTGCTGCAAAAACTGAGGTATCTTGTTTCCACCTGAGCAACATATTGGCTAATACCCAACTCAATGTAAAATTTGAGGGAAAGATTTTAAAATATAACAAGTTCCCAAAGTACTTAGGAGTAATACTGGACCGAACACTCTCTTACAAGCAACACCTCCAGAGCACAGCAGCTAAAATTAGAAGCCGCAACAATATATTGCTAAAGCTATGTGGAACATCTTGGGGAGCTTCTGCCACTACTACAAGATGCTCTGCCTTAGGTCTAGCCTTCTCCGAGGCTGAATACTGCGCCCCAGTTTGGCTCAATATCCCACATGTCAAACTCGTTCACACCCAGTTGAACAACACCATGAGACTAATCACTGGTTGTATAAGAACTACACCAGCATATTGGCTTCCAGCCATCAGCAATATTCTTCCACCCCACCTTCGTAGAGAAGTTGTCTTGCTACGGGAGTACTACAAGATTATGGATCACCCTACACTTCCTATTCATGAAGGCATCCCCTCTCTTCAAATGAACAGGCTCAAATCCAGGAAGCCACCCATTTGTCATGCCCAGAGGCTTGTAAGAAACCATTTTGATTCCAGCATGCAATGGATTAGTGAATGGACACTAAAAGCTTGTCCTGAGTCGAGCTCCTTCCTGGACCCTACAAGAACATCCACTCCAGGTTCCGATCTGCCTAGGAGAGCCTGGGCAACTCTCAATAGGATTCGGACAAACCACGGAGTATGCAATGGAACTTTGTTCAAATGGGGAAAAATTTTCTCCTCAGTGTGATTGTGGTGCTCCTAATCAAACCATCCAACACATTACAACTGACTGTCCTCTGAGGGCATATGGAGGGGACTGGATCAACTTCCTGTTGGCGACACCTGACGTGGTCCAATGGATAGACTCATTAGACCTGAGACTGTAAATAGTGTAAATAGTAAAAATAATGTACAGTAGATTTTAAAGTGATTTTCTTTGTACTCTGAAATCTTGTATTGATTATATTGCCAAACGATAAATAAAATAAATAATATTTATTATTTTTTTATTTTCTGACAAAAGGGCCTAACTACACTTTTGTTGATATTTCCTGAAACCATGGTCAGATTTGGACGTGCGAGGTCTCAAATTGCTCGAGATGAAGCCATGGCGTGTGAATTTATCCAAATAACCAAAACGGCAAGGTCATTGACTTGAGATTTTATAAACTAACAATCGGTTATGAACATGTGAGGTCTTATATAACTCAGGATGGTCAACTATGGCGAATGAATTTATCCAAAACACCTAAAAGGCAAGGTTATAGATCTGAGATTGTATAAACCAATAAACGGATTTGTATATATGAGATGTCGTAGGACTTGGGGTGACGTTCTCTTTTCCATGACCTACTCATTTACTTAAAATGTCCAAAACGGCAAGGTCATCGACCTAACATTATATAAACTTTTCATCGGATTTGGACGTATGACGTGTCGGAGGACTCGGCTTGACGCCCTCTTTTCCATGGCCCATGAATTTACCCAAAATACCCAAAACGGCAAGATTATAGACCTGAGATTCTATAAACCAATAATCGGATTTGGACGCATGAAGTGTCATATGGCTTTGCGAACCCAAGATTTGTTGAAATTATAATTGTAAAAACCTGATTTAGGATTTAAATTAATGCATGTAAGATTTTTGATTTTTGTATTTTTGATTTTAGATTTAAGGTTTTAGATTTTGGATTTTACATTCTACATTTTGCTAAAAGACCAAACCATAATTGAAATTGTTGGTAAATAATCATTAAAGAAAGATATATTATAAGGATTTGTATTACTTGGAATTACGTTTTCTCTACTATAAATTTTTAGATTTTAGTTTTAGATTTTACATTTTACATATAGCAAAAAGACTAAACTTAAAGGTTACTGACTCGACATTTTCGGTAACTAATTAATACTAGATGATTGACTAGAGATTATGTGAACAAATACTTAAATTTTATTTATTCCAAACATTGGACCAGCAGTTAGAGTACCACAAGCTAGCCTAGGCCCTATATCTTTTTCGGTAAACCGTGCTGTAGGAATTTAAACAAATGCAATGTTTGTTTGAACATGACTGTACCTTTACTGACTTGAGATTCTTGAAACCAATAATTTGATAATGTTATACATTAGCATGAATGAAAAAGAGCAAAACCCTTTTATTGCTAAGGCAAGTTATTTTTTGGGCTTGACGACGTAACTAGAGATTTAAGTTTCATAAATATGTTTTTAAAATGTTATACATTTTTAAGAGCAAGAATGGGTTTACACAAAGTAATGTAACATTATACCTGACTGACCGCAACAGATTAGCATGATCAAGAGATTTTAAGATGTGTATTAATGGATTTTTAAATTATTTATTTTATTAATTAATTATTTAATATTTATTACGGACAGCAATGTAGGTAGACAGATGATTACACTATACGGTAAGACTAATTTTTAGGCAGTGACCAGCCTTGTAATAAGAATTTGCTAACCAGACATGAGTTAGCTACCAGGGAACACTTTGGCGACTATGCCTGTTATTGACCAGTGAGTAGGGTTCTAGAAAACTGTTTGCCATTTTGGTTTATATACAACAGATACTTAGGCCTATATAGAAACTGTGTGATCATGTTGGCTTTTTACAAAACAAAACAAAAACAAAAGAAACGAGACATTATACCAGAGACGATGTTGTGTAAAGGTAAATGCTAGTCAACGACGGTGACTCATTACTAAAACCCATTACTCGATACCTGAGAGGTTTTCCAAAATTATTTTTAGATGCCTTTAACCCTATATTAAACACCCAGTTCACAAGACTGATAACCGCAATGTTATTAAAAACAAAAATGTACATGCTGTAACCCTATGAGGTTACATGTTCTTTTGTTCATAGCTATAGATTTTCACATCTGTGGACATAGTATCTATGTATAATTTTAGTTTGTTCTTCTTATCTCTTTGATATTTTTATTCCATGCAGATTATTCTATGCTAAGATGTTAGATCAGTTGAGTTTTGAATTCCATGAGGGATGATTATTGAGATGTTTATTCCGTGCTAAAAAGAGAGGATTATTATTGAATTCATTCCTCTGTTCTTTTATAAAAGCGATATCTTAAGTTGATTGAGATGTTCATGGATGGAAGATAATAAATGATATGGAAATTAAATGATACAAGTTGGCTCTCCCTTATGGTAATAATTACCACCACGGCCCTGATAACCACAAAAAGCAGTAAGTAAAGTTACAATATTGCGCCTCAACGTTGGGCACGATCAAGGAAATAGTAGAGACGTCGTTATTAAAGGATATGTGAATTGAAAGGATAAATGAAGATACGATCAGGATAGGCACATTCGAATGCGCACACAGATAAGAGTTGTTTTTCAGTTTACATGTTGTTTTATAATAAGGTAGGCCTATGTCAAGGGAGATAAATTTAAACTTAAGGTCTAGAACTACAGTCACTCGGGGTAACTTTGTACCGGTCAGTAAAACTTTGTACCATTCCCTCAGTTCATTATATTGAATAATTTGAAATCCATTTACTATGAACTCTTTGGATTTCACAACCTCTCGACAAACTACGTTCTCAATAGGGATGTATAGAACTAGCACCGATAGAGCGCACTGCTGATGTACTGGGTAAGCGCAAGGCGTTCTTCATTTGTCTCCTGTGTTCTCATGCCGCTAATATCCACGAATTTAAGTTGTTTAAATTGCTATTTTCGTGAATATGCCGAGCTATTGCAGTGTTCCTCTTTGCAAAAATCAGGGAAGCCCGTTTTTGTGTCACCAATTTTCACAAAATAAAGAAATGAGGAAGAAATGGTTACATGCTATTAGAAGGAAACATTTCGGTGAAGAAAATCTGACCGAAAATATTAAAGTGTGTTCCCATCATTTTCAACTCGATGACTTCACGAAAACTGTGTTGGGCAAGTGTGATTTACAAAGGGAAATAATTCCTACTTATAAACTGATTAGACATTTCGATAACAACCACTGAATTTATGCGTTTGTATTTGAAGGTGAGTGAGCAAGATTAAAACCGGGCACTGTTCCATCGCTTTTTCCGTGGACCACGAACACAACCAAAATAAGGAAGAGGCCATACACAAGAAAATTGCCAGTTTACCACGATAAGCCTTTAATATCGGAATCTGCATAAATTATCTCCATTGAAGTACGGTACGGGAATAAATCGTCAATATACAGGGAGAAGTGAATGTAACATTTGTGACTCCCATTTTCAAAGGCATCAATACTCGGACAAATACTTCAAGAATAAATGTCATACCATTAACAGTCAAAACGTATTATGGTTGGTTTCTTGAAATCAGAATTAATCGTCAACTTACATCTGCCCGACGGAGAATGTGGTACCGTACCGTTAGCGACTGACTTCTACATTCTTGAGTCATAGGCCTAAGTTAGCCAGATGAATGGAAACTGTTCGTGGCCTTAAAACAGGGATTCTCAAACTTTTTAAATATTGTACCCCTAAATCGTTTCCAAGGGGTACGGAAACAATTTGTATTAAGAAATTGACAAATTACATAAGAACCAAACGTTGCGATGCATATTGAGGTAAACAATACCAGTATCAACTTTCTTTGATTAAGTTTACCTTAAAACATGACAGTTTCATGTACGCTATCAACCAAAAAAAGACATGAATCGAAGTCAATAAGCAAGGAATGCAAGTGAATATTTAAGTCTCTATTTATAAAAGGAAGATTGCAGTTTTACGTGACCGTTAATCTAGAGATCATAAGGCACGGGACGTTCTCTTTACGTGGAATCCGAACAGGACAATGCATATCACTTTGAAAATCTCACATGCATTGACCGGGAAATCTCTATTTATTATTTAAGTCTTATGGCGATATATTTATCAATATAGGCCTACAATACTCAAGCATTCTGACTCCTATTCATTATTTGAATAATAAAGCGTGTTAGAATTTGTTATTACCGCTGTAGCCCACTAATTCTTCCTTCCTCCCACTAGTTTTAGCGCCGCTAGTCCGTAGCTCATTTTGCATGTGTTTAACGCTTAAACGCTGAAAATCGTTCATAATATATTAGAGGATGTACCTATAGAATTAATTAATATAGTCTTGGAGTGAAATTAGAGAAGATATAATTTACTTAAGCTTAGAAAACTCGGTCACAATCTGTACATTCCTCGCAGCTGACTGGGGGAAACATAGGACGATCGCTTTGCGCTTACCCAGTACTACACGAACGCTATCTGGCGCGAACTTTCTCAGGCTACATCCCTATTCATTACTTGCTGTCTTGACCAACCATTATAGAAGAGCTCTTTGTTGAAGACACGTGTTCAAAATTATCGCCGTTATTGGAGCTGAGTGGTGTGCCATTTTCAAGTTAATATTGTGAGTATATTTTTATAATCTTTCCTTAATAGTTATTTTAAAATAGAACTATAGATTCTGGTTACCTTAACTAACAAAAATAATTAAGATAAGTGTGCTCTTTTTCTTTCTATAAACAAAATAGCACAATGATGCATTTCTGTAGCATTTTCAGGTTAACTTTGTACCGGTACAAAGTAACCATGATAGTGGTCGAAAATTAATGCTAAGACGAGACAAATATATTTTTATATTAATTTGAAAGGGATTTATAATATTTTACGTTTTTATTACGGTAAATATTGTGTTTAAATATGAACCACCATTGTGGATAAAAGAAATTCTAACCTAAAAAGAAAACTGATCTGCATATAACAATAACATCAAGTAGTGGTAATTCAAAACTGTATTGGGCCTAAAGTATATTAGAAAGAAAAAAAATATTGTTCATGTTAATAATAATTTCATTTAATTTCTGTTTTATATTATTCTAGATGCCAAGAAAACCATCTGTGAAAGCAGGGACCAGGCAGTATGGAACAAAGACCCGATATACAAGTGAAAAACTAAAGGAAGTGCTGGATGATATTCGTCTTGGAAAAATCGGTCAGCGAGAAGCTTCTCGACTGTATTCTATCCCTAGGCAAACACTTGTTAATAAAATGAAAAACAAACATTCTGGTAGAGCAGGAAGACCCAATATTTTTTCAGCGGAAGAAGAAAATGCTTTTGTCCAACATTGCGTGCGCGTGAGTGAAATGGGCATCCCTATATCTATGTTTGATTTGAGGTGCATTGTAAAATCAAACCTTGATTCCAACAAGAGAGTTGTAAAGTGTTTCAAAGGTAACATGCCTGGCTGGGAATGGGGAAAATCATTTTTGGAAAGACATGGTGCATGTATTCAGGAGAAATTTGCTAGAAACATTAGTAGAAAGCGAGCATCAGTGAATGAAGGTATCGTAAACACATTTTTTGAACATTATGAGAAAGAAGTAGAAGGTGTTCTGCAAGAGAACATATTTAATTATGACGAGACAGGGTTTCATGATACTCCATCTAGTGGGAAACTCCTATTTCTTCGCTCGTGTAGACATCCAGAGAAAATAATGAATTGTTCTAAAGTGTGCTATACAGTCATGTTTTGTGGGAGTGCAAGTGGTAATTTACTACCTCCTTACATTGTTTTCAAAGGGACACAGAATTGGAATACCTGGCTGTTAGATGCACCCCCTGGTACAAAAATGAACGTATCTCAGAGTGGGTGGATGGAACAAAGCATATTATTGATGACTGGTTTGAATTCCACTTCCTTCCAGCAGAAAATCATCTAGAAGGAAATAAAGTTTTAATAGGAGACAATCTTTCAGCACACATTTCCATAAAGACTTTAAAACTCTGCGAAGAAAATAACATAAGGTTTATATGTTTGCCTCCAAACGCTACACACATCCTTCAACCACTAGACATTGCTTACTTTTCGGCACTGAAAATAACTGGCGACATGTGCTCTCCGACTGGAGAAAAACACTACAGGGGAAGAAAAGAGCTTGTCTACCTAAAACAGAGTTTAGTGGCCTATTGGCAAGGACACTCGAATTGGGACAGGCAACATCTGAGGCAAATTTAAAAAAAGGTTTTGAAAAATGTGGGTTGTTTCCAGTGGACCGCCTGAGAGTTGCAAATTCTCTTCCAGAGTACGCAAGAAATGAATCTTCAGTAACTCAAAGTGTGAGTGAAGAATTTAAAAATTACGTACAGAGTATTAGAAATGTAGATTTCACAACCAAGACAGTAAAACCATTTAGGTTGCCAGTTGAACCTGGCAAAAGTGTTTCTGCAGAAGAAGTTTCTCAGTTTTCGAAAAACAGAGAGTCTCAGGCTAAGAAAAAAGGAAAAGTGATGAAACTGGGACAACATTAGAGAGTGTAGAAAATAGTGATGTGGGAACCGACATTACTCAGATTCAATCGACTTCAAAACAGATCAGCAGGCCGATAGGTAGAGGGCCCAGAACTCGAGGTGGAATAAGAAGAAATAATGCAACAAATAGAACAATGGGACAACTGGTAAAGAGTATAAACGCAAATAGTGAATTGGAAACTACAACTGGTATTTCATGGGACACATCTGCTTGTGTAAATGAAGACGTGGGCACTGAATTATGCAGTGTTGCTGATCCACAATCTAGCAACAATATTGCTCTTGATTATTCTATTGATGACTTTGTTATTGTCTCATATGAAGGTTCTCTGTTTCCAGGAATAGTGACTGCAATTGAAATTCATGGCCCAAATATAAGTTATAAAGTAAATTGTATGACAAAGAAAGGACAACATTGGGTATGGCCTGAAAAAATTGATGAAATGTGGTATGACAAATATGAAATAATTAAAAAAGTTAATGATAGTAGCATTAAACAAGTAAATAAGAGGGGTATGTATTGAACCCTTATTAATCTGCGATAAATAAGTATTCATGATTTATTATTATTATTACTGCGGCCCAGGCAGTACTTATGGATGGTGACAAAGAGGAAGGCAAGTTAGCGTGTTGCAATGATTGCCACAGAAGCAGAGCTTGGTAGCTATTCTTGAAAACGGCCGGGTAAGCTGAGTTCAAGGCCAAATTGTGTAACAACATGCACCAGAATTGGAGTCATAAAGGGATGGTCACGAGTTTCTTGCAACCGACCTACGATTGAATCACCCAATCAGGAGAGACCAAGCCTAAACCACGCGATGGGTGGCGTCACTGGTAAAAAGCGCGCGGAATTGATTATCTAAAGCACCGCCGATCCGAATTATCTCCGCATGAGTCCGCTGAGACGTTTGAATTAAATGATGAAGATTGACACTAGTCCCGTGTGTGTGAGATGAAAACTCTAGAAATATTTTCTTAATTCACCCCACTCCACCTCACTCTGTAAGTTTCCAATAAATTGATCGACGAGACGCTGTTTCGATGACTATCTGTTTGAGCTCTGGTGAGCTAACTTCACGCCAGTTTGCGTAGTGATTATAACGCTCTAATATTATTTGAAGTAATTCGTTTTGAGCTCTGGTGAGCTAACTTCACGCCAGTTTGCTTGGTGATTTTAAGTACTCTAATATTATCTTGAAGACAACTATTTTCAGCTCTTAGGGGAAGACTTGAGTAACATTCCAATTAGCGCTCAACCCGACCAAAGGTCCGCGCAGAGTAGTAGAGATTACCGAGCGAGAAAACGACTGCGAGACAGGCAGATTTAAAACTTGTATTGTCAAGCCAGTGACGATGGGTTTGAAGTGTACATTTCATGTAAATTTTTACTGTATTTTTCAAGTGTTTTATTGTGCGTGTGTAAGCGAGAGCTAGGGAAAGTCTTCGTTGATTAATCGCATAGGACTATCGTGGGCGAAATTAGTAACTCACAAGCGATTATAGCCAGGTCAAATTATAAGAACATTGAACTTTTCTTCCAAAGAGACTACACCAAGATGTCCGACGTGTGGTCAGGAGCCGGAGTGATGTCCAACGCTTCTACGAAGACAACGATGGAAGGCTAATTTTCCCGGAGGGAAATGAGCCGAGATGAAAGTCATATGTTCTACAAGCTGATACGGTGATGTACAAAAATTGATTATTCAATATGTAGTTAGATTGGCGGGGGAACTTTGTAAATAGTTCATTTTAGTCTATTCTTGTTTTAGATGGTTTTCTTGTACCGACACTAATGTTTTAAATGTACGTTGGTGCGTGGCCAAAGTTCGTTGTGTATTTATTTTTCTTTGGAGTCATATTTAATGTGCACGGCGCGTGTACGTGATTTTTATCCATGCGAATGCGAAACCCGTTACATTCGATAAGTGGTGCTTTATTAAAGTTCATATTTTTTTGATAGGAAAGGGAGGTAAATTACTGTAAGATTTTCGCTGAACAGGTTATTACTCATATTAGGGTTGCCGAACGCAACAAATTAAGATGTAATTGTAGAACACCTTAGTTCTAAATTTTTAGATTTTTTTGAGTCCTTTTCAGGTTTATTAGTCACTGGCATGGAACGGAGGCGCCAGGTGGTGGAGTATATTTATGTCATTTTATTTCAGGGTCTGTCAAACCCATACGTGTGACTCTGTGTGTGTTATTGTGTTAGGTGTGTGTTTTGATTCTACGTGAATAGGGGTAGAGGTCCTACCGCCCTCACATATTTGTTGTTGTTGTATTTTGATGGAAAGGCAGGGTGCTCTGAGGAGACCGCTGTTCCTTGTCCATATGCTGATTCTTGGATTTCCTAGGGGAAATGCTGAGATATATTTTGTTCTGACACACACACACACGTATTATTGTGCCTTGGGGCACGCTTCTTCGAGACTGGATCCCATGCCTTGGGAGGTCGAGGTTATTTTGACACGTGGGTTGACAGATATGCAGATTTCCACGTATCGCCCGTCTTGCCTGGTGACTTATTATGTTAGGCAGTCCTGTTTTCCGACTGACCCCTTTAAGCTTTCATTTAGCAAACCTGTTCTTTGTGATGGTTATTTTGAACCATAATTAATTGGGGAGTTTGCCATGTCTGTGACGGATTATTGCATGTCGTATGGATGGAATATTGTGTTAATAATGTAAATGTTGGCTTTGAGCCTAGTGATTTGTTTATGACTCAGTTCATGTAATTTTGTATGTGACGCCCGTGTGGTGTAGTGGTATTATACTTGTAAAAATGACGGCGGTCATATGTGTATTTCTTTTGTTGGTCACGTGTTAACTTACTTGTGTTGATTTGTGAGAAGTCCTAAATTTTAGGCAGTAATGTTTTGCTACGGCATGTTTGGAGTCCAATTTCATGCGGGAATTATTGTGTTGTTTATTTTAAGTATAGGAAGTGTCGGTTTAATTTTAAGTGTTGTATAGTTGTTCCCCGCGTCTGTCTAGCTCTAAGTAATGCGGATTCGTCTTCTGAAAGTTTATTCCGGATGATGACGAATCATGCATTCAATTGTACTCATCGTGAAGCATGTAGAACGGCACTCGCGCATACATTGTCATTATTGTTGATTTTTCTTGGGACACTTGGTCCGAATAGTAATCTCTCCTGAGATTTGGCCTAGTTTTGGCAAATTTAATTTATTCAGTGGGAGTCATTATGGGAGTTTTGTTTGTTAATTATTTTTGTAAATAGCTGATCTGTTATTAAATTCATTTGTTATAACCCTGGCTTCACTTTTTCCTGCATGTTATTTTGTTATATGTTACCCTGCATGTTAATGAAGCGCTTTAACAACAACTTACGATATGGACTGTTACACCCCCCCCCCCCCGAAACTGAGTCTCGTAAGCTTCTTTGCACGGGTTCATAAAATAAAAATGGCTGCCCAAGTGGGGATTGTTGTTGTTGCTTCCCTGATCTCATATTTATTTCGCTGAGAAATGATGCCAGGTCAAGCGGGCAAAGTAAATTCAGTAAATTGAGGCGATGTTGTACCGCCATGTGCATTAGTAAAATCACTGAGTTCCTAAAGTTAGAAATATTGAACGAGGTTAGAATTTGATATTGTATTTGTTATAAACTTGTTCTGGCGCCCGGCATTAGAATTAGAATATTTGCATATTATTGAACTCAGTCAAAGCAGGAAGGTGTTGCCTTATAATTGACATTTAATTAACTTCGGTTAATTAGTGTTGTTCGTAAATTCTGTTGGTTAGGAATTTAAAAGCAGATCACTAGGAGTTATTTTGTTGTTTGGAAATAAGAGTAATTTTATTCAGTAAATTTTGATTACTGAAAATTTTATTAAATTAGAATCAGTAATATTTAAATATTATGACATGTATGCGTGTGTATGACTGAAATCTCGGTGCATGACCCTGTTTTTCTCTGGTTATATTTGTGTAATCAAGGGATTGTTAGAACAGATGTCCGCGAAAACGGAAAAACAGTTAAAGAACATGAAGGAGGAAATAAGTGAAGACAATGAAAAACATTTAAATAAACAATTAGAGCAGATGTCCGCGAAAACGGAAAAACAATTAGAAGTTCAGCGTGAGCACAGCGACAAACAATTATATGAATTACGGGAGCATAGTGAAAACAGTTTAATGATATTACGGTCCAATTACAAGCGCAGAAGTTAGATAATGGAAAACAGTTACAAGACATGAGCGGTAACATTACGGTCCAATTACAGGTCCAGAAATTGGACACTGATAAACAATTAAACGAATTGAATCACAAACTATCAGAACAGGCGATAACACAAACAGTACAAACAGAGCAATTTGGAAAGATCACTCATGACATAAATCAAAGTGTTAGGGAGGTAGAGAAACTGGCAGATGAGGTCGCGGAGAATAACGCCAAACAATTAGGTGAAATTAAAAAGTTGGAGTCGAAATTTGTCAATAAACTCATACAATTTGATGAAAAGGTGGCCGATAAATTAAAGCAAATCGAGGCAGCATGCGTCAATAACACAGCCGGAATAAAGAGCACACAGGATAAATTACAGCAACAAATTAATTCAGTCGACAGCAACGTACTTGAATTAATAAAGGAAATCGATAAACTTGAGATCAAAACCGAAACAGAACGTATGCACTTGCGTGAAAACTTAGAGGACCAATTAGTTAAAACCCAGAAGGTAATACGAGAAGAGGTAGGAGAACAGCTCAATAAAAATCGGGATAATATGGAAGACCAATTAATTAAAACCCAGCAGGTAATAAGAGAAGAGGTCGGAGAACAATTAGTCAAAACACAGCAGCAGATACAAGAAATAGGGGAACAGCTGGAGAAGAGTCAGGAAAGGAACAAAGAGAAAATTAGCAGTATGAAGAGCAGGATCCGAAGAGATTGGGAGCAGCAGGTCAACGAAAATAAGGAAGACAGGCTGACAATTTTAAAGCGCTTAGGTGAATACAATTCGAGAATGCAGACATTGGAGGAAAACGTAAAATCCAAACTTCAAGAACACACAGATCTCATAATTAAAGATAAAATCAGATCATTAGAGAACGCAACATTATTTTCGGCAGAAAATGTAGTAGGCAAGCAGGGAAGCATTGGAAGTCCGGTGGGCTTGAAGTTGGCTGAGGATAACAGCCGAGGTCAAAGTCCTAAATTAACGAGCAACGCATTCCAACAGTACAGGGGAGAGACATCCACACCGCAACCCGACTTGGCTCCTGCCCAAGTAATTCAGGTCAGTAGGGGGAATGATTTCAAACCCGATAAATTCAGGGAGCACACAGGAACCACTCCCAAAGCTTTTTTACGTCAGTTGGATGACTATTTTAATGATCAACATATCAGTCCCGCAAAACAGTTGCGACTTGTGGAAAAGTTTTTAGAGGGCCCAAGCTTAATCTGGTTCTTGAGCTTTAAATATACATTCACCGACATGGCACAATTCAGAGAAGCGTTCTTAAGAAGTTCTGAAGTCCTTCTTTTCAGCAGGGATTAAGAATGGATCTGTACTCTAGAAAATATCACAGCACGCATCCGACTAGATTTTCAGAATTCTTTAGCCAACAGCTGGTTAAATTCCGCGATTTTGACGCCCCCCTAGTTTAAGAAAACATGGTTCTAACCATCGGGAAACAACTTCCTATGAACATTCAACAGCTGTTAGTAGCCGGAAATATTAAGACCGCAGTGCAGGCTGAAGAGTTACTCCGCCATTTAGACGAGACAAGTATGGTTAGTCCACAGACAGGGAGGAGAAACATGGAATGTGTCAACACGGCAGAAGTGGTTCAGGGACACCAAACTAGTCACAACCAGGGAAACCAAATAAAAACCCAATCTACGGGAACGCAGTTTACGCCGAGAGGGCAAGACTATGATGGCCGAAATCAATTCAACCAGAATAATCGAAATTTTCAGAATGGCCGAGATAACTATAACCAAAACAAGCAAAACCAGCAAAATCAATGGACGTACCAGCGGGAATACACCAATTGGAGGGGAAACCAAAGGCAGGGTAGACCTTACCAAAGGAATGGAGATGGCATGTGGAACAACACGAGGAACTATCGCCAAGAAAAACGGGGAGACTATCGCAACAATTGGGATGAGCAGTACGTCGAATCGCAGAAGTATTTAGATCAGTTAAACGCCGAAGAGACGGAGAAAGAGAAGTGGGGGCGTGCAATGGCGAATAGACAGAGCCCAGATAATCACCAAGGAGAGGGGGCGGAAAGTTTATTACGGCAGCAAGAGAGGCGCGATGACAACCGGCGGAACTCAACGAATGGGTCCCGGGATTTAAAAAAAAACTCAATGAACCAAAACCTGATAGCCTGAAAATGGAGGACGCCAGGGAGCGGGAAGAGCTGATTGTTGCTAATATAGAAGAGTGGGTAGCATTCCCGGACGATTGCCTGGAGGAAGTGGTGAAGGACCGAGAAAATGTCATCAGACAATTGCCGATTATTTACGCACATATTGGAGGTATGAGGGTGAGAAGCTTAATTGACACAGGTATCCAGGTGAGCCTAGTCACAGAGGTATTGTTAAAAGAAATCAGAAGTAAAGAAACTGTTCCAATTATGCCTGTCCCGTTAATGAAAGTCAGAGGGGTCATTCCTGACAAGACCATAAGTTGTAAGCAGCATGCGTATTTAGACCTGGAAATATTGAACCACACATTTTCGCAAACATTAATTGTCATACCGAAGATGAATTATAACATCATTTTGGGAGCCAACTTTATGTGTGATTTTCATGCTGTAATTGACTTACATAACACCACTGTAAGTTTCAAGCAAGTTGAGGGGTTGAATCACGTGGGTTTAAACATGGAAGAGAGTCCACTAGAGAGAGAGGCGAATACTTGGGTCATTGAAGAATGCACTAATGAGGCGATTAGAGATAAGAACTTGACGGAGGAACGAGTAAGCCAGACAGCAGTAGTTGAAATTGACAGCCGAGATATTTCGCAGGAACTTTGGGTACATTTGGCGGAAGAAGAAATTAGCGGATCCAAATTTGAAATTCTACTTCAGGAGCGGCTTAAGGAGGCAATAGTAGGGGAACAGGATAGAAAAAAACTGGAAGAAATTTTGAGATTTCATAAAGGAGCTTTCGACTCCATCCCTGGAAAAGTTTTGATTTTCCAATATGCCATGCAAGTTACTGACTGGACCCCATTTAAAAGTAAATTGTACCCGATCCCAGAGAAACGTTTTGCTCAGGTGAAGGACATCATTAGTAATTTATTAGATTCCGGCATGATAAGGAAAGCAGCAACCCCGTACCTAAACGCAATATTGGCTGTGGCCAAGCCAAATGGATCAATTAGGTTATGCCTAGACGCGCGAGTTTTGAACAGTAAACTGCTAGTTGAGCATGACCAAGCACCTAGGATCAAGGATGTTTTGAAGGGCTTCCGTGAGAAGAAGATTTATTCGAGTGTCGACTTGACAAATAGTTTCCACCATCTTGAAAAATCCCAACTATTGACGGGATTTTTATTCGATAACCAAAGTTATATCTGGTCTCGGATGCCCTTTGGTGTAAAAACAGCTGGATGTGCACTGATAAGAGCACTAGATAGGAATCTGACTGAGGAGGTCAAGAGCTTCACTACGAGATATGTTGACGACATATTAATTGCATCTGAAACAATGGAGGAACACTTGGTAAACCTAAACAAACTTCTGGATAACTTGAGAACCATGAACTTCAAAATTAATCTGAAGAAATCACACTTTTGCCAGAGCGAGATTCTGTATTTGGGTCATATAATTGATGTTGAGGGCGTGAGACCTAATCCAGCAAAAATTGATGCAATCAAGAAATTTCCCACCCCAACTAAAGTCAAACATGTAAGAGCGTTTTTGGGAGTGACAGGTTTCTTCAAAGAGAATTGTCCTGGATACACGGAAACAGTAGCACCTATGCAAGAGATGTTAAAGAAGTCAAACCGATGGTCGTGGAATGAGGAGTGCGACAGGTCCTTTAGAGCTACGAAAGACTTACTGGAAAACTGTGTGAAGCTAGGGTATCCAGACTTTGAGAAGAAATTTATTATTCAAGCAGATGCTTCATTGATTGGAATCGGTGCTATGCTGTACCAAGAGGACGCTGAAGAACCCAAGAAGTGATCATATTTGGCATTTACGAGTCGTAAATTGAGGAAGCACGAGAGGAACTACACTGTGACGGAGCTTGAGCTGCTAGCGATTTTATATTCTCTTCAACAATGGCGCAAGATGATCTTCGGTTATGCCATTATTGTCAGAACCGACCACCATGCACTGACATTTCTATTCAAGACGACGATGGAAAGTGAGAGAGTTACGCGTTGGTCCATCTACATACAGCAGTTTGACATTACAATAGAGCATTGCCCTGGAAGGATGAACATCATACCAGATGCTTTGAGCAGGAATCCAGAAGATGAGAACGAGGTAACAGCGGAAGTTCACCATATAACACTAACACCTAAGGCTCGTGAGTTTTTGGAGAAACTAAAGGAAATTCGGAAGGAACAAGAAGCAGACCCATGGGTGATGATGATGATCAAGTTCTACAGGAAGGAATTACAACCAGATTCACCTGAATACCGAGAAGCCCGTGCTAAAGAAGCGAGATTTCACTACTTAAATAACCTTTTGCATAAGTACGTGGATGAGCATCATACCAAACTGCGAATCCTAGTTCCAGCATCACTACAGAGAGGCATTGACGTGGCATGTCCACGAGAGCCTAGCACATATCGGCACGGACAAGACAGAAGCTACAATAGGGGAGACTTTTACTTGGCCTAAGATGCGATTCACCATTGTGGAAGTAATAAGAACTTGTGACGCGTGCCAGCGCACTAAGCCAAACAACTTCATTATGAAACAACCTCCAAGACCACTATTACCACAAAAACCATGCGAGATGCTCGCTATCGACTGTTTTGGCCCTCTGGTTAAAGGGAAACGTGGATGCCGACACCTTCTGGTGTGTGTCGATGTATTTTCAAAGATGGTAGTGTTATGTCCAATCCGGAAGATGACATCAAAACAAGTCCTCAGTATAATTCAGAACAAAGTTATTCCGATGCTTGGGAAGCCGGAATCCATTTTATCAGACCATGGTACTTATTTCACGAGCAAAGTTTTTAGGCAAGGTCTAGAGAGCCTGGGGATAAAACATATATTTTCGAGCATTCGTCATCCTTGTGGGAATCCGAGCGAGAGAACGATTCGCTGTGTTGCCAAGTACTACAGAGTAATGATTCCTAACGATCATAATAAGTGGGTTGACAAAGTAGGAGATATTGAGATGTGCATGAACACCACTAAGCACGAGTCGACCGGTCAAGTCCCACTAATTGTACACCACAACAGGTTGCCAGAGAGATCTTGGGACAAGATTATTCCATGTCCAAGGGATCCACTATTAGCGCATGAGTTGCGAATTCAGCGAACGAGAGAGCACATGAGGAACCAAGCGGACCGAAGACTGAGAAGGTACAGAGGAAAGAAGTTTCACCGGGAATTACAGGAACAAGAGCTAGTGCTTGTCCGCAGACCACCGATATCTGATCCCAAAAACAAAGTGTTTGCAAAATTCTGTCCAAAATTTATTGGCCCGTTCCGTGTCATTAAGAATATGGGTAACAATGCTTACAGGCTTGAAGAAGTGAGCACTGGTGCTAAATCTGTCTTCAATAGCGCCAACTTAAAACCATATTACAGAAGAGAACCATTTGATGAATAAGCAGGATTATGTGTGCAGAATCATTATAGCAGATTTTATTTTGAGAGCCAACACTCAAATGTACGTGGCCGTGGAGCACCTGGGGAGAGAGCGTGCTTTGTTTGTAAACAACAAGCAGCTGAGACGACAGGAGTGGTAATCACGTGAGGAGAAGGGGAGGTCTAGCAAGACGTATGAATGAGATTCTGGCAAGGAGCGCGCACACTAATTGGGTCAGTGGAGTGTACACTCGAGCAGCTGAGCGAGGCACCAAAGAGATGTTGTTGTTACTACTGTGGATATTGTTTTTGAAATCCAAATCAATCACTTGCTTCGAATTTCAAAACCTTGCTGAGGATAAATGAACCCTTATTAATCTGCGATAAATAAGTATTCATGATTTATTATTATTATTACTGCGGCCCAGGCAGTACTTATGGATGGTGACAAAGAGGAAGGCAAGTTAGCGTGTTGCAATGATTGCCACAGAAGCAGAGGTTGGTAGCTATTCTTGAAAACGGCCGGGTAAGCTGAGTTCAAGGCCAAATTGTGTAACAACATGCACCAGAATTGGAGTCATAAAGGGATGGTCACGAGTTTCTTGCAACCGACCTACGATTGAATCACCCAATCAGGAGAGACCAAGCCTAAACCATGCGATGGGTGGCGTCACTGGTAAAAAGCGCGCGGAATTGATTATCTAAAGAACCGCCGATCCGAATTATCTCCGCATGAGTCCGCTGAGACGTTTGAATTAAATGATGAAGATTGACACTAGTCCCGTGTGTGTGAGATGAAAACTCTAGAAATTCTTTCTTAATTCACCCCACTCCACCTCACTCTGTCAGTTTCCAATAAATTGATCGACGAGACGCTGTTTCGATGACTATCTGTTTGAGCTCTGGTGAGCTAACTTCACGCCAGTTTGCGTAGTGATTATAACGCTCTAATATTATTTGTAGTAATTCGTTTTGAGCTCTGGTGAGCTAACTTCACGCCAGTTTGCTTGGTGATTTTAAGTACTCTAATATTATCTTGAAGACAACTATTTTCAGCTCTTAGGGGAAGACTTGAGTAACATTCCAATTAGCGGTCAACCCGACCGAAGGTCCGCGCAGAGTAGTAGAGATTACCGAGCGAGAAAACGACTGCGAGACAGGCAGATTTAAAACTTGTATTGCCAAGCCAATGACGATGGGTTTGAAGTGTACATTTCATGTAAATTTTTACTGTATTTTTCAAGTGTTGTATTGTGCGTGTGTAAGCGAGAGCTAGGGAAAGTCTTCGTTGATTAATCGCATAGGACTATCGTGGGCGAAATTAGTAACTCACAAGCGATTATAGCCAGGTCAAATTATAATAACATTGAACTTTTCTTCCAAAGAGACTACACCAAGATGTCCGACGTGTGGTCAGGAGCCGGAGTGATGGCCAACGCTTCTACGAAGACAACGATGGAAGGCTAATTTTCCCGGAGGGAAATGAGCCGAGATGCAAGTCATATGTTCTACAAGCTGATACGGTGATGTACAAAAATTGATTATTCAATATGTAGTTAGATTGGCGGGGGAACTTTGTAAATAGTTCATTTTAGTCTTTTCTTGTTTTAGATTGTTTTTCTTGTACCAACACTAATGTTTTAAATGTACGTTGGCGCGTGGCCAAAGTTCGTTGTGTATTTATTTTTCTTTGGAGTCATATTCAATGTGCACGGCGCGTGTACGTGATTTGTATCCATGCGAATGCGAAACCCGTTACATTCGATAAGTGGTGCTTTATTAAAGTTCATATTTTTTTTGATAGGAAAGGGAGGTAAATTACTGTAAGATTTTTGCTGAACAGGTTATTACTCATATTAGGGTTGCCGAGCGCAACAAATTAAGATGTAATTGTAGAACACCTTAGTTCTAAATTTTTAGATTTTTTTGAGTCCTTTTCAGATTTATTAGTCACTGGCATGGAACGGAGGCGCCAGCTGGTGGAGTATATTTATGTCATTTTATTTCAGGGTCTGTCAAACCCATACGTGTGACTCTGTGTGTGTTATTGTGTCAGGTGTGTGTTTTGATTCTACGTGAAGAGGGGTAGAGGTTCTACCGCCCTCACATATTTGTTGTTGTTGTATTTTGATGGAAAGGCAGGGTGCTCTGTGGAGACCGCTGTTCCTTGTCCATATGCTGATTCTTGGATTTCCTAGGGGAAATGCTGAGATATATTTTGTTCTGACACACACACACACGTATTATTGTGCTTTGGGGCACGCTTCTTCGAGACTGGATCCCATGCCTTGGGAGGTCGAGGTTATTTTGACACGTGGGTTGACAGATATGCAGATTTCCACGTATCGCCCGTCTTGCCTGGTGACTTATTATGTTAGGCAGTCCTGTTTTCCGACTGACCCCTTTAAGCTTTCATTTAGCAAACCTGTTCTTTGTGATGGTTATTTTGAACCATAATTAATTGGGGAGTTTGCCATGTCTGTGACGGATTATTGCATGTCGTATGGATGGAATATTGTGTTAATAATGTAAATGTTGGCTTTGAGCCTAGTGATTTGTTTATGACTCAGTTCATGTAATTTTGTATGTGACGCCCGTGTGGTGTAGTGGTATTATACTTGTAAAAATGACGGCGGTCATATGTGTATTTCTTTTGTTGGTCACGTGTTAACTTACTTGTGTTGATTTGTGAGAAGTCCTAAATTTTAGGCAGTAATGTTTTGCTACGGCATGTTTGGAGTCCAATTTCATGCGGGAATTATTGTGTTGTTTATTTTAAGTATAGGAAGTGTCGGTTTAATTTTAAGTGTTGTATAGTTGTTCCCCGCGTCTGTCTAGCTCTAAGTAATGCGGATTCGTCTTCTGAAAGTTTATTCCGGATGATGACGAATCATGCATTCAATTGTACTCATCGTGAAGCATGTAGAACGGCACTCGCGCATACATTGTCATTATTGTTGATTTTTCTTGGGACACTTGGTCCGAATAGTAATCTCTCCTGAGATTTGGCCTAGTTTTGGCAAATTTAATTTATTCAGTGGGAGTCATTATGGGAGTTTTGTTTGTTAATTATTTTTGTAAATAGCTGATCTGTTATTAAATTCGTTTGTTATAACCCTGGCTTCACTTTTTCCTGCATGTTATTTTGTTATATGTTACCCTGCATGTTAATGAAGCGCTTTAACAACAACTTACGATATGGACTGTTACACCCCCCGAAACTGAGTCTCGTAAGCTTCTTTGCACGGGTTCAGTATCAATTTAAAGACAGTATTTTGTGTTCAGACTCTGATTCCGATTGATTTGTTCTATATGAGTGATCCTACACTCAAAATGACTTCATGCTGTACAGTACTGCATCATGTTCAGGGATGCGTAATAGGTTACATTGTAGGTCAATTGTGTTCTCTATGTTTTCTATGCCAATATATAAGATCAATGGAAGTTTTCCCTTTCTCTCTTTGTAATCAGATATTGATTTAAAATAAATATATTATAAAATAAGTGTGTGTGTGTGTGTGGTTTTACTAGTTCAGTGAACTTTAGATTTAATGTTAAATTGTACTCATATTTAAAAGTAAATTTCAAGTTCCGTGGTTTTAAATAAAAGCATTTAATAAGTAGATTCTTGTCATCTGGTCCAAAGTTACCCTATACTTTATGAACAAGTGAAATAATTCAATTTTATATTGTAAAGAATAGTTGGTACAAAGTTACACTAACTTACATGGTAACTTTGTACCACTATTAAAACATTTCTTCTTTGCTTTAATATGTAAATAAACATTTCTGAGTAAATTAAACCTAAAAACAAAGTTTTGATTTAAAATAATATCCACATTTATTTTGATTATCGATGATACCTTCTTCAGCCTTACACTAAATGTGAAAAAATTGGTACAAAGTTACCCCGAGTGACTGTATTGTAAAGCCAAGTAATATGATGGAATCGTGTGGTGTGGCAGAGAAGGACAAGGAACAGACCAGTGAAGTCTCGGAGGAAATAGTCATTTCGAAGCAGGATGGCGTTACTAATAGGAGTACGGATAGTGGTAGGTGTAAAGAAAAGGATAGTGAATTGAATCGTAACTTGCTCCAAATATTACTAAGTAAATTCACAGGTATGCAAGAGTCATTAAGCCAAGAAATAGGGTCAGTGAAAGAGTGTATGAGTAAGGAGATAAGATAAGTTAGGCAGCAAGGAGAGTCTATGAAAGCGCAAATAGAATCTATAGGTAAGCAGGTAGAATCTGTAAAGGTGTACGTAAACGAAGCAATAAAGATGCAGGCTGAAGCAACCAATGCTAAGATTGAGGAGTTAAGCAAAGAAGTACAAGAACATACAACTGTGATGAGTAGTAGGTTGGAAAACTTAGAGAAAGAGCTTAGCAGTAAGATAGAAGAAAGGGAAGATGTGATGAGAGAAGGAATAGCGAAAAATAAGGATAGCATGGATAGCCTTATGGAGGAACAGGTGACATTGATGGAGAGGAATGAGAAGCTCAAGGAAGAGAGAGAACGAGGTGAAGAAGAACAAGGTTATATGGAGGAAGTGAATGAGCCATGTGTGATTAAGGAGCAGGGAAATAATCCAAGATGTGGGGGGCGTGAGAAAGCAGGTGATATGGAAGAAACTGAAGGAGAGGAGGCAGGTGAAAGAAAGGAAAAGGCAGAAGAGAAAGGAGAAACGGATAAAGAAGAAGGTGAAAGAGAAGGGTTTGAGAAAGTAGGTGATATGGCAGAAACTGAAGAAGAGAAAGAATAATCGGATAAAGTTGGTAATGAAGACAGTAGTAATCAAGAAAAAGAGGCTAAAGAGGAGGGTAAAAATTCAAGAGTGAGCCATGGAGAAGACAACATACTAGAAGAAGATAAGGTGAAGAAGAAACAGAGGAAAACAAAGTGGAAGAAGAGAAAGGAACTGTTGAGTAAGACAAGACAGACGAGGAAGAGGTGGAAAATGTGGAAAAGAAGAAGAGAGAAGTGGTTGAGAATGAAGACAAATAGGACCAGGAGAAGTGATGAAAGGATGAGTTGGAAAGCAAAGAAAAGGAGTACGAAGAAGATGAGATGTCAGGCAAAGGAAGATAAGAGTGTGAAGGCTCAGAAGAAGAAGAAGAAGAAGAAGAAGAAAATTAGGAAGGGAAGGAAACAGGAACGGTGGAGATGGAAGATGAGGAGTACATGGTATGGAATGACATGGCGGATGAAGAAAAAGACGAGATGGAAGGCAGAGGAAGAAGGAAGATTGGAGGAGAAGAAGAAACAGAAGAAAAGAAAGAAAGGAAGGAAACAGGAACGGTGGAGATGGAAGAGGAGGAGTACAAGGTACGGAAGGATATGGCGAATTAAGAAAAAGACGAGATGGAAGGCAGAGGATGAAAGAAGATTTGGGAAGAAGGAGAAACAGAAGAAAAAAGAACCAGGAAGGTGGAATGGAAGAAACTGAAGGTGTCGAAGATGATGATGATGATCTATAATTTGTCTCTTTGCTAATAGATCATTACAGGGAGTATTGAGCCTTGCGCTATGATATTCCTTGTAATGATCTGGCAGTGAGGTAGAAGGAGGCCATGCTCATCTAAGTTAGATGTTTTATATATTCTTTTTGATGCTGTTTTGTTTTTTAGATATATCTTTGACTTCTTGTTATGAGTCCATACTGGAAGATTTTATATTTGTTTTGTTTATCTATGGAGATTATTGTGGTGCTTGTGAAGATGGGATTATTGCAATGATAAATGAAGAAAAAAGTATGGGCTTGAAAAGTGCTGCTAATTAGGAAGATTGGATAGGTTTAGTGGTGAGGTCTGATTCTGGTAATAGAAACAGTGGAAAATGATTATTGTGAGGATATTGGAAGCTTCATGGGATGTAGACAAAGTGATAATTAAAGGAGGAATGGTTTTTTTAAGTATCCCTCATTGTGAAATAACAAGCACGCCCCAAAAACTATGAAGGAAGAATGTGAACAGTTACAAAATTGCGCCTCAACGTCAGGCACGATAAAGGAGAATATGGATTAACTTGTATAGCAGTGAAGTACGGCTTTATCATGAACAACAGCACAGATAGTCTGCTCCAAATGCTATTAAGCAAATTCACAGGTATGCAAGAGTCAGTGAGCCAAGAAATAGGGTCAGTGAAAGAGTGTATGAGTAAGGAGATAAGAGAAGTTCGGCAGCAAAGAAAGTCCATGAAAGCGCAAATAGAATCTATAGGTAAGCAGGTAGAATCTGTGAAGGTGTACGTAAACGAAGAAATAAAGATGCAGGCTGAAGCAACTAATGTTAAGATTGAAGAGGAAATGTGTGAAGTACGTGATGCTGGAGGATGTGTAGAAGATGGTAATGAAGAGGAAGAAGGAAATAAAGATGGTCAAGATATTGAGGAGATGTGTGAAGTACGTGATGGTAGGAGGCGTAAGGAAGAAAATGGACAAGAGAGAGAACAAGAGGAAGGAGGATGTCAAATGGAGGAGGAGAATAAAACTGAGGACAAGGATGAGATAGAAGGCAAGGTAGAAAAGAAAGGAGAAACGGATAACGGAGAAGGTAAAATGGAAGAAACTGAAGAAGAGAAAAGGAAACGGATAAGGGAGAAGGTGAAACAGAATGGCGTGAGAAAGCAAGTGATATGGGAGAAATTGAAGAAGAGAAAGGAGAATCAGATGAGGTTGGTCATGAAGACAGTAGCAATCAAGAAAAAGAGGCTAAAGGAGAGGGTAAAAATACAAGAGTAAGTCATGGAGAAGACAACATACCAGAAAAAGATAAGGTGAAAAAGCGTTGGAGAAGGAAGATGGGGATAAAAAGGATGAGATGTAAGACGAAGAGAAAGGAAGTGTTGAATAGTATGAGACAGACAAGAAAGAACAGGAGAAAAATTAGGAAGGGAAGGAGAGAGGAACGTTGGAGATGGAAGATGAGGAGTTCGAGGTATGGGATGACATGGCAAATGAAGAAAAAGACGAGATGGAAGGCGGAGGAGACGCAAAAGTTGCAGACGACGAAGCGGAAGGCGTGGAGACAGGAGGAGAGAGAGGAGAAGATATAGAAGAAATGGAAATACGTTTTAATATAGTAAAAGTGCAGAGAGAAGATGTCATGTAAGAGAGCGTGCAGTTTATTCTCAATGTATTGTGGGAGACTGGTATTCATCCCAATGAAGGCAACGGAATATCCTGGTTCCAAGTGATAAGGGTGTTGAAATGTCGTGGACATCAGCTACAAGATTTCTAAGAGAATATACGCAGTTATATGTTGACGTCACAGATGAAGGTTATGAGTTCATGCCAAAGGAGAATAGGCTACATCTGCAAGTTACAATGGTGCAAAAGATTGGAGCAATGGGAGGCTATACAAGTGCTTCAGCTTCAGCAGTTATTAATGTTGATGACGTATACACCGCCAATCTTAAGAAGAAGGAAGTGTGGGATTAAGATCAGTGGTTATACTGAGTTGTTCTCATTGTGTTTGTAAAATAGGATAATTATGTTTGTTAATTAGATTTAAGAATTATAAAGATGTACTGCGCTTACTTTATAATTCTGGGGGCAATTGTAACCCTATGAGGTTACATGTTCTTTTGCATGTTCTTTTGTTCATAGCTATAGATTTTCACATCTGTGGACATAGTATCTATGTATAATTTTAGCTTGTTTTTCTTATCTCTTTGATATTTTTATTCCATGCAGATTATTCTATGCTAAGATGTTAGATCAGTTGAGTTTTGAATTCCATGAGGGATGATTATTGAGATGTTTATTCCGTGCTAAAAAGAGAGGATTATTATTGAATTCATTCCTCTGTTCTTTTATATATAAAGTGATATCTTAAGTTGATTGAGATGTTCATGGATGGAAGGTAATAAATGATATGGAAATTAAATGATACAAGTTGGCTCTCCCTTATGGTAATAATTACCACCACGGCCCTGATAACCACAAAAAGCAGTAATTAAAGTTACAATGCGAAGTACAACTTTCTTTCCTCTTTTTAACATTGCTTGCTATAGATTTTTAAACACGAAGCTAGTGGTAGGTGTTTTTTCCACGGCGAGCAATGACTGACGTTTTTAAAAACAGAGAAAGCTTTTATGGTTTTATAGGCATAAAAACCTTATCCACATCATCATTATCATTATTATCACTATTACTATTTCGTCCTTTTTGATTTTCTTTCAATACCACCTGTTGCAAAGTCTGTGATGTTGATGGCTCTTGAGACGTGGAAGATGGATTAAACATAACTTTTAAAAGAGGGGTTAAACGTTGCTCAATAAACAATGCACTATCTTGAGCAGAAATATCATATTCTTGAACTCGCCTTTTAGCATTTTGATGATTTGTTGTCAACAGCAACCGTGTTTCATTTGGTACACAACATTTATGATCACTCACACTTAAAACCTCACCATTTTTACTTTTCATATCGCCTCGACATCTTTTTGACCTCTCTTTTGAGCATCGCCAAAATATTATTCCTATTACATTTTGTCGTTTATAGTTATAAGAGTACGGTAGCCCTTATAGAGTGCACGTTCTTTACCTTTATTGGTTATAGTAAGTTCCATAGTAGTAACTGGCTTGTCAGTCTGATTTGCACACTACAAAGGTTACAATAGTTCTGGTGATGGAGTGATTTAGTGTCGGCTTTTATATTGGCTTATATAGCTGCTTATTTAGCTGTTTATACTCGTATTTGATATTATATGTATTGTTAGACATAGTTTAAGCGATTACGTGGACCCATTACACAATACTTTTGGCACGACGAAGCTCATTTTCTATATCCAATGGTTCATCCTCATATACAGTATGCCCACCCTGTGTACGGGCATGCAAGTGCTGAAGCCGCTGAATTAGCTTTCTGGGATTGTTCCAGTAAACAAATTTAACAAATGATTTTAGGTGTAAACAGAGCATTACTATTAGTATCATCATCATCATCATCATCATCATCATCATCGTCATCTTCACCATTATCATCATCATTATAATCATCATCACTATTACTATTAGTCCTTTTTGATCCTCTTGCAATACCACTTTTTGTAAAGTTTGTGTTGCCTTGGACAGTGTTGGAAGTTTGTTAGACGTTGACAACTGTCCTAACATGATTTTTTGAGGAGATCATAAATGCTTTTTAACAAACAATGCACTATTTTGAGCGGCAATATCATTTCTCGGACTTGCTTTTTTACCTTGGTTAGAGTATTTTGTGCATTTAAATGTGTATTAATTTGAGATTCACAATGCTGCTCATTTGAAATAAAGTACGTTAGAGTCTTCTGTTTTAATCATTCCTCGAAACTTTTTGAATCGTTGTTTTGAACATCTCTAAATAAAAGTGCCATCGTTATTGGTTGTTTTTACAATATATGTATATCTTTTATAGTAGATAGATAGCTAGATGTATTTTGTGTGGCAAGATTAGGGCCATTGGGCCCTCTCTTCCATCTAACCAAATTACACAATTGATACATAATAAACAATACAAATACTACTTAAATCTAACAATAATACAATGTTGATACGATATAAAATTAGGTTGGTATAGGCAGTAAATTGCTGTATTGCAAGAATGAATAAGCAATATACTTAGAAGTTAGTTTAAAATTAGAGTTTGGAGAGGAAACACTGATAAAATGTAGACTAATGATGATGATGATGATGAAATTATGTTGATGATTAGTCATTACTGAAGAAGGTTATTTATATGTCTAAGTGAAGAGTGAATAAGAAAGTGAGAATTGGAAGGCTAGAATATACACACATCAAAAAAAGTTTTGCATCACCTCGGTTCCCAGATCTCCGGCATATAGACGTTGACTGTGTATATTGTATCAAAGATACAGTCCCTTTGACTGTTCATAGATGTCACTAAAACTGCTCAAAGATGTAAACAACCATGCATGAGCAGGGCCTATTAGACGGAGGGGGTACGACAGCCGATCAGTTCCAGTCATTCCACCAGGACGAAGGTACGCTGCTCATGTTGTCTGTAGTTCTACCATGCCTAGAAGGTCAATACCGCAGTTCGATCGCGTCCGCATTGTTACTTTGTGTCAAGAAGGGCTCTCAACAAGGGAAGTTTCCAGGCGTCTCAGAGTGAACCAAAGCGATGTTGTTCGGACATGGAGGAGGTACAGAGATACAGGAACTGTCGATGACAGGCCTCGCTCAGGCCGCCCAAGGGCTACTACTGTAGTGGATGACCGCTACTTACGGATTGCCGCTCGGAGGAACCCTGACAGCAATGTCACCATGTTGAATAATGCGTTTCGTTCAGCCACAGGACGTCGTGTTTCAACTCAAACTGTGCGCAATAGGCTGCATGATGCGCAACTTCACTCCCGACGTCCATGGCGAGGTCCAGCTTTGCAACCCCGACACCATGCAGCGCGGTACAGATGGGCCCAACAACATGCTGAATGGACCCCACAGAATTGGCATCACGTTCTCTTCACCGATGAGTGTCGCATATGCCTTCAACCAGACAATCGTCGGAGACGTGTTTGGAGGCACCCTGGTCAGGCTGAACGTCTTAGACACACTGTCCAGCGAGTGCAGCAAGGTGGTGGTTCCCTGATGTTTTGGGGTGGCATTATGTGGGGCCGACGTACGCCACTGGTGGTCATGGAAGGCTCCGAAACGGCTTTACGATACCTGAATGACATCCTCCGACCCATAGTGCACCCATATCGGCAGAATATTGGAGAGGCATTTGTCTTCATGGACGACAATTCTCGACCTCATCGTGCACATCTTGTGAATGCGTTCCTTCAAGATAACGACATCGCTCGACTACAGTGGCCAGCATGTTCGCCAGACATGAACCCTATCGAACATGCCTGGGATATGTTGAAAAGGGCTGTTTATGGACGTCTTGACCCACCAACCACTCTGAGAGATTTACGCCGAATTGTCGTTGAGGAGTGGGACAATTTGGACCAACAGTGTCTTGATGAACTTGTGGATAGTATGCCACGACGAATACAGGCATGCATCAATGCAAGAGGACGTGCTACTGGGTATTAGAGGTAGTGGTGTGTACTGCAATCTGGACCACAAATGCTGAAAGTCTAGCTGTATGATGGTACAACATGCAATGTGTGGGTCTCATGAGCAATAAAACGAGCTGAAATGTTGTTTGTGTTGATCTCTATTCCCTTTGTATTTAAAGGTTCCGGAACTCTTGGAACCGAGGTGATGCAAAACTTTTTTTGATGTGTGTATGTAATACGACATAGGAAGTGTTGAGTTTAACTTTCATTTACTTAGTGATTATACGCTGCTTGAAGCTGGACGAGGTTGCTCCTCTGAGAGAGCGAGGCAGATTGTTTTACAGTAGTGCAGTAGCAAGAGTGTAGCGTACTGTGCGGAGTATGGGTATCAGCATGAGAGTGCCGTTTTTTTTACCGTGTTCCAAGACTATGCTCGTAAGTGAAGCGGTGAAACTTAGAATGCAGGTGAGCTGGAGTGGAAGTTGAGAGTATTTGTTGAAGAAGGCATAAGGAATGGAGGTCGCGGTGTTGATTTAGACGTAACCAGTTAAGTTGCTCATACGCGGGGGTGACATGGTTATAATACCGCAAATTGCATATGCAGCGTACACAGGCATTTTGTGCATGTTGAAGTTTGTTTTTAAGAGTAACAGTCAGATATTTGTATACCACGTCGCAGTAATCAAAGTGAGGCAATATTAGTGAGGAAACAAGTCGTTCTTTTAATACACGAGAGAAAATATTCCAGAATCTTCTAAGTGAATTCAATGCGGAAAATACTTTTCTGGAAACATTGCAGACGTGCTGCGTCTAGGAAAGATGTTCATCTATAATAACGCCTAGATCTTCAACTGATTCACGGAATTCTATTGGGGAATCACACAAGCGTAATTTTGGTAGAGTGGGTTCAGGATTGCTTGAGGTTTAGCCTCATTGAGTCGCAGTCTATGTAAGTGAGTCCAGTTACAGATTTCAGTTAAGTCTTCTTTAAAAGTACCGATTGCTTCCAATATTTTTTCTGGTGCTGAATGCAGGTAGAGTTGTACATCATCAGCATATAGGAGGTGTTTGCATTTAGTGATTGATGAAGTAATGTCGTTTATATAGATCGAAAACAGGAGTGGTCCAAGGACTGACCCCTGAGGAACTCTTTTCTCAACTGAACGCCATGAAGACATTTGATTTGAGTTACTTCAACACATTGTTGACGTCCACGTAGATAAGAGTCCAACCATTGGATGGCTTACCATGGCTGGTTGTTGAGACTTCCATATCAACTAATATACATGAATTAAATTTTAGTAAAGTCAGCTAAGTAATAATAACAGTAAAACATATTGAAGTGGATTGATTTTTAAGGTGGGATTTCCAAAGTACTGTCAAGAATAATAATTACATGAACAATTGTTAGACTATAAGCGATTTTCACACACACACATTCCTCAATGTCAAGATTTGTACTGAATACAATGTATAGTGATTATGATTTTTATTGACTATGATTGATAGGAGCCACGTTTAGTAGGTGCGATTGATACTGAGTGTGTATTATAGCAGGCTCAATTGATAGTAAGTGCGATTAGTAGGAGCGTTTGATACTGGGTGCGTTTGATACTGAGCATGATTTACACTGGACGCGATTTTTACAGGGCGCGATTATAGTGGGTGCGATTATATTGGACTTTGATGTGGGCGCGATTATAGTGGATACAATTTAAAGTGGGCGTGCTTTTAAGTGGGCGCGATTTGATGTAAGCTCGATATATACTGGGCGTGATTAGTAGGCGCGATTTATACTAGGCGTGATTAGTAGACGCGGTTTACACTGGGCGCGATAAGTAGACGCAATTTAGAGTAGGCGCGATTGATACTGGGAGGGATTTATAGCGATATATATTACAGTTTCTTGACTTACAACACACTAAGATTCCAACGAATTCCAATGATTGACTAAGAGTGAGATAGTGGTAGCTAACTTTACCTAACCTAACCTAACTTTACCTAACATCGCCAGCATAATACCTTCTGCAAGCAACAACAACTCACCAAGATTCCAAGAATTATAGAGTACGGTACTTTAAGGTTAGTGATTGACCAGGCGTGTGATAGAGCTAGCTAAGCTACCTTCGCCTAACTTAACCTCAACTCACTTAACATAACCTAACTTTATCTAACCTGAACTAACCTAACCTAACTTGTCCTATCCTAACCTAATATAACTTTACCTAACCTAACCTCGGCTCACCTCTGATATCACAAAGTTACAGTGTTCACGTTTACACCCAGTATAAGACATATTTCCTAGCACAGGTTTTATTACTATGACAACACACTTTGTTTTCTCTCTCTTTAACCATTGATCGCCAACATTCAACTCACACACTAACATTTAACTCTGAGGGAAAATGGAAAACATGTGGGGAATATAGTGTTATTTCACACTTTATCAAATTTCCTCAAAATAGATGAAAACAATCAGCAAAATTCCCTAGAATGTTGACAGAATCCTATAAAATGTTGCTAAAACGTCCCGGGATTTGGGCAAAGGGTTACAAGGGGAGTTTTCAAGATTATAGATGGTTGCATCTGCACATGCATGAACTATAAAAGGGTGAGGTTCAAATTCCATGTCTTTGAGATAGATGATGGGGGTGCCCATCACAACGGATAACTGCCTCGAGACGCTGCGAACAAGATTTGGGTAGCCGAGGGATGAGTGTAAAAGACCCTAAGGAACCCTGTATTCTGTCCATCAGGTGTGATAAAATCTTTAAATTCACTCATCAGGGATTATTGCTTGATATATTTACGGGTTGTCACGTGTCATGTTCTACAAGTTTACACTTGCCTTGAGACTGTGTATGACGTCACAGATGGATGGGGGTGGGAGGCTGGACATCAGTTTTCATCAAACAAGTACATTTTCCTTTTCCGCTAGCCTCCATATATCCTCCTTGGTTTGAATATCGAGTGAGTGAGCGAAGGGCAGTAGAGGGGGAGTGAAGGAGGGAGAAGAAGGGAGACACTTATGCAACCTAACAAAAATGAAATACATAAAGGCAAGAAAATTTTGTCAGTCTTCATCGTTGTACTTGAAACCGAAGAGTTGTCGGCAGAGACATCTGTTCTATTAGTGGGTAACTTCAAGCTTTAGCAGTAATGAGGTGACTTAGTTCATCATTCTAGCGATAGTACTCGATTAAGTGCAGAGATGCACCGCTAGGTGTTGCGGCAAGAAGATACTTGGCACACATGAGTAATAGAGGTGAACATAATTCAATTCCTGTAATCAGGCTAAGAAATGAATAAAGATATGCACAGAGAAGTAGCAGGAATGCAAAGGAAGTCTCTGTTGGTGTTTAATGAAGGGAAGTTAAGACAACACATGAAAAAAGGGAAAGCCCAAGAAAGTAGTGATGATAATTGAAAACCAACTTGGTCCGTATATTCAGGGGAATATAACAGAGGGTCATATAAATTACTGTCGATCTGTTTCCTCATCCACCTTCAGTCTCTTTTCAGGAGTACCTCAAGGCTCCCCGTTCCCCGCTGCTCTATTTAATCTACATCCGTGACATGCCCTAACCCAACCGAATTTTCTCAGCTCTTTCAATTAGTGGATGATACAGCTCTGCTAACATTCGCAAATCATCTCACAACCCTCAGCAACCGTCTCCAGGCATACGTAAATATACTGGTTGCCTGGTTATCTAAATGGAACCTCACTATTAGTACCATCAAAACCCAGTTAGTTCTATTTGGCCTCAAGTCTACCATCAGCCACTGCCGACCATTCCGCCTCAACGAAGCCATTACTCCCTCTCGCCAGGCAGTGTATTTAGGAGTCACACTTGATCACTAGCTCTCCTGGAGACCTCACATCAAACAGCAAACTCACAGAGCACGCCAACGTTTGGCGCTGATCCGTTGACTGAAAGAGATTTCCTGGGGTCTTAGCCCAATTCAACTCATCCATACCTACAAGGCCTTCATTCATCCATTGCTTACATATTGATCGTTGGCCTGGATATAGGCCAGCTTACGCAATATCAAATTCTAAATTCTATTGGACACTTCGTCTTGAAGATTGCATTTGGCCTTGACGCGGACAGCAATCTTTTAAATTACCCCAGGACTTTCCCCTCACCCTACCGTTACCATCACAAACTCCGCCTACGTTCCCTGCAGACACTAGATGACTCACGACTTCCACTGACTTATGACCTTCTCATGACGCCAATTACCCAGAGACAACGTCGCCTATCCAATCCACTTGCCCAAGCCTTGGCACTATCCCTTCTCCTTCATAATATTCTCCCTGGCCTCTCTCACATCATTCCTCCTGACACATATCCCCCATAAATTTTAACCCAATAAATATCCAGTGTGCACAAACCGTTTGTCTTCACATAGATTTCCCGACATTTTCGCCTTTCAAATTGTTTTTATTCATCTCAGCCACCTACCACCTGGCATCGGGCCACCTTTCAGCGTCAAGAAAGAAGACGCAAATTACTCTACGAACCCAGTAGACTAACTCAACGCATCTCACCGACGTATGCTGATATCATCCTTCATTTCATACACAACCAAATATTACATGTAACTCCATTTAAATTTTGATACTACATTTATATATTTTTAAACAATATTTTCATCAAGAACAATAGCAAGTTATTGAACAATTGTAATATATTGTTTTTACTGCAATAAACTGGGTTTCCCACGGCCGAAGATCACCGTAGTTGTAATGGCGGACAGCCCTCCTGGGAGGGCATTTTGTCCAGAGCGCTCATTCAGTTACTTCAGTTTCAGTTTACTCCAGAACTCCGTTACAGCCGCAGTCACATTCAGTTTTACTGTCAGTCTCAGTCCAGTTATTCTGCCAGTCTGTTATACTGTCAGTCTTTACTTCAATCTACGTTAGCACTTAGTCTGTGGAGACTATGATGCACTTGACAATCATACTACAAAATGCAGTGGACAAGCACTTATGAAATTCATGGAATACCGGTCAGGAGTTGTTTGAAAACTTAGTTTACGAAACCTGGGACCAGCTGTCTTGTGCAGATTGAGTAGGACAATATATTTTACCCAGTTATAAGAGTATTAGTGGGGCCTATCTGCTGATGTGGATACGGTTGAAGCATTCTTCATTACCGGTACCCAAAACAGGCTAGACTACGATACGAGACCAACATTGCCATGCGTGTTGAGTGGGAGCGTATCCCGTACTCGTATTAGGAATAATTTAGAACAGGCATCTTCCGACACTCCATGATAGTAAGAGTATATCCAGTGAAAACAATTTGACATGTCAAAACTGTCATAATTGGTTGAAGACGGGACATTACAATCGAACTCTATTATGAACTTTGAAACGGTGGAGAAGTCGTGTGAAACCACGGAAATGTTTCTTATAACACGAGTTATAATGCCAGACGTTCGTGAAAATTGTCGGGAACTTTATAAGTGCGTAATTCCGAACGCGAATATGTATCACTAAATCAAGCGTGGATAGGACAATGGTGGATACCGGAGACGAAGCAGATGGTGACGCGGACAACCGAGGGGAAGGAATCTCGGGGAACCCATTGGACTATGACGTCAACCGAGGACACGCGTCGCCATGAAACATCGGAGGAATATGTGAGCTAAATTCTGAATATGTTTTAGTAGCTAATTGTATGTAATTGAGAATTCATTTATCGTATCAAATATCAACACTATCTACGCTTTGAAGAGACGATTATTTTGTTCAATTTCGTTATGTTACGATTAATCAGCCGACTAGTTATTTCCAGTACAGTCAGTTTAGATATGCTTAGATCAGCGACAGATTGTCTGAGTGACACGCTGACGTCATTTTCATTAGGATATGTCCTTTCAATATGAATGCTTTTGCAGTTCTGAAAAATCATGGATTTTTTAAGTAATTTAAATAATTTAAATAATTCCATTGACATTTAAAATCTCGTTACGAGATAATAATAAATATGTATTTAAATATTATAAATAATTGTCTGAGTAGTGTGTTTAATTATTTCTAATTCAGTATTGCAACATTAAATATTTTTTCAACAATAATAATAATAATAATAAGAAGAAAAGAATCGGAGACTATAATTATTGATTAAATAAATTTTGTGTTAAATTTGTTGGCAATAGAATCAAATGAGAGTTAGACATCGACGTATTTGAATATGGCACATTTCTGAAATGCACTATTAAAAAGAATTAAGAAAGGAATAGAGGAACGGAAGGTTATCGAATAACATAAATATATAAACTAGGATGGATAATTTATAGATATAGGCATGGGAAGGATTTTGACCAGGCGTAAATAGAACAATTATTAGAAGAATTTTTTTACACAAGAACTAAGTGGTGCTTGGATGAAATATGACGGAAATGTTGCACTAATGTAAAAAATATATAATTATTTACAATGGTTGAATATTATGCAGCATGAGTGCTGGCATAAATTTATGGTTGCAAATTTGTGATTTGCGTGGAGACAAGAAGTCGTCCACTGGGAAATAGTGCCCCGAGTATAACGTTGTTGAAAGATAAATATTTTGTTTAGCATATGTTTGCTTATAGTGAAAAGATAGGTACAGTCGTGTTACCGCCCCATATTTTTGTCCATCCAAGTACTGTCAGTAGAAATGTAGACTTTCACGACCGGCGTTGAAATAGGAATCTCTGTTTCGCGGGCTTATAGGTCGTGTTCCAAGGACATTTTGTCGTCCTGACGTTTCGCTGAATACTGCGTTCAGCATGTTCACAGGTTACATAAAGCGAGGTAAAACAAGTAAACAGAAGATATATAAATAGTCAACAACCCACACATAGAGGCTACCATAGCAACGGCGTACCACATAAAAGTAATGCATCAAGGACAGGGCTGCTCGTCTGTTGCATCTTCTCGTCTACGACGGTCAATAAGGGCAGGCTTGAGGGGATTAAGATAAGCGACATCCTCATACCGCGGCAGGGGTTTATAAAATCCCGTGTGATTGTGGCCAAGTGTATATTGGAACAACGAAAAGAAGTATTGCCACTTGCCTCAAGGAGCACGAACAACACAGCCGGCTGGGACAAACAGATAAATCCACTGTAGCAGCACACTCGCTACTTGCAGGTCACGATATAAGATATGGAGACACCGAAGTTCTGTCCACCACGGTGTCTTATCATGCCAGGCTACAAAGGGAGGCCATTGAAATCCTGAAGCATACGAACAGCTTCAATCTTAAGGAGGAAGCAGAACGTGTGAACAGAGCTTGGCTTCCAGTCCTTAATCCCCTCAAGCCTGCCCTCATTGACCGTCGTAGACAAGAAGATGCAATATAAGAGCAGCCCTGTCCTTGATGCATTACTTTTATGTGGTACGCCGTTGCTATGGTAGCCTCTGTGTGAGGGTTGTTGACTGTTTATATATCTTCTGTTTACTTGATTTACCTCGCTTTATGTAACCTGTGAACATGCTGAACGCAGTATTCAGCGAAACGTCAGGACGACAAAATGTCCTTGGAACACGACCTATAAGCCCGCGAAACAGAGATTCCTACTGTCAGTAGAATTCTTCTCAAGGATACCTGAGTCGATTATCCGATTTTCTATTTTGAATACGCCTATGAAATGAAGTTTCTATTAGATTTGATCAAACCTTATCGGATCCGTTGAAAAGAATAAAATAGACAGTATTGGAGTGCATAAATAAAAATGAGATAGGAAGTCAAGTACGATCAAATAAATGGAATTGCATAAAAGTTGAGATGATCACGCCAGAATTGGATAGGAATAATGCCCATTAATAATAATAATATTGTTGAACTTAATTATTGTTGGAAAATAAATATTAAAATAATAATATAATTGTAATAAAATATTAATGGTGCTCATAATAATAATAATTAATCTAATAACGAAATTAAATGTCTTAATTAGGTTAGAAAGGTAATGCTGTTGACAGCATATTTATCAGAGACTCACAAGAAACATCCCAACCAGCTGCCATTGCAAACAAATTTGTAGACTAGTTTAGTAACCTAGGTTTAGAACTTTCTGGAAAAATAAGTAATACAAGAAAGGAACCTGACAACACAAATGCACGTGATAGCACTGCAAAATCTCAACCTCAGTCTTTTTTTTTATACCCCTAACAAAATCAGAAATAACAAACCACATAGCTGCTCTAGAAGATAACTCAGCAAATGGCTATGATAATATCTCTAGTAAAACTATTGTGATAATTAGTTCAGAAACTCTACAACCACTGCACTATATTTTTAATTTGTTGTTGTTGTTTCCTATGTCTAGCATGGATTCCAATCCATCAGCTTTCTTGCGTTCCAATAGAGTCGTGTGAGGTTTCCTGAAGTTCTAGCAGTCACATCAAGTTTGTTGCAATGTAGCAGGTCCCCCTTATCCATTTTTCTTCCAGGTTCGTGACAAAGTGTGCATTCTTCAGATCTCAAGATGTTGATTCGTTTCAGATGAGCTGCAAGGCAGTCATGGCCAGTGTTAAGTCTGAAGAAGGCTACAGCTTCTCTTCTTGGTGTTGATTTATATTGATCCCATGTAGCATCAATGTCCTTCCATAATTTGGTTTCTGCTGTTTTCTTTGCCATTTCTTCATACCTGTTTTTGATAGTATTTTTCAAGATCCTTTTTGCTGACATAAAATCAGTCTGACTGACAGGTAGTGTGGTACCTTTTTTGCTAATCTGTCTGCCTCTTCATTACCTGCTATTCCAACATGAGAAGGGATCCACTGAAATGAGATCTGTTTGGGGAGTCTTTGAAGGGTTTTTATCATACAAAAAATTTCTTTCAGTTCTTTATTTTGAGGCTTATAATTTGACGAGACGGCTTGGATGGCTGCTTTTGAAACGGTAATGATAACACATTTTTGATAATCAATGTTTCTATTTCTATTTATTTCTATTTATTATTCCCAACGGCAAAGCCAATATATACATGAAAAATACAACAAGAATGATAACATTTAATAATTAATACATAAAGCTAAGAAAGATAAACTAATTAACAACTGAATTAACAATAATAACAAGAAGAAAAAAGCTATTATAGGTAACGAAAAACAAGAGCAAACTTAAAATAACAACAAATAAGGGTAACAATAATAACAGCAAATGAAAAACCGAGAAAGCTAATAAAAAAGAATTGAATTTAACAATAAAATAGTGGTAGTAATGGAAGCAAAGGTTAAAGTCAGCGAAAAGTGACAAGATGAGCCCATGCTTTATCTATGTCAAATCTTTGACTGACAAAAATAAAAGATCAAATTAGGTAACAAAAAAATAAGAGCAAACTTAAAAATTACGACAAAAAATTAACAACAAATAAGGGAACGATAATAACAGTACAAGAAAAACAGAGAAAGCTAATAAATAAGAATTGAAATTAACAATAAATTAGTTTTAGAAATGGAAGCAAAGGTTAAAGTTGGCGAAACGTGACAAGATGAGCCAATACTTTATCTTTGAAAACTCTTTGGCTGTCAAAAAAGAAGTCAACCTCAGCCGGTAAAGTATTACCCAGACGGTGAAATCTAGCAACTGGACCATGTTTCAGATAGTTTGTTCTATGGTAGCAATGAGCAAAGAGGTCAGAAAATCTGGAGGCCCCAGGGATCCTAAAATTCAGTCTAGATAGAAGGACAGGACAATCAATTAAGCCATTAATTAATCTGTGCAGGAAGATTAAATCAGCAAGATCACGACGGATTTCAAGAGGACAAAGATCGAATTGACTCATTAAATCATCAACTGGCACATCAAGATACCTAAAACCCAATTTAACACCAAGTAGCCTCACAAATCTTCTTTGAATCCTTTCAAGTCTAGAGATGTGAAAATTGTAGAACGGCTTCCAAGCAACCGAAGCGTATTCAAGAATGGGACGGAGGAGAGACTTGTAAGGATAACTGAGGAGTGAACAGAGAGACCGCTATTAACACCACGCCAAAGAAAGCCCAAAAGTCTACTAGCTCTGCTACAAAGTAATTCAATATGATGGTCAGGCGAAAGAGTGTTGTTAAGATGAACTCCAAGATCCTTTACAACCTCGTAACGTTGTACGGAAATGCCATTTATAGTATAGTCCACAAGATGTATAGACTGACCACGGTGAAAGGAGAGAACCATACATTTAGAGGCATTGAGTTGCATCCTGTTTTCCGTACACCAGTTGCTAATGTCATCAAGAGTACTTTGAAGAGTGTTACAATTCTCGTTAAGACTGATCTTGTCAAAAAGCTTGATATCATCAGCAAACATCAAGAACTCACAATCGATAGTCTCGCTAATATCATTCATGAAAAGATTAAAAATGAAGGGTCCGAGGAGCGACCCCTGGGGAACACCTGAGACGACTTCAAAAGGATCAGAACAACCATCCGCAAACCTCACAGTCGTGACCCTACCAGAAAGATAACTCCTCAACCAAGACAACAAAGGATCAGTGATACCATATGCTTTCAATTTAGATATAAGAATGGAATGATTAACTTTATCAAAGGCTTTGCTGCAATCAAGATAAATGGCATCCACCTGAAGACTGTTAGAAAAGGCACACAGTATAAACTCTTCAAACACAACAAGATTAGTAGTCGTTGAACGTCCTAACGTGAACCCATGCTGCTCAGGGATAAGAACCGATGTGATGAGAGGCTTCAGCTTGTCAAGCACTAAAGCTTCAAAGACTTAAGCAATTGAAGACTGTATTGTGATGGGGCGATAATTACTTGCAGTTTCCCGACAACCGTCCTTGAAGATCGGAACAATATAACTTGACTTTAGAAACGAAGGGAAAGTGCCTTCTTGTAGGCTCATATTAAACAAATCCACCAAGGTCCCACAAAGAAGATCACAGCAATGCCGCAAAATGGAAGGAGGAATACCATCAGGACCACAGCCCTTATGAATATCCAAGGCATTAATTTTGCTTTTGACCTCATCCGGACTACATTGGATTAGTGATAGAGACAAGTTACTCTCCTTTAACAGAAAATCAGGTTCAGCCGCCAATGGAACAGAATAGACACTGGAAAACTGACGAGCAAGAAGATTGCACATGTCGTCAGGGGTGCTAGCCACATCATATGCAAGCATCAACTTCGATGGGCTAACATTCATTCTTTTAAGGTTGTTCATATGACTCCAAAAAATCTTTGGATTGGATGATATAGTACTATCAACATGCGAAATACAAGCAATATAACAGCCAACGGCAAGAGCCTTACAATCAGATCTAGCTCTAGAGAAAGCCAAATAGTCGCTGTCACATCCAGTAGTCTTGTAAATCCTGTGTAACATTTTCTTATAGATGGTCATCCTTTTTAATTCATTGTTAAACCAGCGGGGAAAAGGGGAATGCCCAACCTTTTTCAGAGGCGTATTATCCCTCACTAAGGTACTAAGGTCTTGGATGTACTGATTGAGAGATTCGCCTTGGGAAGAGGTAGAAATCTGGACATTTTCATTAAGAACAATCAGGTCAGATCTCAGCCCCTCAATATTGCACTTGAAATAATTAGGTACCAACCTGAACTTAGAGGGCAAATGCTGAGAAGGAAAAGTGAGATCAATATCAAGGGCAGGGTGCTGGTTATCCTCCTTAACAATAGGATCCAAAGCACGAGTGACTACACAAGGCAAATCACTGAAAACCAAATCCAACTGAGAGCCCCGCATATTGACTATCTCACTCTGTTGGCACATTCCAAGAGTGTTGGACATGTCATAAAGCAGGTCAGATGAAGACGTAGGGCAAGCAGCACTATTTAAATTAAAATCACCAGCTAGAAGGAGACTGGGCTCATTACCCAATTGAGCACGAAGTTGTTCAATTGAGTCACATAATAATTGATATTTTCTAACAGGCTGATTTGGAGGCACATATGCAGCAACAATAATGAGTTGAAAGTGACCAATCTTAACAATCACACCTATAGCTTCTGATTCTTCATTCGCAAAATTAACTAAAGAAGCAATTATATTGAAGTGAGAAGCAATCATAACACCGCCACCACCTAATTTAGAACTGGTTTTAGTAGATCTATCACATCTATAAATATTGAACTCCTTGAGACCCAGCTCAGCATCAGTAATATCAGGGTTAAGCTTAGTTTCAGTAATCACAATCGCATCAAAATCATTAAGGTTAACATTAATAACTAAGTCAGTAATCTTAGATCTAACACCATTTACGTTCAGATAATATAACTTGAAACATGAATTGCCGTTGGGTGAAACTAGTTTTTTTGAGCCTTATCAGATTTAACAATCATAGGGATACCGCTCTTATATTTAATGGTAAGATTATTCTCACCATCCGATGATGTACGAGAAGCAAGTTCAAGACGTAGTTTTTTTAGAGAATCTAATTCCTTGGGAGTGCGGTCTCTGGAGAGCTTGACATCCTGAAGGGAAGGATCAGTAGAACGAAGACCATCAAGTGAAAAATTACTGAGCATCAGGTTCCTATCATGTTCCGTAGGAAAAACAAGTTTGAGAGGTCTAATCTTCGAGGGTTGTTTATTACCAACCCTAAAGAACTTAATACTATTAGTCTCCACTTGCAGAACTGAGCAATTGAGTATTTTAGTAATCATGCCTTTATCGTGTGCTTTCAAATCAACAACAACGCTGCTTTGTAACTCAGGGACATTAAAAACGATGATATTTTTCTTCCTGTAGTTACGTTCATTTATCTCAGCCATAATATTATCCATGTTTAAGCCTCCACCATCAGGCTCACGCTGTTCCAGAGAAGTGACTCTCTTATCAATTTCATCAAGCTTAGGTTCAATGGCTGTGAATTTGTCCTGAATTGCCTTTATTTCAGACTTTATGATGCGAGTATCATTTGGGACATCTTTTAAAGTATTTACTACTGAAGTAAGATCATCTACTTTAGATACCAAAGTGCTCAAGATCACAGTTATGTTAATAGAAGATGATTTGGGAGTACAGTCATCCCTGGTGCAGTGCCATTTATTAGCAGAGTTTCCAGCTAGTTTCGAGTATTCAGATTTGGAGACTCCGATACAGGACCTATGAAACCATCTACTACATGAATCGTCACACTGAAGCCCCACTTCATGATCAAGAACTTTCTTTACGCAAACAGCACAGACGTTATCACCAAGAGACAGCATAATGAGTGTCAACTTGAATTAATAAGTAGTTGATAACGTTTAGTTGCGTAATAATTGTAATACAATACTGATTATATAAATAATCTAACCAAAAACAGTGAAGATTATTCGGACAAAGGAATCGACATTCACTTGTTTCTGCCTAATAACTGATGGAGTGCATGTGAAATTGCTCTTATCTCAGCATCAAAGTTTGTTTTGGCCTACTGGGAAGTAGAGTGAGAAGAGAGATGAATGTATTCATGCTCCAGTTCTACTTTCTTTGTCTTGTGAGCCATCTGTAAATATTTTAGCCATTGATTAGACGGATATCTTTCTTCTATTGTACAGAGGGCCAGCTGTTTTAGATCATGTGGTGTAGAGTCTTTCTTGCAGACCTCCTCTAGCAAAGTAAGATCCGTAGTCACTTGTATAAACCATCAATGGGGTTGACTGGCATACAGAGTGGTTCAAGTTTTATTTGCAGATTGCTCTTATTGATATATTCTTTGGCGAGACTTAAGGGATCTTTTTGTGTTTTAAGATTGGGGCCAGAAACTGTTTTTTTTTTTTTTTTTTGCATGTAATTTGAGGTAGTCTTTGTATACTGAGATATGCAATGGCTGTTTGATGTTTCATCTCTTCTTCTATTGGTAAGTTGTGGGTATATAACTGCAAGGCGGTTACAGGTGTGGTTTTTATTGCGCCTGTTATGATTCGTAGGGCATTATTCTGACACCTCTCAAGGCGATCGATGTTTTACTGGGGTGCTGTAGAGAGTACTTCACTGCCATATTTTATGATAGGTTTGATGTAAGTATTGTAGGTTTTGTTGAGTGTGTCTTGAGTGCTCCCCCAAGTAGCTCCTGCTAGTCTCTTCAGTAATTTCATCCGTTTGCTTACCTTATCCTCCACATGTTTTATGTGTTTGGTCCAGTTCAGCTTCTTATCCATGATGATACCTAGGTACTTTGTACTTTCACTTTTTGGAAGGTCTTGATTACTAAATTTGAGACTGAAAGTTGGATTGTGGTGTCTCAGGGAGAAAAACTGGTATACTGTTTTGGTAGTATTGATTTCCATATTATTGTTTTCAGTCCAGTTTTAGAGTTTTATAAGTGCCTAGTTCATTCTGTGTTCAAGAAGCATTTGCTGATTTGGGCTGTTACGTGCTGTGGCTGTGGTCCAAATGATAACATCGTCTGCAAACATGCTGATATTCACATTACCTACTTCCTTTATTGTTTTTGGAAGATCATTGGTGTACGCATTGAATAAAGTTGTGCTTGATACAGCTCCTTGTGGGAAAGGACAATTTCCAGACTCATTCAAAATTGCCATCATAATCCCAGTCCATAAAGCATATGATAAAAGAGAGTTAAATAACTATAGACCAATTTCCCTCACAACCCACCTCTCTAGAAGAAGTCAGTAACTTATGCCCGCGTGATTCAAAGCTTGTAAGTCGCAATGCTAATTGCGCATTGCCATCCTAATGACATGCATGAGATGACGACTGATTACAAAGAGTATTTCAGTTTGCGAAGGCAGGCTAGTGCTAAGTGTTTCATTGATTATTTCTGAGTGTATTAACGCGTCTCGTCGTAATACTTTCGTCCATTCTTGAGACACGTGGGTTTCTGTGCATAGCTTACTCAAAAATAACAACATCTGACTTCTGCTACGATGTTTAAAATGATACTATGTAGATTTACCCAACAATCTTACAGTATGCGGGTTCGTTCCTCTCGAACTTCTCGTAGTGTAAAGTAATCACAAAAATGCTCAAATAAAGAGTACATAAAAATGTTCCAGCTTCTGTTGGCTGAGAAATGATACGTTAATAAGGTCTTCAAACTCAAAATAAGGGGGCCTAAAGTATAGGGTGTTCCCTAACTATCAGAAGTCTACATCTTCTGTCTTTGATGATGTCCTTTGCATGACATAAAATGTGCGGCTTACTTAGCTGGTTAATAATTACACTGAAAATACATAGAAATGTGCACCTTCCATATAGAACACGGACATGTGGTGACTAACTAAACATTGTCCCCCAGTATCCAAGAAGAAAAATATGTACAATTATACCTAAGTGGTCAAATATCGTGTAGTCTCGGCTAAATACTTCCAAGTTAGTTTCACCTGGACAAACCTTGTACAGAGATGTAGGTACAGGACTCACGATTACTTCAACATGTGGATCACCTTCCAAACTGCCCGTTGGAAGGGGTAATACGTCTTCAGGGTTCCTGGCATATCCATAGTTACGGCTGTAGGTTTCGGCCTTTCCTCTTGGTCCTTCATCATCGACATCTCGTACACGGCTTGTACCTCATGGTGCTGGATGGACATTCCCATGGTGTTGGTTCATTCCTCGGCGCCTCCCTCACATTAAGGAGTTTACTGCATCATAACGCTCTCAAATAAGCGTGGAAAATGGTCATCACGTGGTGCGTCGAAATAGACATTGTGGCAATTAAATCACTCATTCTATGATGAAAACACTTCGTACAAATAATTCACTGGCTCTAATGCTTTGTAGGTGATTCAAATACTCTGCTTTTACCTGCCACAGGCTCTACTGATACATGTGGTATCACTCACAGTTTTTATGTTTGTTTAAATCGCTGAAAATCACGTCAATCACTATTGCACACGTGTGTTGCGTAGCTTTGCCATTGTTAGTTTTAATGTAGCACACACTGGGCAATGAATTGTAGCTGTAAGTTGAATATTTCGTCTGCCTCCAGACGGATCTCGTGGTTGGTGAAAAAATATGACTTTTTCACTCAATTCACTTTTAATCTTCACGATAACGTGGCACTGACCTTGCACGGCCTAAATAATACTGTTCGTAGACTGTGATCGCTATATTCAGCGCGATGGCTTAGATTCGTAGTCCTCCCAGTTATGGGGTAATGCACACGCCAAGTATGGCCTTCGTCTTAATTGACGGACAATCGACACAATGCGTCCTGCCTCAGCGGACTATCAAAACGGGAGTGAGTGTAGCTAGCACTACTTCCTGGTGCCTAGGAAGTGGTTGAGTCATTTTGCGCCTAATTACTTAATCCTCCGCGTGTCTGCGGTGAAAATACCTTTACCTATAATGTGGTTTACCATTTCTCAAGGCAAAGAAAATGGCAAATTATGCAGAATTAAATTGTGGCATGATCCTGAGATATGTGGAATCAAAATTTGCTGTAATATATCTCTAGGAATAAAATAAGCAGTTCTCTCCGAAGTCAAAATAGCAGATTGTTCATGAGGAAGCTTTCAGAGTGCGTTCTATTGAACTGAGCATGTGGAGTAAGCATGCTCTCAAGGAAATATTTGACACATGAGCCTAAGCGGGCTCAATATTAACGATTTGTGTGAGCTGAACTGTAATGCGATGATTACCTCATATGTTGATGACACTGTCGTCACAGTCACGGGAACAACTTGGGAGGACACTTTTAATAGAACTCAAGAAACCCTCGCTACAGTCCAAAATTGCTGAGAAACCACCTCCTTACCTTAAATGAAGCCAAAACACAATACCTATACTTCTCACACAACAAAACATTACAACCCATAGACAATTAAACACTAAAGATCCACACACCAATTTGTAACAATGGCGAAAGATGCAACCGTTATACCCTACAGAAGGTAATGAATGCTACATATTTAGGGATTATTATAGATAGTAATTTAAAATGGAATATGCATGCATCAAAATTGGCCAATAAACTCCAAAAGTTAATTTATATATTTTACAGAATCAGAAATATCTTTTCAGCAAAAGTCTTGCCTTAGACCAGTCACTACTACAATATGGAGTAAATGGTTGGGGTGGAATACTTGATTCACATTTGGCTCAGATAAGTACCTGCCAGAATTTCATTTTAAAAGTTATGTACAAAAAGCCACCAACTTTTCCAACATGTGAATTGTATCAACAAAGCATGGTGCTTAACATACGACAGTTATTTGTTCAGTCATCAATCATATTTATACATAAAAATATGAAGTTCTTCTCTAATGGACAAAAAACTTAAAATTTGCACTAGACTTCAAGTCAGAACTGGAATAAATAACCCTAGTCGAAACACACTACTAGGCCAAAGGAATTTAAGTTTTCTTAGCACTAGGATATACAATATATTGCCAGTAAATGTGACAAATAACACCCTGAATATACTGAAGAAAAGGCTTTTTACATGGCTCCTTAATAACTTAGATAAAGTAAATGAACTTATAAATTTTCACCAACATATTTAAACCAACTCAACCACAAATAAGCAATGTATCATCTTCCTTTATTTTTAGTATCCTTATAATTAATGCTTTTACTATAAACTTTTCTTACTATTATCAGTCAAATACCATGTTGCAAATAAATTAAAAAATTGTGTTCATGAAGCCTACGCACATGTTTATCTTATGCGGGATTCACCCTGTATTTTGATACAACATCTGTATATGTACATGTTTTTCTGTCAGAGAGTAAAGACGTGTGCTCGTGAAAAAAAATGCGTAAAATTATGAATGTGTTAATTAACTGGATTATTTATTTATTTACATATGTTACGCCCTCATTGGAGCACTTAACCAAAACTAGTATATACATATCTCAAAAACAATATTAAAGATTCAGCTTCTTATTTTTCTTACTTTCCCAAAACATTTTCAATCTAGTCGACCTTGCTGCTCTCTCTGCATCGCTTGTGGTGTAAGTTTTGCGGGTAAAGGTTTTTAAGGGAAGTGGGATGTTTTTGTTTTTCAAGATATTCTTCTCATCTTTGTTAGCAATTTGGAACATTGTCAAGCCGAGTTCATCCAGATCATTTTGAATTTCCATAAACCAAGAGTTCTTTGTTTTACTTTTGAAAAAATAATTAAATAATACTTTTAAATGTATTGTATTGTTTTAAAATGTATTGGGAGCAGAAGGATGGGGTAGCAGGAATGAAGAAGGGAGAAAGTTGCTGGATTTTTGCAAGAGAAACGGTTTAGTGGTAGGCAACTCCTGGTTCCGGAAGAAAGAAAGCCACAAGGTAACGTGGTACAGCAGTGATTTAACAAAGAAATCTTTGGTAGATTACATGATGTACGACTGGGAAATGAAGAGAAGTGTCAGAGATATAAAGGTATTACCATCAGAGGCCTTAGATAGCGACCACAGAATACTTGTAATGAACCTGGGAGTTGTTAAGGATAGCAAGAGGACATAGTATCAGGAAAGGAGAATCAAAGTATGGAAACTCAAGGAAAAGGAAGTCAAGGACGAATTCCAGAAGATAATAAGGGAAAGGATGCCAACAGACAATCCTAAAACAGGGGAAGAGGAATGGAAGCAATTCAAAAACACAATGGTGGAAGCTGCAGTGGCAGTATGTGGAAGAACAAGCAACAGAAAGCGGTGTAAAGAGACACCATGGTGGAATGAGATAGTAAAAGAAGCTGTGGGAAGGAAGAACAAGGCTTTCAGAGTGTGGTTCCAGGAAAGAACTGATCTGGCAAGGGAAGATTATAAGATAAAGAAGAAAGAAGCAAACAAGATTGTCGCAGAGGAGAGGAAGAAGTGGATGGTAAAGTGGACAGAGATGATGGAGGAAGACAGCAGAGGAAATAAGAAAGTTCTTTATGGGATGGTCAAAAGTAAGAGAAGTGGATGGTAAAGTGGACAGAGATGATGGAGGAAGACAGCAGAGGAAATAAGAAAGTTCTTTATGGGATGGTCAAAAGTAAGAGAAGAGGTCTGCGAGAGGATGTGGTAATGATGGACAAAAACGGAAATGAGGTACACAACAATGAGACACTCAAGACAGTGTGGAAAGAGTACTTTGAGGATTTGCTGAATCCAAATGGTCATAGGGAGGAAGACAATGTATTGGAAGATGGAGAAGACAACACAGGAATGGAAAAGGACCTGACTTGGAGAGAACTGGAAATGGCTATAGACAAGATGAAAGGAGGAAGGGCACCATGTGTGGATGAAGTGAGTGTTGAAATGGTGAAGGCAGCAGGGGAGGTTGGGAAACAGTGGCTGTACCGTGTGATGAGGGTGATATGGAAGGAGAAAAAGACCCCAGAAGATTGGAAGAAAGGATTAATTGTCCCAATATTTAAGAAAGGAAGCAGAAAGGAGTGCAGAAATTACAGGGGAGTCACACTCATACCTCACTGTGCCAAGATATATGAAAATATATTAGAAAGTAGAATACGAGCCAAAGTGGAGAGAAAATTGAGAGAGGAACAGTATGGATTCAGACCTGGGAGATCAACAGTGGATCTCATATTTTCAGTGAGACAGCTCCAGGAACACCACTACGAATTTGGAGAGGATCTGTTGATGGCCTTCCTGGACATCGAAAAGGCCTATGATAGTGTGTGTAGGGAGAAGGTTTGGAAAGCAATGGAAAACATGGGAGTGGAAAAATAGACTGTAGGCAGAGTGAAGGAGATGTATTGTGGAAGTGTGAGTTGTGTGAAAGTTGGAGGGGAAAGAACAGACTGGTTCAGACAAATGAGTGGCCTCAAACAGGGTAGTGCGCTGTCACCCCTTCTCTTTATTGTGGTTATGGACGAGGTAATGACACGGATAGCAGGAAAGATAGGAGAAGATAAGATGAAAGCAATGGTGTTTGCAGATGATCTCATGGTCTGGGGAAACAAGGAGGAGGAAATTCAGGAGCAACTGAAGGCTTGGGAAGAAACAGTGGGAGAGTACGGATGGAAGTTCAACATCAGTAAATGTGAGATCCTGTTAACGACCAGGAAAAAGGACAGACCAATGAGTGGGATAACACTTGGAGGTGGACAGCTGAAGAAGGTGGAAGGTCTCAAGTACTTGGGAAGTATAGTGGAGGAAAATGGGAGAAATGACAAATAGATTACGGAACGTGGCAGACAGGCAGAAGCATTAGGAGCTTAGTGTGGAATAAAGATGTTCCACAAAAAAGCAAGGAAGTGTTATACAGAAGCTACTATATCCCGATACTGACCTATGCATCAGAAACGTGGACAATGAAGAAAAGAGACATAAGCAGAATACAGGCAGGTGAAATGAAGTTCCTGCGAAGTAGGATCGGAGTAACAAGAAGAGACAGAGTGAGGAATGAAAAGGTCAGGGAAATAGTGAAAGAGGAGCCCTTGCAAGGTAGGATTGAGACATCAAGACTGAGGTGGTATGGACACTTAAAGAGAATGGAAGATAAGAAGATTCCCAAGAGGATACATGAGATGCAGATGCAGAAGAAACGACCAAGGGGAAAGACCAAGCGATAGATGGCTGAAAGGAGTGGAGGAATGTGTCAAGAAGAGAGGCGAGGACTGGACCAGAGTGACAGCGGAGAGGTGGTGGGAAGAAAGAACTAAGTGGCGAGGCTTATGTTCCAAACAGACCCAGCCTGGGGCTGGAAACTGTACAAGATGATGATGATGATGAATTGTCTGGTGTCCGGCAGGCGTGAGATATGACAAAAAAAAAAAAGCAATTCGCCTTTTTCGCATAGTATCGACTATAGACTCAGTTTCTTTATAAACCACTTCATTTGGTAATAGACACCATTGACCATCCACCTGATGTTTTTTATTAATTATAGTTCTGTGAATTCTTCTATCAATCTTCTGTAATGTGTCAGTAACTGATCGAGTGTTTAACTTGAAAAGTGTTTCACAAGCATATATTGCTTCCGGTTTAATAACTGATTCGTAATGTCGTAATTTGGCATTTATGGAGAGTGTTGTTTTTTTTGTAACTAGACCAAGTAATATATTGCGCTTGTCTTAACTTTGTTGTTCTATTTTCATAATAATAATAATAAAATTGTTAGGATTGGAAGATTAAATAGTTTTGTTTTGTGATATAGAACAAACTTATGGTAATATTTGTCATGATTTATGTAAATTTGTTAATACGATAATTATTGAAACAGCCAAATAAGATTAGAATGAATCCAATAGTAGGCTAATTGATTGTTGTTCTGTGGAACATCATATTAAAATCAAATAATATTAATATTTGAGGTCCATGTTACTCAAATATTGGTATTAAAATAAGGGATGACTGGTGAATAGGCTGATATAATTCCGAATAGTTATTTATAATCTTGTTGGAAAACACATATGAGCAAAATATGGTAATATTCTGAGGAAATAATTTCAAATGAGACTATATTCTTTCCCATGGGGGTAACATTATTTAATTCTGATAATATGCTATAGATCAGAGCTTGGCAAACTTGAACATTATTGGGAAACAGTGATTTTGGAAAATTGTGTAAATGGTGTTTTGTCTTTGGAAAAGAAGTGAACAGTGTTAAGTGTACAGCGACAGGGGTCAGACGAACTGATATTTTACTCTGGACCACCTGCTATAAATACAAAATAAAAACATTAAACATTCTGATGCCAGATGGACTAATAATGTTCTGGTCATCAAACAAACATAATTTGGAAACTCCGAGTGCTTTAAATTATATTTCGAACGGGAAACAATTTCCAGTGTTGATGTTTTATGTTTTGTTTTGTTGATTTTCATGACTTAAATTCAATTTTCAAATTTAAATTTTAGAATGAAATGGGATGTTTTTAGGAAATTGTGGTATTTTAATTTCTCCTTCTCTCACCCTTGCTTGCATATTGCCGAGATCAGTGAAGCCAGCTTTTGTTTTTCTTTGTTTTCCCCCAGATAGACCCTGAGATATTTTGATCTCGTGCTGAACTGATTTCGGGGATTTGCAAATGTGGTCGTTGGACTTCGGTCTAAACGCTAATTTTGGGTTCGTTATTAACTTCTTGAGCATGAGATAGCTGTCAGCTGAGTTGCTTCATATTACGTGGATATATGTCCAGCAATTCCCCGAATTACGGTTATCTCCCAGTTACGAATGATTGAAATTTGTCGCATGTGTAGTGTAAGCTACTAAACCTTTTTCCGGCTGTATGTAGCATAGGACCTAGGTAGGTGACAAAAATCGTCGAAAATGATATTTTAGGCGATCAGGGCTAATTCAAATATAAAGCACAGGATTTTGTTGAAAATACTAAATGTTACATTGTGAGAGGACATACCCACTTTTGCTGAGTCTTCTGTAGGCCAAAATGTTTTCTTTTGTTGAGAGATACGCAGTCTTCATGTTTGTAGCACAGACAGATTCGAGTTTATTTCGTTCCTGTCAGGGGAACAGGAATGTTCTAGATTTACCATTAAGGTAAGACATTCCAGTTAACTATTAACTTTTCGTTTTAAAGAACTTACTTTTTCTTTTCTTTTGTGCATATTGTACCGTAATACTCGAAAACTTCTGGGCCAAAATACATGAAACATTGGAAATACTTGAAGAGTTGTTGTTAATTCATTTGAGGGGCTTGAGGCATCTTGGTCATCAGCCCCGTGCAGTTGGGTGTGTGTTGAAGTTGTCTGGCAACCTGTATTGCTGTAATGACTGTAGCAGTGTATCAGGAACGGGAATGGGGTAGGCGCTCCGTGAATTGAAGTAAGGCACTATCCCGCTGTCAGCGCCGGGATTTAAACCTACGATATCCGTACTTACTGCAGTTGCCCTCGCCACCATGATCATGGTGCTCGTTTGACAAGCCGCTGGTAATCTGTGCGCGGGACGAATGCTTGTTTGACTGACACCGATCCTAGCTATGCTACTGTTCTCAATATAAATATTCTTTGAGCAAGAGTCGTGTCTGCCATTACTGGTCTCTATAATTTCCTTTAGCCTGCATTACCCTATATTCTTTGGCATTACTTTTCAATTTGCTGTAGCCGATATTCTTTGCTGCAGCCACTGTTGCCCAAAATAGAGCTAATTCACGGTGTCGTTATAACTGAATGGTGATGTTGATAGTAGTGTAATTACTCAGGAGTGTGTGTGTGTGTAATTTTTGGTATAAGTTCACCGTTACATTGACAAGTTTAGCCTAACAATAATAATGTCGGCTGCTGGAGGAGATAAAGGTGACAACACAAAAACCGCTAATAATGATCCCACGCCGGCGATTGAGTATTCAGGACAGGACGACGTGACAGTTAATCCTGATCAACCAAGGCAACCTGAAAGTCTGCATGATTTGCTGAGGTACAATTGTGAAGCTTCTGGAAACTCGACGTCGGAGCCACTTCCCATAGATGAAGAGGTAATATCATCTTAGTCACTTTTTCTCAGACTAGCTCCATTGTCAGAATCTGCATCATTTCATATGTGATTTTGGTTGCTGTCAAGCAGACAGCCGAGAGTGAAACTTTGGGCCAAACTGAACTCCCAAGCTGCATTAAGCTAGGCTATGTAAAATCGTAAGAGTGAGCGAGACGGACCCATCCTGAAATGATAATTATTGTTTAAAGGGGGCCTACATCCAGGTTATAGGCTCAGGCCCTATCCTATATAATACACTGAAAATTGTGAATCGCTACTATATATACCACCACATTTTGCAGTTATGATAAGGTAAAAAGAAATAGAGCTCTGCGACTTGAAGTGGGACCCTGTGTGAGCGCTAGTTCCGTCAGCCAGTGTGACATAGCACAGCAAGCTTGGAGTTGCTGAGCTCGAGCACCAAATACTCAAACAAGCCATTCTTGTAGTGATATTGTTGCAGAGTTAGTGCATTGTTGGGTTGTTTTGCATGTCCAGCAGTAATGATAGAACACAGATGGGAAACAATAGAATTCCAGCCACATATTTGTGTTCTATTATTGATTGCCGCAAGTGAACAGACTCCAACATATACATAATACTGTCACTTGGCAACGGTTTGCCACGGGAAAGTCTTAGGCCTACCTCTGAGAAATCCTATCTCTAATAGAATAATAACTACAACACTTATTTGCCTATATCGCACAAAAATATTAATTAGCTAAAAACAATGAAACTAAAATAAGCACAAAATGGAGGAAAACCTTTCGCAGTGCAGGATTTAGACTAAGTCTGTAGCTTTGACAATGCCCATGCTCTGGGAAGTTATACTCTGTTGCAGATGGGATGAGAAGATACCAACGCAAAACAACTTTCTGTAGAGAGCTGAACTTACGAGAGGGAATATTGATATCGCGCCAGGAGTTGGCAGTTGGGTTTGAACTGCAGATGTCTTCCCGCTCACTGCGTATCGCGCATTCCAAAAACATTAATTTAGTCACTACTTGCTTCAATCACTCAGCACATTTCTTCTTTCACTGGCTGCAAGACATGTGCTGCGATAACAATGATGGCATGCAGGAAGCCGATATACTTAGGTCTGGAATAGGCGGGCCGCGCATGCGTACTGCAAGACCCCCGCACCCTGTCACAGCGTGTTGAACTGCCATCTCCTGACTCGATGACTTTACAGTGTCAGCTGCCATCAAAACCCAGAAAATTTTCTAAAGGAATACGTAACGTTACTTAAGATATAGGAGTGGAATGTTTTATCGTTCGAGGGTGTTTTTGCATTTTTCAGCAGTGCAAACATAATTGTTTGGTACTGGTTCTTCAGCTTGGTTCGAAAGTGGTGAATGCAGAATAAGACTCTACATACAAACACAAATCTAACCTGGGGCTTATAGTAAAAGCAGTAATTTTTGTGCAGTCATTCTTCTGACCTAGGCCTAGTAACGCCCAATGGTTTCTCACCAAGTAGCGACCAGCGGTTTCATCCAGACAGTCGTCTTACCAAGTAACGACCAATGGTTTCACCCAGACAGTCGTCTAACCTAGTAGCGACCAATGGTTTCATCCAGACAGTCGTCTAACCTAGTAGCGACCAATGGTTTCACCCAGACAGTCGTCTAACCTAGTAGCGACCAATGGTTTCACTCAGACAGTCGTTTAACCTAGTAGCGAACAATGGTTTCACTCAGACAGTCGTCTAACCTAGTAGCGACCAATGGTTTCATCCAGACAGTCGACTAACCAGTAGCGACCAATGGTTTCACCCAGACAGTCGTCTTACCAAGTAGCGACCAATGGTTTCATCCAGACAGTCGTCTAACCTAGTAGCGACCAATGGTTTCATCCAGACTGTCATCTAACCTAGTAGCGACCAATGGTTTCATCCAGACAGTCGTCTAACCAAGTAGCGACCAATGGTTTCATCCAGACAGTCGTCTTACCAAGTAGCGACCAATGGTTTCATCCAGACAGTCGTCTAACCTAGTAGCGACCAATGGTTTCATCCAGACAGTCGTCTAACCTAGTAGCGACCAATGGTTTCATCCAGACAGTCGTCTTACCAAGTAGCGACCAATGGTTTCATCCAGACAGTCGTCTTACCAAGTAGTGACCAATGGTTTCATCCAGACAGTCGTCTAACCTAGTAGCGACCAATGGTTTCATCCAGACAGTCGTCTAACCATGTAGCGACCAATGGTTTCATCCAGACAAGTCTTCTTACCAAGTAGCGACCAATGGTTTCATCCAGACAGTCGTCTTACCAAGTAGCGACCAATGGTTTCATCCAGACAGTCGTCTTACCAAGTAGCGACCAATGGTTTCATCCAGACAGTCGTCTAACCTAGTAGCGACCAATGGTTTCATCCAGACAGTCGTCGAACCAAGTAGCGACCAGCGGTTTCATCCAGACAGTCGTCTTACCAAGTAGCGACCAATGGTTTCATCCAGACAGTCGTCTAACCTAGTAGCGACCAATGGTTTCATCCAGACAGTCGTTTAACCTAGTAGCGACCAATGGTTTCATCCAGACAGTCGTCTTACCAAGTAGCGACCAATGGTTTCATCCAGACAGTCGTCTTACCAAGTAGCGACCAATGGTTTCATCCAGACAGTCGTCTTACCAAGTAGCGACCAATGGTTTCATCCAGACAGTCGTCTAACCAAGTAGCGACCAATGGTTTCATCCAGACAGTCGTCGAACCAAGTAGCGACCAATAGCTTTGTCTTGCACAACGTAAGTACATCATTAATTTTCGTCCATCTATACTCGTGTGTTACAAATGATGAACGGTGACAGCTGTCATCCGATTGAAGGGTGCGGTGTGGAGAGGAGATGAGCGGTCTCCATGGGTCAATCCAGGCCAAGTGGTCCAGCACTAGTTGCTTGACCATCTCAGAAAAATTTGATACTTGCTGGGTTTCTTCCTTATCATGTAGTGAGCTTAAAAACATTTTTTGTTGAACTTTTTTTGAATTACCGTTTTTAAATGGTGGCCATTTTGTTATAGGCCGATCGTGGATTTTTTGTGTTTGTAAGCATCTGCATTTTTTTAAATATCTCGACAGTGGGTTGCTCTAGGCCTATCGAATAAAAAGCATTGAATTCAGTACATTTTGGCCTACAAATTGAACCCATTGTCACTAGGGTTATTGTGTCTTTATTCAGATTTTTAATTAATCAAAATTTTTGTTTTAAAATTCAAAAATCTGAATTTTCAATCAATAATTTTTCTAAGAAAGGACAGTTTGTCATCCCTAACATTTGTTGTGCTTCTACACTTCATAGTAGTGCAATTGTTTATAAAGTTTCAGTGGTGAGAAGTTACCCCTTAAAAAGCTACAGGCTTTTAAAAAACAGATTTTTGAAAAATGTTCAATTTTTGACCTGCATTATTTTGGTTGGGGGACCAGATAAAAATCTGAAAATTTCACATTTTAAAGATCTTTATAGTAGTAAACTTCAGTAAAAATTTCAAGTTTGAGATTTAATTGGAAGTCAGTTTAAAAAAAAAAAAGTAAAATTACGTTTGCAATTACTCTACTTTTGAGGCACAAAATGTAGGGTGAATAAAATACACAAGTTGCATAGTAATGAATTTGTATGTAATTCTTAGAACTAATTAAATAAAGAATTTTAAGTAAAAAATTGGCTAGACCATTCTTATTTACAGTTGTGCAATGATGTGTATGTGTCTTTTAACGAAATAAAAAAGTATACAAATTGTAAAATAAAAAACAATCAAGACTTGAATGTCAATTCTTAAGTTTAAACCTTTTTAAAAGAAATTTAACTAACCCCGTGGCACTACAGCCCTTGAAGGGCCTAGGCCTACCAAGCGACCGCTGCCCAGCCAATTGGCCTGAAGATTTTGGGGTGATGCGTGGTCAGCGCGCCGGGTCCCCTCGGCCGTTAATCTTGGTTTTCGTGACCGGGGCACTGTCTCACTGTCAGACAGCTACTCAATTGTCCTCACGAGGCTGAGTGCACCCCGTTCCAACCCTCACGTCAGTTTTAAAATCCCTGACGGAGCCGGGGATCGAACCCGGGGCCTCCGGGTGAGAGGCAGGCGCCCTACCCCAACACCACGGGGCCGGCTTTAACAACATTTATAGGTTTATAAATAGCTAAACTGATAGTTATTTTTTATTTACTTAGTAGCTCGTTGAATATTTGGGAGATTTCTTCACACACTTTGGGAGTTAAGTTAAATGTTTGCCCTGTCTCAGTAGTAAACTCCTCAGGAGTCAGCTTCCTTAGTACTTTTTTTAACTGGCATCCAAACTTGATCTTTTTCATTTTTTTTTTGAATGAAGTTCTTGGTCCTGGAGGGTGATAAAATATGACGTGCAAATCTTGGTTTTGGTTATCAACATTATCGACTTCTGCAATCCACCACTGACCATCATAGACACAAGGCACTATGTCTTTATTTTGAATCATATTTGTGATTTTTTTAAACTAACTTCCAATTAAATCTCAATCTTGAAATTTATACTGAAGTTTACTACTGTAAAGATCTTTAAAATGTGAAATTTTCAGAATTTTATCTGGTCCCCCAACCAAAATATTGCAGGTCAAAAATTGAAAATTTTTCAAAAATCAGTTTTTTAAAAGCCTTACATTCTTACAATGCAGCTTGGGAGTTCAGTTTGGCCCAAAGTTTCACTCTCAATACACGATCGGCCCATAACAAAATGGCCGCCATTTAAGGCGACACTCCTGAGATAAACAGATCTTTTTACCTAATGCATGGATTTTCACGAAACTTTGTGGGCATGTCGCCCAAACAAAACTAGAGATATCACAAACATTTGTTTCATATACAATTAATAGTTTTTCTAACATTTTTAAATTTTTATTGTTTGAATTTTAATTCAATTATTTTCATAGATTTCAAATGACATGTTAATGGAAATTTGGAATTAGGTAGATAATACTTCTTTAAAGAACACTACGTATCGATTTTACTGTAAATAATTTATATAATGAGATATTATAGTACTAAATTTGTGTAATTATTTTGTTCAAAAATTTTGGAGTTTAAAATCCCTACTACTGGGAAGAATTCTGGAATCAAGAATTCCATACGCAGATTTCCTAATATAGCTGTGATACATATACCATACAAATTTTGTTACATTTGGCAGAATATTGTGGGAGAAAAATGGGATTTAAATGTAAAATTACAATTGGCGGGAAAATTAAAGCAAAATTCAAGTGACGTTATCTTCCTGATCCATTACCTAGAAGTCACCAGCACCGTATGTTTTTCCTTCCTTTTGTTTCTTAGCAGCTTCTGTACGAATATTGGTAATTCTGGAAGCTTGTCTAGTATTTTGATACACAACTACGGTACAAGAGGTTACTTGTGCGCGAACTTCACAAAAGTAAACAGACTGGCTACCACCACAGAACTCGCAAGAAAGAAGAAACATACAAGGATAACAACACTTATAGTTGTTGGGATTATTGTAGTGACATCAGGAATACCAATACAAGCATACAATGTTACTCAATGACAGTAGAGTCAAGTACTGAAATATTAGTCCTTTGCAGGGTTTATAAATAACATTCAGAAACATGGTAGATCTTACAGCTCGATTCTGTAGAAATATATGCGGGAGGGGGGCCTGTTGGCCCATACCCGAAATGCGTAATTGTAAAGAACAGGGATATTTTATTGATTTGATTGAATGAAAACATGACAATGACATCATGAATAATCTAACAAGCAGTTCAGAAGATGCCATGCCCATTTCTGCTGTGTGCAGACTGACAAACAAAGCATTAGGTGATAAATTGTTTGAATTCAATTTCAGTCATAAAAAATAATTCACCAAAATAAACAAAATATCGACTTTTATCTCCGGAGTTTCGCCTTGAAGATGGTAATTCAAAAAAAGTTCAAAAAAATATTTTTAAGCTCACTTCATGATAAGGAACAAACCCAGCAAGTATCAAATTTTTCTGAGATGGTCAAGCAACCATTTATTTTTATATTGGACCACTTGGCCTGGATTGACCCCCAATGTATGCAGACACCCTCAGTGAGCAAATGGTTTGACGTAGTGTTCTACTGTGCCTGGACTCGTCACTGTATTAGTATTCATATTATCTTTTGTATCTATTTAACTGCATTTGCTTATTTTTCACAGCCTACAGTTAACATTATTGCTGTGTGTTTGTTGGAGGCATGTGTATATACAAATTTTGAGCTTATTTCTTTTATTCGCATCATCGTGTTTTTATTTTCGCTGCATAAAAATGGCATTTGTACGTGCTCGCGGGAACCCCAAGATCCATTCTCAACTACATAGAACAACTTCAGGTTGTGGTGTGATTCCATAGCCAAGCAAGGGAGATGGTATGTGCTGTGAGGAATTTTATGGAGGGAGAAAAAGAAAGTATGCGCTTATGGGAAGAAGCTCTGATTTCACTTGTTCCGGTGAGGAAAGGAATTGCAAAGGCTCTTGGTGTGAGTACAACCACTGTGTACCGAGTGACAAAAGAAGTATAGAACGGAAACGCCTCCAATGTTCTGAAAGGTCTCACCATCGGGTTATAGTGATCTGTGGAAAGGACGCCTAAAGCTGTAGGTCGAGCAGGACTAAGCCCGTGAGTGTGAGAAAGCCAAAAAGGATGGGACTGAAATTTGATCCGCGGGCAAACTTTGCCTGCACCAGAGAAAGGCGGAACTCAATGACTTTGATAAAAGTGTAGCTCAACAAATATTCTTGTAGAACTATGAAGCTTCTTGATGCTGTAAAGAAAAGATATGTACCGTTTGTAGGCGTGTATGCCTTGCCCTGCACTGTAACAACTCTTAACATACAATTGTAACATACCTGGGGACCTACCACAGTTGGGACGTTATATGTTATTACAAGGATGGGCCAAATCAACTGTATTTATTATGCCTGCTTAGCTGACTCTACAGGGGTCACTTGTCAGACTGCTGCAAAAATTAATCCAACAATATCTCCTTCTCCAAATCATAATTTATATATATATGCACAAACCATGAATACACCCTCCTATGAGAATTGGCTTTGGAGTACTGATTAAGAATTTGTCAATAAGCTAAGTGGTAGAATCCCCACTGTTCACTCGGTCTTCTCGTGACGTCAATGTTTACATTAGATTCACTCACCTGGAAGTTGGCTGGAATTCTTATGTTGCGAAGAGCTTATTAATTTAGCCCAACAACTGTGGCAGTCTGATTGGTGATCAACACCGTGCTGAACATACGTCATGAAGAATGAAGAAGTGTCATGGAGTCCGCTGAGTCAACGTTCCCAAAATGCTTTCACAGGGTAAATTCACAGAGTGGTTCACAGAATGGTCTTGTCTTCTGCTTTATATAAAGACAGGCATAGGTTGTGTACCTACGCACATTTTGCGGGGTTAGTTTGGTGCTAGGTAACCGTCCAATCGCGAGCAAGCGTCACATCTTTCGGACTAGCCACAAGGTCACGATCCAAATAGCGAGATCGCCAAATTTTTGTGACAGTCCCTGATTCAACGTCTTGTTTTACCGCACATTACCCAAAGGTTCACAGAGTAGCCTCCTCGAACTCAGGGACCAAGGGCCTGGTAGCTTGGCTTCGTTTTAAAATACCCCCTGATGAAATGTATATTCCCTCTCGCCCTGTTGCCATACAGTACAGTGATATAGTTTATACAGTAAAATGAAATCCATCGCCAATTCTCGTCTAACTCTACGATACTCACTATTTAACCCTAATGAATAAATGGGATGAGATGTAATGATGTTGCCCGTGCGATTAATAACAATAAATTTGAATCACAGAAAATGCATTAATTGACAAAATAAACAAACTGAAGGTAATATTAATAATAATGGAATATAAACAAATGACATGATGGTGATGAGAGACTTTGTAACTCACTTGTAAACGGCAAATAAGGTGCCAACCGCCAAGAGAATTTGAATAATATACTGTACTATAGGTCAGCGTTTCCCAAACAGTGGTACGCGGTGATGTTTAGAAAAATATCAAAATATTGATATGTCTCTTGTAAACTTTTGAGTTGAGAGGCATAGCTTTTACTGCCTTTCACTACTTCGTACTTGTGAGAGACTGCATTTTCTTCACTTGTTTATCTCGAGAATAAATACCGGAATAGGCTCCTTACAGTGTAAAACGATCTTAGTTTGAGACTCAGCAATCTTAAACCAGACATTCCTAAGTTGGCTTCTAATCTTCATGCTCACATTTCACATTGAAGTTGTTAGTTGAACTTATGTTTAATTATTACGAGTTCTATTATTAATATTATTTGTACAGTGTCGTTTCTGAATGTTTGAATTGAATACTTATTGTAACAACACGACAGACTTTTTATTATTTGAACTTCAACTCGAACAGTCTAACTCTAACGAACACAATTGGTCTATTACGCAGTGGTGGTGGTGGTGAGGGGCTATAGTTACTATATCTCGCAAGGGATTCTCATCCCTTAAAGTGGTACACACACAAAAATGTTTGGGAAACACTGCTCTAGGTAACGTGACTGTTGGAAGATGCAGTGCAATCTCAATAATTAGTATTGAGTCGAATAAAATAAGAAAGCACCCTATTCAGGATATGACATGAATACTCGATAGAGCACTGAACAATATGCTTCGTACACGGCCATCTGTCAATATTCTGCTATTAGCCAAGGTTTTGCTCCTTTGTATGAAGGAATGTGTTCTGTAATTGACCTCCTCGTGGTGTTGGTGTCACTCAGCCTCGCGAGGCAAAACAAACAACACCTCGGCTATCCTGGAAGTGGTTTTCCCACTTCAATTCCTTCCTAGTCCTATTTACAAAATCACACACTGACACAATAACACAGGTTATCACACATCCAAGGGGCAATGTGCCAGCCCCTCAAATAAGTCATCATTAGGGACGGGATTATTTGAAAATGCATATTTTGAGGGTTTATTGTATTTTTTGCATATTCTGAACATAAGAGCATATTTTAGCAAATACAGTTGAAATTAAGTATAACTAGCGGACCCGTGCGAGAAATCTCGTATCACAGTTTCCCCAATAGATTTTGCAAATCGAACACTTCTTACAAAAATTGATGTTTAAGTGCAATTTGTCACTGATAATGTAATTTGTGTGCTGTGACACTCACCGGTTATTCGATAATTATGAAATTATGCAATTTGTGTAGGCTACTCATTCGTTTGATTCACTGTTTCTGAAATCCATGCAAAGTGATAAAGGAAAGACCTCATAATGTTAAAATGACACGAAGCCAGTGACCAAAATGTGAAGCGGACAGCAATAATGGAGCGTATTTTCAGACATCAACAGTATCTGCAAATCGCACACTTCATTCATTTTCTTAAAAGTCATTTTTTAAGGAAATTGATATTTATAGAATTAGAGTGCAATTCGTCACTGCTAATGTCTATTCTCTTTCATTTGAATGGTAATTTTCACGATCAGTCGCTTGTGAGTGCCGCAGGAGGGAAATAATATATATGATTTAAAACGTCTGCCTGTTGGACATTCCTTGTAGGCAACTTTCTGAAACTCATATAAAGAGATGATGGTACTCGTACTATGCTGCCTGGCTATTTGAAGAAGGGAATGGGCTGGGACATAACTTCCACCATCTCAACGGGGTTAGTTTTGTGAGGAGCTTCTTCAGTTAATGTGTTACTTTATTCTTAGTCTGCATATCCTCAACTCAAAATGCCTGAAGAGAAGAGCAGCAGAATGTATTTATTAAAACAGTGGGTGTCGGGTAATTGTGATTATTCAAACGATGGCTTGGGACCCGACATTTATGCACTGAAAACTATTAAAATAGATGTAATTTGTCTCCTAAAAACATGGAAAAACTTGCAATTATCTATTGTGATGCTTCTTTCTGCAGTGAATAATACATGTTAGATTGGCTTATTGTTAAGTCCATATTTTCTACATTTTTAGTGCATTATTGCTTGCATATTTTAATAGTTTTCACTGCACTAATGTCTGGTCCCAAGTCAACATGGAATTGTTTTTTCCAGAGGCGAGCCTGGCTCGAGAATGCACTCAAGCACTTGGCAGTGGATGTCATCGAAATGTTCCTCAAAGCTATCAATGTATTGACGAGTGCCGGCACCTTGGAGCTGCAGGACGACCCCACAGAATGTGAACAAGCTCTGGAGGTGATTGCTAATTGGGTGGACAACCTGGACAACGCCAACGGTAAAGTGTCAGCTTACTTCTGCTCTCTTAATGTTAATGTGACATGGACGAGCTCTCAGCTCTGATATCCTCGATCATATGCATTGTGTACAGTAAGTCGCTTTTTATAGTTTCCTTTCTTGATTGGATTCTATTTGTCATCAGACTTCCACAAGATCGGAGGTTTCTGTGTGTTTCGGCCATGTCTGGAATCGGCCCACAGCAGCCTGCGGTGGCGGGCGGCGGATATCGTAGCGGAGCTGACGCAGAACAACCCCTACTGCCAGGAGAAGGTTCTGGAAGCTGGACTTCTCCCCTCTCTCCTAACTCTGCTGGACACAGACACCGTCGAACTGGTGCGAGTCAAGTCTCTGTACGCAATCTCCTGTAAGTATAACAACCTTCATCAGCCAAAACTACTTAGCAGCAGCTTCGCTAGCATGCCCAAGGTCACGGGTTCAAACCCGGCCCAAGTCGTCGGATTTTTAAAATTAAAGTGGCATGTAAAAGAACCTTCCACTAACTACACGTGTGTGAAGCCAAAATTTGTAGGTTAGTTTGATAACGCTATATTAGTTCCAACGTTCACCCTCAGGTGCTGAATGCGATGGCATTTAGTAGCCATGTCCACAGCTAGGTGTTGTGGACGGTAGCATTTGGTAGCCAAAGTAGGAACTACTTGAAATTGATTGTCTGCAATCCTTACTTGAATTAAAAGCAGATAACAATAACCATCAAAATTAACACCAGTTATCAGACAGATTCTACACACACCCAAAGTACACGGGGCTAATCGTGAAACCAGAACTCTCCACAAAATAAGAAACAAAAGAAACATCAGGAAAACATGACGATAATCAATTAACCGGGAAACGGTTGCTTTAATTAACCCACATAAGCGAAGGAAACTCGGTTTCTTTCCTTTTTACAATCGACATTCACCAATTCATTTGATCCATTTACCAATAACTAGAGGTGTTAGTTTTTGTTAATTCGCGATAAAACGAAAAGTCATATTTAGAGGTTAGGATGTTTTATTTTCACGTATTTACAGGTTTCGTGCCGCCCAGGAGTGAAATTAAATCGCGAATTTTGTTAATAACACCACAAATACCGCAATCTGCGAAATAAAAACAAATTTTCATATTTTTTCCCCACACCAATCCGAACATTTTTGTCCACAAGCCGATAATCGAATTTGGTTGGTGTTCAATTCGAGAGAATGATCGATTGTATAGTTTCGCGAGGGGTAATACTACGATATACTGTCGATATTCTCGTTACTCCTTGGATTTTAGCGCTGTGGTAAACAGCTGTTATATCGCGGCGTGAATAGTTTGGCCGACTACCTCCAAAAGGTTATGTGATAGTTGTTCATAATGTAAACTACGTTTGCCTCCTGTTACATCGGTAGCGAGTGTAAATTATAGTAGAGAATTCTATATAATTTAATAAAAAGTGCGCAAATTGTGCGTTATCATCGAAGCTAGTGTGTTATTTGCGTGAATCAGTTGGCGACCACGTGTTCGTCGTATTAGTTCCGAACTTACCAGTACAGGAAGATGAGACGCGACGTAATTTAAATATTATGACACGAATTCAGAAATAAATTTTGCGTGTGGTTACGAATTTATACTGGCGTGTGACTACAGTCAACCGTGTGATAACAGTGTTTGTTACTGGGCATCGCTCAGTTGGGTTTAAAAATGCCGAAGGTAGCTGTTTCTGCCACAGACTGACTTAAAGAATATAAGAATGAAGGATTTATAATTTCTTGTGGCATTCTTATGTGCAAATATTGTGATTGTCGGTTAGATTATCGCAGGAAAGATGCATTAGACAAACATTGCAAATCGGAGAAGCATTCAAAACGCCGAGAACATTCGCGTCTCGAAGTTAGTGTTCCTAGAGTGGCCACCTTGAAAGAAACATTATCAAATGCTAGTCGTGTGAAGGATATGAAAGAAGAGTTTATTTTGGACACTACTACTGCGTTTGTGAAAGCTAATATACCAGTAGAGAAACTAGACAATCCTGCTATCCGTACTTGGTTTAATAAGTACGTTCGCGGAAGTGGAGATTTACCATCAGCAAATCAGATTCGTCAGAAATACATCCCCATGATTGGCGAAAGAAGGAGGGAAGAAATTAGGGAAAATATAAAAAACAAAGACGTGTTTCTGCTATGTGACGAAACAACTGACAAGAATGGTAGGTGTGTTTTCAACATTCTTTTTCGTCCATCAGTACCATCAACTGAAATGAACACCCATCTGGCTGCCTCTGTTGTTCTAGATTCTGCCAATAGCGTAAATTGCTCCAATGCGATATTAGACACCTTGAATTCCTATGAAATTGAACGGGAGCGTGTAGTGGCAGTAGTTACGGACTCGGCACGCTACATGACAAAATGTGTAACTACTCTTCAAGGATTGATTGAAGAATTAAGTCATGTCCAGTGCTGGGCTCATAAAGTCAATCTTATCGGCTGCGTATTTGAAAACGAGCTGGACGAATTGAACATGTCTAGTAAAGACAAAGAATGCCTTTTTAAGTACGCGAAAAAGAAAAAGCAATTACGTTGCATTTTCTAAGGGAGAAATATGAAAACACAGAAAAAGAGAATGAAATTCTAGCTTTCCCAATGCCTGTATGTACAAGATGGAATTCATGGTTTAAGGCTGCAATGTATATGGCCACGCATGTGGAAGATCTGGTAGAATTTTTCAAAACATTGGAAGATTCAAATTCTGGGGTCAAATTTTTCCAACAAGCATCGACTTCAACAATACAATTTATACAATTACAAGCATTGTATGTTTCTGTTGTTGGTGCCTCTCTTATGGACTTGCTTAATTTCTTGGAGGGATCTAAGTACCCAACAATTCACTTACTGGCTGGGAAGCTAGATGACCTTGAGGTAAAGCTCAAGCTATTAGGCGATGGTGGAATGTTCAATCATACGATCCTCCAGAACTTGGAACAGCTTCCTCAAAAGATGCAGATAGAGGTTAAGTCCAAGCTTACGTGTGTTGCCCAGTCAGCTCTAGTGAAAGTCAGGACTTGAAGGACCACGGGTCCAGCCAGGAAGACTGTAGAAGCCATCGGGTCATTGTTTGCAGCTAAGAACGTATCTCCCACAGAACTGCTCCAATTTAAGAAGAATGCCCCATTTCTTACGAAGATGGAGTCTCAACAGTTTTTAGAGGCTCACAGCATTTACCTGACTGCAATCAAGAACCAACTGCGTCATGAAGATAATGTGAATGTTCCAGAGATCCTCATGGGATTAAGGCCTGCTCACCTGCATTAAAGTGTGTGTGGTATCCTTGTTCAAATGTGGATTCTGAAAGGTCATTTTCGAAATACAGTCTCATAGTAAGTGATAGGAGGCGAAAATGCTGAGACTTTAACCATGATCTACTTCCAGTGATTTCACCGCAGTATTTGGATAAAACTGAAAAAGGTATTCACTGACATGTGTTTCGAGATGGTGAATGTAAAATAAAAATGTGACTTCCATATAAGTATTATCTCATTCTTCCATAGCCATGTTTAACGTTTTACGCTGCTGTTTTGTTTTTTACTTTGTTTTATTAATTGTTTATATTTTTAAATGCACTTATTGTACAAACTTTATCGCTTTCCAAATTTTAACATGTCATCTCCCAAAAAAATAATAAAAACACAAAACACCACCTTTTGAATTTTAAATCAACAAATCTTCAAAAAAATAACAACACTTTCTAACACCTCTAGCAATAGAGCCCGGTCATAAAAGAGCAGATCTGCACTCAGAGCCCTACTACAAGTCAGCAGCATATCCCCCCCCAGGGGCTCTCATCTAGTGGGACGTGGGCTGGCGACCAGCGTCCGGCATTGCTTCCGCTTACTTGTGCCAGGCTCCTCTCTGTCTTCTTTCCTGTCGACCTTCCTTGGTCAACTCTTGCTCTTTTCCGACCCTGGCGGTATTAGGGTATCGGAGGCCTAGGGAGTCTTTCACTTTCCCGCATTCTTCTAGAGATCAGTCTTCTTTTTGTTTTCATTATAGTTCCTTTTCTCTTTAAGATTCCCGCCCTGTTTTTCTGAATTGGCTCCCCGTGTCTCTAAATTACATTTTGGAAGTTTTTTGAATCTCAACCACATTTTGTTAGTATTTTCAATCTACTTTGCATTTTGTAAGTATTTTCGATCTAGACTCCATTTTGTATTTCCAATTTCCATTGTAGTTTGTTCAGTAATTCGTATCTATGTTGCATTTTGTAAGTACTGTATTTTGAATCTAAACTACATTTTGTGCATATTTTTCACTCTAAATTCCTTTTGTGAGTAATTTTGTTCCAAATTGCATTTTGTAAGTGTTTCCACTCTGTTTTGTGAGTCATTTCAATCTGTGTTCCATTTTGTAAGTATTTTCAGTCCAGATTAATGTTTGTTATGGTTTCCATTTCATTGTCGCTATCACCCAGACCATTAGGGGCTGATAACCTAGATGTTAGGCCTCTTAAAACAACAATCATCAACAACTTTTCGGGGTTTCTGTCGGGCAATCCCTTCCTTGTCCCACGACAAAGCTTGACCTGAATTCGGTTGAATGTTAATGTTGTTTGTAGGTTTGGTTCGTGAAAATGCTGCAGCACTGGAAGCATTTATGAAGGGTGGAGGATTCTCTGTGCTGCTGCGAGCCATGCAGAGCAACATCCAGAAGTTGCTGATCAAGTCGAGCTTTCTGCTCAGCTGCCTGTGTGGTCAAGATAGCATTAAAGGTGAGCACAACCATATGCACACATTCTCTCTCGAAGGTCAAGTGGGAGGGCCTCAAGTTGAACATCATAAAATTTGCTAGCCTGTGGTAAAAGAAAAATGAAAGGCACTAATATTGACATCATTTAATGTTAAGTTTATGTTGGCATGCAATTGGTAACACTTGGTAACTCCACCTCAACATGTTCATAGTAGGAATTCTGTTATACAAAGGCTGGATGGAAAGTAATGAGAATACCGCTCCAGCAGAAAGCCGGTGAGTCGGAGTGCTGCGATCTGTGGTGACAAAAGGAAGGACTGTTAGCGTGTGCAGTGTGCAAGCGCCCTTACATCATGTTTACAAAGGTAGAGCAACGTTCTTGGCATGAGGTTGGAGTACACAATATTGTTTTTAGGGATTGCATGAAGCGTGATGCAACGTTGCCGTACTCCACAGTTGCACGATGGGTTAAAGCGTTCCGAGAAGGCAGAGAGGACGACCAAGTGGAGAACAATACAGTTGAACTTGCTCCATTGTTGGATGTTGATCGCCAATAGACTGTGCGTGAGCTTGCAGCAGAGGTTGGAGTATGTACTTCATCCAGCACTTGGGTGAAAGCGACGAAACTCAAGATGCCACACCGCAACTGCTGTCCAGGACCTGGGAGATTCTGGAACTTCCCCCGTACTCACCTGATATGAGTCCCTGTGACTAGGATTTCTTCAGCAAAATGAAAGATCCACTGCAGAGAAGGAATTATACATGCCATAGGGCGGTCACTATGGCACATCAACAGAAATAGATGCGCAGATGGTAACAGATCATCAATAACAGGGACCATTGTATTGAAGGTGTGTAAATGTAACTGCCTCTGACAATAAAGTCATTCCGGGGAAATATAATTTCTCATTACTTTTCATCCAGCCCTTGTATATTAATTTATTTTGAAATGGTTGTACATATAGTCAAAAACAAAAAGTCAACCCCTGGCACTATACAGCCCATGAAGGGCCTGGGCCTACCAAGCAACCGCTGCCCAGCCATTGGGCCTGCAGATATTGGGGTGACGTACGATCAGCACATCGGCTCCCCTCGGCTGTTAATCTTGGCTTTCGTGATCGGGGCGCTGCCTCACTGTCAGACAGCTACTCAATTGTCCTCACGAGGCTGAGAGCACCCCGTTCCAACCCTCAGGTCAATTTTAAAATCCCTGACGGAGCCAGGGATCAAACCTGGGACCGGCTAATTGTACATATAGTTACAATGTTATTTTGGTAACTTTCTGAATCTGCTTCTGTTGAGTGTTGCTAATGTTAATTCTATTTTCTTGATAACTTGTTGATTTGTGAGTGGTTCCACATTATCGTTGTTGTATTTACTCAAAGGACAAGTCTGTCAACACATTATTAGTAAACGAACACTGCTTGTTGGTATTTTACTTTTCTAGCTTTTATCCATCATCTCAGCAGAGTGCTCGTAGTTTGAGGCAATAGTACAGCGTAGTGCTGGTCGCGAGTTCCAGTGGCCTTGTAATCTCTGCTGAAAGGTGGATGTGGTGCATTTACGCTTGGAATATCAATGTCACATTTCCTATAATGATTTATTAATTCTTTTTGTGACCTTTCATTTATTTAAATTAATGACTTTTAGTAAGAATACCCATTTTCTTTTTGGTTTTTGTTAATATAGTTCCTCAGATTTTCACACTGACACAGTTATCATTGATATAACATGTTCGTGTGAATTTAATATTTAAACTACCTTCTAGTGCTTGGCAAGGCGGCTTTTATAATTGGAGATAAAATATGTTTTTAAGGTGTACCAAAATTTGAAATCGACTGCACAAAGCTCACCATTAATACCTAATTGTATAGACAGTGTAAATATTTTACACAAAGATGCATCTTTTTATCAAATTATCACCGAGAACAACAAGCCCAATTGAACAGTCCCATAAACCTTTAACAACAATTTGAATCATTAACATAAATAATTAAATAAGAACATCACGGACATCAAGGTTATACCATCGAAGAACCTGGATAGCGACCATCGATTGCTGGTAATGAACCCGAGAGGGAGTAACGAGAAGAAAGGGACTGAGAACCAGGAAAGACGTATAAGGATATGAAAACTGAAAGAAGGGGATAGAAGGGTCAAGTACCTCAAAATGGTAAAGGAAGGAATTCCAACAGATGAAGAAAGAGGGGTGCAAGAGGAATGGGCTAGATTTAAGAAGACACTAGTAGGTGCAGCAGAAGCAGTATGTGGGAGGACAAGTAGTAAGAAGAGGTGGAAGGAAACACCATGGTGGAATGAGAAGACAAAAGATATAGTAAGGGAAAAGAATAGAGCCTTTAGGAGGTGGTATCAAAATAGGACGGTAGAGACAAGGGAAGAGTACCAGGAAAGAAAGAAGGAGAAGAGAGTAGTGGCTGAGGAGAGAAGAAAGTGGATGGAAGAGTGGACAAAGATGATGAAGGAGGATAGTGAAGATACAAAAAAGGTCCTGTATGGGATGGTAAAAAATAAGAGGCGGAAGGATCCTACGGATTATGTTAGAATGGTGAACGAAAGGGGACAAGAGATAGAAAATAGGGAAGAACTGAAGAAAATGTGGAAAGAATATTTTGAAGAACTTCTGAACCCAAATGGAAAAGATGGTGAGGAGGAAGAAATCGGGGAAGAGGAACTGCAAACAGAAAAGGGCTTAACATGGAAAGAAGTGGAAGATGCAGTGAACAAGATGAAAGGAGGGAAGGCACCGGGTGTGGATGAGTTGAGTGTGGAGATGGTGAGAGCAGCAGGAGAGGTGGGGATACAGTGGTTGTACCGAGTGATGAGGACAGCATGGAAGGAAAGGAAGACCCCAGAGGACTGGAAAAAAGGAATAATTGTCCCGATCTTCAAGAAAGGTAGTAGAACAGAATGCAGAAACTATCGGGGAATAACACTGATGAGTCATTGTGCAAAGATCTTCGAGAAAGTTTCGGAAAAGAGAAGACAAGGATAGAAGGAGGGATGAGGGAAGAACAACACGGCTTCAGAGCAGGAAGGTCCGCAGTGGATTTGATTTTTGCTGTAAGGCAGTTACAAGAACAGCACTATGAGTATGGAACAGATCTACTGATGGCCTTCCTGGACATTGAGAAAGCATATGACAGTGTATGCAGAAACAAAGTATGGAAGTCCCTGGAGGATAGAGGAGTAGAGAAATGGACTATAAAGAGGATAAAGGAGATGTACAAGGGAAGCGTGAGCTGTGTGAAAGTGGGAGGAGAGAGATCAGACTGGTTGGAACAAAGAAACGGCCTGAAACAAGGAAGTGCACTGTCACTGTTACTTTTCATTGTGGTGATGGATGACATAATGACCCGAGTGGCACAAGTAATTGGGGAAGGAAAGATGAAAGCAATGGTGTTTGCAGATGATCTGATGATTTGGGGAAACAAGGAGGAGGAGGTACAGGAACAGTTGGACGTGTGGGAAGGAATAATACAAGGATATGGGATGAAATTTAGCATAAATAAGAGTGAGATGGTGATCACAACAAGGAAGAAGGAAAGAACCACAACGGGAATAACAATTGGTGGGGAACAGCTGAAGAAAGTGGAGAGTTTCAAGTATCTGGGAAGCCTGATACAAGATAATGGAAGAAACGATAGAGAAATAAATGAGCGGGGGAGGCAGGCAGAAGCATTCCGGAGGAGTGTGAGAAGCATGTTATGGAGCAAGGATGTCCCTCAGAACAGCAAAAAGATCATATATCGAACGTACTATGTCCCTATCCTGACGTATGCCTCGGAGACCTGGGTTATGAAAGGAAGGGAGAAGAGCAAAATACAGGCCAGTGAGATGAGGTTCTTGAGAAGCAGTATTGGAGCTACAAAGACGGACAGAATAAGAAATGAGAGGACCAGAGTATTACTGAAGGAGGAACCATTACAGGATGGTATAGAGAAATCTAGACTTAGATGGTATGGACATGTAAAACGAATGGAGGAGAAGAGGATACCCAGGAGGATATATGAGACGAAGTGGGAAGGAAAGAGACCGAGAGACAGGTGGCTGAAGAGGGTGGAAGAAAGCGTGAAGAAGAGAGGAGAAGACTGGACAAGGGTGGAGGCTGAGAGATGGTGGGAAGACAGAAGACGTTGGAGAAGCCTGTGTTCCAAACAGACCCGGCCAGTGGCTGGAAACTGTGCATGATGATGATGGACATAAATAATTTTAAAGTGCTTGTGTGATAAATTCCTGTGAACACCTAAACAAATTTTCAAGTTGCTTGCACTTGGGGAGCAAATCCCAGCACATAAGCAAAGAAAGTATAATTATTTGAAAGTAACACAAATCCAATCCAGCAAGCTTGTTGATGCCCTTGTTACCAAACAGAAGATTGTGAAAACAAAGATACGAGAGATGTTGATAGCTAAATTTTAGTGATTGTAACTTGCAAGCATTTGGGGGCCAAATCCCAAGATACGAGCAAGGCAAAGAAAGCATTAATTGAAATTAATGATTTGAGTGTATTTGGGAGCCAAATCCCAAAATACAAGAAAGACAGGAAAAGCATTAAAGATCAATGATTAATGACCATGAAAAGAAAATACTTACGGGGTAGTCTGCACGAATTCACACTGCGCTATTTGAATTTTAAGGTCCTGTATTACAGAAAGTATTAAATATATCAAACTGAAAATTTTACATGTGATTAAGCATAGTACTGAGGTTATAGTGATCAGTTCTTACCAATGAAATCTACTACAGTTCAATTTATACAAATATTTGAAAATATTTTCAGTGCAACAATTATCTCGTTTATTTATGTTCCTTTTTCTGGAAAACTAATAATAGTAAAAGCTTAAAATATCTCAAGTGTATTTTCTATGTTCATATCTACTCTCTGTACCAGATTGATTAAGTTATCATATTGGGTTTGCTTTTAAAAATATATTATTTTGAAAGAAATTCTATCCCCAGAAAAGTATGACAATCTTGAAGGAAAATATACCGTATTTGCTCGCGTATATCTCACACCCCATTTTTCTTATTTGAAATTTCAGGGGGGAAAAAGTACTCGCATATATCTCGCATTCATTTCTGATGCAGTCATATAAATGACCGTAATAACCTTGAGATAGAAACACATTCGATTTAGCGCGCCACAACAGTCGTCATTGTCCAGGAACTTACCTGAAGCGATACTAACAGGAAGAGCGAGGAACTACGAGCCGAATAGGGAACGAGGCGCCGCTTTGAGACACGTTCCAATTAGCGATTAGCGCGCCACAACATTCATCAATATGCAATGTTGTCGTTCGTTTTGGCGGCAGAGGTTTCCTTTATTGTTGTCCGCCAGTACCGGTACTCGGGCTTCGAAGATGAAGAAATTCTCTGCTATACCACTTGCGCCAACATGCTAGTATGTTTCGAAGATTGTGCAATTAGGCCTACTGTTACATCGCAGAGAAACGCAGTTCATTCTTCTCGGATCTCAATGATTTCGTTTTTACGCATTGCGTCGCGGCATGAGTGTTAGCGTGCGGTACATCGTTCGTCTTCGGCCGCGGTCCCCTAAGTTCGAGTACGCTTGTTCATGTAGCGTGGAATCTATATGGAAGATGATCGTATCGATCGCTAAGCGTCTGCGCTTTATATTCCTTTCCTGCCTTGCATCATCCTTAACGAGCGTATTAAGTCTTTATCATAGGTTCTTAATGTCGTATAACCATAACGAATAGAAATAACTGGTGTCGACGGACATTGTTGTGAAGAGCTTTTTGAAGGCGTGCATCGCAAATGCATTGGACGGAAGTCAGGATTAAGCAGTATGGGATGATGCACGCGAGAGTATCTCGGAGATTGGCAGCAGTGACGGCAGTGACAATGAATAGGTGAGTACCGTATGCCAGTTGTCTTGTTTCAATAATGCAAATTTTGTGTTTTTTCCTGGGAATACGGTCTCTCCCCGCGTATTTCTCGCACCGAAAATTTTCGCACATATTTTCGGTCAAAGAAATGCGAGATATACGCGAGCAAATACGGTAGTTATTACTCTAATGCCAAGTTCTCTATCCCTTTAAATCTCCTACCAGTTAATCATCATGCTATACAGCAGCACACTCCGTTTCAAACTTCTAGTACTAGTGCTCGCGTGCCCGGAAGGCGGCCGGCTCTCTGGGATTTGCGCAGAGAGAGAAAGAGATACAGGTCCACCATGTCCGAGCCCCACACCGCAGGCTGCTGCCATGCATTCCTGCAGTATGGCAACACCGTCACTTAGCTCATCGAGCCTGTCTCTTTCACGCTGCTTTTCTGACAACACACTAGCTCAGATTCTCAAGTCAGACTGACTGTGATTCGTGGGATGGAAGTGAGGCATGACATAATGGTAGCGCACCGCCATCCCGGCTGGCTCAAGCTCTAGTGGTTGCTGAGAAAAAGGAATATTTGTACATCAAAATTTTAGTTCTGAGAAAATAACATTTAAAAATTGAGACGACTATTCTGACTTCCTTCAGTGCAGTACTGGATCATAATCCTCCATATCATCAAATGACTCTTTTCTCTTCTTAGCTTTTATTCTTTTGATCCTCCTGGGCAGCCCTTTCACCGTGGAGTAGAGCTTTGTGGGTATTCAACCCCATTTCCTTTAGCAATTTTATTCTACCAAGTGCACCTTCATTAAATGTTAACACAGCATCATTTACACCAATGGAAATGACTTTAGCACTCACAAACACTGTCTTAGGCACACACTCCCTTACACAATTGTTAAAACTTAATTTTGATGCTGTGTACCTTGAATGTTTTCTTTTATGTACAAGGTTCCTACAGATTTGCAATATTGACACTAACGAAGCTCGACTATAACTCTACACTAATTATAATATTACCACTAATGTTTTCATTATTATTATTGATATTACTACTATTTACATCTTCCATAACATGGTTTTCATTCTCCAAGTAAAATAATTTTCTCTTTGAAGACTGAAGGCTTAATTTCTTTTCCCCACATGGTGTTTGCAGGTTAAGTTCACTGTTCCTTCCAGTTGAGTGTTGATTACTGCGAAATGTGCGTTTCTTGCAATTACTTCTGGGCATTGTCACTACACACGAGATGAAGAGCACTCAGTAATCTTTTCTATACAAAAGGTAGACTTGTGTTTATATCAAAGAACAATAAAAGCAGCCATACTGTGTGCCAATACATACTGCAGCATAGCCAACTGCTATTGCATCCAAAAAAGAAATATACCAGAATATGGTGTTGTCTTAGTGAACAGAGGAGATTTTACATCAAAAATGGGGCGTGGCACTATGCGCGCTCCATTTAAATGTATATTTAGTGACGCAAATAATGAAATGTCACCACTAAAGTATATATTTCCTTGTTCGTAAAGAATTTATTTCCGATAAAATGAAAAAATGATAATTTTGATGATTTCAGACTACCATATTCCCTTAAAGGGTATACATAGTCATAATAGGTAACAAATAGTTGAAGAAACGAGAAAAATATAAAATTTGCATTTATTGCAGTAGCGATTTTCCCGTATTTCTATTTATAATGCTTGGCAATGCTCCACTCCTAAATATGACGGAAATTTTAGAAGACCATCACGGTAGCATTCTTTTCGCTGGAGCTCTCAATAATTGTTCGCGGAAGCAGAGCGATCACTCGAATCTGACTTTCTGCATTCGTGAATTCTCTATTTGTGCACTTTGCATTGCATTATTCTTTTCCGTAGCGTGACTGACGCAGATCTTACATCAAGGAAACGAGAAAGAGTTCTGTTTGTCGTTAAGTTTTCATTCCCCTTCCTAGGCATGTTTTGATAGCGTTGTGTGCCAATTATTCCTGCTTTTTCCGAATTGCAAAATATCTCCTCGTAGAATAATGTTACAAAGTTCTCTACATAATCAATAAATTGGCAAAACTTTTCTCCGTTTTTCATGTTAAAATATTTTCTTCTTAAGTGCTGGATTCTAAAGAAATTGGTCCGCTTGAGCGCTATAATCGGCTCTTGCATGCCACATGTAACTCTCTCCCTTTCCAACCTTAACCCCCTCAGTGCCACGCGCCGATCTGTTTGTCTTATATTTGTGATTTCTGTAGGCATATGTCCGTGATTATTTCATACTGTTGGAAAGGTGAGGTTGCAATCTTGCGTGCGCGGTGTTTACTTTTTTCTTCGAAGTCCGATACGTGATTGGTTTGAGTTCGTATTCACGCCCTCCCTCACCGCTCCCCCAATCACGCGCGTTCCCGCCAAAATTGCGGTGCAGTTGTTTTCTTCTTGTTGATGTTTTCTGCCTACAGATGTATCTAAGAACTGTCTATAGCTGGAAACGTAGTGTTTCTTCGAATATGGCTCTTAGGTGTCCTTAATTTTGGCTCAAAACTGATGTTTTACAAAAAAAAATTGAGACATTGAACAATTATCTGATTAACCTCAATTATAAAGGTTTAGATGCCGTATTTACTTTTATGAGCATAATGTATGAAAGAATGAGGTATTGGTTACAATGCAAAGCAAAAATAATGATTCTACCGTTTGAAATGTGGTATTTATGATTTTTTCAAATAGTCTGCATGACATTGAAAATGGCTTGGCATTCTTGGCAAGTATTTCAGGAAATGGCTTGGCACTAAGAGGGTTAAAGGTTGGAGGCCAGTAAATATAAAATATTCTTTTGCAACTCCTTAGACAGCGGTAAAAATAATTACGAGAGTGTAAAATAGTCATTGGGGAGGGGTTGACAATCAATTCGGCGGCTAGGTGCATGCTAAAGCTGACATAGTGTCTCTTGCTGCAGCGAGCTGTCAATCAAAATAGCACTCGTGCCGCTCTTATCCAGACTCAATACATAACCTCAACAAAGCTTTCTCACTGCACACGACTGTATTCTTTGTGCATTTTACATCTTTCATTTTTCCTAGCAACAACAATTTGCTCAGTTCCAGGCAAGGCAAATTGTAATACACAATTCCCATTGTTGACTGGAAGCTGCTTATGCATAAGGAAGCGAAAGTAGCGCTTGGCACAGCAAGAGAATTATTGAGGAAGCTACCTACCATAACCATCACCCTGTGCATTAATCCTGGACCTTTTTTTATTCTTTTACGTCCTCATTGGAGCACTTTATTCAATACAAATACAATTCAGTCTAACAACGCTATTTAGAGATTAGCGATTCAGCTTCAGCTTCTTTGCTCATCTGTGATGTATAGTTTTTCCGTTCAAATGTTGTTAATGTGAATCGTAAGTATTTATTCCTTAAAATATTCTTCTCTTCTCTATTTGTAATTTGGAGCATCGTTAAATTTAATTAATCTAAATCATGCTGGATCTCTTTGAACCAGTTGATTCACTCTTCCAGAAGTAACTAAACAGCTGTTTTATTAGTCAGTTTTTTGGTAGGCGTGGGATATGGCAGAAAAAATATTCTCCTTCTCCGCATTGTCCTTTATTGTGCTTTATGATCAAAGATTTGTATTCTTTTATGCATAAAATGAAACTTAAATGTAAAGATTGTTTGTCAGTGAGGAAGCCAGATTTCTTTGACACATAATATCCAACAATTTCATCCTTGAGTAGACTAACCTAAGATGTGTGATTAACCAGACGAGCTGTGCCAGATGGGGTTCATCGAGCAGCTTGTCGGCCTGGTGACGGATCATCACACGCCCGCTCTGGAGCACTTGCTGGCAGCACTCGTCAACATGGCCACAGACCATAACTTCTCTAAGGACGAGTGTCGCCGGCCGGAATTGCAGCTCAGATCTAAACTCGTTCACCTCGTCAAAACCTTCAGAGACAAGGACGAATACAGGGTAAGTCTGTAATATCAGAATTCTGTGGCAAAACACAAGAGTTAAGGGGGAGATCAAGCTTAGGATAGGAATAAAATGTCTATCTCCATTTGATTGTTGAACATGATATAAATATTGTTAACGAATGATACTCCCATCACAGTAATTGCAAGCTTGTGGCAACCAAAAGCAACTTTTATAATGTTAAAATTTGTATCATAAGAGTTTTTTAGATAATTTTCAAAATTTGCCAAATTTCTTACCATGCATGATAGTTGTTTCCCAAGTTTATAAGAAATGTCCTACTTTTCTTTTTTAAAGGTGTTAAAGAATGTTGACATTACAAAAGTTGCTTTTGGTTGCCACAAGCTTGCCATTACTGTGATATGAGTATCATTTGTGAACAATATTTGTAGCAGGTTCAACAATCGAATGGATATTTACATATTATTCGTCTCTTAAGCTGGATCTCCCCCCTTAAAACACAAGAAAATATTGAGTGAAATACAAGAATGATGTTAGGTAAGACCAGTGTGTTGTAGTTGGGAGTAATACAGTGACTCTTGCTTGACTAATGTATTCAGGGATACTTTGTATCTTGTAAAGAGAGGATTGCATTTCATTTAAAGAAAATGATGTTTTTGTCACCTTGGTATAAGAGTAGGTGGGTACTAGCATGACCTCCTACATCAGATGGCCCAAGGTTCAATCAAGTTTGTAAGGGGAGATGAATGAAACAGGAAAACAAGGTGGAGTACACTGAAGTCACAGTACTTTTGTATTGCAATTTATTATGTTTAAGTAAATAGTTTTCATTGAATAACAATAAATAATGATATGCCATAATCATCAAAAAGCCTATAACGAATAAAGTTTAACAATAAAACCTATAAAGAGAACACTAGTGATCAGGCAAATTTAGCCTAGAAGAGCAAAAAAGTAGAAAGAAACTGAACTACTGGCTGAAGAGCCTTAGGCAAAAATGTACGGCCTTTTAAAAGAGCCCAGATAAAGAAAGTGGTAAGCAAGTTTTAATTGAAGATCACTATTGCAGGTTGGTTGGTTTAACGAGTTCCATGAATGAGGTTAACAACTTTACTTATCATACGAATGTTCATCTTGAAGTTCACTAAAGCAGATCCACTGCTCAAGTATAGTTCGTAAACTGAAGTAAGACAGGCTCAAGTCCCATGTTGTACTGTGCCCGTTAGTCCGGAGACGGACGCCCACATATGCGTGAACCTCGAAAACTCGCGGGGGAAACTGGGCATGAAAGATGGTACTGACCCGAATTAGAGTTTGACGCTTGAATATAGGAAAGGATGAAACACAAAATTCTTAAAAACACTCCACTTTATTTATCAGAAAATAAAATATAACACTTCTGCCTATAACTCAGGGTTCTAAAATTAGAGTCCAAAAACCCATGAGATTCCTAATAAACCAAAATAGTGAACCTTCACTCAAAAAGGAAATGTCTTGTTGACAAAATATGTATCGTCGTGTTACACACTCCCATTTTTCACTGATGTCATATTTATACGGGTCATTTTGTCACACGCACTTGTTTCAAATATATTTTCAAATTATCTTTGCTGGTTGGACATTATTTATCAGAAAAACCTGCTTGAAATGATGAGAATTGACGTAAGTTAACATTTTATTTAATGATATGTCAGAAATTTGACTGCTAGATCTATCAACCTCACATCACACAACATTTTGACAAGACTGTACATGGTGGCCACTACTCGTGGAAATCCTGGAAAACTCCTGGATTTTTATTAGGTCTGGAAAACTCCCGGAAAATGACGAAAAATTTGAAAACTCCTGGAAAATAGCCACTGTTAATTAATTATACAAATCCTTCCATCTTAAATCATACTCCCGCTGCGGTTTTGGGTGAGCACTCTATCGTTAAGGAAAGAAATTTCCTCAGGCCACCTGTTTCTGTGTGGGAGAACACATGATAGTATGTTTGTAAAACATATCGAGTATAGACAACTTCACCGTAATAAAATTGCAGGCAGCATTCTTTTCTCTTTTTTTTTTTTTTTTTAAGCGGATATTTCAGTCACAAAGGCTTTTTTAAACCAATTAAATCATTTGTGTGTCGGCTTGCGGATCAATAACGCAATCACCACTAATTTTTGTCAACATCTGTGTAAGTAAACCAAACACAACTGCTTTATTTTGGTCTCGAAGTAGGCAAACGATTAAGCCTCCCCCGGGACTCACGCTTATTTTTAAGTCTGGAAAAATGAGATTTACTCCTGGAAAATCGTTGACCGATTTGAGTGGCCACCATGCTGTACTGGAAAATAATAAGAAAATACTCATTCAGGATAAATCGCCTTCAGAGTAGCTAGATTACATTTGTTGTGACCTCATTACTTTAAATGGGTTATAACTCTCCTAATAATCACTCGTATTTATTACTCTGCATGACTTATTCAACATTGCTCCAAATATTCAAATACTGTATTTGCTTGCGTATATCTCGCAACCCATTTTTTAATTTGAAATTTCAGGGGAAAATAGTACTCGCATTCATTTCTGACACTGTCATATAAATGACCGTAATAACCTTGAGGCAGAAACTCGTTTGATTTAGAGTGCCACAACAGTAGTCATTGTCCAGGATCTTGTCCGTAGCGATACTAACAGGAAGAGCGAGCAACAACGAGCTGATCCGAACTTGTCCGATATGAGCCGATTAGGGAACGAGGCGCCGCTTTGAGGCACGTTCAAATTAGCGATTAGCGCGCCACAACATTCATCAATACGCAATGTTGTCGTTCGTTTTGGAGGCAGAGGTTTCCTTTATTGTTGGCCGCCAGTTGCCTTTTAGACATCATTACCGGTACTCTGGCTTCGATGATGAAGGAATTCTCTGCTATACCACTCGCGCCAGCATGCTTGTATGTTTCGAAGATCGCAGAGAAACGCAGTTCAGTCTTCTCGAATCTCAATGATTTCGTCTTTACGCATCAGAGCTCGGTCGCGTGCAAGCATGCGGCGCGGCGGGTGTGTTAGCATGCGGCACATCGTTAGTCTTCGGCCGCGGCCCGCTAAGTTCGAGCACGCTTGTGCACGTAGCGTGGAATCGATATGGAAGATGATCGATCGCTAAGCGTCTGCGCTCTAAATTCCTTTTCTGCCTCAAATCATCCTTGACGAGCGTATTACGTCTTTTTTATAGGTTCTTAATATTGCATAACCATAACGAATAGAAATAACTGGTGTCGACGGACATGGTTGTGAAGAGTTTCTTGAAGACGGGCATCGCAAATGCATTGGACGGAAGTCAGGATGAAGCAGTATGGGATGATGACCAGAATGATGCACACGAGAGTATCTCGGAGATTGGCAGCAGTGACGGCAGTGACAATGAATAGGACGAGTACCGTATGCCAGTTGCCTTGTTTCAATAATGCAAATTTTGTGTTTTTTCGGGAATACGGTCATTCCCCGCGTATATCTCGCACCGAAAATTTTCACACATATTTTTGGTCAAAAAAGTGTGAGATATACGCGAGCAAATACGGTAATCACATTGACTTCCATAAATATCACTCCACAAGCCACCATCCTTGAGCCCAAACATAACGGTGCCATGCGTCATTGTGGGGACAGCGGACCGCAGCACCGGCCCAATTCAGAAGGTCTGGTGCGCCTAGGCCTTAGTGATCCAATAAGAGTATCTTCTTTGGAGCGTCGAGCGGGAATTGTAAATAATTATTATATCATTATTCTTCATGTGTTTTGTATGAGCTTATACAAGGAAAGTTTTTCCTTTGTGAAGTTTTGTTGGACAGGCTGAGGAAGGAGGAGTATTAGCCTCCGAAACTAGTCCCTGTAAGTAAGTAGAAATAAACAGTATTGAAGGCGGAAAATCTATTATTCTTTCAAAGTTTTGAATAGATTGTTAAGAAATTACAGCATCATTGAACGTTTGATCCTGATGAGCGTCATTTTCTAACAGTTGCAAACGTAGACAGGCTTCTCCATAGGATCCACCATTAACAGTTCGTAAATGTTGGAATGATGTAGGTGCTCGAACATTCAAAAAAATGTCAACCCCTGGCACTACACAGCCCATGAAGGGCCTAGGCCGATCAAGCCATTTGGCCTGCAGATATTGGGGTGACGCGTGATCAGCGCATTGGGTCCCCTCGGCCTTTAATCTTGGTTTTCGTGATCAGGGCGCTGCCTCACTGTCAGACAGCTAGTCAATAACCTCACGAGGCTGAGTGTACCCCGTTCCAACCCTCGCGTCAGTTTTAAAATCCCTGACGTAGCCGGGAACCCGGGGCCTCCGGGTGAGAGGCAGGCGCGCTACCCCAACACCACGGGGCCGGCCCATCTCGAACATTCACTAATACCGATCACAACTTAGACTCTGCCCGTGGCGGTATCTGCTGGCAAATTGTGCTACTGCCGCCACAAGTAACAATAGCAATGCATTGGTAGGCACTGAAAAATAGGATTTTTACGTTTTTCGGGTGATTTTCCCAAATTTTCTCTCCATCCTTCTTGGGCCTTTAAGCCGTTCTCGAGTTTTGCGCTTAGCAACACATTTAGCAATTCATTTTTATTATATAGCTGTGGTGCTGGATCTGTGTGCCAGCGTTATTGTCACAGGGATTCACAACACAATGAGAGTTCTTGTAAAATCTAATCATCATCATCTTGCACAGTTTCCAGCCACTGGCCGGGTCTGTTTGGAACAAAAGCCTCCCCAATGTCTTCTGTCTTCCCACCATCTTTCAGCCTCCACCTTTGTCCAGTCTTTTCCTCTCTTCTTCACGCTTTCTTCCCCCCCCTTCAGCCACCTGTCTCTCGGTCTCTTTCCTTCCCACTTCGTCTCGTGTATTATCTAATATGGGTCAAAAATAACCCTCTCGCTCAAGGTTAATTGAATTACAGGGGCCAAGCTGTTGGCCTGCGGCATCCAATATTAAGGCAACAGCAGTGTTGAATTCATACAAGGGTCAAAAAAGACCCCTCCATCTTTCTAGTGCTGAAGCCCCTGATAACCACAAAACTGTTTTCTTTCTCAAGTTAAAGTGTGTTGATTAACAGTTGTGTTCTTGCCAACAGGATGAATGTGAACACGCCCAAGAGTTGTTGAAACTCGTCTTCTCGGGCGATACAGAAGAGGAACGTTAGTTTGCTGGACTGCAGATCACCTTCCTTTCTAATAAAATACAACTACTCTTGTGATTGTCTGTGTCATTGTGCCCCCTCCCTCACACCCCCTCGAGACTTGCACAATCCACAGTGATAGAGAGTCGTCACGTTGGGTACGACAGTTGCAGTCGCCGTAAGGACCTCGCAAATTAGATGTGTTTGTAAGACACAGACAGGTATGAAGATTGTAATGCTAGGAAACAGATGATAGAAACACAGATCACAATGACAATACTTGGGCAATCTCTGCAGCTGGACACAAGTGTGACCTCCCAGTCTCATGAGGAGGGTGGAAAAGTGTTGTGGATTGTGTGTGTCTAGGGACAGTGTAATACGATGTTTGAGTCGGTAAACACTGGTTGCACTGGCTCTATGGTCTTGGATTCCTGAAGATGACTTGTGTTTTTGTCAGTTATTGCAATATTGTTTACTTGGTGCTTCTTTCGACCAGGTAGAAGCAATTTTCTCTAGTTTTACAGGCGCAAGTTGTAGACTGAATTTAACGCCAAATAGATGATGCCAAATTCGGCATAATGCAAGTCATTACTATTTGTGTCCATGCGTGCGCCAAATTGTCTTTCGCAAGAAAAATCGCAAATTGTTTAAAAAAAGGTGTAAAATTTTTGAGCACCAAATCCTATAGCCTGCAAGTCTCTCCGGATCCAGAGTCGAAGGGTTGGAACGGAGTACACTTGTACTACAGCCGTCGCAAAGAATAGAGAAAGAAATCACAAGCTCACCTCATGGGGTTCGATTCACTCTGTACAGCACATTGTAACAGGGGTGGCCAAATTATGATGGCGAAGCTCAAATTAAGTCACCGCTGCAGGACCTTTCTCTGTTGTATTTTTGTCATCTGTCTGTTAGGTAGTCAGCCCGAAGGCTGGTTGGATCCTCAAAAAGCACCGCTGTTAGGTTATGTGGGTAGATGCCCACAAAAACCCAAGGCAGTGCTATATTGAGGCATACTAAGCAAGATGACGAGTGAGGTAGTTTGCCATTGCTTTCCTCACTGAGTCAGAACAGCAGTACTAACCCTATGAGTAGAACCTTTCACAGATACTGACTGAGGCCAGAATGTCATTACTAAGCACCACCTCAGTAGCTTCCATATAATCACAGCCATGAGTGAGAATTTTTGTCATACATTCAGTAAAATGAGATCCTTGACGAACCAACATCGTTTGTATTTTATATAATTCACAATAGACCAATTTTTAAATAAGCAAAACGGTGTGGTGTTGGAACTTACCGTGTTCTAAAACCTCGTCTGTTACTAGTGGTGTATGGGATACGAATACCTTGAATGAAGATATTATTTGACAGCAAATGATAATTGCTGGGCTGGACCTGGCGCGTTAGCTCAATGTCACAACACAATTGGGGCAGAGTTGGAGGTTCAATACCATTACCTGTGTAGTGTAGTTCCTCAGGAGACAGACAAGGAATGTGCCTTACATTAAGACAATCGTGCTTAGTGGTCTGTATATTGTCAAAGATGCTGTTGGTTCAATCTTGCAGCCATATTTCTTTTGGAAGTGTTAATATTTCACAAAACCAAGTAACGTACTTCTATCTTCTTGACCTAAGATGCTTGATGAAATTTAGTTTGCTTAACAAAATTTATTTAAAAGGAAAATGTAAAAAATAAAAAGGAAGACACACAGCGAAAAGATGAAAGAGCACGGGAGGAAGAAGGAGGATCAACAAAGGACTAAACATTGACAAGGTCCTCAGTAGAAGAGAAAGAAGAAGAAATTAAAATTAGGATAATATAATTTAATAATTACAAATAGTTGTGCCCTATAAAGGGATAAACATGACCAAGACACTATAGTAGAGCCATCATTACTTCCGACTTGACATTTCAGTGTTAGCCTTGAGTTATGTAGCGATCAGAAGGAAAATCACTTTAAGTAGCCATTGAAATCGATATATCACGGCAAATTGAGTTTCTTTAGCGAACGAAACTGTAGCCTAGCACTGAAACGTCAAGTCTGAAGTAATGATGGCTCTACTATAGAATAACTGAAGAGTGAAAACGGAAAATGCCAAGTGTTCAGGAGTTGAAAAAACTGCTGTTTGTAACAATACAATGCTAAAATCTTTAAATCATTTACATATAACGTACAGCGAAGCCTCCGTGGCTTAGCCGGCCTCTCACCGCTGGGTCCGTGGTTCAAATCCCGGTCACTCCATGCGAGATCTGTGCTGGACAAAACGGAGGCAGACAGGTTTTCCTCCGGGTACTCCGGTTTTAACTGTCAACATTTCATTCCAGCAACACTCTCCACTATCATTTCATTCATTTAATCATTGCCCCAGGGGAGTGCGTCAGGCCTCGGCAGCCGGCACAGTCCATACCCTCGCCGCTAGATGGGGGCTTCATTCATTCCATTCCTGACCCGGTCGGAGACTGGAAGCAGGCTGTGGATTTTCACATATAACGTACAGCATCCTTGCTAATTAATGAGAACATTGAACTACACTCACCGGCAAAGAAAGCGAAACACTAGGAATTTGAGACTGAACTCAATATTGCACCCTTCTAAGCCTTGTATTAATCAATTACTGTTGACATTACAACAATATGGCAATGTGTCATAAGTAGGGTTCGCAAGTTGAAGACCTAAAGAAGTGCAAAATATGCCCTAAAAACTAGCTAAATATGGCCTAAGAAACTATGAGACATGACATGAATTTTTGTGATACGTCGAGTATCACTAACATACAGTAAATGTGATCAGCGATAATACACCAGACACATTTAATCATACAAACTAACAGAGAGCTACAGTACATTAAAATGTTCAACATTCCTTCAGTATCATATCCTTGAGGTGCAGTTCTTGCTCGGTTTTCCTAAAAGAAAACAAAAATACCCGAAGTATTAGCATTCTTTGATATCTGTCGGCGTAAGTTACAAGACACTGCCTAACAGGAAGTTTATTGAGTTCATAATCGTACATACCTCTTAATCTTCTTTGCCAGCATTGCACATCACAACAGTGTGCATTCTCAGGCTGTCCAAAAGAAATCTCCTTTGAAGGTCGCTCAGTATTTTTTTGTACTGGGAGAAGCTCCTTTCTACGTCAAATGATGTCACAGGTGCATAATTAAACACTGCTGCTTAGCTCCGGGTCGTTTTCGCTTAAACCAGATTCATTACCCTCTAAAATGGCACCAATTGTGCACATTGTTGCGTATCCTTCATTTGCACTCGGCACCTTACTAAGTTTGTTCTTCACTGCAACTGACACTCTACCTCTTGCTTCTTCTACTTTGGATACCATGTCCTTTACTATTCCCAAACTCTCACATAATTCTAAACCAGCAGTTTCTAGGTGAGAGATAGTTTTCGATAGATCTCTCAATTTAAACAAAAATGCTGAAATTATAACCAAATATGACCAAAACAATAGAAATGGCCAAAATATGCATTTATAGGCAACATCAAATTGCTTTAAACGTGATCAGGGACCCGTCATTCAAACTTATTTTTCAGATTTCGGGTAAAATGAGCTCAGGAAAAAAATATGACTTTTCCTTAACATCCGAACCTTAGTGATAAGCTAATTGGCACAATAACAGTATTGATCAACAGTACACTAACATCAATTTGGAAATGTTGAAACCTGGAATCCATCGTCCTGTCCTCCGACCTGTTGCACTGTACGATTATGAGTGTTGTAAACAAACCGTAATTTCCACAAAAATACGCCGCACGAGAATTCTCAGCAATAAACAGTTGTGTGTGGTTATTCTTGTCCAATGGCGGGAAACTGTGATATCGGTGTTGTGAGCGTCACTATCAACAATGGTTATCAATTATCGTGCTGAAACTTCACAAATGAGCTAATTAACTCACAACAAATTGCCATGTTGCTGCAAAGTCACAACATTCAATGTATGCCAGGTATGAAACGGTCCAACATTGAGTTTTGTCTGAAATTTGTGGCTTTTCCCTTTTTATGCCGGTGAGTGTACATTTCTATGCTCCCTCGTAAAACCAAGAGACACTTGTACATTCAGTATCGGTAGAACAACATAGAAATAAAATTACCCTACTCAATATTTGAAATTGAAAGAGGAAAAGATCTTCTTACATTAATCAATTCATTTATGGTACTGAAAACCCCAAGTGTCTGTTCACGAGGGGGTGAGGTGGACTGGCTTCGATTCTCGGTCAATACATGTGAGATTTTCAAAGTGAAATGCCATATCCTGTGGTTCGGATTCCAAGTAAAAAGGTGGTCTCATGATCGCACGATTAATGGTCACATAAAATTAAATGCTTCCTTCCTTTGTTCACACATACGTTTATATTTAGGCTCCTGAAAAAAAAACCTCCTATTCATCATTAATCTGATTTCTGGATCCCAACTTGGGGAAGTTCCTCCAATGTCTTGTTTCTCTTGACAACTTGATGGATTCCTATGGCTCTGCGTTAAAAGTTTCTCCCTAGGTCTAGCTTCGGCCTCTTTAGTGTAATATATTGTAGTACACCTACTTAATTGTCGTCGTCAGCTTTAACTCGTTTCGGAGTGTAGATTTTCCAAAACAGTCTAATATAATCTTAAGGTTGAGGTCTGTGGGCATGTTTGCGGTGACTGAACAGCCGAATGCGTGCATGAAACAAACGTACACACAGAACTGTGGCTGTGCTGCACGGAGCTTTCGTGCTTGTCGCTTGGCTTGAACAAATCTACAACGTTCTTCTTCAAACATTTTGACAGCAGCCGGGATGGTCTGGCTCCAAGTTGAACTGTCTTTACCAAGCTGGTCCCAGGTTTGTGTACACCTACTTAATCAAGATGAAGCAGCACAACACAAAGCCCTCAGCTGTTTAGCACTTCCAGTCTTGCGCGCGTTATGGCGACGGGAACATACATTGTGTGCTATATGACCCTTTCCACCAATTTTGAGCAAAAATGAAAAATTCTTCATAGTGGCACGTTCAAACTTTTCCACTAGGGGCAGATGACCTAACACTAACTCACTGTGACAGTCCATCTGCCTATGTTTCAGCACCCATCAATACAAAGGAACAATCCACTCAATTTAAAATCCCACATTAACCCTCTTAGTGCCAGAGTAGCTGTGAGCGATCCTCATAAAATGAACGAAACTTGCCAGCGTCGCTCTGAGAGACGCTTCGTTTTTGTATTCTTAGAGGGGCTTATAGACCTAAAATGGCGTCTAAACTTGACGTGACCATTAAAGAGAGTTCTAGCAACCATTTCCTGGCAAACATATTTTGTTTTCTGTCTATCGATATACTCGAGCGATATTTGAAATTCATTGACTTGTTTACGCGCGACTCGTAAAAGCATGGCGTCCAAGGGAAGGAAGCATTGTTTGAGAGAGGAAGAAATTGAAGAATTAATGAATGATAAGTCAAGTGGTGAACTCTTGGACTTCGTGGACAGTGATTGCGATCTTGTGTGTGATGAATCAAGTGCCGATTCCGCTTCGGACGGTGAATTGCCTGCGCTGAATGCGATCGTACATAACCAAACAAGTGATAGTGATGGTAATGATGTTGATAGTAATAGTGACTGGGAAGAAAGGAATGTTGACCAGGACAGGCTACACAACCACAAATGTGAAAGATAAAACTACAGGGTGCCCTTCGGTTTATTTATTTTCACTGTAATTATTTTTATTTTATTTATATCAACAATGCCATTGATGGTGTACGGTATTTTATGAAAATGCTAGATTTTAGAATTTCGGATTTTTGACACCCCTCTTGATATTTTTTCAACTAAAATACTGCATTTCCTGGTTCTTTTGTTATGTATGTGTGCTCTCCAGTGTTCATTTTTACTCCATTTATAAGCATGTGGTAATAAGAATAATCAAACTTTCTAATTTTTATTTTACAGAAGAAATTATTTTAATTAAATAATTAATAAAGAAAGAAAAAAGTTTCATAATGATTTGAAAATTTCCCTGAATTTAGATAGCTATGTTTTGCACTTCCTGACTAAATTTCGCCTTCGTATCTTTCAAAACAGGGGATATATCTTTTTTTTCTGAAAGCCTACATTTTCCATTAAAACAGCCTGGCACTTTTAGACTTCACCTTTACCTTTTCGCCTGGCACTAAGAGGGTTAAAACCCAAAAAAGTTCCATAAATACATGAAAAAATATTTTTCAGTTTATGAACAAAAAACACTTATTGAATCTTGATGCACTAAAGTATCTTGCAGACAGATTTTTCTAATTCTGTATTGACTTTGTTGAATGCTTGTTAAAAGATTTTTCTTGGAATTCAAATTTTATAAACAATGTTGTCGGATGGAAAACTCCATGTTACAAGGGGTAGGTGTAGACTTCTCATCAGCTGTTGACATTTCCTCTTATGGTCGAACAGAGAATAATACAATGGGGGTAAAGTCAAAACCTTGAGGCTCATGATTGCGAGATTAATGGTCATGTAATGCTACAAGCTTCTTCAATCAGCCTTCGCTTTTATGATTTTAATTTAACGAGTACAGTTGGACGTTGGCTTAACATTCAAGATGTGGCGTATTTCATGACACCCAATAAAATAATGTATGCTTTCTAACATGGAGTTTTCCATCTGACGACAATGTTCATAAACTTATACACAGTACAACTCCAATTATCCGAATCAATTGCTACCGGACAATTAGGATAATTTGATTTACATTCATAATATGTATTTTAAAGAAAAAGAGCTCATTTTCGGTACTGTATGCATTGTGTATTTAAATGAAAAGCAACACTTTACAAGTTATATAGTGTACAATTGTAGTAAATGATAGTCATTGTTTGCTGAACATCTCTCACCATCCCAATAATGTTCGCGCTGCACCTACACTAGCTTTGTGGAGGGGAGGAGAATAGAGCGTGTAGACAAAATCATTATTTTGCGAATCTCGGTACATATCCGTCTAAAATATTTTCCTGAAAGCGATTTGGATAATTGGAGTTCTACTGAATTAATAAATATCAATAGCTACTAAGATCCAACATTATAAAACTGTAACTCTCCCTGAAGCCACTTATGCTTGTGAAATTGTTCCAAATTAAAAATGAACAAAGAATTGATCAGCTCCTCAAAACGGAAAGAAGAATCATTAGAACATGCATAAATATAAAGTATCAGGTTGAGGGAGTCTGGAGGATTCTCCCAAATGAAACTGTCTATCGTGAGATTTATCCAATCACCACAATGAAGAAAAAAGAATTTCATACTTTTTTCACATCTTACGGCTTCAGGAAAACAGAATTGTTCGCCAACTAGTGATGAGAAATCTAGGAAAGAAAACTGGAGGAAAATGGATCCAAGAAATCCAACAAGATCTCAAAGCAGTTGGGACTCCAGAGGAGAAAAATTAAATTAACACCATTCTTAAAACTCACAAATTTTCTGCAGAAAAGACACACAGAAAGCCTATGGAGATTTCAGATGAGTTGAGAAAATCACTATCTGAAGGAATGATAAAGTACTGGAAAGAGCACAAGAACCAAGCAGTACTACCTTCAAAGAAGATGTGATTGTGGAACGATTCAAGTGGTCCAATGTGACCTAATAATAAATTTTGAAACAGGCATTTGACAAAGTCATCACAATGCCTTTCGAGGTACGACCGCCGCTCAGCGTTTGCTGACAGTAGCAGCATTGCGCGCTATATTGTGAATGGAAACATTAATTTTAAAGAAAGAATTAAGAAGGGTTTGTTTCGCAACAGCCCAGCTAACACATCACCATGGAGAGAACTATAAAAGCTATGTAACCATTTGTACAGGCACCTATGTCCTGAAGCACGTATTGTGCAGTATATAATTTAATAGGTGTTGCATCATTTTATCGACGAGCAATCAGCCAGGGTTATGCCCATAGTTCTATATCTGTTTATTTTATCATTATCCCACACTTGATTATTATTATCATCACTTGGAGCTCGTATCGAACAATACATTTTGAATGGAGGACTTATTATTATTACTATCGGTTGGAGGCTGGATTTAGACAGCTCCTTAACCCGGTCCATGAGGCAATTATAATTGGCTACATGGATAATTCTTGCCAGGCGCGTCCACGTCGCGGGGGTGGGCAACGGTACTGTAATATACCATGGAACTACAGTACCGGCTAAATTCTGGTGAGGACCCAGTCCTATGGGGTATAACATAGGCCCCGTGCACAGGGTTACATGCGAAGACCTCAACGGAATCTGCAGCGGAGAAGATGGGCTTCGGAACGGTGGAGATTGCGGAAGAGGCAACCCAGTACTCAGGGAATAGTATGAGTACAGCATCAATCGGCAGCGTCTGTTTCCCAGGTTAGGGGCTGCTGCAAGGGCGTCTGTTCTCCATGTTAGGGGCGGCCTGAATAATAGCTGGCAGTAGCTTCATAAAATGCCTTTGGGAGTGGCAACCCCATCGTAATAATAGCCTAAAATGGAAATGGCACTTCAAATGATTCGGAGAAGGTTAGGGCGTACCCTGCAGGCGACGCGCAGTTCTTTTGGTACTGGGGGAACTGTGAGAAATGGGCGACCAGTTACCGAAATGAAAGTGGGAATCATGAATGTCATGACCCTGACAGGCAAGGTGGAGGAGGAGGTAGACTTCATGGAGAGGGAGAATGTTGGATTGATGGGTCTGAGTGAAGTGAAATGGAAAGGTAAAGGAAGGAAGAAATTGAGGAAAGGATATACATTATACTGGAGTGGTGGCCAAGAGGCAAAAAATGGCGTGGGACTGATAACCTCGAAACAACTGGAGGAGTATGTTGAAGTGGTCGAGTGTGTGAGTGACAGAATAATGAAAATTAGAATGAAGATGAAGAATGACGTGATGGACTTCATACAAGTGTATGCACCACAGACTGGAAACAGAGAACAAGATATTGAAGTATTCCTGGAGGATGTAGAAAGAGTAATTTCAGGTGTAGAACTGGTGATCATGGGAGATATGAATGCACAAGTCGGAAACGAGAGACAAGGAATTGACTACTTTCTGGTGGAAAGGACTAATCGCAGAAAGCTGATGGATGTGACAGCTTTACCAGGAGAAGCATTTGATGGGGACCATAGAGCTGTGGTGGCAAAATTTAGATGGGAAAAATTGGAAAACCTACAGGAGATCAGAGAAAGTAAAATAAAAGTATGGAAATTGAAAGACAACAAGCCTCCGTGGCTTAGGCGGCAGCACGCCGGCCTCTCACCGCTGGGTCCGTGGTTCAAATCCCGGTCACTCCATGTGAGATCTGTGCTGGACAAAACGGAGGCAGACAGGTTTTTCTCCGGGTACTCCGGTTTTCCCTGTCAAAATTTCATTCCAGCAACACTCTCCACTATCATTTCATTTCATCTGTCATTCATTTAATCATTGCCCCAGAGGAGTGCGTCAGGCCTCGGCAGCCGGCACAGTTCATATCCTCGCCGCTAGATGGGGGCTTCATTCATTCCATTCCTGACCCGGTCGGAGACTGGAAGCAGGCTGTGGATTTTCATTCTTCAAATTGAAAGACAAAACTGTACAGGAAGATTTTCAGGAGAGATTGAAGCAATAAATCCCAGTTACTGAAGTGGAAAACATAGAAGAGGAATGGTCCCACTTTAAAAAGGCATTTGTTGGTGCAGCAGAGAGTGCTTGTGGTAGGACGTCAAACAAGAGTGAAAGAGAAGGAGACACCGTGGTGGAATGAGGAAGTGAGGAAAGCAGTGAAAGAAAAGAAGACTGCATGGAAAGAATGGAACCGAGATCAAACGGAAGAAAGCAAACGGAGGTGTAAGAAAGTGGTAGGAGAAGAAAAGTTGGGAAGAATTTACACGAAGAATGGAAACAGATGTAAGTGGCAGTAAAAGAATGCTGTATGGGCTTCTAAGAAGTAAGAGGAAAGAAAGAGTTACTACAAAGCTAGTGAAAAAGGAAGATGGAGAGTTGTTAACACACCCAGAAGAGATAAAGGGACGATGGAAGGAGTATTTCGATAAGCTATTGAATGTGAGCAATTGTACTGGTGAGATGGAAGTGACACAACCTGACGACTCTATAACAGAAGATGATATAACAATGCTGGAGGTGGAATTAGCAGTACAGAAAATGAAGATGGGAAAAGCAACAGGGGTGGATGAGATCAGTGTAGAAATGATAAAGGCTGCTGGACCTGTTGGTATGCAATGGTTGTATCGACTGCTAAAGTGTGTGTGGAAACGGAAATGTGTACCAGAAGACTGGGTGAAAGGGCTAATAATACCAGTGTTTAAGAAGGGGGACAAGAAGGTGTGTGATAACTATAGAGGGATCACCCTCATATCACAGATAGTAAAAATACTGGAAAGGATATTAGAAAGAAGAAAGGTGGAAGGAGAGTTGCAAGAGGAACAGTATGGCTTCAGGAGTGGAAGATCCACAGTGGACCCAATCTTTAGCTTGAGGCAGGTGATGGAAAAGAACTGGGAATATGGAGAGGATTTGATCATGACTTTCATAGATCTAGAAAAGGCATATGATAGTGTCCCCAGAGAGAAGGTATGGGAAACCATGGTTAAGAAGAGACTGGGAAGAGGAATGTTGGAAATGGTGCAAGCAATGTACAACAACTGTGTTAGCAGGGTACTGACCCCAGTTGGAAAGAGATTGGTTTACGAACAAGACTGGACTAAGACAGGGGAGTGTGCTGTCACCTCTCTTGTTCATAATGGTGATGGATGAAATTGTAAAGGAAGCATATGGACATAAAGAAATGAAGTTACTGTTATTTGCAGATGATATTGTGGTCTGGGGAAGGAACACCGAAGAAGTGCAAAAACAACTAGATGCACTGAACGAAAATATTCAGAAATATGGCCTGAAAATCAGTATAGAGAAAAGCAAGACCATGGTGATGACAAGAGGGGAAAGACAAGGAAAGGGCACTGTGAAAATTGGAAGTCAGAGTTTGGAAATTGTGGACACGTTCAAATACCTAGGAAGTGAATTGATGCAAACTGGTAGGTTGGACATGGAGATTGGCAGGAGGGTACAGCAGAGCAATGCATTCTATCCAAGTGTAAGAAAACTTGTTTGGGATAAGGAAGTACCAAGGAAAAGCAAGGAGGTAATGTATAAAGTGTACTATGTTCCCATATTTACTTATGCAGCTGAGACTTGGACCCTGACAAGCAGGCAAGAGAGTAGAATCCAAGCCAGTGAAATGAAATTCCTAAGAAGTATGATAGGAAAGACAAGGAAGGACGGAGTGAGGAATGAAGATGTTAGGAAGGAAGTTGGGATGGGAAAACTAAATGAGAGAATTGAGAAGAATAAACTAAGGTGGTTTGGACATGTAAAGAGGATGGAGGAAAATAGAATACCAAGACAGATGCTGGAGGCAAAGTGCAAGAGGAAGACCTAGAACAAGGTGGATTGATTCAGTGAAGAACAGCGTAAGAAAAAGAAATCTGGACTGGGACAGAATGGTGGAAGGAAAGAGGAAAGTGGAGAAGTGCCATAAATACCCCGACCCGGCAGGAGCTGGATAAGGGGAAATGATGATGATATCGGTTTTCTATAGTATATATTGTATATTATTTTGGTTATATATTAACTTTTCATATGGCTTGAGGAATATACGTAAGTTTAGCGAGCTGTAACTTAAGGGAGGGGGTCTTGGCGACTACGAGGCTGGGTTGACGACGTGTCACAGCAGGGTGCCGCTGGAAATAGCTCCAAGAACGAAGGTTGCTCGACTTCTGAGAATTGGGTCTGGGTGAACGGCACAGAAGTAGGTCAACTGCCACTCGCCCACAACGAGATTACAAAGAGCGTAACGTATGAAGCCGTTTCAAATTATATGTCAGGCCCGGCGCAGGAATATTCAAGAGCCCGCGTGGGTTGGGTGAACCAACGAACAGGAAGAGGATGAATGACGAGCTGCCCCCTGATTGGTTCTAGGTCGCCACACCGAGTATCCCATGGTGGGAGATATGAAGATGTCTATAAAATCTCAGCCCCCAATCTTCTATAGTTGACAGCACGGGCTCAACCATGAACCCGATGGTAATTTTATATTGGTCAAGGATGATAGGCGAATTCCCGTCTGACTCCTAAATGGGGTTAGTTTGATAGAACAGCATACACATCTCAGCTCTGTTTGCTTATATACATTAAATTTCACGTCTAGTTCAAGGAAGGAAGATGTACACCTTCAGAGGAAACCATCGCCACGCTAAATCACAAGATCCAGAGGTCGACCCCTGTGAGCCAAGATCTCGATATTTAATTAATTCATCGGCACGTAAATCCCAGCTTTGCAAGTAATTTTAATATTTAGAATCATCTTCGCGGAGCCAAGTAAATTCGCCTTTTATTATTTTTAGCCTACTTTTCACATTTTGCAAAAATGAGGAAAAAGTAGACTTATGAGATCGATCTGGGAAAATGTGTGTGTGTCCCCCCGATCAACTCCTAAACGTCTGCTGCAATCGGAACCAAATTTGGTATGAGTAAAAATATATACCGGAATATCTCAAGCCCATATTTGAAAATGTCAGTGCTACCAACTGCTGAAAAAACGCACTAGAAACTTGAGCTCCATGTTGGATATCTTGGAAGGTATACATGGGAGCTATTTCAAAGTTGGCACACATGTAGATAATACTATGTCAGTTTAATTTCCAGGAGGCCATACATGACAGTGTTGCCAAAATAATTTTAAACCTTCTGATATGTCCAATTTTTAAATGCATATAACTTCTACGTTATCAATTGGATTTCAACCAAATTTTGTATATAATATGTGTACATAAACACATATGACTGAGCGTATTCTTAAGAGCCATCAGGGCTGTCAACAGTTAATAATTGCTCTCTCTCTATTTTTTATCCAAATACCAATATATCAGAAAGTATGCAAGCCGACAGCTTTAAACTATGCACACGTATAGTACCTGACATTTTATATTAATTTGGAGTAATTCATATAAGTCAGTGCTACCAACATGATTCTATGCCTGCTCATATGTCCAATTTTAAAATACATGTAACTTCTATACTAACAAATGGATTTCATCCAAAATTGGCACAACAAGATATCATAATATTTCAGATTATTTCTGATCAGCACAGGCATGACATTGTTGCCAACATACTTTTACGCATGCTGATGGATCCAATGTAACTGCATGTAACGTCCATTGGACTTCAACCAAATTCTGTACCTAAAGAGATGGAACTAAGAATATATTCAGTCACCAGGGCTGCCAACTGTAGTGCTCTATTAGGCTACATTTTACCAGGTATATTTCTAACTAATTAAACATTTCGATATTACCAACTTAATTTCGTCATTATTATAGATAGGTTCATATACTGTAGATTAATCATTGGCATGAATCTTAATTTTAGGAAAAGTAGGCTCTTTAATTCGTTACGGAACTTCTTGTTATCATTTATCGTAATTCTCTCTTTTTTTTAATTATTATAATTAAATTTTATCTACTATCAGAGTTTTATAAATAAAGTTAATAACTGTTTAGTTGAAAGGTGATTATGTGTTGGGCCAGGGTCATTGTTTATCTCAGATGACCAACATTTATCACTCGCACCTCTGGTAGAACCCCTGAGACCTCCGTCTTTAACTGGGATGGTACTTCCTTTAGGAATTAGAGATGACTTTAAGCTATCACTAACTACAAAGAATTTATAAAACTCATGTCATTTGTCACACTAGTTGTGGTTTATCCTCACTCCCGTCGCCCACCAGTGGGACGATATATTATCACACTCCTTAAAGCGAGTTACAGCTATTGGACGTGAGTTGCAACTCTACCTGACAGCATGACACCACCGCCAATCGTATCTTGAAAGGCTAGAACTAGGATATGCGAAAAATAACAGAAGAGGCAAAAAACTAGGGGATAATTTCAGTGGCGTAGCTAGACCTGAAGGGGGCCCGGGGCAAGAAGTTGAAATGGGGTCCCCTCACTATCTTTTGAAAACCTGAACTAACTGCAGGCCTTTAATATTAATAATGTTCGAAGATAATAACTTATCAAAGTGACTTTATGCACTTTCCGAATTCCTCCCCCCTCGCCACTTCCCTTTATCTAGAAACATTTAATTTATACTTGGGCTGTTGGCTCCATAAAATGTCCTATATAATAATTATGACAAATAATTGCTATAGCTTTTCAATTTGTGATATCGTAATAAGAAAAATACGTCTACACAAATATCAATTAGAAAGAGAAGAGAACTGCTTGTAAATATATATTATAAATACACATATTAGTTCTTTTTAGCCGAGTTTTGCTCTGGGGTATGGCTTAATAGCTGCCACACTCAACGGGTGGATGTTCAGCTCCGACAGAGCATGCGTATTGTATCTGGAACACTACTTCCTACTCCAGTCCAGTGGTTACCAGTGCTGAGTAATATCGCACCTCCTCATATCAGAAGGCAGAAAAATCTGGTTCATCTTTGGTCGCGAGTGCAAAATAACAAGGCCCTCCCAATACATGAAGACATGAAACATCTTGGCCCATCTAGATTGAAATCCCGTAAACCTGCATGGAAAACTGCCTTGGATTTAAGAAGCAGAAATTTTAAACCTAATGAAAATTGGCGGGTTGAGTGGACAACATCTACACCACCAGGCATCGTGAACGTTGAGGATCCTCACATAAAACTTGCTGGCTTCAATCTGCCCAGACGTACCTGGACTAGACTCAATCGTATTAGATGTGGCTTGGGAAGATGTGCTTCTGTTCTCCACAAATGGGGTTGGAAAGACTCACCGAATTGCGATTGCGCTGACATTCCACAGACAAGCACTTAGTACTGGAATGTCCTCTCCGAGTTTTTCCAGGAAGTCTGGAGGACCTGCATTCTGCTACAACTGAGGCTGTCAAATGGATCAACGAGTTGGACGTTGATTTATAATTTATTTTTTATCTGCTTTATAATTTATATAATTTGTTAGTATTATTGCTGTGTTATATGAATCTGTATTTATGTAGGTGATTGTGTTGTGTTAACATCATACGATAAATTTAAAAAAAAAAAGTTCTTTTATTACTGAAAATAATGAAGCTAGAGTAGAAAACAAAAGGGAACAGATAGGATCGTCTATGAAGTACTAGACTTTAAAAATAAAATACTCGCCAGGTCGAAAGCTCAAAATTGTAAATGTATTCGTACAATTAACTAGAAATAAAATAAATCTATAAATGTTTACTCATTGTTTACAAAAAAATTGTTGAGTTATTATTATTAAACAAACGATTTAAAACAAATAAACTTATCAAATAACGTAATTTACACAAGACTTTTTCCCCTACTCTTTGCATCTGCAAACATGTGAAAAGTTAAGTTTTCAAGCGCTTTCATTTTCAATCGATAAAAGGGCCAACCCACTTATGTTCTTGGCTCATTGTGCTTCTTAGTAGGACTTGATAACTTTCAGCTTGGAAAAATATATTTTTGCTTCAGCCACTGTGATAGGTACAGTCAAGAAAATAAAACAAGAAGTACACACGTCAGGATAGCTTGCAACCAGAATGTGATTTTCAATGTAGAGGAGATCTGTCAGTTGCTTATCAGTCGACAAGGGAAAAGATGCACGCATGCTGGAAATTTGTGCAGGAAATGTTGGCGACTCATCATCAGAAAATGTAACCTTTTGCCTCTTAAACAGTTCGTCATCTGGAGACATTTAGATGCGACGTTCAGTTGCTGCACAACTAACAGAAGCACAAATTCAAAACTTTCCATTTTCTTTTTCAATCCTATTGCATCATTCCTTTCTTTTGCCTTATTACTTGTCGAAATAAGTTTGGTTAGCTCTCTTAATACATCGCCAAACCTCTCGTTTAAAGAAAAAACTGATTTGTACCTTCCCGACCATCTTGTTGGGTTGAGTGTTTTTAACGTTTTGGTTGCATTTTCAGATGCATCTTGCAGCACCAGCCAGCGTTTGATACTGTGACCAAAAACGTTGTAGACATTTAATACATCCTCAAAAACTGTGATATTTCAAGATTTGCTTCTACAGCGTCTTTCAACACCAGATTTCAATTGTGACTTGTACGAAATATGCATGTGGCACAACTTCTTGAATCTTTTTCTGCATTCCATTGGATACTCTACTCATTACCTTGGCCATGACATTTTTTCAATTCAAGACCTTGATCTTTAATAGATTCCACTATTTTAGTTGCCAAACCAAATGCACTTTGATCTTCAACTTTTGTAAAATAAGTAAACGTCTCGCAAATCTTTATTTCTTTGGGTTTATTTTTTTCATCATTTACCACTTTGAGAACCTAAAAACTTCACTTAACTGATCAACTTTACTTATATCCTGTGTTGATCCATAATAACAGAAAAAAGGAGAGCTCTGTATTTCATATTTGATTTCTTTCATTACTTCATTTTCCATCAAAGAAATAACTTCATTTTGGATGCTAGAGCTTAAATAGTTTACACTTTCTGCTGACTTTTGCAAAAGGGTTTTTAGTACAGGGTCATAGTCAGACAGAAGTTCTATTATAGACAAGAAATTTCCTTTATTTGGATCTTCCATTTTACTACTTCTTCCGCGGAAAGCAAGGTTACAGGTGGCCAAAGTTAATGAAACATTAACTATTCTTTCTAGAACGTTCCTCCAGTAATTTTTCTCTTCTTTTAACTGTTTTTCTAAAGCATCACTCATTGTTTCATCATTCTTCCATTTCTCAAATATAACACAAGAAAATATGTGGTCATACGATTGTTCATGAGTTTTAATTCTATCAGAAATATGTTTCCATTCGTTTAGTCCCGTACTTCTGAAAGTGTTCTCTGAATGCTGTGGGAACAGCCAACATGGTTGACAATAGACACGGTCTAACTTTTGCGAATAGCAAAGCCAGAGTCTGTTACATTTCATCCCAGAACTGTAGTAATTGGTTGAAAATGATCTTTTACTTCTTCGTCCATCAGGCTGTTTTGGAAAGGGACTACGAGGTTGACAAGGTCCTGATGCTATGATTAACCTTTTCATTGCTGGATTATTGACGGGACTGGGAAATTCAATTTTGTCTTGCAAAACATAATTTTCATCGTGTCCAGTTTCAGCCAATCTTACTGCGTCCTTGTTATTATTGACTGACTGATCAAGACACGAAAGGCCACTATGAGTGGTCGGAACATCGATTTTATGTACTTCAGACTGTTGATGAGCGTCAACGTCTGAAAAAAAAATGCATAGTGAATAATATTGAGCAATAAAATGTAGTGTAGTGGTTTATAGTTGATTGCAGTGTTTTATTTGTAGAAACAGATTCAACTAACTGTTGAACTAAGCCGACTAACTGATTTGGTTGGTTAACGGGACAAAAAAGACTGTGTCACCAATGATAGTCGTCCGTTGAAACGATGCATACTGTATACCCGATACAGTGTGATTTTTAATGTGAAGTGAAAAACAAACAAATGTGCTCAGTCCAAGTGAAGTGAATCAACCGTCGCAATTCGGAAACCGCTTCATTGTTTGTTTTTATCACACATTCTATGCTTTTTATAATATTAACTTAATATATTAGTTTGTTATAAAATATTACGTCCTGACCAAATTGTTAATAGAACTCTTAATAACAATAATTTCACTTTGCTTAATAACTTATAACACTTTTACAATATACTGTAGTTAACTTTGGTTTCTTCTTAACTTCATTATTTTCATTTTCTTCGTTTTGATTTTGTTTCCGCACCGAAACGTACTCCAAACCTGATTGAGTTTGAGGGTGCAACCATGCAGTTAATGATTTAGTACAAGCACGAACCGTCTCCTCTTGTTTTCTTTTATCCTTCCTTTTTTTTCGCTCAACTTTCATAAGTATATTTCAAAGCGTCGTTAAAAAAATAGCACAATGCAAGCCACAACTTAAATTCAGCCACTTAGCCGGAAACCGCTATGGCAACGTACGAACTACACTACTGCTACTACTCTGCTACTGTGCATTGCTTCGGTGTGATGTCGCAGTGGAGGGGAAGGGGAGTCATGGTCATGCGCTGAATAGGGAACAATGCATTGTCTGTCCGGCGCCTGGGTCGGGTGCCCGGCTATCAAAAATACTCATAGAATACTTCACAAATCGATGGATATATCTTACATACAGATTGCACTGAATGTGACTAGTTTCTAAACACAAGTTTAGACGCGTAGTTCAGTACAATTGGGGCCCCTGAACTAAATTGAATTCTCAAATATGTTTTCTAGTACTACTTTTATTGATTATTATTTATTTATAATATTTCTTTTAGGTGCCCCGCTTGCCCCATTGTAGCTACGCCACTGGATAATTTACATGTATTAGTGATTTGTGAGTGACTGCACATACAGAACAGCTTGTAGACATTCCACACTTCAGAGAAGTCTCCATATCAGATCTTGCTACACATTATTAGCAGACAAACACTGTCGTTGGTTGGTTGCAGTTTTCAGCAGAGTTGGTTGGTTCCTTACTTTAGGGACTACGACTTTGGATGTGTGTAGAATCTGTGATGGCTGTATTAGTGTGTGTCATCTGTTTTAATACAGGTATAATAATAATAATATCGTATGACCTCGGGTGCCTGGTGCAAGCTTTGTTAATTGACACTCAGAGGGTAGCTTGCATGTCGAATTTCGTCGTTCCTTTGAACGCTATGAAAGTCAAGGAGGTTAGATATCTAAACTCCTTGACACTACAGCGCTTTCAAGTAGAGAATGGAGGAACTTTGTGTTGGCGGAAAATCCCGGGATTGATTTTGCCATTATGAATACGACCTACTGAATTCAAATGTGTTCTTTAACATGCCAACATCGTATGACACGAGTGTCGTGATTTTTGTCGCCTTTCAAAAATCACTTACCATGGCCAGGAGCGAACCTGCAAGCTTGGGTTGGTAGTCCGATACGATAACCACTCACCCACCGTGGCATGACTAATACAGGTAAGGACTGCAGATGGTAATTTCAAGTAGTTCCACCCCACCTAGCTTCCGGACTTAGCTACTAGATGCCATCGCAGTCAGCACCTGGCGGCGAACATTGGAAATAATATAGCACTATCAATTCTAACTTACAAATTTTGGCTCCACACAAGTGTAGTTAGTGGAATGTTCTTTATAATGATATGGGACCTCCGGCATAGAATGAGTAGGTAATGAACATTCCCGAATGGGAATATGATGTTATTTCCGTTTGATCAGATAAATTATCAATTAATATGATAAAATTGGTCCAGCTAGATCAAACATTCCCATTCGGGAATGTTCATAACCTATTTGGATTGCCAAGGTAAGGTTTTTGTTTTATGAAAGGGAGCTTGACTTCCGTAGCACATTGGCATCACTCGTGACGTCAATACTACTTGTATTTTGTGTCTTGTGATGGCCTTCTCAGTATGTGCTAGCCATGCGTATTGGTGAGGTGTGTCTGTACCAACTGACGAGCCCAACGGCACACCGGGGCGAAACGCTGGCATTTTATGTTTGATCTAGCCGGAACAATTTTATCATACTAATTGATAGAATGAGTAATCGTTGCCACACTTTCATGTTTGTTAATGAACTGTTTAGTATTTTAATGAGCGGCTTCGGTGGCGTAGTGGGTAGCATGCTGAAATTCTATGCCCAAGATCGCGGGTTCAAACCCGGCCGAAGCCGTCGAATTATTTAAGAGCGTTAAAAATCCCTCAGTATGCCTTCCTTCGGAGGGGAAGTAAAGCCGGCGGTCCCATGTCATAGATTTATGGCATGTTAAAGAACCTTCCACTAATTACACCTGTGTGAAGCTAAATTGGATAGGTTAAGAATGTAAACAACGCTTTTAGGTTTCTACGTTCGTTGCTAAGAGCCGACTGCGGTGGCGTCTAGTAGCTAAGTTCTGAACTTGGCCTAGTAGTCGTTGACGGTGGCGCTTGGCGGCAAAAGTAGGAACTATTTGAAAAATTCTAAGTTGCAGTCTGTACTTGAATTAAAAAACAGATAACACGCACTAATACAGTCATCACAATTAACACCAGTTATCAGACAGATTCTACACACACCCAAAGTACACGGGGCTACATGACCGCGTTGCCGCAGCCCTGAAAGTTAAGAACCAACCAGTATTTTAATGTAACAGCATGTTAGGAAATGTTTGATATTTGCCGTATTCATTAATAATAAACTTTTAAAATACAATACAAAATACAGAACATCTTGTTGAATCGAACCTCAAATTCTACCCGACTTGCTGTATTCGTCACAATATTGGCTTTATTTTTCACAGACAAGGTATTGCTAATTATAAAATATACACGAAGTAAACATTCACAGTCTTCTTTTTCAGTTTATAGTTCATCTTCTCCTTAGCTTGCCACGGTGGGTGAGTGGTTATAGTGTCGGACTACCAACCCCAAGCTTGCAGGTTCGCCCCTGGCCATGGTAAGTGATTTTTGAAAGGCGACAAAAATCACGATACTCGTGTCATACATTGTTGGCATGTTAAAGAACCCATTTGAATTCAATAGGCCGTGTTCAATGGCAAAATTAATCTCAGGATTTTCCGCCAACACAAAGTTCCCCCATTATCAACTTGAAAGCGCTGTAGTGTCAAGGAGTTTAGATATCTAACCTCCTTGACTTTCATAGCGTTCAAAGGAACGACGAAATTCGACAAGCAAGCTACCCTCTGGGTGTCAATTAACAAAGCTTGCACCAGGCACCCGAGGCCATACGATAAAAAAAAAAATCTTCGCCTTGCCTGAAAAATCACAACAAAAAAAAAGTATAGTTTCGTGAAGAACTAAATAGCCTATTTTCATATCCTACTTATAAGGTTTTGAATATTCCCAAAGGGAATATGATGTAGTTTCCATTTGAGCGGATGAATTATCAATAAATGATAAAAATGGTCCGGTTAGCTCAAACAATGCCAGCGTTTCGCCCCAGTGTGCCGTTAGGCTCGTCAGTTGGTACAGACACACCTACCAATACGCGTGGCTAGCACATACTGAGAAGGCCATGCAAGACACAAAATACAAGCAGTATTGACGTCACAAGCATGCCGTTTGAGCTAACCAGACCATTTTTTTTTTATCATTTATTGATAATTCATCTGCTCAAATGGAAACTACATCATATTCCCTTCGGGAATATTCAAAACCCCCCGTGTGGGTGCGGGTTAGAATACACCCACGGTATGCCCTGCCTGTCGTAGGAGGCGACTAATAGGGCCGACATGGCCGAATAACTTGCCAGTTTTGATTTGTTCAGACCCCCTGTGGATGGGGAGGGCAGAATTCATCCACGGTATCCCCTGTCTGTCGTAAAAGGCGACTTAGAGGGGGCCTTATAAAGGTCAATTTTGGTTTTCTGGTCCCAGCTCTGGTTTGACCAATAGAAATAAACATGCGTGCTGTTAGGGGAAGGGCCACCAGCTTGGCCATCTGGCCAGAAAGCCTAGACGGTATGCCTCATCCCGTCAGGTGGGTGAGCCATGTACCCTACAGTAGTATCCGCCTTACAACGAAGGTCCCTGCATGGCCGAATACTGGAGCTGAATAAATCCTGTGCATGCCGAGGGGGAAGTGCCTGTTCGAGGCACTGGGACCCCGGGCAATATCTTCTATGCCAGGTAGGTATTGCCTTGGCTGGGTGGCGCCCACAGTGATAGCCCCCGTTCGGAGTGGGCAGTATTCGGGGAGGATTTCGTCCGGGATGCCATCAAAGCGATCACGGACACCTGTACAGGGTGGCACCCTTAAAAAGCCGTCTCTTGAGTGTCGAGCTAATCCCAAGGTGTATACGCCTTGGGATGAAGCCTTTAATAGAAGATTCCCCGCTGATAAGTCTCCTCGCTACCTGGTAGCTACGAGGACTGACGGGGGTGATTTTAAACTAGTAAAATCAATAATTTTTTCTGAGGAAATCGAGGGGAAATTTGGGGACCTAAGCGGGATTTCCAAGCTCCGGAACGGTCAGCTGCTGCTGCACACCGTTGATCGGAAGCAAACCGAAGCGTTGCTGGAGTGCACGCAATTCTGCGAAATTCCCGTTAAGGTCTCAAAACACAAAACGCTGAATGAGGTCCGAGGAGTTATTTTCCATCGTGACCTCATTTTAAATAGCGATGCGGAATTGTTGCGGGATCTGGGGAAGAGAGGCGTCACCAAGATTAGGCGCATCACCCGAAAGATTGGGGAGAACAGCGTCGATACCGGCGCTTTTATTCTCCATTTTGAGGGTGATGTAGTACCTAAGCAGGTGAAGGTCACATCGTACCACTGCGATGTTCGACCGTACATCCCTCCACCTATGCGCTGCTATCAATGCCAGAAATTCGGGCATGTTTCCGCCAGGTGCACTGCCAAGGCCGTGTGTAGAGAGTGTGGCAAGGGGACACATGAGGGTGAGAGGTGTACACCTCCCCCGATTTGTCCTAACTGCCAAGGAAGCCACTCTCCACGATCGAAGCAGTGCCCTGAGTTCTGTAAGGAAGCAAAAATTCAAGAAATAAGAACTCTTGATAGGCTTTCATATCACGACGCTCGCAAGAGGTACCGTGATATGAATGCCCACGAATTTCGGGTATCGTTTGCAGCTGCAACGACGCCCTCATTCACCCCTGCCGCATCTTTACCGAGTGTAGTACCCTCGACGCCCGTATTATTAGCAGTATTAAAATCACCCCTCGCTGTACCAGCGAAAAATGTCAGCCCGAAGGAGGTACAACAACCTTCTTCGGCCCAGCAAAAGAAGGCGCCGGTTATACCATCTAAACCGGCGCAATCGGAGAAGAAGTCCTCTTCTTCTCCGAAACGGTCGGCGAACAAGTCTTCCCCAGCTAAAGGGGGAAAGAAGACTTTGCCGACCAGGGCTGGTCCTTCTTCCAGCCCACCTAATACGAAAAATATAGGGGAGAAAAGGGAGACGGTTCGCTGCCGTCTCTCTCGCCCTCCTGCTGACGGGGTGGCTACTGTCTCTGCTGGCCTTTCCGCTCCCATTACCACCAAGGGAGCGAAGCCTGCTGAAGCCAAGCCCGTACGTATGGAGGAACTCCCCTATAGAAAAGAAAATAGATCGGCGGAGGAGAGGGGAACGGTTCAGCGCCGTTTCTCTTCCTCTCCTAAAGGCAGGGCTGCTCACGTATCTGCTGACCATCCCGCTCCCACCACTACCAGTGGAGCGGTGCCAGCAGGAGCAACCTTATTTTATAAGGACCCGGCGTCTGTGGGGAAGGGACCATCTACTTCCCCAAACACGCGTCGGCACCGATCCAAGAAGAAATCTCTTCGGGGCGTGTCGGGGACAGACACCCAGTCTTCGGACCGGGAGAAAGTCCCTCGACACCGCTCTCGCTCTTCCCCAAGAGCGAGACACGTGAGGTCCGACGACGACCGCGCGCAACCCAAGAGAGCGCCCGCTCCATTTTCTTCGTCTTCGGACGGAGATGTGGAGATTGAGGTGTGCTCTCCTGCCCCATCATCTCCAACTAGAGCTGGGGAAAGGTGGCAAACGGTCAAGCATAAGTAGAAGACCCATTTCTACTTAAGTCCACACCATGGCACTATTACAATTGAACTGTAATAGCTATTCTGTTCATCTCGCTGAGTTACGACAATTAATATCTTCGTTTTCGGCAACCATTGTCTGTCTTCAGGAATCCAGGTTTCGTCCTGGACATGAGACAACAATGCGTCACTTCAAACTCTTCTCTAAAGACCGGGTGGACGGAGCTGTGGCCGCTGGTGGCGTCTGCACTCTCGTCCACTCTAGCCTCTTTAGTGAAGAGGTGCCGTTGCGTACTCAGCTAGAGGCAGTTGCAGTTCGTACTTCGTTGCCAGTAATGGCAACAGTATGTAACGTGTACATCCCGCCTGATTCTCAGCCGGATTACGACAAGCTGGTGGATCTAGTCTCTCAGCTCCCCCCTCCTTTCCTCCTTCTGGGAGATGTTAATGCCCACAACACCATCTGGGGCTCCGCTACCACTAGCGGTAAAGGGAGAGATTTTGAGAGGCTGATCAGGCGGCTGGACCTGTGTCTGTTGAACACAGGGGAGCCTACGCACTTCTCTATTGCACACGGTACTTATTCAAGTATCGATATTACCCTGTGCAGTCGTGCGCTGGTTCCCCTGCTACAGTGGGGTGTACACGATGACCTTTGTAATAGTGACCATTTTCCAATTATCGTTACTCTTCCGAACCAGAGAGCCATCGAGTTACCAAGTCGATGGCTTCTCCGTCGAGCTGATTGGCCAACATTCACGGCACGTGCGGTGTTTGCCGAAGATACCTTTGAGAGTGTCGACGATCATACCATTCATATAACGAATGGTATTTTGGCTGCTGCTGAGGAAACAATACCTTCCTCATCCGGCAACTCACGCCGGAAGCTTGTCCCTTGGTGGACAGCCGAGATTGCAGCAGCCATTAAAGATCGTCGACGTGCTTTCAAATGCTATCGGAGGCAAAACACTATGGCCAACCTTATCACCTTCAGAAGGATGCGTGCTAGAGCCCGATATCTGATTCGGGAGAGTAAGAAAACGACGTGGGAAAAGTATGTGTCGTCCATGACGGCGCATACTCCTTCATCTCAAATGTGGACTAAGCTTCGTCGGATCTCCGGACTCCCGACATCACTGTCGATACCCGGAGTGTCCATCAATGGATACATCATCACGGACCATCTCACCATTGCCAACAGCATTGGCTCGCACTTCTCCGATGTATCCTGCTCCGGGAGTTACGATCCTACATTTCTTTCTCTGAAGCGGGAGGCAGAGACTCACCCCTTGTCCTTTGCCACTGCTGCTTCGGAGTCCTATAATGTACCATTCTCTGAATGGGAACTGCGCAGTGCGCTTGCACTGTGCAGGGATACGGCTCCTGGACCGGATAACATACATAATCAAATGTTAAAACATCTGTGCGAATCCAGTATAAAAAAACTGTTGATCCTCTTCAATCGTATATGGATTGAAGGGGAGTTTCCATCTCAATGGCGAGAGGGGATCGTGATACCGATTCCTAAGGCTGGAAAGGATCCCTAGTTTGTAAGCAGCTATAGGCCTATTTGTTTGACAAATGCCCTATGTAAGCTGCTCGAAAAGATGGTGAACCATCGACTGGTGTGGTTCTTGGAGGATAAAGGTCTCCTGTCTGAGTACCAATGTGGATTTCGCTCTCATAGGTCCACCACTGACCATCTGGTGCGACTTGAGAGCGCCATACAGGAGGCTTTTTTCCGAAAGCAGCACCTAGTCACGGTTTTCTTTGACCTCGAGAAAGCCTACGACACCACATGGCGTTACGGGATCCTTTCCACCCTTCACAAGTGGGGACTCCGTGGTAACTTACCGACTTGCATTGCGAATTTCATGTCCGTCCGACTCTTCCGTGTAAGGGTCGGTAGGACATTATCGCAATACTTTACCCAAGAAAATGGAGTTCCTCAGGGTTCAGTGCTGAGTGTCACCTTGTTCGCGATTGCCATTAATGGCATTGTTGCCGCCGCCGGGTCCGCGGTAGTTCCATCGCTGTATGTAGACGATATAGCTCTGCATTACAGCTCTGGAAGTATGGCAGTCGTGGAACGGCAATTGCAGCTAGCTATCAACCGGGTCGACAGGTGGGCTCACGACCGGGGTTTTCGTTTTTCAGCAGCGAAAACCTCCGTCGTCCATTTTTGTCGGCTACGGAGGCTACATTTACACCCTGAACTACATCTCAGGGATGCTGCGTTGCCGTTGGTTGACACTTATCGCTTCCTGGGGCTCCATTTTGACAGCAAGTTAACGTGGCAGCATCATATACGGCAATTGAAAATGACATGTCTCAGGAAACTGAACATGCTCAGGTTTCTTAGTGGCACTACGTGGGGGGTTGACCGTGCGGTGCTGCTACGGTTCTACCAAGCCCTCGTCCTGTCCCGGCTAGACTATGGTTCTGCGGCATACGGTTCAGCAAGGCCGGCAACCTTGAAAATGCTGGACAGTATCCACCATAGTGGCGTTAGGCTGGCTACCGGTGCCTTCCGGACCAGCCCGATACCCAGCCTACTCGCCGAATCGGGTGTTCCACCTTTAAATTATAGACGCCAACATATGCTTTTAGCATATGCTGCCAATGTGCGTCAAATGCCGCAACATCCGACCTATCAAGCTCTCTTCGGTACACAAAACCACCAGGGGTACGCCAACCGGCCTCGTGCCACTCGGCCGGTTGGTATTAGACTTGATAGCTCGTGTACTGAAATAGGAGTGGCTGTAGGTCCCTGTACGATCCGGACATCTAGCAAGGTGCCTCCGTGGCAAGTCCCGCGTCCGGAAATTCGGTTAGATATGCACCGAGGTCCTAAGGTGAACACGGATGCCTCCGTTTATCGGAGGCAGTTCCACAGCATAGTTCACCAATTTTCCCGACCCTGGCATTCTCTACACGGATGGTTCGAAGGTGGACGAGAAGGTGGGTTGTGCTTACGTTATTGATGGTGCAAATACCAAGATCTCTTTGCCTGAGGCCTGTAGTGTGTTTACTGCGGAGCTCGTTGCCATCTATGAAGCTCTGCAGTTTGCACTACAGGATGCACGAATCCACTTTCTCATGTGTACCGACTCTTTGAGTTCGTTGCAGTCAATTGCTACATGTTTCCCGCAACACCCCCTAGTGCAGCGAATCCACGACCTACTAGCCGGGCTGTGCCACGCTGACACTCGAATCACCTTTCTGTGGCTTCCAAGCCACATGGGAATTGCGGGAAATGAGTTAGCAGATCAAGCTGCAAAAGAGGCGGTATCACTACCACCTCGACCAATGGAGGTACCCGCTAGAGATATTCGCTCTCAGTTACGCCTACAAGTTCTGGCTTTTTGGGAGAGTCAGCGGCTAGCTGACCCACTGCCCAGTAAACTGAGAGCGATCAAGGGAAGTACTCGCGTGTGCCGGAGCTCTTTCCGGTCACGGAGAGAGTCCGTCATTTTGTGTAGGCTAAGGATAGGTCATACAAGATCCACCCACTCATACCTAATGAGAAGGGAAGACCCCCCACTTTGTACCTGTGGAGCCGTATTTACCGTGGCCCACATTTTCACCGAGTGTGAGGATCTTGCTGACTTACGAAGAAACCTTGGTTTACAGATGACACTCAAACTTATATTAGCCGATGACGCGGTGGCTGCTGATCGCGTTATCCGCTTTATAAGTGAGAGTGGGTTAGGGCCAGCAATCTAAATTTTCCAGTGAACATTGACTCAACGACTTGTTCGTTTTTGAATGATAATGTTTTGTTTTTTCCGTAATTTTTGTTTATTTTTATAATTTTTATTTTATATTTAATTGTTTGTTTTTGTTTTATTAATATTTGGTCTTTTTAAATTTAGATGTCCACCTCAAAATTTTAAATTCAATTCAAAATTTGTATTCTTTAATCTGTGTTAAGAGGGGCAGATGAACTCGTAGTTCCGCCCCTTAAAACAACAATAACTAACTAACTAACGGAATATTCAAAACCTTATTTGGAATGCCAAGGTAAGGCTTTTGTTTTTATGAAAGGGAGTTTGACTCCCGTAGCACATTGGCATGCTCGTGACGTCAATACTGCTTGTATTTTGTGTCTTGCATGGCCTTCTCAGTATGTGCTAGCCACGCGTATTGGTAGGTGTGTCTGTACCAACTGACGAGCCCAACGGCACACTGGGGCGAAACGCTGGCATTGTTTGAGCTAACCGGACCATTTTTATCATTTATTGATAATATCCTACTTATGTTAATTTCAGTTTGATTGCTATAATGGATTCGTAGATGTTGAGAACCGCCTAAATATTTCGGATGGTCACCATCTTGGATTATAATATATGCTGTTATGTACTATTAGATAACGATTATTGCGTAGGTTTATTATTCAAACATTGTCTTCGATCGCATGACTAGGACACAAGAAATAAAAACTTGATTCTAAAATTTTGCACAGCCTCCATCTTGAGGTTATATAAACAATTGAACTAAATTAGTCGTCGGTGCATTACAATGTGTATAAACATTTGCTGTGCCATGTTTACACTCCGTTTGGGTGGTTAAATCGCGATAAAAGTCTATTTATATGAACTTCGCTTGGCCGCCATGTTCGTTTTGTACTTAACAAAGTTTTGAAAGTCAAATAGATAAACTTCTAGTATCACCGTACAAAATTCCAGGGTGATATCAGTGATAGTTTTGGAGATACAGAATGCCGGTGAAATATTTTGCACAGCCGCCATGTTGGATTACTGAGACGTAATAAAATTTGAGGGGCACGGTTGGGAGCGGCCAAAATAGTAAGCCTACTATGACTGTATCGAGTTTCATTGAAATCACTCCAGCCGTTTAGAAGTTATTAGGGGGGGGGGACAAAAGGTGATCTCGTAAGCTTATTTTTTAGCCTACTTTTCACATTTTGCAAAAATTAGGAAGAAGTAGACTTATGAGATCGGGCAAAGGTGTGTCTGTCTGTCCTGTCTGTCTGTCTAGCTGTGTGTGTGTGTCCCTATCAACTCCTAAATGGTTGGATGAATCGAAACAAAATTTGGTAGGAGTAAAGATCTATACCTGAATATCTCACGGCCATATTTGAAAATGATGTCAGTGCTACTAACTGCTGAAAAATCGCAATTAAGTAGAATGCTTCAAGTACTTGGGAAGCATAATTGAAGAAAAGGGAGGCAATAAGATGGAAATAAATGAAAGGGGAAAGTGCGCAGATGGATTTTTCAAGAGTGTTAGGGGGATGATATCGAATAAAGATGTACCACAAAAATGTAAAGGAATCATCTACAAGACCTACTTTGTGCCAATTTTGACGTATGGTTCAGAAACATGGGTGATGAAGGAAAGGGACAAGAATAAAATACGAGCAGTGGAGATGAAGTTCCAGAGGAGTAGGGTAGGAGTGACAAGAATGGACAGAGTAAGGAATGAGAGAGTCAGGGAGATGGTAAGAGAGGAACCATTGCAAAATAGAATAGAGCGGTCTAGGCTACAATGGTATGGACATGCGAGGAGGATGCAAGAGGAGAGGATACCGAAGAAGATGTTTGGAATGGAAATGACGGGAAGGAGGCCAAGGGGAAGAGCAAGGGACAGATGGACAAAAGGAGTTAAGAAGAGTGTGGAGGAAAGAGGAGTGTGCTGGGACCCAGTGGAAGATGAGAGATGGTGGATGGACAGGAAACAATGGAGAGGCTAATGTTCCAAGCAGACCCGACCAGCGGTCGGAAACTGCTCAAGATGATGATGATGATGATAGATAATAATATTGCAGTTTAATTTCCGGGAGGCCATACATGGCAGTGTTGCTAAAATGATTATAAGCCTGCTGATAGGTCCAATTTTTAAATGCATATAACTTCTACACTATCAATTGGATTTCAACCAAATTTCGTATGTGCTATGTGAACATAAACAGATATGACTGAGCATATTCTTAAGAGCCTCCAGGGCTGCCAACTGTTAATAAGTGCTCTCATTTTATAAAATACAAATACCCATATATCAGAAAGTATGCAAGCCGACAGCTTTAAACTATGCACACGTATAGTACCTGACATTCTATATTAATTTGGAGTAACTTATATACGTCAGTGCTACCAACATGATTCTAAGCCTGCTGAGAGGGACAACTTTAAATACATGTAACTTCTATACTATCATTTGGATTTCAACCAAATTTCGTGTGTGCTATGTGTACCATAACAGATATGACTATGCCGATTCTTAAGAGTAACCAGGGCTGCCAACTGTTAATAAATGCTGTCTCTATTTTTTACCCTAATTTTAGGACAGAATATTAATGAGAATTGGGATCCTTCGGTTGAAATAAGATGCCGTATAGAGAAGGCTAGATCCATCTTTATGACAATGAAACAACTACTATGCTGTCGAGATCTCAGTATGACGCTTAAGAAAAGAATTGTGAAGTGTTATGTTGTCTCCACCCTTCTTTATGGTGTTGAAGCTTGGACCTTGTCCGTAGCTACAGAAAAGAAGATTCGAGCTTTTGAAATGTGGATATACCGGCGGATTCTTAAAATTTCGTGGGCAGAACATGTGAGTAATGCCGAGGTTCTTCAGCGTGTGAGCAGCCAACCTGAGCTGTTAAACACAATTAAGAAGAGGAAATTGGAATACTTGGGACACATGATGAGGAGTCCAAAATACCGTCTGCTTCAAGTTATACTTCAGGGTAAAATTGAAGGTCAGCGTGGACCAGGAAGGAGACGAATAACTTGGATGGATAATTTAAAAACGTGGTTTGGGCTGTCTTCCACAGAACTCTTCAGGATTGCACAGGATAAGAAGGTGTTAGCCATGGTGGTAGCCAACGTCCGTATCGGATAAGGTAGAAGAAGAAGAAGAAGAATTTTAGTATATCAGAGAGTATGTAAGCCAACAGCTTTAAAATTTGCACACGTATAGTGCCTGACATTCTAGATTAATTTGGAGAAACTAATATACGTCAGTGCTGCCAACATGTCTCTAAGCCTGCCTATAGGTCCATTTTTAAAATGCATGTAACTTCTATACCATCATCATCTTGTACAGTTTCCAACCCCAGGCTGGGTATGTATGGAACATAAGCCTCGCCACTTAGTCCTTTCTTCCCACCACCTCTCCGCTGTCACTCTGGTCCAGTCCTTGACACATTCCTCCACTCCTTTCAGCCATCTATCTCTTGGTCTTCCCCTTGGTCATTTCTTCTGCATCTGCATCTCATGTATCCTCTACCAACTAATGGATTTCATTCAAAATTGACACAACAATAGATCTTATTATTTCAGATTATTTCTGACCAATACATGTATGTCATTGTTGCCAACATGATATTACGTGCGCTGTTAGATCCAATGTTTAACTGCATGTAACGTCCATGCTATCCATTGGACTTCAACCAAATTTTGTATTGTGTACCTTAAGGGATGGAACTAAGAATATATTCAGTCACCAGGGCTGCCAACTGTAGTTCTCTATTAGGCTACATTATGCCAGGTAGCATATACAGTATTTCGAACTAATTAGAGATTTCGATATTACCAACTTAATTTCGTCATTATTCTAGATAGATCCATATATATTAATCATTGGCATGAATCTTAAATTTTATGAAAAGTAGGCTCTTTAGTTCGTCACGGAACTTCTTGTTCACAAATGAAAATAGGCTTTAGATATTACGTTGGGTTAAAGAAATAGAAGTCAGCAACTACGCTTTCAATAATATCTGGTCTTTTTGACCATGCGCGACCACAGAAGGGTTAAACACTAATTATAATAAGATGGTATATTGACTTAACACTGCCGAGGAATAAAAACTCTGCAACGTCTAGATTTATTGACGTGTTTTGTGTGGGGCTTCGCCTAGGAACACCATGATAAGCGGGTCCTTGATATCCGTGCCCAGACCTCAACACAAATGCTATATCAGCCAAGATTTCTAGCCGTCAACGCGTTATACCAGGACTTTTGTTTTCTTCAGTATTTGAGGTGGAAGGATTTTACCTTCCACCTTCTTAAAAATTGGAATGAAACATTGACGAAGAAGTGCCAATGATCATCCTTTTGGCGAATAGGGTTTGCAACCACATGGGATGCCCCAGCAACGAAATCCGAATGTTCCAGAGACTTATTTCAAAGCTACTAACAACCTGATAGTAGTACTAATATACATTATTTTAATAGTTTTATTGCCATAAGTGAAACTGTCGATTAAGAATTACTACGTGATGAACAGACGTTTTAATATTAACGTACAATGAATTTATTATCTAAAACTGGACTTCAAAACCTGGATATTTTAGAGAAAGGAGGTTTAGATCAGACAGCTAGTCAATATTTTACATGCAGGGACATCTGCAGAGTTTTATCGTAACTACTACCACTACTGCATGTGGCGCATGCGCGTTACGTGGACCTTAGCTTCAGTTTCGTCTGTAATCGGCTCACTTTCGGCACTCGTCGGTTCTTGGTCTTCACTGGCAAATTGATGAAAATGATGAAGGTTGGCCATGTGTGTTGTTCTTGACGGGAGAAGAACTTGAAAATAAGTGCGCTAAATTATATCTTCCATAACAAATTTGTAAAAGCATTTACTGTACCTACCAAGTCGGATAGGGTTGTCAGTATAGTATTCTAGTTACCTTGGTTGCCAGTTTTCAAGAATGAAAAAAATGAACACACGTCCTAAAACGCTCTTTTTTTTTTTTTTTTCAAGGTTGTTAAATGTTGTAATAAATAATACACATGTGTATAAAATAAACATTACATACCGTAATCACAAAATTAAATTAATACTAGGTATTGCTGACATTTGAACGACCCTTTGCAAGTATTTCTTCTTATCTGTAAGTACCTTCTGATAAAATTCACTGCAATTTTCGTCATAATTAAAATATGTGAACAATTTTTGTTTTATCTTGTTCTATCATCTCTCCATTTAATATTCACGACAGAAAATTCTCTCCGTAAAATCATTGGAGGGGAAAATGCTGAGTATGAACTTCAATAGGGCTAAGATATTCCTTAATGTTGTTGCCCCTAATAAATCTATAACATGTACCCATCTATAACTGACACAGACTCGCGCCGATGCTATTTGACGTCGCTAACAACAATCGCCAACCACGTCAAGCATGGATTGCTCAAGCGGGACATTTGACAATTGGTGCGAAATTGAATATAATTGTTGAATAGGTGGCGTTCCGTTAAAGATTAAAACGGAACGGGGAATAAAACAAGAAAAAGCGGAATTGTTCCGGGTAAAACAGAACGTCCGATAGTTAAATCGCGAGAAACGTGCATTTCCATATTTATATTTCGCGTCACCGCCATATTGGAATTGTGCTCACCAGGTTATTGAAAGTCCCATAGGAGAACTTATGTTCATAGCCTCTTTCAACACACAACATTTCAGTTAGATTGCTATTGTAGATTAATAGATATTGAGAACCATCTAAATATTTCGGATGGTCGCCATGTAGGATTTTTATATATGTATACCATAGAGTTATCAACTATTAGATGACGATTTTTGCGTTAAGTTCATTATTCAAACGTTTACTTCGATCGCATGAAATAAAGAAATAAAAACTTGATTTTGAAATTACGCACAGCCACCATCTTGAGGTTATGTGAACAATTGAACCAAATTAGATGCCAGTGTATTACAATGTGTATAAACATTTACTGTACCATATTTCATTGCGCTCAGATGGTTAAATCGCGAGAAAAGTATACGGTATTAAAATGTTTCACCTTCGCTTGGCTGCCTGTTTGTTTTGTATTTTACAGGTTGTTGGAAGTCTCATAGTTGAACTTCTAGTAGTATCCTTTATCACCGTACAATATGTCAAGGTGATATCAGTAATGGTTTCGGAGATATAGAATGCCGGAGAAATATTTCGCACAGCCGCCATCTTGAGGTTATGTAAACAATTGAACCAAATTAGATGCCAGTGCATTACAATGTGTATAAACATTTGCTGTACCAAATTTCATTGCGTTTTGGTGGTTAAATCGCGAGAAAAGTCTATTTAAAAGTTTCATCTTTGCTTGGCCGACATGTTCGTTTTGTAGATAACAAGGTTTTGAAAGTCTCATAGCGCCCTTTATCACCTTACAAAATTTCGGGGTAATATCGGTAATAGTTTCGGAGATATAGAATGCCGGTGAAATATTTCGCACAGCCGCTATGTTGGATTGGTGAGATGTAATAAAATTTGAAAGGCTCGGTCGGGGTCGGCCAAAATAGTACTATGACCCTGCCGAGTTTCATTGAAGCCATTTAGAAGCTATTAGGGACACACGGACAAAAGGTGATCTCATAAGCCTATTGTGTCATTTCATGAATGAAAATAGGCTAAAAAGAGGAAAGGAACAACTAAGGCACCTTTTGAGTTCGAGAACGTCACAATCGTTGGAGCATGTTCCAACCTTTCAGCCAAAGTGCTTAGCCTATATCTTATTCTTAAAAGTACTGTAACAATAAATTATTCATAGAAACAAATTGAGATCCTTACAATTTTTATCTACATAATCATTCCTTATTGATAAAATCTTGGAGTGCTACTTTAGCGATAAAGTTGTTTGGTTCCTCAGTTTAGGGTCTGCCCCGTGTACTTTGGGTGTGTGTAGAATCTGTCTGATAACCGGTGTTAATTGTGATGGCTGTATTAGTGTGTGTTATCAGCTTTGAATTCAATATTGAGGATTGCCGACATTGAATTTTCAAGTACTCTAGTTCCTACTTTTGCTACCAAATGCCACCGTCAACGATCAACTAGTTCTGAACTTGGTTACTAGATGCCACCACAGTTGGCTCCTGGCGACGAACGTTGGAACCTAAGAGCGTTAGTCAAATCTAATCTATAATTTAGCTTCACATAAGTGTAATTAGTGGAAGGTTCTTGATCATGCCATGAAAATATGACATGGGACCGCCGGCTTTACTTCCCCTCCAAAGGAAGGCACACTGAGGATTTTTTAACGCTCTTAAAAAATCCAATGGCTTCGGCCGTGTTTGAACCCGTGATCTTGAAAAAAAAAAAAAAAGAAAGGGGATTCCATGTCTACAGATCGCAAGGTTAAAAAAATAAAAAGTCATGTAAATTCAGAAGCGCTCTTACTTTAACACGAATATGACGTAACAGCTACTGCATAGACATTTTGGGCCCTTTTACACAACTCATTAACATCCTAAACGTTCCGCCCTGATCAACTATAAATTGTTACTGTAACGTTATCAAACTAGGGTCAGTCCTGCGAATTCTTCAATGATAACTCCAAGGTTGGGATCAATTATTATTATTATTATTATTATTATTAAAGGTAGTCAACACATTAATGTTCCCTTAACAGAACGTGATGAACATATATCATACACATTCCTTTCTGGAAGTCATAAGGAATTGAACATATCACTAATATTACTTAAATGATGGTTTTTATTTATAGCTTCTTCAACGACGGCAGATGTTTGTGGCCGAGATATTGACGTCATATTGCGTTGCCAACATTTACGATACAAAATACACCACAGACACACGTAACCGTGTAATTAAGTGAAAAAAGAAATAATTGGCAAGATCTAGGCGAAAACCATTTGTTTGGATGAAAATATTGGTTTAGGCAAAACTATTGGTCTGGATAAAGATTATTGATGCGTGACTGTGCGTGACAAAAACCAGGGGTGTGCGGGCCACTCTACCTAACAATTATTGGTTTAGGCGGAATCCATTTGTCTGCCGGATGCGATGTAGTACCGAATACATGGGGTTGGCAATACTGCATACAATGCTAAAAATGGCGGAGTCAGCTGGAATTTCATCTATATAAGTCGTGATCCTATTTGGAAAGGCTGCGTGGGTTACAGCCAGCGGACGAGTAAACATCTATTACTATAACATCTCCAGATACCATTACTACAGGTATTTTGGCTAATTTCAGTAGTTTAAGAATTGTTTACTTCGGTTCTCGTCAAATGAACTGTTAAAACTCAAAATGTGATAAATGTTCCGGCATAACTCAACAAATTGGCAAAGTTTCGCCCCGGTGTACCATTGGGCTCTTCAGTTGGTAAAAGTATACCTCACCAAGACGCTGGCAAGCACACACTGGGAGCCATTGCATTGCACGTGTTGTGGGTCACATGTATCAAATACATCTTCCCAATGTGTGCTAGCCAGCGTCTTGGTGTGGTGTACTTTTACCAACTGAAGAGCCCAATGGTACACCGGGGCGAAACTTTGCCAATTTGTTGAATTATGCCGGAACGTTTATCACATTTTGTGTTTAAATATATAATGGCTCAACGGGCAATACATATTTTTGGGGGGGAAAATGATATAAAATTGACCGACTGAAAAGCACTAAAGTTGTGTTTACCAAGGCAACACTGAAAAATGGCTTCAAACCCCACAATAACATGAACTGTTAGCGTCAACACTTCATCAAAACATGATTCATGAAGTTCAATGCAATTCCAGTGTAGAGGCCGCTCAGACACCACTTTTGGTGTACCGGTAAGTAAAATCTGTATGTAGAAATATTTTCAGGGTACCGACTGGTAACGAAAAGTTGCTAATTTTTTTGTCTGGACAGTTGGAGGTAACGAAAATTCACTGAGGTCGGTTTAAATCATTTAAACTCTCACCGCTACACTCACAAATTACGGTAGAACGAGATACACGCAAGGAAGCTATATTTTACTAGCGCTTAGAGACAGACCAGCGGGGCTAACAGAGCGACACGAATACTCACGACCACAACCGATCATCCGTCCCCCTTGAGACAGACAGACCAACGCAGGGGGGCACTAAGTAATTTACTAGCGCTTAGAGACAGACCAGCGGGGCTAACAGAGCGACACGAATACTCTCGACCGTAACCGATCATCCATCCCCCAGGGGGGCAATAAGAACGTACCCAAAACTTCTCGACCTAGGCCGATCATTACGTCAATACATATTCTTTCCGTTTGCCTATACGTAACTAAAAATGAGGTTAGTTGTAATGGAAAATACCAATGAAATCCAACAGAGTACGAAAGTAAAATTTGTCTGCACTAATAATTGCAGCCAAGCAAGTAGTATAATAGAGGATATATGATCAGGAAGTGACGGTAACACCACAGAATGTAGAAATGGGCTGGCAAGGTTGCCAACGAGGATAGCTACTAAACAATTTTGGATTACCCAGAACATGCTATCCAAGCTTGAGGAAAGTTCAGTTGAAGGGCATCAGAAATTCGACAGTGATCCATCAGTGAAGCTCCTCTGGTACTCATCTTTTGTTGATGGTTGTTTTAGTACCATAGGAGGAGTATCATGCAAGGAAATGATCGATGTTCAGGTTCTAGGATAGAATTCCTCCTGAGTAGGAACTACAAATATCCAGCTACTTTCTTCTGCATGCTTGTCCATTCTTAACAAACTTGTCACATATGCTGGCCATTTTGAGTGGAGGGCAATTTTATTATTGGTTTATGGCACAGACAGCGGGAATGCAAGACCTGGTAATCCACAATTCTCTGCCGTGTAAGCACAATTCCTAGACATATGTGGATATAACTTACTGTACATTTCCGCCAAACATAGTACATAATGTTTATTTTAAATTGGCCACATGCAGAAAACACTGGGCCTTGAATATAAAGCTTACAAGTTATATCTCTACTTAGTATAAAACAAAGTCACGGGTAACCTCAAGAATCACAGGATGGATTTTGATGCGGTTTTCACCATTCTGTAAAGGATATCTCGAAAAAGGTTTCTGTAGAAAATAATAAATTTATGATCAAAAAAGCCAAGCAGTAACAATTTCAGTGAAAAAGTCAAAAGAAAGAACCTGGCGTCCGTTCGATTTTTAAGCTAACCTCGGGCAAACCGTTAAAAAAACTATATACTATGAGTGTAATAATTGTTCAGCATGTAGAGTTCTACAAAAAAGTACACAAAAGCATATCTCTTATCTTCAATACATCACCCCTTAAAAGAGTGTTTTTCTTCTTCTTCTTTATCGTTTAGGCCTACTTAGGACCACGGGGCTCGTATCTACTCTTCGGTAAAGTTGTTGCTTTCTTCTTCTTCCAATAGTCCCTCATTTTCTGACTGTGAATCAGTCTTCTTTCTTCTGTCCACTTAGCTCCTGTAGTCTTCTTACTTGTGAGGGACGTTGGGAAAACGCCCTGTCGGATGACCTGACGGAACAGCAGACGGTCACGAGTTTGTTCCAGTGGGATATCTAGTTGTTCCATATCTGACTTAACTGACGCAATCCATTTGTTCTTAGAAGCCTTGCCTCTTCCTGTTACTGTGAATATCCTTTTGCTGTGTCTTTCAGAATCCAGACGTGCCAAGTGTCTATAAAAGGCCAGGCGTCTTTTCCTTATAGACGTGATGATGTCCTCCTGGTGTTCATACAATTCAACATTATGACGGATTCTGTAAATGCCTCCTTCCTCTCTAATTGGACCTAATATCCCCCTCAGGATCTTCCTCTCTTTTAACTCCAGTTTTCTGAGTGGACCCTTTCTGGTCATTACAAGGCACTCAGAAGCATACAGAACAGATGGCTTGACGACGGAGTTATAGTGTCTGAGTTTGAGGTTCCTGGAGAGGCACTTAGATGAATAGATACTACGACAGGAATGATAAGCCCTTTCAAACTTGGTACATCTGGCATCTATGACTAGGTTCTCGCTCTGATTCGCAGAAATCCATTCTCCCAAGTACTTAACTGCAGGTACCTTTCGTATGGTAGTGTCTGTGAGAGGAATATTAGAAGGGGCCTCTTTGATATTGGTCATAAATTGAGTCTTCTGGATGTTGATCTTCAAACCAGTCTTAACTGCTACACTATAAAGACTCTGTAGGTTGTAGGTAGCCTCCTCTATGTTATTTGCCAGTAGAATGAGGTCATCAGCAAAAGCTAGGCAAGGGACGAAGAGGTTGTCTCTCTTGTAACCAAGCTTTAGTCCAGCTCCCGGTGGTAGCATCGTTCTCCATTCCCTAATGATCTTTTCCAGTACACAGTTGAAGAGAATACAGGACAGACCATCGCCCTGTCTAACTCCTGTTCTGATTGGAAAGCTTTCGGATAGTTCACCTCTGAATCTGACCTTGGACGTCGCGTTTCTCAGAGTGGCTTGGACTAATCGTAGTGTCTTTCCATCCAGACCAAATTCCCGTAGTGTGAAGAAAAGGGTATCTCTATCCACAGAGTCATAAGCTTTCTGAAACTCTACTAGAACCACCACCCATGGATGGCCACCTCGGTTCGTGTAGGTGAGAACTGTCTTAAGATTGTGTATCTGTTCTGGGCAAGATCTGGTCATACGGAAACCAGCCTGGTATTCACCTAATTCTGAGTCTAGCTGTGCAGTGACTCTATTGAGCAAGGCTACAGAGAGGATCTTGTAGGTAATTGGTAACAAGGAAATACCCCTATAATTGTTGAGGTCTGTCTTACTTCCCTTCTTGTGGAGGGGATAAATCACAGCAGACGTCCAACCTTCGGGTAGGGACTCTGTTGCCCATATGTCCTTTATGATTTGATAGATGTTCTGTAAGGACTGGTCATCTGCATGTTTCCACATCTTGGCTACTATGCCGTCTTCACCTGGAGCCTTGTTGTTCTTGAGACCATTCGAAATGATGTTCATTATTTCTTCTATTGTAGGCGGTTGAGAATCAGGATTCCTGTGCGGAGGCTCATGGAAAAGGTTCCTCTGCGTTTAGTAGCTTCTGGAAGTAATCTGCAAGAGTTTTAGTGCAGTCTTTATTGTTTAGTTGAAGTTTCCCATCCGGCCCGCGGAGGATGAGGGTAGGAGCTGTATACTGAGCCGGTTGCTTCTTAAGTCCCTTGTACAATTCTCTTGAGTTGTTTCTCTGAAAATCATTTTCAGCCTGTTGCATTAGACTCCTGAGGTAATTCCTCTTGGCTCTGCGGATGGTGTTAGCTGTAGCTTTCCTTTGCAGGAGGAAGGCTTCATAATTAGCTTCATTTTTTTGTTGGTTCCACCTAATCCAGGTTTTACGCCTTTCTTCTATAACCTCATCACAATTTGCATCCCACCATGGGTGTTTGCCTTTGGTTGATGATGCAGGGATAGTTTCCTGAGCGGCCTCCAACAAGGCCTTTTGTAAGGCAGGCCATCCGTCTTTCTCTGTATTCTTCCTAAGGGCATTCTGAAAGTCACAATCCTCATCGCGCAGTCGCAGAGTGTTGAACCTGGGTATCTTATGACTACTTTGAAGATTTGGTTGTTTCCTAAAGGGTTGTAAATTAATCTTGACAAGTGAAAGGTAGTGATGAGAGTCTATGTTGGCTCCTCGAAATACCTTTACGTTCTGTATATCAATATGATGTTGTCGTGCTATAGCAACATGATCTAACTGGAACTCGCCAAGCATAGGATTTGGACTCTTCCAGGTTTTGGCCTTTCTAGGTAGACGTTTGAAAGCTGTTGATTTTAGGACCAGGTTGTACTTGTCACATAGTTCAATAAGACGTTCTCCATTTCTATTTGTTCTCTTATGGACTGGATAATGGCCTACTATCTTTCGGTACTTCCACTCCTTCCCGACTTGTGCGTTAAAGTCTCCCATGAGTATGATGGAATGGTGAGGTGGGACCATATCCAGAGTTTCTTCTAAAGTTGCCCAGCATTGCTCCATGTATTCCAGGTTTTTCCGGTTTGTATCATTTGTGGGAGCGTGAAAATTTACAATTGTGTGTGCTCTATTACGAGACCTGAAGGATAACGAGGAGGTCCTTCCGTTAGGTGAAGTGAATTCTAAAATATGGTCTACCATCTTCTGGTGTACCGCAAACCCAGTACCAAACTGTGGGAGTGTCTTGATAACTCTTTCACCAGGTTTCCCCTTGAATATTCTATACACTCCGGACTCGAAAGAGTGTTTTTACGTTTTAATTTCTTCCAAAATCTCCATTCAATTACTGAGGCGACAGTTTACGAGCTAGCAAGGGGCGAGCCTATTACCCCAGATACAGCCAGCAGCAAACTGTCGAGTCGTGTTGAGTTAAGACTTCAGAGAAGAGTGGCTGTATTTGGAGTTTCCCTGAAAGTGCAACTCGGCTTTTCTTCATTTCGCCTGTGAAGTTTTCGTTCCGCATAATACACCATCAAGTTAAGATTGGACGGAAGGGGGATTTGTGTTTCATGCACCTCGCCATTCTTAAATTACGTCTGACAAGAATTCGTTGCACATGCATCTCCATGATAATACAGGGTCATTATGTATGTGCGCCCCAATAAACACGGCAAGCTAAGCCGGCTGTGACTAGCACAGATCGCAGCCGCGCTCACCCAGTCCAGCCGGCGGTTGGCGATTTCCACTAACTCATATCGTTAGTTCACACGTGTTTTGTTATTCCTATGGACGTTAGTGTTGCACGTTTAGTGAGTATTGTGATTACTGTGATTGTTGGTCAAGCCTAGACACCAATTCTCACTGCTTATATCCATAATTCGTGTATGAAAAGCAGAAAGTCTTATTCTGAAACAAGACGAAAATTTGGAATCAAGTTTCCAGGAAGACCTGTGCCTAATGCCAGTACAATGAGGAGGCTCGCTAAACGATTCAAGGAAACAGGCTCCGTAAATAATAAGAGAGTTAACAGACATTCTTTGATCAGAAGATGTCAGGTGTGAATTACAAGAGAGGGAGGACTGTAAGTACACATTATTGAACATGTTTGGAAAAAGTGCGAAAGTGCGCGCCAACCACCGGCTGAACCGGGTACGAGCGGCCGCGATATTTGCCAGTCACAGCCGGCTTAGCTTGCCGTGTTTACTGGCGCGCACATTGATGATGACCCTGTATAATTAATAGTCCAGTCAGTGATTTTAACCCATCTTGCCGAGACGTAAAACGGATATAGGTCGTAGTTCATTGACATCGGAAAAAAAAAGGGCTTATCAGGAAATGCATTCATAGCTATTGCCGGGCGAAGCTAGTAACGATGTATTAGGAAGAGAAGCCAGTTTTCAGTGTTGGCTAAGTAATCTATTAATTGAATCGCTTTTCAGTTGGTCAACACATTGGCCAGGGAGTAACAATTAATTTCCTAGAACCTCAAATAAATACATGAATTATTTAAACACTTCTCACACAAACAGGTTTTTTGTTTTGTTCAGGTGCAGTCGTGTTGACCAACTGTAATAGAAATGTAATACCAGTACACTAGACTACATCTTATTATAGAAATAAGAATTAACGGTTATAAAACTACTGGCTCGATTCTTTTCAAGAGAAGGATACCTCAATAATATTCTCTTTCGTCAATAACCGTTATGTGAATTAAATAGGTATCAAACCGTGGATTACTTGAGATATACTAGAATTAATGGATGAAAGCCGGAAGCACAAAAATGCAAGAGATGAAAGGGGGAATGCAGAATACAGACGTTTGAGAAATGAGGTATACAAGAAATGCAAGGAAGCGAAAGAAGAATGGTTGAAAGAGAAATGTGCAACTATAAAAAATTGTCTGAAATTAGGAAACGTAGACACAGCTTATCGAAGGATTAAGAATACTTTTGGGGGAAAGAAGACTAAGTGCTGTAATATTAAGGACACAAATGGAAAGCCTCTAACAGATAGGGAAGAAAAGGTTGAGAGATGGAAAGCTTACATAGAGTGTTTGTATAAGGGAAAGGAGATAGAGAATCGTGTAATGGAAAGGGAGGAGGAAATTGATGAGGATGCGAAAGGAGATTTAATATTGAGATCAGAATTTGATAGAGCTTTGGAAGACTTAAGCAGGAACAAAGCACCAGGCATAGATGATATACCGATTGAGTTGCTACGCTGCATAGGAGATGAAGGTCTGATGAGGTAATTTCACTTGGTGTGTAGGATTTATGAGACAGGTGAGGTACCCCCTGATTTCAAGAAGAATGTTATCATCCCTATACTGAAGAAAGCAGTGGCGGCTGGTGCGTTTTCGTTCTGGGTGTTGCACTATTTGAGGGGGGGATGTTGTTGAAGATAGGTTGATCAGAGATGCATGTGATACACCAGTGTGATTTGAATGGTGTAACTCATTCGTCACGACCTTCTCCCGTTCTTTCCTTTCAATCAAACGCGTATCCAGGGTTTCTTTTCCGGAGGGAGCTCAACCCATATAAAACCCAGCATGCAAAAATTACAGAATAACTCAGACTGAGTTTTTTAAACTAATGATAAATCCATAATACAATCAAAATGATGCACTGTACTTCAGTAACAAAGGAACAAAGAGAACTAAAGGATGCAACTTTGAACCAATGTACAATAGCTTAAAATAAACAGTATTTTTTTTACCAACCCTGAGCACAAAATAACTTTGAAAAATAATTAAAAATTAAGTCTGATTTCGAAATAGTGATTCACTACAGGACGTTTAAAATGGTAATGATTGTTTAAATGTTGGTTAAGACACATTTCCGCTTAAGGCGCTTCGTTAGTGATCACTTGACTCAGCCGTCGCCTACATCCCTTGTGAATATGACATTCTTTGATCTTTGATTTCAGTAGCATAGATCCCTCCTGCGGCGCTCACAAGTGACCGATCGTGACGAATGAGCATTCAAATGAAAGAGAATAGACATTATCAGTGACGAATTGCACTCAAATTTCATAAATATCTATAATTTCTTTAAAACATGACTTTAAAAAAAAATTACGAAGTGTGCGATTGGCAGATACTGCTGCTGTGTGAAAATACGCTCCATAATTGCTGTCCACTTTACATTTTGGCTGCTGTGACGCCTGTTTCATGTCATTTTAACATTCTGAGGTCTTTCCTTTCTCATTTTGAATGGATTTCAGAAACAGTAAATCAAAGGAATGTACTCAAATCATATAATTTCATAAATATCGAATATTTACATTGAACAAGCAATGAAGGAAATTAGAGAAAAATTTTAAGTGGGAGTGAAGATTCAAGGAGAAATAATTTCAACTTTGAGATTTGCTGATGACATCGTCATCTTGGCCGACAAGCCTGAGGATTTGAATGAGTTTTTGAATGGTACGGACTCCGTCTTACGGAAAGAATTCATGATGAAAATTAATAAATGTAAAACAAAAATACTGGAATGCAGCCGAAATAAATCAGAAACCTCTATGGAGATCAAATTGACAGGTGAAAAGCTGAAGGAAGTAGGAGACTTCTGTTACTTAGGAAGCAGAATAACCAGTGATGGACGAAGCAAAGAGGATATTAAAAGTAGGTTGGCTCAGGCAAAGAAAGCATTTCTACAAAAAAGGAATCTGCTGACATCGAATATAGATTTAGGTATTAGGAAGTCATTTTTGAAAGCCTTTGTCTGGAGCGTGGCGCTCTATGGAAGTGAAACTTGGACTATTGGTGCAGCAGAAAAGAGGAGAATTGAAGCATTGGAAATGTGGTGTTACAGGAGAATGATGAAGATCAGATGGGTAGATAGGGTTACAAACAAAGAGGTATTAAGACTAGTGGGAGAGGAGAGATGCTTCTGGCGACTGCTAATGAAGAGAAGAGATAGGTTGGTAGGACACATACTAAGACACCCAGGAATAGCAAGCTTTGTTATGGAAGGAAGGGTCGAGGACAAAAACTGTAGGGGTAGACCAAGGTTATTATGTTAAACAGATTGTCTCGGATGTAGGGTGTCGGAGCTATGTAGAGATGAAACGATTAGCTCAGGACAGGGAGGCATGGAGAGCTGCATCAAACCAGTCAAAAGACTGAAGACTCAAACAACAAACATATCGAATAACCGGTGAGTGTTATGATGATCCAATTCTCAGTGATTGCCTTCTGAAGTTAGGGAACATAGAACTTGGAATTCTAACTTAAATGTAAATAGTGTTGTATAATCATTTGGTTGAAATAAAAACATAACAACCTTTCTCCTTAAGTCTATCATTATAAACCTATTGGGGAAAGTGTTGTTTATGAACCTCGCACGGGTCTGCTAGTTTTTATTAACATTTATTGAATAGTACACAGTTAGCTCATGCACTAATACTGTGGCACAACAGCCTAGTAAGGGCTTTGGCGTGCCAAGTGATGGCTGCTGAGCCATTTGGTTGCCTCTCTGATCAGAGAGCGACTCCTCGCCCTCACGAGGCTGAGTGCACCCCAGTCTAGCCCCACGTAGCTTAGTACAGAGAGTTTAGTTTGGATGTAACGGAGACCCTCGCTTGCCCGTGGCGCGATTCTGTCTCCCGCCACGCACTTTGCCGTTAAGCGGCGCCCGTGCGGCACTGAGTCATTGAGTATAGGAATTTGTACTTACCTAGTTCACAGCTGGTGCTGAAAATGTTCGCCATTCACTGCTACACATCGCTGGCACCTTTTTATGAAACTGGCATTTACTCCTCTGCACCGATTGACTGTATTTCAGCTGTAATATAGTCTTTAAGCTCATTTATAGTGGAGGGTTTCTCGCATACTCTCTATTTTTAAGCGTCCCCCACAAATAAAAGTCACATGGTGATAAGTCTGGGGCCACACCTTCCGACTTATCATCCTCGTACCGAAAATGCGACGCAATTCTGTCATGGATGCTTCGGCAGTGTGAGCAGTGGCAGAATCTTGTTGAAAGTAATTTGACAATCTCTCTCCGTAAATCAGTTCGTCAAAAAATTGGTCAAGGATCACATTGAAGTACAAATTCCTATACTCAATGACTCAGTGCCGCATAACGGCAAAGTGCCTGGCGGGAGACAGGCGCGCAATGCGGGCAAGCGAGGGTCCCCGTTACATACAAACTAAACTCTCTGTATCAGCTACCAGTTACCCTAGTTATGGTATTCACTAAAATTCATAACATTATAAGTATACTTGCTTCGGTTTGATCAGTCTGTAAGAAAATATTACTTGAGTAGGGACAAAAACAATTCCCTTGTTTGGAAGGTTTGGTATTTTCCTCGGGACCCTTACTCAATATTGGCTGTTAGCAGAGAAGGAAACACGCTCTCTCTCTCTGGAACAATTCAGTCACATGCATTCTTATTTTGAAAACAGCAATTAATATCTGATGGCGCAAACCAACGAATGAGGAGGGGAGGGGAGGTAGTGGAGGGGGTCACTGCTCCTAGGAGATACACTCGCATGCAATATTTACGGGCAGATGACCTCGCTGTTCTGCCCCAAAAAACAACAATAACTAACACGTGCAATATAGTTACTGTTGCAGTAAGAGTGCAACCAGCAACCAGCGAAGTGAATGTTATTCTCCCCTCTCGCCTCCGCTGCAGCACATGGACATACGAGACTCTATTGTCAGCTATTGTTGTTTTAAGATGCGGAACAGCGAGGTCACCTGCCCCTATAGGAAACTCTTTCTGTACGCATGTGCTATCAGGTAATAATTGCGGTATACAAACATTTCCCTGATTGGAGGTTATGGAGGTGTAAAACGCTGTGTCGGTAATATGAGCCGTGTAGCACAGGGGCTATCGGAAAGCTCATTGGACAACCTGAATTGGACATAACCAGTGGACTTCATTTCTCGGAAACAAGTTTATATTTGATAGTGAAGGCAGAAGCCACAATAACATAGAGGATCCACTACCCGTCACACAATAAGCAATCAAATAAAATAACATATGATATACATATAATTCGAAGCCTCCGTGGCTTAGGCGGAAGCACGCCGGCCTCTCACCGCTGGGTCCGTGGTTCAAATCCCAGTCACTCCATGTGAGATCTGTGCTGGACAAAACGGAGGCAGACAGGTTTTTCTCCGGGTACTCCGGTTTTCCCTGTCAAAATTTAATTCCAGCAACACTCTCCACTATCATTTCATTTCATCTGTCATTCATTTAATCATTGCCCCAGAGGAGTGCATCAGGCCTCGGCAGCCGGCACAGTTCATATCCTCGCCGCTAGATGGGGGCTTCATTCATTCCATTCCTGACCCGGTCGGAGACTGGAAGCAGGCTGTGGATTTTCATTTTTCATACATATAATTCAAAGACAATCGAGAATGTTAAGAATTTTTGCTCACCTTCTGAGCCTAAACGTCCCTGTGCAAACAGGAGGCCTTTGCCCTTAGTCTATAGGCTAATTTTATTATTATTATTAATAATAAATCTTTATTGCGGCCAAATAGCCAAGATGAAATAGAAATTTTACATGTTTGCATATTCAGATAATGACTTTGTCCTTTTTGTGCATATTTCGATGCGATAACGATCACATGCCGTTTCACACAGCCTACATTCACAGTCTATATTTGGTTCGTGGAAGTTTGTGTTCTTGCAAATCAGGTGGTGGAATCCATGGACTGCCAACCTAGTGATGACGTGTCTGATTTCGACGTTTTCCTTTGTCCACGCACGGTCTACCATGGCTCCTGTGCTGTAGAATGTCGGATGAATTTCCTCTCTTTTCCTATTCAGTGTTGCTAGCAGGTTCTGTGAGGCGCACGTGTTAGGTAGGAGTATGCTTGTCCTGAGATCTTCGATGAGAAAAGTTTCCTTCGCCAGCAGATATGTGTATCTTGAGTGCGTCATTTTTGACACTCCTAACGCTTTCTTTATGTATCTTGCCTTCACTCCTTCCAACGTAGATAGATTCTTCAATGTTAGGTGTGACCAGATGATTTCTATGCCATACGTCAGTATGAGTAAAATCTTTACCCGGAATAGCAGCATCGCCGTCTCTAGGCTGAGGGATCGAATGTTTCTTATTTCGGGCATTGTCATTATCGCTTTAGTTGCCTTTTCTGTTATGTGTTTTGTGAAGCATTTTGCGGTCGTTTGTAGAGTAATTCCTAAATACTTGATTTCTGACACTATTTTCAGTTTTCTTTCCCTTATGTGTATCCTAGCTGATGCGGGGGCTCTTCCTCCGTTTCTAAAGATCATTGTGTTCGTCTTAGATATGTTAATGACCAAATTATTCTTGGAGCACCATTTATCCACCTCGTTTATTGTTGCCTGGAGTTCTGTTATGTCTTTGGAGCCAATTACGATGTCATCTGCGTATGCGCATGAGAAGATTATTATTATTAATAATATACTGTAGTAATACCGTATTAATCTCTTACATAATTTAAATAGGATGTCCATTCCATCAGCGTAACTTGCTCACGAGGGTGATAAATAGCCGAAAGTGTCTCACTCATGTACTAGTTACATTGCAAGACGATCGTATCGGCAGTTCACGGAGCAACTCGGATTTCACCGCCTGCCCCACTCTTCTCTTGTTGCAACCAGCGGGCAACGACCAGCCGAGTTAACTGTTGGGATAGGACTTACTCTGGTCGGTGCTCCAGCCATGCAAGGACAACACGGCTAACGCTCCTACACTGTTTGCGCAGTTTACTTTCTCAGTGCGGTTCACAGTACTATGAGATTTCCTCAACTATTAAAGAACAAAATTATCAATTCCTCTCCATGTAAGAGGGAAAAGAAAAAACTATTGTCAAAATTCTATATATATTTTCTCTATGAAAAATCTGGTTGTTGTGCAACACTGCAACCTTATTACCGGCCACCACTGAAAGAAAGCAGGAGCTGATATACGCGATTGATCACTCATGCTTCAAAGATCCTGACTAGAATAATTTACTAGAGGATGGAAAGAAAGAGAGTTTGGTGAAGACCAGTTTGGTTTCAGGAGAAATGTAGGAACTTGGTCACAATTAGGGGCTTGCAGACTAGACTGCACGCTGAAAGGCAAAACAGACTCAAATGAAAACATAGGCGCGAGGAACAGTAGCGCCGTTTCCCGCAACTCGACTCCAGAAAGCAGAGTTTCAAATCCTCAGCACCTCCTAGTGGGACAATTTAGGAATACATTGACAAAATCTCGAAACTGATTTATTTATATCTTACAGATTATTAATCTGTCCCAAATGCAGTGAATTAAAACTTACTTCAAGTTTCACTCTATGGACACGCATGACCATTGTGTGTCGTGACCTAATCGTTCGTTAATATAAAAATCTATCATGACATTACGCAATTATCTTCTTTGGATCACTAAAATCTCCTTGGCATTGCTCTCGAGCCTGGATTTCGATCAATCCTGTAACCCATTTCCCGGTGTAGGTATGCGTTGATCTTATAAAATATGGCATGTTTATTAATAACAGAACAATACTTTCTGTCGAAAATGTGTGTTGAAGGAATATTATGATGTAGACATAAATGCTGCGAGCACGCATGCGTGAGGCAGCATGTTTTACGTGCAGCCAATCAGATATAGCCCCTGACATTCAAGATGGCACCATGGCCTGAACAAGGCAACGAACCCAAGGCACCTGATAAAAGTTGTAGTAAAAGTGGTGAGAACAGTTCGTCAGAAAGTACGAAAGTGCATTCAGGAGCTTCAGAAGATCTCGAAGTTAATGCCACTGCTAACAAGACCGACGACAAACAGGTAAGACGTTTGTGTGTGATAGAAGAATTCTTGCACATTGCTCTGTGGATGAGCAGTGGTTGATATTTTCCCTTTATTTTCGGTATTGGGGCACTGTTTCTAACACTTAAGTGCGCCACATTCAATTAGAGTCTGTACTTTTGGATATAGTGTGTATTCTGGATGTTTATAATTATATTAAAATAGGAAATCCAGCACTAGCAATTACCATACCCTTCACGAAGTGGTAGCCTTCATTATCGTTCAACAACATTTAATTGGAACAACAGCGTGTATCTCGGTTACTCCACGTGATCGGTTATTTGTCATTGTGGTGTTTTTAATTGTAGGGTATATAGTGAGCATAGAGAAAACACGGGAATACCCTTAAAATTTGACAATGTTCTTTATAAGGCAACACCTGATGTAGGTAATAATGGAGGTTAATACTGTGTTATGTTTTTCTCAACATATATATACAGTTCATATGGACGGATACAATTAAATTAAATGTTCAATACTAGGTTTCTGTTGGCCTTAGCTTGTAGTGGATTGGTTTCAAAAAAGGGACAAACCTTTGTTGTAGCATAAGGATTAACTCAAGATTTTTGATCACTGAAGGATTTTTCATCATTACAGATGATGCAGCACTGCTTAAAATTGCAGGCAAACCATTTGGCTTCGCTGTTGTATGTGGGATGACATGTATCATAACCCCTGATTTTGACACAGCTTAGTTCTTACAGGTTTGGTCATTGTAGTTTGTTCCTATAAAAGAGATCCCTAAAAAGATATTTTGTCATGAATTCCATATTTATTCATGTTCAACATGTTTTTTGTTGTCGAAAGAGTGAATTGCCCATTATGGTAACTTACTGTATTCTCCTTTGAATTATCTGTCAAAACAAAAACCAAAGAAACCCCATGGCACAATAGCCCGTGAAGGACATTGCCCTACCGCTGCTTAGCCATTTGGTCTACAGATTGCAGGGTGATGTGTGGTCATCACGTCTGGTCTCCTTGGTTAACGTGACCCGAGTGCTGCCTCACTGTTGGTCAGCTACAAGGCTGAGTGCACCCCGTTACAGCCCTCGCATTGGTTTCTAAAATACCAGAAGGAGCCGGGAATCGAACCTGGGGCCTCCAGTGAAAGGCAGGCGCTCAACTCCAACACCTCTGTCAAAACAACAGTTGTCTGAGATTTCTGTTTTCATGTTTGTAGAACTGCTGAAAAATTGAGATTTGGCGCAGTGTGGCTTATTCGTGGAGTGGTACTCGGGTTAAGACTTGTTCCTGGGAGAGTCTCTACTTGTAATGCAGTCAGTCATGATATCCCTTTTAATTGCTTCTCATTCACGATTTTGTTGAAGAGTTTAATTTGGATCTTATTGCAGCCAACACTTCTTTATCCCAATCCACAATTGTCTTATGGTTGTTGTTTTTTTTTTTTTTTTTCACATGTGTATTGCGATTTTGAAAATAAATTGTAACCCTTTAATCTCTGGTAGGGCAAAATGGCCTTCATTTGGGGTTATGTTGTAAAAGTTATACGGTACCAGGTCTCTGTTTTCATGCAGAATTTTTTCTGTATTGATTAGACTGAAAAATTCTGGTAACAGTTCAGGAGTGGTGAACCTTCTACAAAACTACTTAATTAGCCGAAATACCTTTCGTGATGAGTGGAAATGCTGTGGCAATAGAAGTTTTCTCCTCTGCTGTCTATAACCCACCCTCCATCTCCTTTTTAGATCATGACCTATATAGTAAAATTCCAGATGAATCTGCCATTACACACGTGAATTATAGACAAATACAGCATTGCCAACCCCTCAATAACCTTTCTCCAAACCAATGGTTTTTGCCTAGACGAATATTTACTAGGGCCGTGTTAGCTGGTTCTTGTCACGCTCAGTGGGGGTAGTCTCGCATCAACTACCTTTATCCAGACCAATCGTTCTGCCAATTAATGCTTTTTCACATAATTACAAGGTGTATTTTGTAGTTTTATAACATCAATGTGTGCGCATCGGCAACAGTTGCAGAGCCATGATGTGTTAAACAAACTTGGCTATTGTCGTTGAATTAGCGAGAAACAGACACATATATGTAATTTATTTCCAGTGCAATAGTGGTAATGAACAGTAATTTCAATTGGCAACGACTCCCAGAATGTGAAACAAGGTATCCAAGTGCAAGCGTAGAATCAATGTTCATTCTTGTGTAGGTCGCACACACTCTTAACGTGGCCAGAGAACCATTCTACATTGAAGATCTCAGGTTTGAATTATCATTGCCCACAACAGGAGCATACAAGAGCCTATTACAAGAACTTTGAGACAAAAGGGAAGATATATGTCTAGATTTCTTCTCCACGGACACGATGATAAACAGGGCATGGATAACGGCTGACTATGAACTGAGGCACTCGCTTTGCGGTCCATGGTTTCCACTACAAAATCTGTAAAAGAGATACCTACCATGAACCAAGTGACCTGTGCCAGTGTTAACTCTATGGTGACCGATGTGATAGATATCGTGTGATAAAATGCAAAAGCAGGAAAATCTCGTTGACAAAATTTTGTAATAGTTAAGTGCTATCTCTATAGCTATATTATTATTGTATGGCCATTGGCTGCATTAAATATTTATTTAATTAATTATTTTAAGCTTTGTATGAGATTTTGTCCAAAGTTTTGACATGCAAGCCACATTCACTTTCAACAAGGGACCGCCTCAGAGTTCTTGAGCCCAATATCAAGGGTGGAGAAGTCTCTGTTGTACACTTGCGTCTGATTGTAAACAAAATGATTAACCTGTATTGATTACCAGACTAATGTGTTTCGACTGTTGTACGTAACAAATGACTGTAGGTGATAGTCTGTCAAGGCCCATAACTTATGCTGAAAGTAGTTCCCTCCAGTAATATATCATTCATATCTTGGAGGAGACCAAAATCCAGACTTCTACCTGGCTAATCATTTATAATTTATATACTTTTCTGGGAGTCATTCGCAATTGAAATTAATGTCAATTATCTCTGGTGCACCGGAAATGTTATAATACGCAAATAAATGTTGTTATGGTTACAGTGCACGAGTCGAGAACCCACAGTAACATTTTCGAAACTGCTGAAATTAGCCATAAATCCCTTCTGTAATGATTCGAAATAGATCTGGAAATGATGTAGTTTCCTCCCCTGTCTGTAACCCGGCTGCCCTCCCTTTTTAGATCACTACTTATATAGTAAAATTCCAGCTGTGTTGGCCATTATGCGTGTGAATTATGTACAAGTACGGTATTGCCAACCTGACTCATAATATGGTACTGCGCATGATATTTCTCTAGGGGCAGGGCCAGATGCAATACAAAGTAATCTACAGTAGGCGGGCTGACACATGTTGGTTATAGATTATAACCTTTTTATTGAATTTTAAATCAAACCAAACTTATTGGATACAATGGTAGAAAACTTAAGAACATAACCTTCATTATTTGTTAGAAGAGAAAGGAGTATGTGACAAGTGAAACTGTGACTGTGCTTCTAAATTCTTTTTATATCTGGTTGAAACTGGGATGAGCTAATTCTTAGTATGGTGGTCTGTCCAATCTATTTATGATAACACATCAGTCTTAATATACAAATTCATTTAAATTATGAATGATGAAAATGAACATACACAAAAGTATATATAACATTGATTACCCTTCTAATATTATTCTATATTATAAAATATTTTACATTGATATTTGATGGCAATTTAACTAAATAATGCTTGAATCTAGGCTATTAAACTATGTGTAGGTACTAGGCTATTAGACTAATTCAAGGGCCGCACTTGGCCATGCTTTGCCCATGACTGCTCTAGACCAATAATTAACTGGCCATATTTGCACTCTGGGGTTTTGTCACGCACAGTGGAAATAGTCACGCATATGACCGACCTTATGTGGTGGTGTATTTTGTCTCTTACACGTTGGCTTCACTAACATGTGTGCGCCTAGGTAAGGCCCTTGGGAGCGGAAAGCTACGAACTATGAAGCAACGAATCGTTCGTATGCCTATCGTCCATTGCCTCAGTATTCGTCGGGATTCATAGACGAGTTGGCTCTCCGGAACTGTTTTTCAAATGATTCTGATGAAGAATGTTTCACTTTGGAATTATCACCTTTGATTCGACATATCACACATGGGCGATGTCGACGAAGACGGGAAATGTGGGCGAATCACATTTACGCAAAAAGAAAGTAGTTCGGTGAATTTTCTCATTTGTGGCATGATCTTCGCGCCGACGAAGACCACCATTTTTCCTATTTTCGAATGAGAAAGGACACATTTTGCTACATTCTTGGCAACATTTCTTCTAAGCTCAAGAAATTCATTAATTTTAGATATTTCCTTTCCTGGACAAGCAAAATTAACATTTCACAATCCATTTTTCACTGTGCTGTTCGCAACTAAAATCCCAACAGAACGGGATCGGTTCGCACTTGGCAGCTGTTCAGACCAAAACTGATGAACTATACGGGCTCTGTGGACGCGGTCCTCCTCCAAGCCACGTATTTGGATCGTTCGTGCGACTTCGGACTAATTCAATTTCGCACCTTTTCGGAGCATTCCGCTCCCTATGGACGCGAGGCCTTACAGTTGAAGGGACCTCTTGCGCTTGACCAACATGGCTGCTGTCTTTCAACGAGCAAGAAACAAAAAAAAAAAAATATTTACGTAATTTAGCACATATCTCCAGTGCACTAGTGATAATGTCCCCCAGGCTATGAATATCATCTATTATCCATATTAACGAAATTGTGAGCGTCAAAGGCAGGTTCTCGTCTTGTGCACTTCTTCTGAGGTGCTTGTGATCTGTGCATCTGTTATCAGGCACACACTTTGACGTCATATCACTGTTGCCAACGCTTGCCTCGGTGGGTGAGTGGTTATCGTTTTGAACTTCCAAACTCCAAGCTTGCAGGTTCGCTCCTGGCCGTGGTAAGTAATTTTTGAAAGGCGACAAAAATCACGGCATGCATTTAGTATATTGTTGGCATGTTCAAGAACCCATTTGAATTCAGTAGGCCTTGTACATAATGGCAAAATTATTCTCGGGATTTTCCGCCAAGACAAAAGGTTCCTCCATTGTCTACTAGCAAGTGCTATAGTGTAAAGGAGCTTAGATATCTACAGTAACCTCCTTGACTTTTACAGCATTACAAGAAACAACAAAATTTGACATGCAAATTGACATGGGCGTCAAATAACAAAGTTTGCACCCGAGGCCATACAATATTATTATTATTGTTGCCAACATGTCGGATACAAAATACAACCCACGTAATATTGTAATTGTGTGAAAAGCATTAATTGGCGAAACCATTGGCCTGGATAAACATTAATTGATGCGTGACTACCCCCACTGTGCGTGGCAAAAACCAGGGGATTGAAATTAGAAATAGTTATCTCGCAACTCGCCCGGTCCGTGTCAAACTTACGAGAACTGTTTTTTAAGCAAGGGCCGTTTTTTAAATTAACCAAACATTTTATTTTGAAACCACATTTATTTTTAGGTTTTACATACCTTCCTCTATTTTTGTACATAGTTGCCTTGTTTATTTAGGCACTTGTCATACCTTAAAACTAAGTTCTGAAATCCCTCTGCATAAAAGTTTGCCGCCTGCTCGGACAACCAAGAATTTATGGCTGTTTTCACTTCACTTAAAATTCACTTCACTTCTTCATTGTCGGCGAAGCGCTTCCCACCAAGATGACGTTTCAGCTGCGGAAAGAGGTGGAAGAGCAAGGTCAGGGCTATACGGTGGTGGAGCCAAAACTTCCCACCCAAAAGAGTCAATCAGTTCCCGAGTCCGGGCAGCAGTGTGATGTCTTGCTTTATCGTGAAGGAGCAAAATCCCCTTCGTCAGCATGCCGCGTCTTTTATTCTGAACTGCACGTCGGAGTTTGGTCAAAGTTGCGCAGTAGGCTTCTGCGTTGATCGTCGTCCCTCTTGGCATAAAGTCCACCAGCAAAACACCACGCCTGTCCCAGAACACAGTTGCCATGATCTTGTGCTGTGATGGCGTTTGTTTGGGTTTGACCTTGTCAGGAGAGGTCGAGTGTCGCCATTCCATTGACTGTTGCTTGGTTTCAGGGGTGGAAAGGGATACCCATGTTTTATCTCCTGTGATGATTCGACTCGACATTGTCATCCCCTTCTTGGGCATAACGAGTCAAAAAAGTGAGGGAACTGGTCACTCTCTTTCGTTTGTGGTCTTCTGTGAGGAGTCTGGCTACCCATCGAGAGCACAATTTCCTGAACTTCTGGTTTTCAGATTCAATATTATACAGCACAGACCTAGACACTTGAGGAAAATCCATTGATAGAGTGGTTATCGTGAATTTTCGTGTCAATTGCAGTCGCCAAGTCATCTGTGATCACAGACCTGAGCGTCCATCGTCATGAACATTTTCACGACCACTTTTGAACTCGCGTAGCCATTTTCGCACTTTACCTTCCGTCATTGCATTATCTCCGTACACCTCACAAAGCTGACGATGAATGTCTGCATGCGACATGTTCCTTGCACTCAAAAAACGTATCACAGATCGTACCTCACACATTGTAAAGATGCACAGTTCAGCGTACAGGTTAGCTACACAGCTGCAACTGATGCCTGCTTGTTCGCAAAGGATGACGGGAGGTAGCGCGCACACTTGTTGCGGCCTGTGCACCAACTACGGGCTTAAAAAGAAACAGCCCTTGTAGAATGGACCTTGGCGATCTGTTTGTTTTATGATACCAGATAGACAGTAGTACCGTAGCTTGCCACGGTGGGTGAGTGGATAGCGTGTTGGTCTACTAACCCCAAGATTGCAGGTTCGCCCCTGACCGTGGTAAGTGATTTTTGAAAGGCGGCAAAAATACGATACGCATGTCATACGATGTTGGCATGTCAAAGAACCCATTTGAATTCAGTAGGCCGAGTTCATAATGGCAAAATTAATCTCGGGAGTTTCCGCCAGTACAAAGTTCCTCATTTCTCTACTAGAAAGCGCTATTGTGTTCAAGGAGATTAGATATCTAACATCTAACCTCCTTGACTTTCATAGTCAAGGAACTACGAAATTCGACACGCAAGCTACCCTCTGGGTGTCAAATAGCAAAGCTTGCACCAGGCACCCGAGGCCATACGATATTATTATTATTATAGTAGTACCGTATGATTGGGGTTGGCAATACTGTACTTAAATATGATAAAAGGAAGAGAAAATCCGCCTTTTATTATATTTAATTGACAATCAATACGGAACCATGACTAAACCTACTGTTGTTGTTGTCGTGTAGCCTCCTGAGAGGCCGAGTGCAGGTCTTTCTAGTCGACGCCCGTGGGCGACCTGCGCGTCGGGATGAGAGATGGAATGGATGAAGATGAATGAAACTGGGCAAGGATGTGGAAGGAAGCGGCCGTGGCCTGTCAGAAGGTACTGTCCCAGCATTTGCCTGGTGTTGAAAATGGGAAACCACGGAAAACCATTTCAAGGACAGCCGAACCCACTCGTCTACCGAGTCAGCAGAGAGCTTGGCCCCTTGACCTAACGCAGCGCTTTAGCCCGCGTAGCCACTACTGTCGGTACTAAACCTACTGATAATACTGTACTTATCCATAAATGATGCATATAATGGCTGACACTGCTGAAATTTTATCTACACACATAAAACAGGTATTGCATCATCTTGGTGCGAAGAGGTCCTGCACGTTGACATACACAGACGTTTGAGCTCTATTTATTGATCAGGAAAACCATACATTGCCAGATGTACAATCATACAGCGAGCCTTTCGGGATTGCAGCATACACCAGTACCGAGTAGCACGTGTATGTCTGTATCCGTCGTGACATACCATCCACGAGTTCATCAAGGCACTGTTGGTCCAGATTGTCCCACTTCTCAACGGTGATTCAGCGTAGATCTCTCAGATTGGTTGGTGAGTCATCTCATCCAAAATCAGGCATATTCGTTGGGTTCATGTCTGGAGAACATGCTGGCCACTCTAGGTGAGCGATAGTGTTATCATGAAGTAACGCATTCACAAGCCGAAATTCTGCCGATATGGTTGCTCTATGGGTCGGAGGAAGTCATTCATGTAGGTTATCGTAAAGCCGTTTCAGCGCCTTCCATGACCACCAGTGGCGTATGTTGGCCCCACATGATGCCACCCCAAAACATCAGGACAGTGTATCTTAAGTCGTTCAGCCTGACCAGACAGCTTCCAAACAAGTCTCTGACGATTGTCTGGTTAAGGCATATGCGACACTCATCTGTGACGGGAACATGATGCCTCTGACGGGTCCATCTGTACCGTGCTGCATGGTGTCGGGAGTGAAGATGCGCATCATGCAGCCTATTGCGTACAGTTTGACTCGAAACATGACGTCTTGTGGTGGCACGAAACGCATTATATAGCACGGTGGCTTTGCATTCGGGGTTCCTCCGAGCTGAAATTAGTAAGTAGCTGTCATCCACTGCCGTCGTGGCCTGAGCGAGGCATGTCGTTGACAGTTCCTGTATCTCTGTAACATCGCTTTGGTTCACTCGAAGACGTCTGGAAACTGCCCTTCCAGACACAACGTAACGTAACCTTCTAGGCATGGCAGAGCTACTGTGCAGTGTTCCTCCTTCTAATAAGCCCTGCCATGGAGCTTTGGGCACGTTTAGTGACATCTAGGTGACTGTGTTCATGTTGCTGTATCGATATTCGGCATCAGTGGTCAGGCGATTCTGGAACCGAGGTGATGCAACATTGTTTTTGATGTGTGTACATGGTGGCCACTACTCCTGGAAAACCTGGAAATCCTGGAAAACTCCTGGATTTTTATTAGGTCTGGAAAACTCCTGGAAGACTCCTGGAAAATGACCAAAAAAAATTGAAAACTCCTGGAAAATAGCCACTTTTAATTAATTATTAAAATCTTTCCATCTTAAATCATACCCCCGCTGCGGTTTTGGGTGAGCACTCTATGGTTAACAAAAGAAATTTCCTCACGCTACCTGTTTCTGTGCGGGAGAACATGCTATAGTATTTTTGTAAAACATATTGAGTGTAGACAACTTCACCACAATAAAATTGCTGGCGGCATTATTTTCTCTCTTTTTTTACAGTAAATATTTGAGTCACAGAGGCTTTTTTAAAACAACAATTAAATCATTTGTGTATAGGCTTGCGTATCAATAACGCAATCACAACTAATTTTGGTCAACATCTGTATAAGTAAGCCGAACACAACTTCTTTATTTTGGTCTTGAAGTAGGCAACCGATAAAGGCCCCCCCCCCCCCCCGACTCGTGCTTATTTTTAAGTCTGGAAACATGTGAATTACTGCTGGAAAATTGGTGACCGATTTGAGTGGCCACCATGGTGTAAGACATGATCAAAAAAAGGGATGGTGGGCGGACTATAGACATTCATATTGGATCCGTTTTGACAGAATGTAATGGTTAATATATATTTTTTTTTACATTTAAAAACAAAGTTTCCGCTTAGTCAATACTTATCAAACAAATGTTTGAATTAACACATATGAAGCGTGGCGTTGCTCGGGATCACAATTGGATATTTGGATATCGTAGCTTTGCTCACTGTTATCATGAGCAATATTATTGCCATTACGACGGCTCTATACTGCTTATAATAGATTAATCCTGAAATTTCGCTAATATAACTGAATATTTAAGGTGTTTATTTTAATTTTAGTATGCATTATTAACCTGTTACATTTTAAGGGCGAATGAATTCCTTTTTCTTCATTGTGTTAGGCTTGCCAGTATTGTCGAACAGCAACATTTCAAAAGGCAGTCCGCAGATAAACTCTTAGAATGCCTGCTTCATAATAATTTATCCATTTGATTAGGGGGATAACGAATACTAGAAGAGGGTACATAATAAATACTATATGTCCACCCACACTTAATAAGAACCACTCATAGGAGTGCAGAGACACCTTGTGGCCACGAGACAAACTAACCCTACTCAGAACACCAATGACCAAATCTGGAGGTGAAAACAATACAACAAAAGAACCCAGGCTCTATTTGATGACGAACTTGGACGACATAAATTAGAAGATTAGTAACAAATCAACTCTCAAGCTATATTTAACAAAACCCTTCTTCTTTAGATAAAATCAATACTGAATCACTCCTCGACTAAATCAACACATGTAGCATAAAAAATACCCTAAAACAAAAACAATCAAATAAAGTATACACAGAAGCAAGGAAAATCATATTTTTTCCACTCATACTGTAAAACAATGAATCCTCACCAGTGCTGTAAGTCCCCATTCCGGTGATGACTTCCTTAAATAGAATTATAAAGCATGTGGGGCATGGAACTGCAGTATTTGTGCCAAAGGGCCTTAATGAAGGAAATAGAGAGGGCTGTCAGAAATTTCAAGTAGATAGTGTTATCCGTCTTGTTCGAAATGGTAAGAACGTACGATTCGGTTTAAATCGGTGAAACGGTGTACATTTGAGCCCAGTGAAACGGTGTAGATTTGTGCCTAAGGGCCTAAATGAAGGGAATGGGGAGGGCTATCGAAAATTACTCTCCTTGGGCTGTGAAAAACATCCCTATAAAATATCAATTCAAATAGTTAAACGGTGTCGGAGTCCATTAATTTCGGACAGATATAGATTTCCATTTTTATATATAAGATACATGTTTCTGGGCCTGTACATAAATGGCACCCTTCATCAGTCTTGTGAGGAACTTGTCAACCAGTAATAATATGAGCACATTGTTTATATAAGGTGCGTTCAAAAAGTAACGAGCTGGAGGCTGGAATGCGCAAACCGGTGACGACATTGGCTAATCGTGACGTGTGTAACGAGGTGGGGTTCCGACCAGAGCGTGGAAGGTCACAGCCCGTCGCTAGAGGGCACGCGTGCACGTCACGTGACGATACAAATCGAGCAGCAGCATGCATCATTCGTCCAACGCTGCCAGTCGCATTGCAAACAGTGACATGGAGGCGTCAAAACGAAGAGCAAAGAGGTGTTGTTCGGTTTCTGACAGCGCAAGGAGTAGGGGTAACGGATATTCATCGCCGAATGTCACAAGTGTACTGCGAACAATGCATGTGAGTATTCGACGTCATATTGGTCCATATTGACATATAATCCTATTTGACTGATAAAAATTTTCCGTCTATTCAATACAAAAATGTTTGTATTGAATAGACGGAAATTTTTTTATCACTCAAATAGGAACACTGCATGTCCCTTGCAAGGGTCAAGGCGTGGCACTAGCGCTTCAGGGAAGAACGGGTGTCGTTAGCCGATGATGCCCGGTCTGGGACACCCCCCCTGCATTACCGATGACAACGTCCAGCTGGTTAATGCACTCATTACCCAGGACAATTGAGTGACAGTGAACGCCATAGCCGCCGTGGTCGAATTGAGCGTCGGAAGTGTGCACACCATCATGAAGGAACGACTGCACTTGCGGAAAGTGTGTGCCCAATGGGTGCCCCACAGTCTTCAACCACACCAGGAAGCATGTCGAATGGCGAGGGAAGGGAATGGGTTCCTGGCACGTGTGGTGGCTGGAGATGAGTCATGGTGTCATCACTTCGAATCAGAATCCAAACGACAAAGCCTCCAGTGGAAGCATCCAGGGTCACCACCACCCAAAAAAAAAGGCAAGGCCATCCACACGAGTGCAGGAAAGGTAATGCTGACGTTATTTTTTGACCAAGATGGCTCCCTTCTGATACACTTCATGCCTCACGGGACAACAGTGAATGCCCAGCGTTACTCGCAAACCTTGACCACCCTTCGCCAAGCGATCAAAACAAAACGACCAGGCAATATCACCCGTGGGGTCATTCTGCTCCATGACAATGCACGACCTCATATGGCCAACACAGTCGCGGCACTCCTGCAGAAATTCAAATGGGTGGTTCTTGGCCACTCTCCATACAGTCCAGACCTCTCTCCCTGTGATTACGCCATGTTTGGTCCCCTGAAAAGGGCTCTGCGGGGCCAACGATTCACCTCGGACGCCGACGTCCGGCTGTACGTGCGGAACTAGTTCACATCGCAGCCGAGGGAATTTTGTGAGACAGCCATTCACCGCCTCGTGTCACAGTGGGACAAGTGCCTCAACAGCCAGGGCCAATACTTCTAACATACAGGTACTGGTTTTTGTAATTATGCCTCGGGCTCGTTACTTTTTGAACGCACCTTATACATAGTAAAATTGATGTTTTCAAAACACCCTCGTCAGTCAAAGGAAAGACTTGGAACAGTCTTGATTGAAATGTGAGGCTTTGCCAGGTCGTGTTGAAATGCATCGTTCTCTTTGGAAAGAGCAGTTGAAAAGAATTAGCCAGTACACGTCATCATCATCTTGTACAGTTTCCAGCCCCAGGCTGGGTCTGTTTGGAACATATGCCTCGCCACTTAGTCCTTTCTTCCCACCACCTCTCTTCTTGACACATTCCTCCATTCCTTTCAGCCATCTATCTCTTGGTCTTCCCCTTGGTCGTTTCTTCTGCATCTCATGTATCCTCCTGGGAATCTTCTTCTCTTCCATTCTCTTTAAGTGTCCATACCACCTCAGTCTTGATGTCTCAATCCTACCTTGCAAGGAATCCTCTTCCTTTCACTATTTCCCTGACCTTTTCATGGCTTATTTTCTACTTTCATTTTAACTATTGGTAACAAAAATTACCTCCTATTAACCAAATCATTACTAGTTCATGCAGATTAACCTTCAAACTGCTATTGACCAAACGGTTCGTCGCTTTTAGTTTCACATTCCAGCTGTTGAGGTAGAACCATTTACCATTTTTGGCTCGTTTCCCAGACGACCAAACTATATTACAAGTTCTTTAAATACTCAACTGCGCATGCAACATTTCTAACTGTCGGGATGAAAATTACTAATATACTAAAGTTGGGTGACACAAAGCCATTGGTCACTACTTGGTTTGAAGATTGCTTGCACTACAAGCAAGGGGGACTGTGTACAGCCTTATTCCCCGTTCATCACCAGCGCCAAACAGTACAGTTGGCAAAATGTAATAACACCCTCTAGCGATAAAATGTTAAACTCTGTATCTTAGTCACATTGCCTATATTCTGCATTTTGATGGTGGCTGATAACGTTTCCACTCTCGCAACAAATATTTCAGCTGTCCACAGAAAATTTTGTGTTGCTACTTCCTCATCGTATCTTGCTATAGAGTGCAACTTCCTAGAGCATCCACATTATCAAAGCTTGCTCTAAATCCTGCCATCTCTTCTGAGAAGGTTGATCCTCTTTTTAATCTCTGTGGCGATATGCATTTGTTCACAGAGACGGCAAAGTTTGACTTGTGTGTGCTGACGTCAGACCCATATATATCCACTGTCCGCCCAATATGCTCGTGAAGGAAACGTGTGTAAAATGTAGACCCAATAGTGGAAGCGGCCTTTATATAGAAATACATTAGCTAAATGGTTTATAATGTAAAGTTTGAAGACTAATTGCCGTTATAATAGTGATCATAACTAATAGAGTAGTCTTGATTGCGGCTTCGGTGGCGTAGTTGGTAGCAGGCTGAGCTTCTATGCCTAAGATCGCGGGTTCAAACCCGGCCGTAGTTGTCGGCTCTTTTAAGAGCGTTAAAAATCCCTAGGTGTGCCTTCCTTAGGAGGGGAAGTAAAGCCCGTGGGCCCATGCCTTAGATTTATGGCATGATGACGAACCTTCCAGTAATTACATTTGTGTGAAGCTAAATTTTGGTTAAATTTGACCAACTCTCTTAGATTCCAGTGTTCGTCGCTAGGAGCCGACTGCAATGGCATCTAGTAACTAATTTCAGAACTAGTAGTCATTGGCATTTGGTGGCAAAAGTAGGAACTACTAGAAAATTGAATGTCTGCAGTCGTTAATTGAATTCAAAACGGATAACACACACTAATGCAGCCTTCACAATTAACTCCGGTTATCAGGCAGAGTACACGGGGCTACATGACCGCGTTGTCGCAGCCCCTAAAATAAGGAACCAACCAGAGTCTCGATTATCCGACCTAAACTGGATCTGGAAAACGTAACATTCAATATTCCTTTCTTTTTTTGTTTTTTCAAAGTCCATATAATTATATCCATTGCCTTCCTGATGCCATTCCTGGTTTAGTGCAGCTCTCCATGCTTCCCTGTCCTGAGCTAATCGTTTCATCTCGACATAGCTACGACACCCTACATCCGAGGCAATCCGTTTAACATATTCTAACCTTGGTCTACCCTTACCGTTCTTATCCTTGACCCTTCCTTTGATAACTAAGTTTGCTATTCCTGGGTGTTGTACCAACCTATCTCTTCTCTTCATTAGCCAGAAACATCTCTCCTCTTCCACTCGTCCGAAAGCCCTGTATGTCATAGTGTGCCCGTCATTGAACAAAAGGGGCTTGATTGATGAAAGACCAGTACTAGAAGATGCGAATACGAGAGACAACTCGGAGCTGTACTTTCCAACTGTGCCAGGAAAAGAAGGGTACCAAGTTCACTTTCAGGAAGATCCGTAGTATTTGGGCTGACTGAAGCTGAGACTGACAGACCTACCAGACAGACAAACTGTGAGAGATATTCTGAAAGTAGTCTGTGGTTTTTAAGACAAACCCCTAAGGAAAGGCAGCCCATGCTCAGAGGAAAGAAAGGGAAAACTTCAAACCATGCAGTCGAAGCGCGGTCCCCAAGGGCCATCTGAAATAAGACGAAGAGAAAACAACTTTAAATTCAATAGGAATGTCGTGAAAGTCTGGATTTTTATTTAAATTCAATGTTGGTGCGCTTAGAAATGTGACTGAAATTAGGGTTAAAAATCAAACGGGTATTCTATGGAGTGCTATTAATATTAATGGGGTTGTGAAAAAAAGTAGAGCTAGTTGAGTCAGCAAGTGGATATTCTAGGGGTTAGTGAAGTTCAGATAAAGTGAGATACGAGAGTCATGGCATCTATGCTATATCTTTCGATAATGCTGCAGCATGGTACTGTAAATCCATGTGATATCTCAATGCCGACACAAAATAGGGTTCGAGCACAGGAGTTAACGGCAAAGGTACAAATGGAACACAAATTAATCCAGGGTACCGTTTCCTAGCATTGGAAACTGTTCAGTAACAGACACGGACACGTCAGTTCGGACGGACAAGAGGTGCCCACTTTGCGGCGAGTCTACAGTTGCTGCACGTCCATGTCAGAAAGCCTTCACCCAACAGCTTCACATAGTGCTGCATGACACTGCGTAGCATTTCTGCTTACATCTATCTCGTAGCACGGCCAAGCTCAGAATGAACGTGTATGGCGCTGGTACCTATACTCTGTATAGAACCTGGCATACTGTATTTGGGGGGAACGATCGCCAAATGGCCCCCATGTGCTCGTATTGGCTGGATTTCGACAATTAGCCCCACACGTTGCCAGCGCATTGCTCATGATTCATTCGCTTGTTAACCGCTGTCTGTGTCATTGTTTAGTTTACTTTTAGCATCGAGTTCGCGGCAGTAACTTACTAGTATAGCACAAGTTATTGTTTCCCGTCAGACCGTAGTGTTCAAATTACCGCCTGTCATTCAATAGCCTGCAAATCAACAATGTAAAAACTGGGCAATATTGTCGCCACAGACCAGCTTGTTTGTGTGCTCAGCGCTAAATACTTCTTTACCTTAACAATACGTTTGTGGAATCTCAAAAGCTGTTTTGTATTAACCTACAGAGTCGCGATACAGTGAGGGAGTGTGCTTGGTGTTATGATGTTGTTTCTGTTTTCGACTGCTGTAAACTGTAAACCTCCACCCAGAATGTTGTTTCATCTTGAAGGATAATCATTGCATGGTGAGTGTTGATATATTGTGTTTGTATTTTTATAGCTGTCGAGTGTTTGGCCTCTTTCTCGTATTTATTGAATAAAGGTGATAAAGGTAGCATAGCTTTGGTGTGTTATTTATTGTTGTACCGTATTTATCTATTTGAATGTCCAGGGCGCAATGACTCAGGATCGACATTTACATTATATTGCACATAATAGTACCGAAATATTGTCCGAAGTGTAGCCCTGTCTATTATTCGAATCAGCTGATCTACATCTACAATAAAAACTTGGCAACACAGCTCCCGCCATTTCCTTCATGTTCTTTCGTTTGAAATACACAGTGTAGTCCAAGAGATTGTTCATTCATTGGACAATGCATCAATAGAAACAGTTCAAAATATTCTGTCAGGCGTAGTATTGGAAGAGAATCTTGTTTTCATATCTGCCCATTTTTCTTTCCCTTAAATGAATCACCTGTTCCTGGTAGTATAGGACAAAATGTGAAAGAGAAAGTGAATGATGTAATTTCAAGAAGTCCTGGTTATTAACAGATCTGCGAAATTCGAGACATTCTCGAAGGAAAGCAGTCTGTCACGCCAAAAGACTTGCCTCTCTGTGTGGAGCATTTAACATTGTTTAAATATGATGAACCTCCTCTGACGTGGAGAGAAGTTTTTCACGTTACAACAGTATTTTGCTAAACAACAGACGAAGCTTTACAATAGGAAATTTGTGCAGAGTGCTGGTTGTGAACTGCAATACATCAGTCAACATAGGCAACAGGACCACTTGTGCTTCAACCTCAAGGGAATAATGGAAGTTTATTAATTTAATGCTATTTCGTCTTTTCTACTGCCAAGAGACATTAATGCTGCATATTCATGGGCATATTTTCAGATTTTTAACAGCATTTTATGTGCATGCATATTTCCTGGTATTTTAGGGCATGGACTTCTGGGCCCTAGTTATAAGGGTTTGAGTTATCAACCCTCTACAGGGATCAAGTTTAACTGCATGCAACCCAGACTTAGGTTGGTTGGTTCTTAAGTTTAGGGGCTGCGACAACGCGGTCATGTAGCCCCGTGTACTTGGGTGTGTGTAGAATCTGTCTGATAACCGGGGTTAATTGTGATGACTGTATTAGTGTGTGTTATCAGTTTTTTAATAGAGCGTTGTTTACAGCTTTAACCTATCCAATTTAGCTTCACACAGGTGCAATTAGTGGAAGGTTCTTTAACATGCCATAAATCTATGACATGGGACCGCCGGCTTTACTCTCTTACGCTCTTAAAAAATCTGACGGCTTCGGCCGTGTTTGAACCCGCTATCTTGGGCATAGAAGCTCAGCATGGTACAGACTACGAACCCAGACTTACACATGCACCATACAGCCATTTGGGTACGGTAATTTTCAACCACATATTTTGAAATTATATTTTCCCCTCTTGTGTTGTAATGGTATATAAATGATCATAAAATTAACCTAGTTCCTCAATTTAAGTATCTTGGAGAAATTATCACACATAACTTAAATGAAAAAGTAACTTGGATAAATAGAACAAATAAAATGAAAAAGGCATAATCTCTAACCTCGTCATCATATAATAAAAAATGCCTATCAATAGCTACTAAGATCCAACATTATAAAACTGTAACTCTCCCTGAAGGCACTTATGCTTGTGAAGCACTGTTCCAAATTAAAAAAGAACAAAGAACTGATCAGCTCCTTAAAACGTAAAGAAGAATCATTAGAACGTGCATAAATAAAAAGTATCAGGTTGAGGGAGTCTGGAGGATTCTCCCAAATGAAACTGTCTATCGTGAGATTGATCCAATCACCAGCACAATGAAGAAGAAAAGATTTTTTTTTTTTCACATCTTACGGCTTGTATGCCAACTGGTTATGAGAAATCTAGGAAAGAAAACTGGAGCAAAATGGATCCAAGAAATCCAACAAGATCTCAGAGCAGTTGGACTCAAGATAACAGATGTCGAGGAGAAAAATAAAATTAACACCATTCTTAAAACTCACAAATTTTCTGCAGAAATGACACATAGAAAGCCTATGGAGATTTCAGATGAGTTGAGAAATTCCCAAACTGAAAGAATGAACAAGTACTGGAACGACTCAAGTGGTCCAATGGGACCAATCAAGATTAATAATAAGAATGGTATATACAAGGCAAATGTATTAAAATGAACGAACTAGTCCTAGATTATAGTTCATTTTAATTAAGAATACATAAAATAATAATTATATATGGACAATACTAGATTTTACGCCGGTGCAAAGTTACAGCACTTTCATTCGGGGTAACTTTGAACAAAATTCCACATTAAATACATTATTTAATCAAGTTAGCGATTAGGATAACATTGAACCAGCAGGCAAATTAAGCTACATGCAGGATAATTCAAGTTCAAGCCTGTATTTTATAAACTTGTAGTAGATGTGAACAATATGAAATCACAATTGGGTGCTTGAAAACAGCTCACAAAATATTGCATCAACACATAAACTTAAAAATAGCTGATGCAAAGGTGATACAACTTCAGTTCTGCCAATTTATTTTCTCAGAAAAGAAAGTAAATACCAAGCTTTCAAATTATATAATCAGTGTGCGGTACTTACTATTATATTGTCTTTGAAATAACATATAAGTCAGGGTGGTGCAAAGTTACCCTGAACGACTGTGTGTACTTGCTTATTCTAATGATAATAACCAGCGGACCCGAGCGAGAAATCTCGCTTGTTCATGAGCTAGACTTTCCCCAATAGGTCTATAATGAGAGACTAAAGGAGAAAGGTTATGTTTTTATTTGAATCAAATGACTATAGATCACTATTTACGTTTCAGGCGCCCCTACGGCCAAAATGCGAACTGAGCAGCAATGATGTCGCGTATTTTCCTTCAGGAACAGTATTTGCAAATCGCACACTTCTTACAAAAATTAATATTTGGGAAATTAGAATGCAATTCGTCACTGCTAATGCCATTTGTGTGCTGAGTCCATTGATTGACAGCTTAGCTTAACACTCGCCGGTTATTCGATTTGAGTACTCGTTCCTTTAATTTACTGTTTCTGAAATCCGTGCAAAATGATAAAGGAAATATCTCAGAATGTTAAAACGACATGAAACAGGCGTCACAGCGGCCAAAGTGTGAAGTGGACAGCAATTATGGAGTGTATTTTCCTACAGCAACAGTATCTGAAAATCGCACACTTCGTAGAGTTTTTTAATAGTCGCTTTTCAAAGAAATTGTAGATATTTATGAAATTCGAGTGCAATGCATCACTGATAATGTCTATTCTCTTTCATTTGAATGCTCATTCGTCACGATCGGTCGCTTGTGAGCGCCGCAGGAGGGATCTATACCGTATTACTGAAATAATATATATGATTTTAAAAGAAAATTTAAGTTTTACAAGTTATTTATAGTAAAGCCATCATTACTTCCGACTTGACGTTTCAGTACTAGGCTAGAGTTTTGTTCCCTAAATTGGGTCATCGCGAACGAAACTCGATTTGTCGTGATGTATTGATTTGAATGACTGCCTGTGATTGCCTAGTTAAAGTGTTTTCCTTCTGACCGCTAAAAACTGAAACTTCAAGTAGGAAGTAATGATGGCTTTACTATAATTACAAATTAAATACAGTAAGCTACTCGTTCATTGACACTGTGTTTCAAACATTTGAAAATACACTATTTACCTTTTTACCCAGTCAATGTATTCTCACAGATTAGTTCATTACGCTTTGTCAGGTGGTTTTGGTGCAGCGTGCATTCTGGTTTCTTTTTTATAACTAGGGGTGGACTTCATGCACATGTAAAACATTCGAAGCGAGCAGAACATTTGCCAGAACTTCACTTTATGTCATCGATGCCTTTCGATTCTCTGTCAACACACTCTTGTGGTTCGTGCGGAGAATAGTAAAATAATAATAGCCTAATGTAAGTTCGCACAGCTTATTCGCGCTTTTGAATAATACATTCGTATAAACCAGAGGAATACTCCTTCGCGTGGTCAGCGTGGCTGGAAAGCCGCACAGAGCGTAAAAGACATCATTTTTGATATTTGTTAATTGATTACGTAATCATTTCGTTTACCCCCGTCCCTCCTGCACGTCATCAACGTAATACTTGCCACGGTGGGTGAGTGGTTATCGTATCGGACTGCCAACCGCAAGCTTGCAGGTTCGCTCATGGGCGTGGTAAGTGATTTTTGAAAGGCGACAAAAATCACGGCATGCATGTCATACGTTGTTCGCATGTTATAGAACCCATTTGAATTCAGTTGGCCGTGTTCATACTGGCAAAATTAATCTCGGGATTTTCCGCCAACACAAAAAGTTCCTCCATTCTCTATTAGAAAGCGCTCTAGTGTCAAGGAGCTTATATATCTAACCTTTTTGACTTTCATAGCGCTCCAAGGGACGATAAAATTTGACATGCAAGCTGCTCTATGGGCGTCAATTAACAAAGCTTGCACCCGGTACTAGAGGCCATACGATAAAAAACGTAATCATAAGCTTCGAAACTTCTTCCTTTTTTTTTCGTGTGGCCTCCTGGGAGGGCGAGTGCAGGTTTTTCTAGTCGACGCCCGTGGCCGACCAGCGTGCAGGGATGAGAGATGGAATGGATGATGGTGAATGTAACTGGTCAAGGATGTGGAAGGAAGGAAGTGGCCGTGGCCTTCAGAAGGTACCGTCCCAGTATTTGCCTGGTGTTGGAAATGGGAAACCACGGAAAACCATTTCAAGGACGGCCGACGGTGGGGCTCGAACCCACGCGTCTACCGAGTCAGCAGAGAACTGGGCTTTAGCCAGCGTAGCCACTGCTGTCGGTCCCTTCTTGGTGATTACGTAATATGTGGACGGCCCCTTATATTAAAAGTTGAATGGTGCTTTTTATGTTCAAGATTGGCTTGCTTCCAAAAGTAAGGATATTGGACATTATCTTCAAGGCACTGAAAAATGTAAGCTCTCAACATTAGATTTTATAAACCATCCAACTGGTCGCGGTGGCCGAGCCTGCAGTTAGTTATTTGCTCTAATCACTAATCATAATACGAGCAGACTTGGAGTGCTGATGGGCAGGAATCGAACCCACAGTCTGGGGATTCATGAGATGGAGGAAGTGCAGAGCGACAGATGCTTGGCTGGCTGCTATTTTAACACAGTGGGGATAACTCTGCCTCGCGCAGCGCCCATACAGGCGGGAACTTGTACACTTGACGGTATGCCCTTAGCTGCAAGTGGGGTTGTAGCGCGGTGCAGTCTGGCTGGCTGGCACTACGCTTTCTTCCTGTGTGTGTGTGATTTTTTTAAATTTGAATTATTTAGCGTATGCCTTGAACAATATTTTCAAATCACGTTAGATTTCACACGAAAATAAAGTACATATCTACACGATCTTGGTGAGACCTATGGTCCTATATGACTGAGACCTGGGCCACGCCTCAAACGCTTGAAGAATGTCTCTGCGTTTTTGAAGGGAAGGTCTTGCGGAAAATATGTGGTCCACTATATAATGCAGAAACAGAAAGGTGGGAAAGAAGATCTCACAAAGACCTTTATCAACGCTTTGGGAAGACGAGCATCAACGGGATTCTGGAGAGGAGGAGGTTGCAATGGTTGGGACATGTAATTCGAGGTGAGGATTCCATATCCAATAGTGCTTTCAGCTCGACACCAACTGGGAGACCCCCGAGAACAAGATGGAAGGATCGAGCGATAATGTCTCTGGTAAAGGTGGCACCAACAGCAACTGTGGAGGATGCAAGGGACAGAGAAAGGTGGAAGAGTCTCAGTCCCTCCTGTGGCAATGCCTGTATTGTTTGTATATGAGTTTTTGTTTTATGCTCTTATTGTCACATACATGAAGATAGATAAAAGTTCCAGCTATTAAATTACACATATCTACATAAACCTAGCCTATATGCAAATATTCAAGTCCTTTATGTAGCATACAGCGTCCGTTGTTCGTGCTCGAAGTCTCCACGAAACGCATGGTTTAGACACCCGATCACTAAGTGATTGCTGCTGAGCACCAGTCACATCTTCCATGGCCAGTGCGGATACGAAGTTGATCAAATCCTGGTGCTTTTCGCAGGATATACGGCATGAGGGTGTCGACTACTATGGAAAACAGGGAATTTTTAAATCCTGGAAAACTCGGGAATTATCAGGGGATTTTAATGTCCCTCAGGGAATTTTAGTTTTACAAGGTCCAACCTTGAATAATGGGAATTTAAGCATTTAAATTTTGATGGGGTAAAGTATATTCTGGTGATGGTTGTTGTAGATGTATGTTCGGTAAGCTCGCATTTCTTGTAACATAGAGCGCGCCGTGTATCTCTATCTCTATATAAATGAAAGTTTGTCTGTTTTTTTCTGAATTTCTACGGAAATTTGCGTTATTTACGCGTTCCAGACTGTTTTATGACGGATGCGCGCGAAAATAAAATTTCTGTCTGTCTGTTAGTCTGTGGACGAGTATGTTCCCTTATAACTCGAGAACGGCTGGGTTGATCAACGTACAATTTGGTACAGATATCCTTCAGAGGCACGACACTAATCATTGATGTAACTCTTCTCCGTACCTCTCATATGAGGGGCATACCCCCTTAAAATGCATGCTGAAATAGGTGTAGAAGGGCCAGACAAAGCTCATTTTCAGCCCCTCAATATCAGAAACAAAACTCGGAGGCCCGAAGGGCTCCGAAAACCACATTTTAAGACCCTAAAACCAATAGTTTTTGAGTTATTCCCAGGAAACTAATTTGATTTAATAAAATAATGAAAGTATGCAACCCGGTAACTATGGCAACAGAATCTCACAGGTCATTGTTAGACGCAATACAATTCCAATTATTAGATTACTGTGAAAGTTTGTGAACGGCTATACGGTTATCACGGAACCAAATTACGGTGTAAAATGCATCAATACATACAGTATACTGCGCTTAAGGGGGTCAAGAAGTACTCTAATTTTTCTCGTGTTTTACACTTGTGGGTGTGGTACGGAAGGTCTATTTAATCCCTATCTCTATATAATTATACAATTATTATTATTATTATTATTATATAATGGCACACAACGACGAGACGAAGCTCAATTTCAGGCCCTCTGTGTCGGAAACAAAACACGGGGGCCCTAAAGTGTCCCCGAAAACTAAATTTTAAGGCTCTATAACCCACAGTTTCTGAGATAATCCCTGAAAACTAATTTCATTTAATAAACTAATCAAGGAATGCAAGCCGGTAACCATGACAACAGTATCTCAAGAGATGACATCCAACTTTCCATCTCTTTCTGTAAGAAGCAATACCACTCCATTTATTACATTTCTGTGAACGTTTGCAAATGGCTATAAGGTTATCACGGAACCAACTAAGACTGTAAAATTCGTCAATGCGCTTAAGGGGGTCAAGGGGCACTCCAGAATTCTTTCACCCGACATACACGTGCGATATGTTGTACAGAAGGTCTATTATATCTCCAAACAGCAATATTATTTTCAAAAATTCCTGAATTGAAATAGTATTTTTGCGGCTTTTTAGGAATTTGAGGTATTCAATTTTATATTCACGTCAGGTAGTACACGTTAGGCCAATTTAGTTTGAGAGCACATTTTAACTAATCATTCTTTTTGTCAACAAACGGGTACATCGTAAGGATGATTTTGTTTGAGTTAGTTATTGTTGTTTTAAAGGGTGGAACTACGAGGTCATCTGCCCCTTGAATTTGTTTGATACTGTGTGATTGATATATCCATATTTGGACATCTGGGTGATACGTTGTAGTCAATAGTTAGTTTGCCTCATGGCCACTAGCTGCCTTTGCTCCTGCATAAATACACCTATCTATAAACATATGATTGTTTGTTTGTTAAAGTTTCAATTTTGTTTCTTTTACGCGTTTCGGTTTGTTTTTTGACGGATGCAAGCAAAACGTGGATTTGTGTGTCTGTATTTCTGTGTATCTTTATGTACACTTATAACTCGTGTTCGGATGCTTGGAGCATCGTAAAATTAGGTAGGTATCCATGAGGGTCAATACACTAATCATTTATATAACTCTTCACTGTACTTCTCATAGAAGGGTGGGTATAGGGAAATAAAGTTTCAAAATACATGCTAAAACAGGCGAAATATAAAAATTATTCTAGAAGGACGACCAAAGCATATGTTGCGCTTCTCAATGTGAGACACACAATTCGGGGGACTATAAAGGGTCTCCGAAAACCACATTTTAAGGCCCCTAAATTAAGTGTGTGTGATATTCCCAGAAAACTAACTTCGTTCTGATAAAACTTTTGAAGGAATGACAAACCGTTAACCATTGCAACAGTAGCTGAATTGATAACGTCTGGTTATTCATACCAAAGACCGTTCGAAGAACGGGTACTTCTGCTAGTTTGTATATAAATGTGTAAATGTATGAGAGCATTACTATTGACGAGCTACTTTCAATACTCTCAAGTAAAATAGTTTTTCTCGATGAAAATATAGAAATTGGCAAAATATAGCAAATATATATTTCTGCTTTTGTCTTTTTGCCATGCTAACCTTTATTGTTCGAGCACTTTTTGAAATGCTTTAAGTACAAACTCTGTTTTATATATTTAATAATATGGCCGCTACTGTTACTCAGGGAATTTTCTCATTTATCCTGGAAAAATCAGGGAATTGTCTGTTACTTGGTTTTGGTAGACATCCTGGTTACGACATCGATCACGTGTAATCAGGTTGAGCTTTGATTTATAAGTTTCGCGGAGGTGATTTCCGCCTCTTTACTGGGCACATCCCGGCGTCTCTAAAAGAGGTCGTAAAACCCATAACATTATGAATCCTCCGCACCATCGTACATGCACTTACCTGGCAGATGTTCACGGTTTATGATTGATAAAATACTGTATGGACAATTTGGATCAGAATGAAGATTTAGAACACGGACACATTCTTCTTCTCCTCCATGAACTTCTGGTTCCTATCCTTTCCGGATGTTGGCAACCATGTGAACGTTTTGGAGGTCCAGGCTGTGAGATATTTTAACCAGGATATTCTTCTCCGTCCAACTCTTCTTTTCCCTGGTATTTTTCCTTAGACTGCAGAAGATGGCACTTGTCTAATCAGCGATACTGCAAAGCACTGGCGTAAGTTAATCTCTACGCCCTGGACCCCTAATGCCATCAATATCCCCTTGAATTACGTTGTATCTGTTGTTGGCCAAATTATTGTAGTTTTCTTCTTTGAGAATTTCTGAATCTTGGTTCATACGCCGCAATACTTGTACTTGTGTTTTTAGCTGTCAATGGTATCCTTAACATTTCGTACTTGGTTTATTTATTTATCGTATGGCATACATGGAAACTATGCATGTCGAATTTCGTTGTTCCTTGAATCACTCTGAATGTCAAGGAGGTTAGATATCTAAGCTCCTTGAACGATATAGTGCTTTCTAGTAGAGAAATGAGGAACTTTCTGTTGGCGGAAACTCCCGAGATTAATTTTGCCATTATGAACACGGCCTACTGAATTCAAATTGGGTTCTTTGACATGCGAACATCGTAAGACATGCATGTCGTATTTTTGCCGCCTTAAAAAAAAAAACACTTACCACGGCCAGGAGCGAACCTGCAATCTTGGGGGTTAGTAGACCGACACGCTATCCACTCACCCACCGTGGCAAGCTAAAACTATTTATAATATTTGACATCAAGGTGCCTGTGGTGTCCCTAGGAAGAAGTCGCTGAATTCACCACTGTAAGATGTTTGTGGGCATTCTTGAACTACTGTCAGGGGCCGTGGTGGTTCAGCGGTCTAGATGTATGCCTCTCACCAAGGCGGTCCGGGTTCGATTCCCGGTCAATGCATGTTAGATTTTCGAAGTGAAATGCCATGTCCTGTGGTTCGGATTCCACGTAAAAAGGAGGTCCCGTGGCTCATAATCACAAGATTCACGGTCACGTAAAACTACAATCTTCCTTTTTGTACTACTGCCGACCAAAATATTATGTGCACTCCAGTTTGAAGGTTGTTTGTGAAGTAACCAAGAGACCTACATCAAATCCAATAACATCATCATTTTCGTCGTTCTATTTTACGTTAGTTCATGTAGGTTTAGAATTTTTAATGTATATTTTAATATTTTTATCGCTGTTGAAACACAAAAAGTGCCAGTTTTTAAGCGTGTTTCAACCATGCGTCATATTTAAGAATTATCTCACAAACCCGTCATCAGATCAAATCCAAATTTTAACACAATATATATTGGAATGTTGTATAACTGGTTTATTAATTTCAAAATTTTGTGTGTTCAAGAACGAAAGTTATCATTTTTGTGAGGTAACTTTTTCTCGGCTCGGGGTGGTTGGAAAATGTAGTTCTTGGTTGCGTTGTAATCCTTATACATCAAAACGTTATGCTGTATGACTGTGAAATACGTAAATTAATTCACTTATTTTATATCGGTTTGTATTTGTACGGGGAATTAAGACATGGTTCACCAGCTATAGAGCATCCAGCGCTTAGAAAAGACTGTGGTTCTTATGGGCTTTTACTTTTAACGGAAACCCCTCTACACTGGTTTTGTTACCCCACCTGTTATCATGAAGGAACTCGGAACATATATATTTTTCGTCATAATAGCTTTCTACAAGTATCTGCCAATTGATTAGCTTTGTTATTGCATACAGGTATTGTTTATATTACGTCTTAGTAATTTAAAAAAATTCTAGATTAGCACGCTGGAAAGAAGAGCCTCGTCCTGTGCTGCACACTCGCCCGGAGTGGAGCACATGCTCAGTTCCGTCGGCAACATAAGTTCTGAAGCACTATCCGTCGTTGGTGTTATTGTTGTGTGTCAGTTTTATTTTCTGTTCGAATCAGGACTGTTGACAGTTGGGTTCGAACCCACTAGCTCCCGAATGCAAGCTCACAGCTGCGCGCCCCTAACCGCACGGCTAACTCACTAGAATATTACAAATGAAATGAAAATCCACAGCCTGCTTCCAGTCTCCGACCGGGTCAGGAATGGAATGAATGAAGCCCCATCTAGCGGTGAGGATATTAACTGTGCCGGCTGCCGAGGCCTGACGCACTCCTCTGGGGCAATGATTAAATGAATGACAAATGAAATGATAGTGGAGAGTGTTGCTGGAATGAAATTTTCACAGGGAAAACCGGAGTACCCGGAGAAAAACCTGTCTGCCTCCGTTTTGTCCAGCACAGATCTCACATGGAGTGACCGGGATTTGAACCACGGATCCAGCGGTGAGAGGCCGGCGTGCTGCCGCCCAAGCCACGGAGGCTTCAGAATATTACAAATATTATATATAATTCGTCGAGGCCATCTAGGACCACGTTAAGTCTTGCTACACTTGGCAATTTGTTTCGCCTTCCTCTGAGCCCAGAATTCCCTCATTCTCTGTGAGTTGGCCATCTTGCGCTCCGCTGTCCAGGTGGTACTTTGTCTTCTTTTCGGGTTCGATGTCTCGTCTCGGGTTAGCCCATTAGTCAGTATCTTTTTGCGGAAGAGATCTCTGTTGAAGGCGTCGTCGGGTTTTAGATGCAGTATTTTGAGGTCGTCTTTGGTATTCATAAACCAGGGCATCGTGGTTTTGGGTTTGGAGTGAAAGAAATGAAAAATCTGTTTAGTCAGCCTGTTTCCGTCCATTCGTTTGAGATGACCGTAATACCGTGCCCGCCTTTTACGGGTCGATTCTGAAATTTTCTCTATTTCACTGTAGACTTCTTTGTTGGATTTTTTTAGTGGATACCATATTAATTTAAACAAAACAAGAATAACATTGAAAGAAACTAAATTATAGCCTAACTAATAACAAAAAAAAAAAAAAAAAAAGGTATTGAACAACAGTATTACTGACGTAAAAATTGTTAACATCGTCAGCATATAGTACATCCGAGAAGGAAGGAACGGTTGTGCTCTCGACATCTGTCAATCAGTAATGCGTCATATCACAACGAAATGAATGTCGTTATTGGTTCTCTTCGCGTACGGTATCCTTAATACTGGTCCAATCCGTTAACGCCTGCAAAACTGCTCCTTCCTGGGAGTGTTCTATTTCAGGTAGTTGCTGGGGTTGTGTTGTCTCGCTAACTTATGAAAGCGCAGTACTCGAAGCGGGTGAACATAACGTATGACGTCAGTGCTACCTCTGCCTAGAGTTAGCAACACTGTCGCCATAATAATGCTCCACAGTCTTTTCTAAACGCTGGATGCTCTATAGCCGCTCCGGGAAATGCTGTACAGCGTTGCTGATATGGAGCCCATCACTTCCGAGCGAGGCGCGTCATGACGCGTGATGGAGCCCATCTTGGCCACGCTGTACAGCTTTCACCGGAGCGGCTAACTGGTGAACCATGTCTTAATTCCCCGTACAAATACAAACCGATATAAAACAAGTGAATTAATTGACGTATTTCACAATCATACAGCAAACCTTTTTGATGTATAAGGATTACAACGCGACCAAGAACTACATTTTCAAACCACCCCGAGCCGAGAAAAAGTTACCTTACAAAAATGATAACAACTTTGTTTCTTCGACACACCAAATTTTAAAATTAATAAACCAGTTATACAACATTCCAATGTATATTGTTGTAACGTTTCGCGGCTAGTGCACAGCTTGGCCCATGCTTGGGTGACATGTTGTAACGTTTCATAGCTCGTGATATAAAATGAGTGCAGTAAATAGCTCGGTTAATAGGGCGCCAATCTCCAACAGACGGTTGTGAGATAAATTTATATTTATTAAATTGAGATTCTTTACTTTCGGGGGAGGGGCAACAGAGGCTAGCTGCAAAACACCTTATTCTATTATCTTGACCTCTGGGAAGTCTAGCATTGAGTAAATCTTGACAGAAAGTCATAGATTGAAAATATAATTTATTAACAAACAGGATGAGATGAATGACGTCTTGCGACCTTTCAAACGGATAAAATAAAAAGGTGAAGTTATTTCTTTAAATTATTGAAGTTAATAGTATTTACGTCCGACTTGCAATTGACAAATATGCATGAGCTCACCGGGTTGAAGATCTTCATGGGCGATGTTGGCGGAGGTATCTCGTTCCTGAAGTAGACATCTTGCGTGGTGTTCCATGGTTCGAAGTACCAATCCTCCCTGATAAAGCTATCTGCACACTAATTGCACAGATGCTGTCGCCTAGCTGAGTGAATGGAATGGTTTCACTCGTCTTCGATATTCAGCGCAATGCTGGAAATATCCTAGCTAGATCACCACTGAGTTTACTAGTTGAACTTTATGAACTTTGGTAGTTGAATCTCAACAAGTGAGGTCCAAGTTTAGAATTTGGAGTGCTTTCAAGTGAAAACATAATAATATTCTTCCTCTCCATACAGCTCTGTCCCGGCTTATATATGGCAATTATATCTCCCACCAGCAGTAGGGGATCGGCCAATTGCAATATCAAAGTATTGTCTACAGAAAGTGACGCTCCTTCCTTATTGGCTGAAGTAAGTCCTTTATAATGCACCAAGTGGCTATATGGGGGTGAAGGTCTCTCCCCCAGTGACACACTTCCATTTAAGCAATGAGCTGACATGCTCCACGACCTTAATCTCTATTAGTACTCTTTACCTCCTTATTGTAGTATATAATTTTAATATCTACGTCATAACTCCCTAATTTAATTACATTAAATAAATACACTTTAACTACACGAATAAGTCTCTGACCTCTCTTCACTCCTCTATTCATTTAAGATTCCTTGTTCAATTGCTCTCATTTCTTTCTTTCTCCCTGGTTTGAATGTTACTCTTTCTTCTCTTCTCATAGTAATAGTCTCTACTTCCTCATTACTATATTTATCTATAGTAAAGCTACTCTTAGTCTCTCCTCCTAACGTTTCACCTAACATCTCTACTTCTAACCTCCATTCCAAATAGTAATCTTCATCCTTATCTTTATATCTCTTTCTAATCTCATCTAACAATGTGACCTGGCTTTTCCGCTTTGTCCTATTCCTACCGATTTTAACTTCCGTCATCTGCTTTCCTCGTTCACTGTAATCTACCTGCTGGCTTTGTGCTAACACACGCATCTCCATCTCAGCTAAGTTTACGTAACTAGAAACTGCCCCTACTTTAGGAAGACTTTTCCTAATGTCCTGCACTATTTCCACTATCCTATTTTCAACATTTACTCTAACCTGATTGTTCTCCTCTTTAACAACTTCCTGGATTCTACAATCCTGAGGACCTATTGTTTTCTCCACCTCCCATATTTCTACTCCTAACTGTTCTTCAAACATATTCTCCTCTCTCATTCTCTGATCTATCATCTCTTCCTCCAGTTCCTCAACTCTCTCCTCTAACTGTTTATTAGGCTTACATAATTTGACATGACCTATATCTACTTTCTGCTCTACTTCTGATCTCATTTCAGCTAATCTTTTCTCCTCCTGATTCTGCATTTCTAATCTACTCTCATTTTCATTCAATTCCTCCCTTTTCAGTTCTACCTCTTGCTCTTTCTCACATAAACTACTATTGACTATTTCTAGCTTCTTATCTTCTTCTGTTTCCTTATCCAGCACTTGCCGTCTTTGGTTGAATTCCACATTCTGTTTTATCATAGGCTCTGATACTATTTTATTTTGCTCTTGTTCATATTTTGCTTCTCTGGTGCTTTGGGCTAGTTCCTGATTCCATTGATCAAGTTTTGCGAGCATATCTCCCATCATCTTGATTAACCTTTCTTCCAATGTATCTGATTCTATATTTATGTTTTTGCCCTTTTCTAGGTCTTCCGCGCCCCCCATCGTACTATTCTGTGATTCAACCGACTTGTCTATCTCGCCGAAACTCTGAACATTGTTACTCCCGCTAGCTAAGTCTTTCTCCACTACCTCTGCCTCGGTACCTTTAACTGTGTTACCACTACGTAACGTCATCATCTCGTTCTCATCTCCCAGGATTCACTTTACATATACTTTATTATTATGAAAAAACAATTAATTTTATTTCCAAATGCAATTTACTAATTTTATTTATTTCTTTAAGGTGTTTTATAGCTTTCGAGCTCCACGTTGAAGTGCCATGTTGTAACGTATCGTGGCTAGTGCACAGCTTTCCCCACGTTGGGCGCCATGTTGTAACGTTTCGTGGCTAGTGCACAGCTTGCCCCACGTTGGGCGCCATGTTGTAACGTTTCGCGGCTAGTGCACAGCTTGGCCCATGCTTGGGTGACATGTTGTAACGTTTCATAGCTCGTGATATAAAATGAGTGCAGTAAATAGCTCGGTTAATAGGGCGCCAATCTCCAACTGACGGTTGTGAGATAAATTTATATTTATTAAATTGAGATTCTTTACTTTCGGGGGAGGGGCAACAGAGGCTAGCTGCAAAACACCTTATTCTATTATCTTGACCTCTGGGAAGTCTAGCATTGAGTAAATCTTGACAGAAAGTCATAGATTGAAAATATAATTTATTAACAAACAGGATGAGATGAATGACGTCTTGCGACCTTTCAGACGGATAAAATAAAAAGGTGAAGTTATTTCTTTAAATTATTGAAGTTAATAGTATTTACGTCCGACTTGCAATTGACAAATATATTTCTTGAGCTCACTTGTGGAACTAACAACTGACAATAGATACCGCTCGACCCGTCATAAACAGCTTATGAAGAGGCCGGAAGAGTGGAAAGGGAGTCCCAACCAAGACCCTCGGTAGCCAGCAAGCTAATTCTAAAAGATGTCAGAACAATGGACCCTACAGCTTTTTAGAATAAATTGTTTTACGACGAGAAAACTGCAATCTTGTGATTTTTAAGGAAGATACCGCTACATGACACCAATATGGAAGTGTGTCATTGGGGGAGAGACCTTCACCCCAATATAGCCACTTGGTGCATGATAAAGGACTTACTTCGGCCAATAGGAAGGAGCGTCACTTTCTGTAGACAATACTTTGATATTGCAATTGGCAGATCCCCTACTGCTGGTGGGAGATATAATTGCCATATATAAGCCGGGACAGAGCTGTATGGAGAGGAAGAATATTGTTTTCACTTGAAAGCACGTCAGATTCTAAACTTGGACCTCACTTGTTGAGATTCACCTGCAAAATTTCATAAAGTTCAACTAGTAAACTCAGTGGAGATCTAACTAGGATATTTCCAGCATTGCGCTGAATATCGAAGACGAGTGAAACCATTCCATTCACTCAGCTAGGCGACAGCATCTGTGCAATTAGTGTGCAGATAGCTTTATCAGGTAGGATTGGTACTTGGGACCATGGAACACCACGCAAGATGTCTACTTCAGGAACGAGATACCTCCGCCAACATCGCCCATGAAGATCTTCAACCCGGTGAGCTCATGCATATTTGTCAATTGCAAGTCGGACGTAAATACTATTAACTTCAATAATTTAAAGAAATAACTTCCCTTTTTTATTTTATCCGTCTGAAAGGTCGCAAGACGTCATTCATCTCATCCTGTTTGTTAATAAATTATCTTTACAATCTATGACTTTCTGTCAAGATTTACTCAATGCTAGACTTCCCAGATGTCAAGATAATAGAATAAGGTGTTTTGCAGCTAGCCTCTGTTGCCCCTCCCCCGAAAGTAAAGAATCGCAATTTAATAAATATAAATTTATCTCACAACCGTCTGTTGGAGATTGGCGCCCTATTAACCGAGCTATTTACTGCACTCATTTTATATCACGAGCTATGAAACGTTACAACATGTCACCCAAGCATGGGCCAAGCTGTGCACTAGCCACGATACGTTACATTGTGTTAAAATTTGGATGTGATCTGATGACGGGTTTGTGAGATAATAATTCTTAAATGTGACGCATGTTTGAAACACGCTTAAAAACTGGCACTCTTTGTGTTCCAACATCGTAAAAAATATTAAAATATAAATAAAAAATCCAAACCTACACGAACTAACGTAAAATAGAACGACGAAAATAATGTTATTGTATTTGATGTAGGTCTATTGGTTACTTCACAAACAACCTTAAAACTCGAGTGCACATAATATTTTGGTCGACAGTAGGTGCCGAACAGTCTGTTTTTCAGCACCGCACGCGCAACTTGTACAGGAGATCCCCGCAGACACCGTGATTGATCCGGATTCTATTTAATTTTGATCAGGTGAATTCTGGCACCTTCTCAATTATGCATGGCATTACTGAACTCTCTGGAGGGGCAAACGAATTCCAGCTCTCAGTCAGGTTGAATTTGTTGGTTGGGAGATTCTCCGCTGTGCTGTCTTGAACGTAATCGTTTCACATGTAGACCAGCAATGTCTCCATGGGTTGGTAGTTCTTGGTAAGTGTCCATGACTCAACATGTAGCATCGAAGCAGGCGGGCGCGCAGGGTGTTAGTTGCATCATTTTCACGAAAGAACATCTGACCTGCTCAATTCTGCAGCGATTAGGCATCCTAGATATTTATATGGGGAAACAAAGTGCTAGAATGTCACCTTTATTTCTACTTACAACCGTCCATTTTAGTGTGCATTATTGTTAATCAAGACTTGAAATTTGAATCCAAATGTTCTGATGCCTCGCCACGATCTCTGCTTATTGTTTTCAAGTCTTGGATGGAATCTCGATGTCATTCTGGAGCTATTGTGAGAATAAATGCAAGCTGCTGCACTTATCTTGTTCCACTAGTCCGTGAAATGGGCTTTGTGGCTTCAAGTGCAGCAAAGAGTAACAAGAGTTTATTCGGGGATGATAGTGCGAGAGTCTTGCACTATTCACTTGGTATAAACTCAACAAGTATTTAGGTCGTTCAATAATGATTGGCAGGCACTCACCCTAATAGCAGTTTGAAATGTAATGCTTGAAGATGGACTAGAGTTGCTGCTTCCCATAGGTAGCGCACTGTAGCGGCAAATGGCGAGTACGGGCAAAGGTGGACAGTGTGGTTTCTCTGCACCAACTAGGGTTTACTGTTTACTCCATATTCACCGGATCTGGCTCCTATTCGACGCAATGAAAGAGAGCAAGTGGGGTAAGAAGTTCACCACCAATGACGAACTCCATGCTGTTTCCAACAGTGGCGCTGCGATACCCCAAGGAATGGTTTGCTACGCCAATACGGAAGCTACCAAAACGATGCATAGACATTGGCGGGGATACCTGTAATGTAATCTGGAATTTGTTCAATAGATGGTTCCTGTGAATGAAAAAGAATTGTAGTGCCAATCCTTTTGAACGCCCCAAGTACATCATCATCATCTTGAGCAGTTTCCAACCGCTGGTCGGGTCTGCTTGGAACATAAGCCTCTCCATCGTTTCCTGTCCATCCACCATCTCTCGTCATTTACTGTGTCCCAGCACACTCCTCTTTCCTCCACACTCTTCCTAACTCCTTTTGTCCATCTGTCCCTTGGTCTTCCCCTTGGCCTCCTTCCCGTCATTTCCATTCCAAACATCATCTTCGGTATCCTCTCCTCTCGCATGTCCATACCATCGTAGCCTAGATCGCTCTATTCTATTTTGCAATGGTTCCTCTCTTACCATCTCCCTGACTCTCTCATTCCTTACTCTGTCCATTCTTGTCACTCCTACCCTACTCCTCTGGAACTTCATCTCCACTGCTCGTATTTTATTCTTGTCCCTTTCCTTCATCACCCATGTTTCTGAACCATATGTCAAAATTGGCATGCTTGAGCATTTTGTAGAATATAAGGTTTATGCTTGAGATTAACACAATACTCTGAGAGGTGATCATGTCTGCGTGCCACCAATATGTGAGGGCAGCATCTGGCTCTGGGGCGGTTGCTTCTCCTATAACATTCACACATTGTATTGGAAGGCATCAATGAACTGAACGATGCAGGAGCTTCAAACAGGGGACGTACGTTGCTTGTCGCGTTCTGGAGCTCAAGAATGAACTTGGTCTTCCTCTTATTGGACAGCAGATCTACACTCGCTAATACATACGCTGTCCATGGTGGCAAATTGCAATTACTAAGCAAAATAAATAATTCATTTGGTATAAGAAAATAATAAATTAATAATTATAGAGTTACATTCTAAAATAAGAGTAAGGATAAGTATCACTGTCTCCTGATCTGGTGCTTCCTCACCAACAGCATCAGAGGGCAAACTGTTCCATTCTACTTCCCGCCTCCCAATGAAAGAATATTTGCCCCAGTTACTATTCCACTGATTTAATTTTAATTTACAAGTATGACTGTATCTGCCTTTTCCCATACAATTTCCTCCTTGTAAGCTAAGAATATACCCCCTTGCTCCTGAACGTCTAGCAGCCAGACTTTCCCATCTCAAATATCCTGAATCATTCTTCTCACACTGCTCGTCGATCTGTGGTCCTCCTTAACATGCCTGGCGGCCTTCCTTTGTCCTTTATTAGGTACCTTTAGTATTACAATCTGCTTGTGACCACCATACTGGTGAACGGTGCAGCGAGTGGTGTGTCACGATATACTGTACGAGGACCATCCAGAAATCAAGTTTCTCCACCTTTTAAATCAAAAGAAAACAGTTTTTCGACATATCGTGGGGTCAACTTTTGTATTCCTGTGTCGTAGAAGTCTGGTTGGTTGTTTCCTCAGTTTAGGGGCTGCGTAGCCTCGTGTACTTTGGGTGTGTGTAGAATCTGTGTTAATTGTGATGGCTGTATTAGTGTGTGTTATCTGTTTTTAATTCTAGTAAGGACCGCAGACATTCAATTTTCAAGTAGTTCCAACTTTTTCTACCAAACGCCACCGTCAACGACCAACTAGTTTTGAACTTGGTTACTAGATGCCACCGCAGTCGGCTCCTGGCGACGAACGTTGAAACCTAAGGGCGTCAATCAAATCTAACCTATAATTTAGTATCACACAAGTGTAATTAGTGGAAGGTTCTTTTTCATGCCATAAATCTATGACATGGGACCGCCGGCTTTGCTTCCTCTCCGAAGGAAGGCATACTGAGGGATTTTTAACGCTCTGAAAAATACGAAGACTTCGGCCGGGTTTGAACCCGCGACCTTGGACGTCGTAGAAGTCTGGTGCGTGGGAGTGGAGCCAGCGACAATGTGAACACGGAGGACAGGGATATCTTGAGGCCCAAGGGAAGATGGAAATCGCTGCGAGCAAGATCAGCTGTGCTCCGAACCGTCTTTCCTTGTACCTCAAGAAATTCCTGTCCACACTGTCGATGAGCTGAAGACGCTGCTTCCATTTCCGGGCGGTATACTTCTACGACACAGGAATAGAGAAGTTGATCTCACTATATGACAGGTGTCCCAATTCTGGTGGAGATTCTGTCAAAAATAGCTCAAAATTGCTGTATCTGGTTGCAATATTTTTATTCATTTCTACTACTCTGGGAAACAGGGAATACTCAGGGAATTATCAGGGTATTTTAGTGACACTCAGGGAATTTTAGTTTTACAAGGCTCAACCTTGAATAATTGGAAATGAAGCATTTAAATTTTGTTGTGGGGAAAAGTATATTCTGGTGATAACAATATCGTATGGCCTCGGGTGCCGGGTGCAAGCTTTGTTATTTGACACCCAAAGGGTAGCTTGCATGTCGAATTTCGTTGTTCCTTGAAGCACTATGAAAGTCAAGGAGGTTACATATCTAAGCTCCTTGAACACTATAGCGCTTTCTAGTAGAGAAATGAGGAACTTTGTGTTGGCGGTAAATCCCGAGATTAATTTTGCCTAAATGAACACGGCCTACTGAATTCTTCTGGATAAAAATTTTAAAAATTGGCAAAATGTTTTCTTTTTTATCTTTTCAACTTTGTTATGCTACCCTTTATTGTTCAAGCATTTTTTGAAATGCTCTTTAAGTACAAACTCTGTTTTATATATTTATTGTGGCCGCTACTGTTACTCAGGGAATTTCCTGATTATCTTGGAAATCTGTTATTTGGTTGTGATTAACGTCCTGATTTACGGTAATTATGGTTTCTTTTTACTTAAAGAAACAATGAAACTTAAATTCTGGATGGGTCTCGTATAACAGATCGGCACAGGCTAGTACTGTATGTTCAACTAGCGGACCCGCCTGACTTTACTGTTATGCGGGCAAACGCACTTTTTAATCAAATTGTCGATGTGTACAGACTATCCGCCCGGCGCTAGAGCTATGCGGCTGTACGCGACACAGTTCTGCCAGGGGCTATCGTCTTGTTTATTTGTTTAAAAACACTTAACAAGTAAATATATTTCCGTTGACTTTTCAAGGAATGAAAGATTTTTCCTGTACTATTGAACGATTTGGAAGATTTTGGTACAAACCACACCTACTCCCTCTGGTTTAGGAGCTTGAGTTTTTTGAAACCCACCTTAGCGTATTATATATATATATATATATATATATATATATATATATATATATATATTTTATTTTGTTTTATATTCTGTTAGACAATAGTCTTAAAATATTGTAAGGAAGCAAAGCTAGTGGGAACGTGCTCCGACCTAAAATCAAATTACTGTTTCCTACAATCTATTTCTGTGCTCTGTCTAAATCATTAATTGGAAATGCCATCGTCTGTCAGTGGGATTTGAACCAAGGATGTTTCTCTTTGCACGATCGGTCCAATCCGACAAGAAATATCCGTGGTGTATTAAAATGTCGAGTGACGAGTTTAATCTGATCGGTACGATAAGTACACACCCCGGTTTTCAGATAATATAAAACATCAAACTATGAGGACAGTAAGATCGGTTCCTCACTTGTGATACAGTGTTGGTGAGGCGTAGCCATCATGTTCCAAAAGTACCAGGGCACTGATGACCACTACAGTATAACTAGCAAGTCTCGCCTCTCACTCGGCTAGCACACACTTCACCTTGCCAACTATTTCGATTTAGTCCCGTCTGCTTGCGTGCCAGAACGACGCTCTCTCCGGTTACTGAACTCGGGACTTTCATTCAAGGTTACAAGCTGCTTCACTTGAGGTCCGGGTTCGTTTCCCGGCTCTGTCATATTGATTTGAGGGCTATTCTAGAAATGATTGCCCCTGGTTTTCTGACGCTTAGCCTCACTGCAGACACCACAATAACATGTGATCAAACAAATTCTACGCCCCTGAATAAAAGCAGTTGAAGGAGAAGCCATTAGCGCTGGGGTTTTATGCAGCACATGGACGAAATAGACGTCACGAGAATAAGAGGACTTCGTGTACTATTGTAGCGTTGAATCTGCACGGAGGCGGCTTCGCTGGCGTAGCATGCTGAGCTTCTATGCCCAAGATAGCGGGTTCAAACCCGGCCGAAGCCGTCGGATTTTTTAAGAGCGTTAAAAATCCCTCAGTATGCCTTCCTTCGGAGGGGAAGGAAGCTTGTAGTTTAACGTGACCGTTAATCTCGAGATCATGAGCCACGGGACCTCCTTTTTACGTGGAATCCGAACCACAGGACATGGCATTTCACTTCGAAAATCTCACATGCATTGACCGGGAATCGAACCCGGACCGCCTTGGTGAGAGGCATACAGCTAGACCGCTGAGCCACCACGCCCCCTTCGGAGGGGAAGTAAAGCCGGCGGTCCCATGTCATAGATTTATGGCATGTTAAAGAACTTTCCACTAATTACACCTGTGTGAAGCTAAATTGGATAGGTTAAGAATGTAAACAACGCTCTTAGGTTGCTACGTTCGTTGCCAAGAGCCGACTGTGGTGGCGTCTAGTAGCTAAGTTCTGAACTAGTCCTAGTAGTCGTTGACGGTGGCGTTTGGCGGCAAAAGTAGGAACTACTTGAAATTAAATGTCTGCAGTCCTCACTTGAATTGAAAACAGATAACACACACTAATACAGTCATCACAATTAACACCGGTTATCAGACAGATTCTACACACACCCAAAGTACACGGGGCTACATGACCACGTTGTCGCAGCCCCTAAACTTAAGAACCAACCAACCATACCTTCCTTCAGAGTTGAAGTAAAGCCGGCGGTCCCATGTCATAGATTTATGGCATGATAAAGAACCTTCCACTAATTGCACTGGTGTGAAGCGAAATTACAGGTTAAATTTGACTAACGCTCTTAGATCCCAACGTTCGTCCCCAGGAGCTGACTGCGGTGGCATCTAGTAACCAAGTTCAGAGCTAGTTGCTCGTTGACGGTGGCGTTCGGTAGCAAAAGCAGGAACTACTTGAAAATTGAATGTCTGCAGTCCTTACTTCAATTAAAAACAGATATCACACACTAATACAGCCAACACCGGTTATCAGACAGATTCTACACACACACAAAGTACGTGGGGCTACATGACCGCGTTGTCGCAGCTCCTAAAGTGAGGAACCAACCAATCTGCACGGAGCAGCATCGTTTTGGAGTGGATTTTCATCGCTCCAAGGTTCAAGTAATAAGCTCGTACATGTTCCGATTTATTTTCTAGACTGCTTTTTTTTTTAAGGGAAAATAATCAACACCCATCACGCAGAAGAGTCTGTAAGTGAAGTGCTGCCTTATTGCTCCCATCACGATTTGGAATAGTTTTGATGCAGCTCAGGTTTGGTGCACTCTGCCCTCAGTACTTGGCAGCCTACAGATCAGTTGATACCTTACTTAACATTCATTTTGAAACGTCTTACAATTTTGAATGTCTGAAAACTTGAACTACTTGGGCGGAACTTTCGGGTGGATGGGAAGGAAATTGGCCTTAATATTCATCGAAATGGGTAACAAAATGGTGATAGGTTTAAAAAATTCCAGTGTGATTTAGACCTTTAGCTGTTGCAGTCTGGTAACACTGAGTTTAAGGTGCTCGTGAACGAATGATACCAAGTGAAATGTATCATAATAAACAATACATACCAGAGTAAGTCTACTGGACTCTCGCTTTTTACTTCTTGTCGTTGGGGGCACATGACCTCGTAGTTCCGCCACTATCTTCTTGTCGGTGTTAGGTTACGAGATGTATTTTGTATTACATGTTCATGTGTTTGTATCCAAATTGTTCATGTGGATTGAGTCCGCGACCTTCCACCTAGGCTATGGACCTTTGGGTACTACAAGAGATGGGCCACTACTTCCTGTTCTATGCATGTCCTGGTGGCACAACGCCAAGAGTTGTACAAAACTCAACAAGTCCATCTTGGGTGTTTCCCCCCCTGCACTTCTTCCAGCCAAATGCCGGAAGGGCGGGACATCTACCCTACAACAACAGATAGTCACTCCAGACACACGTGTTAAGGGCTAGAACCGTGTCCAGTCAAATACTGTAGTTTTCAAGTTGGGATAAATGGACGTTGGTGACGTTCTTGGTTCATAGATGACAATTGGCTAATTTGGAGGTTATCATTTCTGCGATATTAATGTTCCCCCATTTAGCGTGAAGGAAGAGGAAGTATAGTACAAAGAATGCGAATGGATGTGGTATCAGATTATTGCTCAATAGATTCATCTAATTTTCTGTGGATTGCACAACACCGGCTATCCCAACTTTCCCAAATTTAATACCACCATCATTTTGGAAAATGTTCCTTGAATGAACGACTAGAATAGATCCCCATCGCTGTTGTGAACAATCATTATTGTTTTGAATGCTCCTATGAAACACGTCTTGAGCAGTTCTCGGAATTTGATGAATTGCATTTTTTTTCGGTTTTCTACAAATTAAGGTTAATTCGCGAAGTACTGTAAGTTTTTTTAAATTGGTCCAATATGGCATTGTTTGGCAACTTTCCTATGTAGCTTAAACATTTCTTTTGAGTTCCTGGATCAATCTTTACAGTTAATTGTCCCTCACGAACAGTTTGCTTCTTATCGAATAACTGGCTAACTGTCGTTATTCCCCACAAAACTCTTCCATTTACGAAAGCTGGAAGGAAACTCATAGACTCGACAAACTTAGGTTTCTGTGCTAAACAAATCGTTATCCTACTAATAAGTTCAAATGATTGATTTCTAACACATTCAATTCAAGGAGAAAACATTTTTTAAGATTGGTGTTTGAAGTTGTAGTAATAATCTATATGTGTGGACTAAATCCTAGTCCTACAGAAATTATGGCGAATGTTCGATAAACGCCCTCCAATTGATGGCAAAACTACTGTAATTACTCGATATCTGCCCGAACGGAATCTATTGTCATCTATGAACCAAGAACTTCACCAACGTCCATTTATCGCAACTTGACGTGGTTTTATGAAGAAATAATTTATTATATCCGTTGCGCAAAATTTAAAACCTCGTAGTAACATTGGGACGCAGTTGCCATAGAGAGGTCAGGGTCAAGGGCGATAAAATATAGGACTCTGGCTTCGATGCCCGCTTGCCGCACAAGAAAGCCCCATCGATCTTGGCTGGCATTGTAGTGGGGCAATGCAGTGAATGCCAACAGAAGCGAAATCCCTTGTGTATTATATACTGTATCTCCGCCATGTATTGGATGTGTTCGATTTATTTTGCTGTTCTTTATACAGTATGTAAACTGCTGAAGGTGGCCAATAGTGCCCTTATTTTTGTTAAATTCTAAACATTATTTATAGACATATTGTGACTCTTATTATTTTTCCACGTGTTTTTCGAACATTTTTGTTAGTGTGACACCAGTTCTTCCAAAACACTGATGTACCATACCGTGCCCTGTTGCTTCATCATCACTAAGGTTCGATGTTTAGGAAATGTCATATTTCTTTTCCTTGACTGCATTTTCATTAAAAACTGTAATTAAGCAAGAGTTGAATGTTCCTGATTCTTTTTCGGTGGATTTTACAGAGCATAACTTATAAATGCATGTTTGGGTCATTTTCGTAGTTATTGTCATGTGTCATCAATATTAATGTTTTAAGGTCATATTTTGCCAGTATTTTAGGAGTAGGTTGTGGTCAATTGAATGTCTAGGCGTTGAAATTCAGCATTCTAATTCTTATTTGTCTCCAAAAAAGCCACTAAATCCTGAAGATATTGGTTGGATTTTAAATAATCGTGACCATGTGCCATCCATCATAGCTGGTGACATCAATTCTAAGCACCCAGACTGGCATTCCAGAGTTGCCAATCCCAAGGATTGCATGTTGAGACAATACGCAGATGAGCTTGACATCTCTGTATACAGACCCCTGTAACAGTCATTGATGTTGAACTCGCTAAGTATCTTAGGTATGAATTGCAATTTGCAGTCCCTAATTCTTTAAATTCTGACCACCAACTCATGCGCTGGCCGCTGCAAAGTTTCTGTGCATTAGCGGCGCTAAAAATTTAACAACTTGCCAATTGTTGCCGACTATTAGAAAATGTTTAATTGTAACTAATCTTGGTAGTATTTTTAACTTGGGTATTTTCTTTTTCTTTCGCAGGAAATGTGATTTGTGTCGCAGTTTTAACGCGAGAAAAGGCGATAAATATGTTGTTTTCCCCGAGTCTCTTGGGCGGCTTCGGTGGCGTAGTTGGTAGCATGCTGAGCTTCTATGCCCAAGATAGCGGGTTCAAACCCGGCCGAAGCCGTCGGATTTTTTAAGAGCGTTAAAAATCCCTCAGTATGCCTTCCTTCGGAGGGGAAGTAAAGCCGGCGGTCCCATGTCATAGATTTATGGCATGTTAAAGATCTTTCCACTAATTACACCTGTGTGAAACTAAATTGGATAGGTTAAGAATGTAAACAACGCTCTTAGGTTGCTACGTTCGTTGCCAAGAGCCGACTGCGGTGGCGTCTAGTAGCTAGTTCTGAACTAGGCCTAGTAGTCGTTGACGGTGGCGTTTGGCGGCAAAAGTAGGAACTATTTGAAAATTCAAAGTTGCAGTCTCTACTTGAATTAAAAAACAGATACACACACTAATACAGTCATCACAATTAACACCGGTTATCAGACAGATTCTACACACACCCAAAGTACACGGGGCTACATGACCGCGTTGTCGCAGCCCCTAAACTAAGGAACCAACCAACCAACCCGAGTCTCTTGAAACATTCTGCGATAAAGAATTGAGGGAAACATTTTTGCCGTTGACCTATTCATGAAACTAGCGCAGATTTTAACAATTTTTAGGGTTGAATGTAGGATTTATAATAAAAATAACATTTCACTTGGCCTACATTAATTAACACTTGTTTTTGGGAAGCATGTAAATCATATATATTATTTCAGTAGTATAGATCCCTCCTGCGGCGCTCACAAGCGACCGATCGTGACACATGAGCATTCACATGAAAGAAAATATACATTACCAGTGACGCAATGCACTCGAATTTCATAAATATCTATAATTTACTTAAAACATGACTTTTAAAAAACTGTACGAAGTGTGCGATTTGCAGATACTGTTGTTGCAGGAAGATACGCTCTATAATTTGTCCACTTCACATTTTGGCCGCTGTGACGCCTGTTTCATGTCATTTTAACATTCTGAGGCCATTCCTTTATCATTTTGCATGGATTTCAGAAAAAAGTTATTTGAATGAATGAGTACTCAAATCGTATAATTTCATAAATATCGAATAACCGGTGAGTGTTAAGCTAAGCTGTCAATCAATGGACTCAGCACACAAATAACATTAGCAGTGACTAATTGCATTCTGATTTCATAAATATCAATTTTTGTAAGAAGTTTGCGATTTGCAAATACTGTTGCTGTAAGAAAATACGCGACATCATTGCTGTTCAGTTCGCATTTTGGCCGTACGGGCGCCTGAAACTTAAATAGTGATCTATAATCATCTGGTTCAAAGAAATAACATAACCTTTATCCATAAGTGTCTCAATATAAACCTATTGGGGAAAGTGTGGTTCATGAACATGCGAGATTTCTCGCTCGGGTCCACTAGTACAATATATTAGGCCATATTGTACCTTTTTTTGATCATGTTTCAGTATTTTAGGGCGTATTTGCCCGCATATTTCTTGTTTCTTTAGGTCCTAAACATCCGGACCTTAGGGGCAGATGACCTCGTAGTTTCGCCCCTTAATAGCCCAGGCATTTTAAGTCAAAATATCGCCTTAACCTCAAAAAAAATATGTTATAAAGCTAATTTTTTCAGAATCCATTGATTCGACCCTAGGGAACAACATATCAAAATACTCGGCCGTACATGTGCCGGATTCCTTGATTTCCAGGCCTGAAAACCTGGATTTCCAGGATTTTTTCATCGCTATCCTGGATTGCCCGTAAAAACCGAACGACTCTGGCTAGGTAGACAAAAGTGGTGTCAAATGAACGAGAAAAGCATGCAGTCTCCATATATAAGGATTTTGGCATTTTTTTTTCTCATTTCGGGGTAGATTGTAACCAAAAAGCGCGCGATTTTTTTTTTGTAAGTTGGAATTCATAAGATGGCAGCTCCTGCAAAAAATGCACCTGAAATAAGAAAGAGCATCGTTTTAGCTTTACAGATGTGGTGTTATTTTTGTTTTACGTCTAATAATTCAACCATTACAGAGGGGAGCGTGATGGCGTAGTGGCTTAGCTGCTCGTCTTTCACCCGGACGGCCGGGGATCGAATCCCGGTGACAGCTGGGCGAAATTTTCACCTGAAAAATCACGTGGCGTCAGGAAGGGCATCCGGTCTTAAATCCCCGGCCAAAACCAAAATGAGCCGGGTTGGCTCCGGCCACCCCAATTAATTGGGATAAGCCGAAGAGAATGGAATGGAATTCAACCATTACAGACGAAACAAATTTAACCCGAAGGTAAGTTGGTATTACCGGACGGGAGTAAACACCAAACAACTCTGCGTAGGTGAACAAAAGTGGTATCTAATGAACAATAAAAGCATGCGGATTCCATAAATAGTACTATAAGCAATGTTTTCTCTGCTTTCGGTGTACATTGTAACAAAAAACAAAAGGAAAATTTTAATTTTTAGTTTAGAATTTGTTTGCACGTTTAGCAGACTAAGACGGCTACTTACGCAAAGCAATATACCTCATATAAGAAATAGCATCCTTTAAGCTTTACAGAGGTGCTCTTGTTTTTGTTCTGCGTCTTATAGTTCAAAAGTTATAGACGAAAAAACTTAACCCGAACGTAAGTTGGTAAGTCTTTCGCGGAAGTGAAAATTTCCAGAAAGTCGAAGGTTGTCCCCCTATCAGCTATGAACGGTACTGTGACGATCAGAAATGAAGTAACGCCCGTAAACTCGAGTCAGCTATTTATGAGAATAGTGTGTGTTTTAAAAAACGAAACTGAAAAAGCGGAGTACTTTCATTATGAGCTGGCGCCAACTCCACCCTCTCTCTTTGACGGATGTCCAATGCGCAAAACGGAAAAGTCAGCGTTTGCGTCTCTCATCAAGCACTCACAAATTGGCGATCAACTTTGTCCAGAGACCACGTTTGTCATTCATGGAGGCTATCTCCTGTACGCTGGCAACATACGGAGAAATTTGCGATCTTTACCAGACATGTTATGACTCGATACCCATCTGCAGTTGTTGTTTTCGACGGATACAATGGCCAGCCAGCTACGAAAGAAGCGGTGCAAAGTCGAAGCGCTGCCAGAAGGACCTGTTTTGATATCGACTTTACCGAACATTCGACATGGACAGCATCACAGGCGGACTTTCTGACGAACAGGAGAAACAAATCTCGACTTATTGATGTACTTGTTTCAAGATTTGAAGCTGTAAAAGGTCGAGTATACTAGGCAATTGGGAACGCCAATCCTCTCATCGTGCACACTGCTTTGGAGATAGAGACCTTGGGGAAGTCTGTAGTTGTAGTCGGCAATGATACCGATGCTGATTGCTAGGCGTCAGACGGGAGATGTCTTCATGCTGCACCCAGGGACTTCCAAGTGCTCCGGAATGCTGTACGATATTGGTGCTATTCAAGATGAAATAGGTGACATGAAGAACTGCGTGCTGTACTCCCATGCTGTCTCAGGTGGTGATAAAAAACTTCTGCAATCTACGGGAAGGGGAAGAAGGTGGCTTACAAATTGCTTCAAAAAAGTGTGGATCTTCGGGAAGAAATTGTCAAAACATACACAAATCTATCTGCGAGTCGCGAAGAAGTTTGCACTGTTGGAGAAAAGTTCATAAGTGCACTGTATCCTGGAGGAAATTAATTGGAGAACATCGATTATCTTCGTCATCGTTTGTACCAGATGACCATTGCGTGCCAAGCTCTGACTTCTCAGTATGAACTTGCGACTCTTCCTCCAACAAGGGAAGCTCTACGGCAGCACTCAATGCGGACTTACTTGCAGGCAACTTTCATTGTTTTCCTTTACACTACACCTATACAATATTTTTCTAGTATTTCTCAGGAGAATTAAATAGGTTGAGTTTGATTTTAGGTTCAAGAATGGCTGGGAAGAAACCTCAATCCAACAGAGTGGACAACTCTCTTTTGGCCATTTCACAACCCTGCCACCAGCTCCTGGCTCTCTTCTCCACCTAATTGCCTGCGATTGCAAGATGGACTACTGAGTAGACAATCCGGCCAAGAGTGCTCAGATATGTGCTCTCAATGTCACGGACAAAATTGTGATAACGCAGTACATGGTTATGAAACAGATCAGGATCTAGATACACCCGATGTCGGTTAAACTACCAGTTTTCTGTATTACACCTTTTCATCCAATGCCTTTTTCCTATGATTTCGAAGGCTTAACTCATACTTAAATATTATGTGTGTGTAGAAAAAAATCATTAGCTCAAGCTTTACTTTCCAGGTGCTAACCGAATAGACTAAACCCCCGACGACCCAACGCAATCCTGCACTGTCAACTGACAGCCACTACACGTTTAATTTTTGCTATAACTTTTCAACAATACACGTAAAGCAAACATGACAGATGGTCTGAAAAGCTAAAAAATGTGCTCTTTGTTATATTACGCATGATTTTTTGGTATGTACTTCATTTTCACTCGTTGCTGTACCAGCAGCAAAAATCAAACCTCAAAAAATTTTGAATTTTGCGCGTTTTTCTTTTGTTACAATGTACTCCGAAGGGAGAGAAACATTGCCTAAAGTCGTATATATGGAATCTGCATGCTTTTTTCTTTCATTTGATACTACTTTTGTCTACCTAGGCCGAGTCGTTCGGTTTTTACGGGCGTTCCAGGACGGCGATGAAGAATTCCTGGAATTCCAGGTTTCCAGGCCTGGAAATCAAGGAAGCCGGCACATGTACGGCCGTGTATTTTGATATGTTGTTCCCTAGGGTCGAATTTATGGGTTCTGAAAAAATTGGCTTTATAACATTTTTTTGGACCTCGAAACCCTATTTTCCTGGGCTATAAAACAACAATAACTTACATCCGAACCTTAGTCATAAGTAAGAGCCTTATTTTTTGGTGAAATAAAACTGTTGATTTCGCTGTTAAAACTGACACTATTTCGGTGGGTAATTCGCGAAATAAATTGTCATAATGATCGATGTTTCTTTTGAAATCTTCCTTATACAGTAGTATGGGGTAAATCTAACAAATTATGTGATAAGGGGGTTTTAAAGATCACTCTTATAATCTTCTTCTTCTCCAGCATGACTAATCCCACTTATGTGGGGTCGCTGATGCGGATATTCCTCCTCCACGTTGTTCTATCCCGGACCATTTCCTCCCCGAGCCCCCGCTGTTTCATGCTTTCTTGAATGCTGTCCATCCATCGCCTTTTTGGTCTTCCTCGACTCCGTCTCCCTGGTGGAAGCATTTCCATCATCCTATTGCCCACATAATCTTGATGGCCATACCATCTGAGGCCAGCTTCTCTGACTTTCTCAGAATCTTGCACCACTCTTATAATGTATTCTTGTTATTAAATCTTAGAACAACAAAATATACAAAATGTTATCAGTCGCGACTCGCACTGCTCTATCTACGACCACAACTCCATTTGATGTAATCGATGGCAGATATCATCGATAGCGGCATACTTCTGGCTTTGTGGGCATTTGTGTAGAGAATATGCATCACTATCAATCAAATGAGAAGGAAACCATGACGGTCAATTGCTCAGAAGCATTTATACATTTATTGGAGAGCTTTTTCGATAATATTTAGCATTTTCTTACCAAGTGGAGTATATTTTGTGATTATTCGCGCAATAAATCAGATTTCGTGATATTTCGCGAGCTCATTTTGCTAAAATACGGTACTTTGAGTACTTAGGTCATATGTAGGCAAGAAAGAAAGTTCGCGCGTATCGCTACGGCCCCTAATCATCGGTGATGCTGCACTCGCTACCGTATACAGTGCCTGCTAGTGATGTACGCATTGGGAGGAAGCCACGCCTCAGCTCAACAAAGGTGTGGTACTCTGTCGACTCCGGATCGTCCATGGGATTGCTACGCAGTCCCACTTGCTAAAGAGAGAAGACCCCTCGTGCGTACTTGCGGCGCCCACCTCTTGGAGTGTGTGGACCTGGCCGATGTGCAAGGGACTCTCAAACTGCCTAACACCCTGTCCCTTATTCTCCGTGATGACGGGCCGTCAGCAGACCTCGTCATCCGGTTCATGAGGGAGAGTGGTTACTTTTTTAAGTTTTAATGTAGGTTAAGACTTTTAATTCAGGTCTGGTCTGTTTTATGTTTTTAATTGCGTTCGTCTATTTTATTGTTTACTATGCCTCATTTGTTTTATTGTATTTTTTAGCATCCCCGTTTACTATTTTATTGAAATAAGGCATACTTGTTGGGGCTCACTGTCTGTTTTATATAAACCATTTTCGTTTCATCTCTGGCAGTGGGCTGTTTTTATCCTCATCTTTTAATTTCATACCATTTCATTTCATTAGGGGGCGATAACCTAGACGTTAGGCCCCTTAAAACAAGAATAATAATCATCATCTAAACCAACTCCATCCTTGAAATGGCAATTTGGAGGCGTTTCTCCTAACAGTTAACTTTCATTGAAACTAATTCTAAGCGGTTCTTTATTTTACTCAACGAACGTGCGTTCATTTTTGATGAATATATAGGCTATACTTTTTAAAATTTATAAATTTAATTTATTTGTACAGTTTTTATTAGAATTATAGTAATGTGTTTGGCATTTTTATGTTTTCTACCTGTATTTTGGCACACCGAGATCTGTGAGATGTTATGTTTGCTGCTGAAGATGAAATGTGTTTTAATGAGTCATTGGTGCGTGTCTCCCGCTGGTACAGTACCTGTAGTGTCCCCTGTCCCTCTGCTATCGATTGTGTGCGTGTTTATTCTTGAGTTAGCTCACGATCCCGCGTTCCACGGCCGTCTTTATTTAGTATCGAATATATTGTGTCAATATCACCATTCTGTTGACGTGACGTCAACCTGGTTGGTTTCTCTTGATGTTGAAAATATAAATCAATGTTTTAGTCATTAAAAGGTGTGGTTTGTTTATCGAAACACCTGTTCTACGCCTTTAATTTTATTATTTTTGTCTGCCTCGTGAGAGTAGTGACTAGCATTCTTGGTCGGGGTTCGAATCCCAACTTTGCCGAGAAATTTAATTCTGGTCTGGAACGAGGTTTACTCAACCTCATGAAGCAGAACTGGGAAGAGATGGGTTCGATTCCTACCTCAGTCATCCTAGAAGTGGTTTGTTTTCCCAGCAAATGTCGAGATGGTAACCAAATCGTGTACATGCGCTACCAAGGGATAAACAACTAGGATAATCCAAAACATCCCCCAGTAACTGCGAGCAACTCGCCTAGATAAATCCAAGGTTTATTAAAACAAGATAGCAACATTTCTTCATATGCATCTTGTAACATTTTAATGCTTACCTTCGCCGTACAACTTACATATTTATACTACATGGTTGAGCGTAATGAATAGTCTCATTTGATTCACGTATTTATGACTGCATATCTTTGCGCGTGAAAACGTTTGTGGACTGGATCTAACAATGTGATCAAGAGACCACCGTTCTTTCGCTGTAGACACTGCACAAAACATGTTACGCCTTCATTTCGATTTCTCGAATTGGAAGCTTAGATTGACCATCGAGGTCACCAGACTTAACCAGACATTTTCCTATGGTGTTATGTTAAGTCTGTTACAGTGCCTAACCTTAAGGGCCGTATACATGAAGCCTTGGAGATGATAAACTGTGAGCTGCATTCTGTGATTCGGCGCTTGGAGGATATTTTCCAACAAAATTATCACTTATCGGTAGGGATAGGAATGTTTCGGTGATTTCAAAGTGAAGAAAGCGGTATTTCAAGTGTAAAATTCGGTGGATTCAATTACACTTTTTGGTACCGTACTTTAAAAATGATAAGTTTTAGGCAGGATATTTGTATATCATGGAAAATATGCATTACGGTACATATTAATAATAATAATAATAATAATATCGTATGGCCTCTGGTGCCTGGTGCAAGCTTTGTTAATTGACACCCAGAGGGTAGCTTGCATGTCGAATTTGGTCGTTCCTTTGAACGCTATGAAAGTCAAGGAGGTTAGATATCTAAACTCCTTGACACTACAGCGCTTTCAAGTAGATAATGGGGGAACTTTGTGTTGGCGCAAAATCCCGAGATTAATTTTGCCATTTAACACGGCCTACTGAATTCAAATGGGTTCTTTAACATGCCAACATCGTATGACATGAGTATCGTGATTTTTGTCGCTTTTCAAAAATCACTTACCATGGCCAGGGGCGAACCTGCAATCTTGAGGTTCGTAGTCCGACACTATAACCACTCGCCCACCGTGGCAAGCATTAAATATTAAAATACTGTAAACTAACGACACGTTTCACAGTCCTTCAACGTATACTTCAGTGAAAAGATCCAAAATATCTTGTGACAAACTGTGACGCAGTGTAAGCAGGAATTAAAAAAAAAAACAATAAAATGGTCTCCAACACAGATTCTGAGAACTTCGGAAATGCAAATGTCGTTCCTTGCAAAACTCCAACAATGTCTGTCTTCGTCCTATCGTGCATCTGCTTCTTGATTAAAGTTTGCAGTTCATTGTATCCTCTTATCACCTCACTTTCTTCCAGTGTTTTACAGAACGGCAACTTCTTAATTTTCTTTCCAAGATCTTCGTTGTTGTTCATTGGCACTATTTCTGCTGGATCAAACACACATATTTTTAAAACTTGTTCCCAAGGTGTACGGATCTCAAGCTGAACAATTTTGAAAGAGCGTGGGACTTAGCATTTACTAAAACAGAATGTATTTTCTCTCTTTTTGACACATTTCCACAACCCGCCAACTACTCCTTAATGTTGGTACCGTAATCTCCAGAAACAGAAATGTTGAGGGCTTGTTTAGTTCTCGGGAGATGTCAATCTAGAAGGTGAACAGTTGGATAAGACTGGCCTTCTAAAGTGATGAGTTCAGTGATGTCTGTGCCAAATACTTTGATGAACATGGGCTGTAGCCTACTTGAATCTCAAGTACCGGTATTTCGACATGTGAAACATTGTTGAGAAAATCAACACCCGAGTTATCAGTCCTTACTACTATTACTTCATTCATAAATTGCACAATATCTTTCAAGTACTCTGACAGGTACACTACAGAATGAAACCAAGAAGACCACGTCGTTATGACTGGTTCAGGAAACAGTTGCACATTGTGATCTGTGTCTTACAATACAATGTTATAAAGTGTTTTTTTTTGGCGTGTTCATGAAATACATTTAAATATTTTAATCAATATCGTAGTTTTGTTTCTGCTTGGCTTAAAATCATAATTGCGGATACTTTAACTATTTCAGTGTGTCAACTCTCTCCCTATGTGTTAATAGTTATTGTGCAGCCCGTATCAGCTCAGACAAGTATCAGTGATGATGATTTAGAATAATGTAAGTTTAGAAAGTCTCTTATTTACACTGACTCATCTTTGTTTCCAGGTGCTTTTTTAGGAACAATTCTCTGGTCTATCTAAAGAAAACCTCAATCCTTCGATAGCATTTACTCATCTAATTAGTAAATACTATTATAAACTACAAAATAGTAATCATCATAATTATACTGTATTTAAAAGGCTAAGGTGTGTGATTCACAAAACTCAAGCTCCTAAACCAGAGGGGTGCTTTGTGCCGATAGCCTCAATAGTACAGGAAAAATCTTGCATATCTTGAAAAGTCAACGAACATATACCGTATGTGTTTACAAAGTGCGTTTATAAACTGGTAGGACGGTGTCGCGTCCAGCCCGCATAACAATGGTTTATGCACATGAGAGATTTCTCGCACTGGTACCCTAGTAATATAATAAATGGATTTCTGTATTGCGGGCCATGAAAAGAAATAATAATACAGTACATAATTATTTGACCTACTAGCCGAGGGGGATATCACACCGATGATCTGGCCTCACTTATGAATCTCAACTCAAGAATGTCGCTTCCTAATTGTTCGGATAAAATCGTACAAGACTTGGTTTGCCATTATTCTGCCGAATTTCAGAACATTGCGGCGAATTCAAATGAAATAGATTGAACCGCCCGCGCCATCTACGTCTATGAAATCGCGAGAGAAGCAGATATGAGCAAGCCGCGACCTCGATTAGCGCAATTAAGTCCATAAACATTGGAGTAGTAATTAATTGTGCTCATACTCTGCCGCATAGTTCGCTGCCGCCATTCAGGACACCGTGTGTGGCGAAAGTTGGCAGCATAAGCTCATACAGTATATTGTAATAACTACTGGAGCTTTTAGGGACGCCGGGGTGCCAGAATTTTGCCCCGAAGAGTATCTTTAACGTGCCAGTAAATCTCCCTCGCATTTGCTCACTCTCATACGCCAGGTGGCTGCGCCAGTAATTCATCCCGCTACCTTGGACACAGCAGGTGCGAACGTTACCGCTGAGCCATCTACGCCTCTATGAAATCGCGAGAGAAGCAGATATGAGCAAGCCGCGACCTCGATTAGCGCAATTAAGTCCATAAACATTGGAGTAGTAATTAATTGTGCTCATACTCTGCCGCATAGTTCGCTGCCGCCATTCAGGACACCGTGTGTGGCGAAAGTTGGCAGCATAAGCTCATACAGTATATTGTAATAACTACTGGAGCTTTTAGGGACGCCGGGGTGCCAGAATTTTGCCCCGAAGAGTATCTTTAACGTGCCAGTAAATCTCCCTCGCATTTGCTCACTCTCATACGCCAGGTGGCTGCGCCAGTAATTCATCCCGCTACCTTGGACACAGCAGGTGCGAACGTTACCGCTGAGCCACGCATAACTGAAGGACATGAAGTAGACTGCATAATGTTTAGTGATTTGATTTGCAGAAGATGTATAATAGTCCTATTCTTGTGTTATGTACGACAGTCGCTGCAAATCCACCCAGTGGCTTTGGTTCGAGCTCCTCGGCTGTGTTGGGAGCTGATGGCCACGATGCCTCATGAGAACTAGGCAACACTGCAAAATGACTTATATCAATTCTCCCCCAGGGTCTCACATCTAGTGGGACGTGGGTTGGCAACCACGGGGCCCCAGCTGAGTCCGGCATTGCTTCCACTTACTTGTGCCGGGCTCCTCTCCGTCTTCTTTCCTGTCGACCTCACTTGGCCAACTCTTGTTCTCTTTTCTGATACCCTCCTTCTTTTTCTTTTCATGTCATATCCTGCCTTCTGCTCAAGGCCCTCGAGGAGGAAGGGTGTATGTAGCCCCACCGCTTCTGGTGCACCCTGTATATTGCTACACCCTCAGGGGCTCACGGCTGGTGAGTTCGGGAGTTGGCGACCCCGAGGGATTCCTGAGCTGGGTCCGGTTTCCCACCTTTTATCCATTACCTCTGGGACGTACTCTCTCCTCTGTCACATTCCTATCTGCCTTTCATGGCTCTCCTTCATTCCAAGTCCCTCAATCCGCATTCTTCGAGGGTTGAGGGCATTTCTTTTCCTCCTGTCCTTTATTTACCCTATTCTCCTTTTGTTTTCCATTTCTTCTTCTAGTATATAAGTTAGTAGCCTAGTTAGTCTTAGTTATATTTTCCATTTCATTGTCATCTTTGTGATCACCCAAACCATTAGGGGCCGATAACCTAGGTGTTAGACCCCTTAAAACAACAATTATCATCATTATCTTCTATCAATTCAATCCTCAAAGTTGACACATTGTGCCAACACAGTATCATTCCACGTGCAGCATGTTCCGAATGGTATTTCGAGGTTGTTGGGAACACCTCATTTGTGTACCCAACGTGCGTAGAAAAGTTAAGATCAGGACAGCGTGCTGGCCAAACCAGCCCCTCCTTGTCCCCACCGTCGCCCTTCTTGCAATGGCTTTCTTCGATTTCTAAGACAAATGCCGGTACTAGGCTACGGCCTCCTTGTCTGGTAGGGGCGTCCGTCCACGTGGCCAGTCCGCCATTGCTTCGTTTTACTTATGCCGAGCTCCTCTGTTTCATCCTTTCTGACAACCTCACTTGGTCAGCTCTCGTTCTCTTCAGACTCCGGCGGTTTTCCCATTTTCCCACCTTTTCCTTTGGATACAGTCATTTTTGGTGGGGTGAGACCAACTCCTTTTTTCCACTACATTCTCCACCCATTGTACGAGGTATGTGGGGCAGAGGCATGATTATTTCGCACTGATTTTTGATTTCGCGAAAAGGATACTAATTTTCGCGTTATTTCGCGAACTAGATATTGTTGTATCGCTTTAATGAAATTCTAAAAGTAATCATTAAAGATTTCAGTATTGTGCTTCTGAATTATTTATATGAATGGTAGGTGTAGCCTATACATTACTAGTAAGCATCCAATATTATTTTATTATATTCCTGATCTTGCATTAATTTTAATGCTAGCAGTGACTGAATTATTTCAACTTGTTGAATCTTGGTTCGCTTTTCCCTTTCTTTTCATACTTAATCTTAAACAAAATTTCAAGCTCGTTATTCGCCACAGATTTCGCTGTAATATCGCGCTTATCGCGAAATAATTGAATTTCGCTTTAAAATGGCCTTATCGCTTTGATTCGCGAACATATCTTTATTTTCTTAACCAGAAACATAGGATTCGTAGAGATATCGCAAAATCGCTTCAAAATATTTTTTGACGCGTTGATCGTTCATGCGAAAAAATCATGCCTCTAACCCTGGGTAACACTGATCGGTCTACCTACTGGCTACCCTGAGGGATTCCTAAGCTAGGTATGTTTTTGCAATGACTTTTGGATACTCTCTCTCTCTCCTTTACCGCTTTTCTTTATGCCTATCCTAATGATTTGAGGGTTGAGTTTTACACTCCCCATTTCCGGTTCTGCTTTTAGTATGCAAGTTGTTAGCAATACTCCTCATTAGAGGAAGTGTATTTTGTAGTTGATTAATCCAGTGCGTGTGCAGTAATATCCGGCCACATAAAAATTGCGGATTGGCGCGACAGGACTAAAAATATAGACTTTCGCACGGTAATAATAATGGTGTTTACACCTTTAAAGGAGATGTCAATCGAAACTCCCCCAGTGAATGTTGCTTCCGATAGCGGCTCACAGATGGTGCTAGCGAGGGCCTGGCGGGCTTCGTGCCTTGCGGATGTCAGTTGCGGTCTAGAAGCCTGCTGGCGCGGTTAGTTGGGGGAAATGCGTGACTTGTATTTACAAAGCTACGCGAGGTATTCTCAGGTTAGCATCGTCATCTTTGGATTGATGTAGTCGAGTTTTCAAATTCTCTCTTGGTTCGTTTTACATTCTTGCATTTTTCCCTTTTTTGATTCTTTCTCCTTTGATGCGCATTGTAATTTTCGACTCCAGCATTGATATTGTACAATATGGGTGATGGATTGAAAGCATGCCAGGGGCGATATGTGTACTATTGAACATATGCATAATAGAGGTTGGTTCCTTCCTTAGTTTAGGGGCTGCGACAACGCGGTCATGTAGCCCCGTGTACTTTGGGTGTGTGTAGAATCTGTCTGATAACCGGTGTTAATTGTGATGGCTGTATTAGTGTGTATCTGTTTTAATTGAAGTAAGGACTGCAGACTTTAATTTCAAGTACAGTATAAGTCCGATAATCCGGCACGTTCGGGACCGGCTCGGTGCCGGACTACTGAAAATTCCGGTCTATCGGGCGGTGCCCCTTCTTTTTAGTGTAGGCTTTGCCGTAAAACAAATGTACTTTGCTTTTTTTAACTACATACATACATAAATCGTAATTATAAGAACAATTAGGTTAATACATAATTAAACTACAAATACAGTATGCAAATACAGTACAACAAAGTTTATTTTACATTTCATATAATGTACATGTACTGTAAAACATATTTCACTTAGATTTTAAAAAGTCACGAATGTCTTTTTGTTTTCTTAACTTTTGGCGTTTAGTATAAAATTTATTTCTAATGATATGGAAATCAATAATTTCTGAAGCACTGTAGCTAGTACTAGCCTCAGCAAAAGAGAAAAACTTATTTAGTGATTCTGCAGCTTCTGCCCAGCTGATTTTTTCCTTTTCTTCCGTTTCGGCATCTGAGTCACTTTCTTCAACATTTTGAGTAGGCTGAGGGTTTACTACTCTGTTGATAATGTCCTCATCGGTTGGCTCATTCTCGTCGATTAGAAGCCACTCCTGTACCTCATCTTCAGGCAGGTTTTTCAAGGGATTGTCAGCACTTCTAACGACTTTGGTCAGAGCGTCTTGATGGTCAGATGCAGGGTTTGCAGCTGGCCAAAGTTTTCTCCAGCATTTTTGGAGTGTTGTATTTTTTACCTGGTTCCAAGACAGTGCAATAGCATAGACGGCATCTTTTACTGTAATTTTTTTTGAAAATCAGTCACGTCACAGTCGGCATTTAACAGGCCTTGAATAAACGACCTTCTATAAAAGCATTTAAAATTTTGAATAACCCCTTGGTCCATGGGTTGAATCAAAGATGTTACGTTAGGTGGGAGCAGAGTAGCAACAATATATCCAGAAACTAACTCATCTACGGGCGGGTGGGCTTTGCAACTGTCCAAAAGAAGGATCGCTTTAGTATCTTCTGGTAGACCAAGGCTTTTGAAGGATTCCTTGACCTGAGGCACAAAGTGGTGAAAAAAACAGTCTTTAAAGAGGGCGGCAGTCATCCACGCATTCGATTGAGCATCGTATTGGACAGGCAAGTGTGTAACATTCTTAAAAGTCCTGTTTTTTTTAGATTTACCTATCACAAAAGGGGTCACTCGGTGGTTTCCAGACGCATTAGCACATAGCAAAACGTTTTTTTTTTTTTTTTAACCCTTGGCTGCTTTTTCTCCTCCCCCAGCTAGTGTAGATGTTGGTAAACATCGCCACAATAGCCCTGCATCAGCATTGTAAATCTGTTCAGGTGTTAAATCATTATCAGCCACGATTTTCTCAAACTCATCTTTGTATTTTTCTGCCGAGTTTTGGTTTGCTGAAAGTGTTTCTCCAGTTACACCAAGTCTTCGAATTCCATGCCGAAACTTAAAGTTTCTGAGCCAACCATCAGACTAATTACATTCACTTTCAGCAACTCCTAAATCTTGGCCGAATTTCTTTGCCTTTTCAACAATCATTGGCCCTGTTACCGGCTTTCCATCAGAACGTACTGCACTAAACCATTTGAACAATACACTATCTAGCTGTTCCAGTTATGGTTTTTTTAATGTTTGTCTAGAAGACAATTTTTCAGTTGTTACCGATTGAGAAGCAAACTTCACTAGTTCATCTTTTTGTTTTTTATTGTCATAAATAGTTGATGAGCCAATATTAAACTCATTCATTAAAACATTTCTATTCTCATCTTTTTCTAGCCGTTTGATGATTTCTAGTTTCTGATTGAGAGTCAGTGTTAAGTGTTTCCGTTTCTCTCGTTTTGAACTCGAAGGCTTAGGTTTTGAAAACATGGTCACTGTACAGTTAGAACGAAAGTCACTTAGTTTATAAACAGTTTCGAAAGTTACGTACGTCACTACAGATGTACTGTATTACAGTAGAGAGTACTGAGACATTTTACTGCGATGTGAAAGGACACAAACAAAACAACAACGCACAAAAAAATGGCGAAGACGCTTCGTGATTGATTAACTGTGCTGCACTGCACCTGTATTTGTTGTGACAGCTGAGACTAGCTGGCCGCTAATTGTTTCCGAACAATATCGAGCGCTTCCGGATGATCCCGAACTACCCCGAAAACTTCCGAATAGCCCTCGAGCGTTTGTATTTGCTTTAAAGACACACTTTTAGAGAAAACAAAAATTTTTACAATTTTCCGGAGCGATGCCGGACTATTGGGTATTGCGGACTGTTGGATGCCGGACTAATGGACTTCTACTGTAGTTCCTGCTTTTGCTACCAAATGCTACCGTCCACGACATCTAGCTTGCGGACTTGGCTACTAGATGGTATCGTAGTCAGCACCTGGCGGCGAACGTTGGAACTAATAGAGCGTTATCAATTCTAACCTACACATTTTGGCTTCACACAAGTGTAGTTAGTGGAAGGTTCTTTTTCATGCCATAAATATGACTTGGGCTTTACTTCTCCTCCGAAGGAAGGCATGAGGGATTTTTAACGCTCTTAAAAATCCGACGACTTCTGGCGGGTTTGAACCCGCGACCTTAGGCATAGAAGCTCAGGCATTATAGCGGTCGTGCCCGTCGTTAGTCCCGTCTCCCCACTTCCTGCCCATCAGTGAGGCCGTCGCGTCGCGGAGTTCTTCGTATGGCACAACTTCTGCGAGATTTTAGCACATTTAGCGTAGATTTTAATCCTCTCCCCCCGTGGCTCACATCTAGTGGGACGTAGGTTGGCGACCACAGGTTCACAGCTGGCTCCTCTCGTCTTCTTTCCTGTCGACCTCTCTTGGTCAACTCTTCATTGGCCCTTCTCATTCTTCTAGGGTCAGCCTTCTTTTTCTTTTCATTATAGTTCCTTTTCTCTTTAAGATTCCCGCCATGTTCTTTTATGAATTGGCTCCCGGTTCCTCAATTACATTTTGTGAGTTTTGTCACCACATTTTGTAAGTGTTTTCAATCTAAATTGCATTTTGTACAGTATTTTGAATCGCGGGTGCGAATTTTGGATCTACCATACATTTTGTAAGTATTTTGAATTTCCATTCCACTTTGTGAGTATTTTGAATCTGAACCGGCCTTTTTCAATCGAAATTGCATTGTGTATTTTCAATTTCAACTGGATTTTTAAAGTATTCTGAACCTCAATTGCATTTTGTACGTATTTTCGATTTCAATTGCATTTTGTAACTATTTTGAATTTCCATTGCATTTGTTCAGTATTTCGTATCTACATTGCATTTTGTGCGTATTTTGAACCTAAACTACATTTTGTGCGTATTTTTCAATCTAAATTCCTTTTGTGAGCCATTTCAATCTGAGTTCCATTTTGTAAGTATTCTCAGTCCAGCTTAATTTTCGTTTTGGTTTCCATTGCATTGTCATTTTTGCTATCACCCAGACCATTAGGGGCCGATAACCTAGATGTTAGGCCCCTTAAAACAACAATTATCATCATCAAATACGAAGTTGCAATGAATGCTTGAATACTAATCGTGGATCCCGTCCATTAAATAATTTGCTAGAAATATCTAATTCGTAGATGAAATACGAATTGATTCCTGTGACATTGAACGTGCATCCTTTTCAATGCAACTACGTTTGAATTTTAAAAGATAAACTCTTGCGGCACGGCATTCCTTGTGTCAAGTGGTGCGTTGTTTATGTCCCCATTCAGGGAAACGGCTTCGGTGGCGTAGAGGGTAGCATGCTGAGCTTCTTTGCCCAACATCGCGGGTTCACCCAACATCGCGGGTTCACCCGGCCGAAACCGACGGATTTTTAAGAGCGTTAAAATCCCTCAGCCCATCACGCGTTATGGCGCGCCTCGCTCAGAAGTGATGGACTCCATCTCAGCAACGCTGTACAGCTTTCCCAGGAGTGGCTAGCTGGTGAAACATGTCTTATTTCCTCGTACAAATACAAACCGATTAAAAATAAGTGAATTAATATACGTATTTCGCAGTCATGCAGCATAACTTTTTGAGGTACAGTATTGGTAAGTGGTCTATTGCTATGGTACTACAGTCGTGTTGGACATTCAAACGTTCAGTAATTTTGCACCCACTTGTGTTCTCTTTGATTTTTACTTCCCATTAATTCTCTCTTCCCCCGTCACTTTGAGGACCTCTGCACTAGAGTACAGCATATGACAGCACAACACCAGGGTTGCTAATTCATTGATTTATTGTCTTTAAATTTGAGGACTGTTAAATTACATGTGTTCGACAAGATTTCTTTCTTGTTACACATTTAACGACTTTTACACACTCATATTAGTGAACGGAATAATTATTTCTTAATCGTAATGTAAGAATCCGTAATTTTTGCAGTCAGTATTGGTGTGTTTCGTTAGTTTAAGTGGGCGACACAGTTGAGCCTGCCAGTACCCAAACGCTATTTAAGGGTTTGTTATTTTTTCTGGTGGCATTTTAATTAGTGTTAAGGAATAGCGCTGTGTTTAGCGTAATTATATCGGGTGAAGGTAGTCTTGATGGCAGCGCACCTTATTCATTTCATTTCACCTGTTTATTTCGCGGCGGCAACTGAAATTGTGACAAAGTACAATTACACAGTTAAATACACTGATTGCATGAAACTTATCGCATAAAATAAGCACCTTCAATACTTCCAACGTGGAATGATTTCATTGCAAATTATGAATTTGCTGCCACTGGTGCTTGGTATAGGCTAATTGCAGGCTTCTAAAATGAGACGAGTTTATATCGTTGAAAGAAGTATCTTTCGTCTTCTTTATTCGTATCAGGAGCACCAATCACAAATGGTAAACAGTGAGAATCAAATACAAATAATAATAACTATAAGGGTACAGTGGCGTCTAATCATTTAAATTAGCCGCTGGCTCAGGTCTAACATGGTGGCCACTACTCCTGGGAGATCTGGAAATCCTGGAAAACTCCTGGAATACTCCCGGAAAATGACAAAAAAAAACTCCTGGAAAATAGTCACTGTTAATTAATTATAAAAACCTATCCATCTAAAATCATAACCCCTCTGCGGTTTTGGGTAAGCACTATCGTTAACGAAAGAATCAAATACAAATAATAATAATAATGGTACAGTGAATTGTTAATAAAGACACAAAGTACTCGGCAAACTATTCTAAATCTTAAGGACAGCGACAGACAAGTCAGTTGAACAACAAACATCTGACTGCCAGGTAACCCGCAACCAAATTAAATGTTCTTTGTCCAGTAACGGGCGACGTCAATAGTATTCGGATTGGCAAGTGTTAAATCTTCCATTGTGCATGTTGCTGGACATAGTGGGCACTGGTAAAGATGTTGGACTGTCTGTAGTTCCCCGCAATCACAAAGGAGAGAGTCGCTCGAAAAAAACCAATTTCTGCAGGTTCATCTTGGTTCTTCCAACTCCAGTCCGTAGTCTGTTGAGCGCCTTCCATGTTGCCCAGCCTTCCATATGGCCCGGAGGAAGGCTTTCTTTTTGGGGTCATTCAGTCGGACAGATGACCAGTTCTTTCCTTCCACATGCTTGCCCTAACAGTGTCAACATTGACTTCAAGGCCTGCTCTCCCTATCCGCAATGATTTGATGATATCGTCGAGAGAGAGAAAACTTTGTTCCCCTGTACCGCCCCAGGTTAGATGATTGTTCACAGCTTGATATAAGATCACTTGCCTCTCATCCTACATACGGGATATTTCTTTATACACGTGTTACAATTAGAATGATGAAACAAATATAAAATAAAAATAAGTAACTTTTATTAAACATATTATGACAGTCTGTGTGTGCGGTAATTGTGTACTGTCCAGGACTAGATTCAGAATCATATGTTATTCCCCCCTGGGGCTCACATGTAGTGGGACGTGGGTTGGCGACCACGGGATTCCAGCTGAGTCCGGCATTGCTTCCCCTTACTTGTGCCGGGCTCCTCTCCGTCTTCTTTCCTGTCGACCTCACTTGGTCAACTCTTGTTCTCTTCCGACCCCGACGGTATTAGGCTATCCGAGGCCTAGGGAGTCTCTTCCTTTCCCGCCTTAATTGGCCCTTGTCTCATCTTTTCTGATTCCCTCCTTCTGCGAGGGGTCAGCCTTCCTTTTCTTTTCCTTTTCCCTCCTACCTTGTGCTCAAGGCCCTCAAGGAGGTAGGGTGTATGTAGCCCCACCACTTCTGGTGCACCCTAGATAATGCTACACCCTCAGGGGTTCACGGCTGGTGAGTTCGGGAGTTGGCGACCCCGAGGGATTCCTGAGCTGGGTCCGTTTTCCCCTTTTGTCCCTTACCTTTGGGGCGGACCCTCTCCTCTCTCCCCTCTCCTCTCCGCCTTTCATTATATTTCCTATTCTCTTTAAGATTCCCGCACCTTTTTGTAAGTATTTTTAATCTACATTGCATTTTGTATGTTTTTTCGATCTAAATTGCATTTTGTGAGTGTTTTTAAACCTCACTTGCATTTTGTAAGGATTGCCAATCAAAATTGCTTTTTAGTAAGTCTTTCGATATAGGGGGGTCTTCTTGTGAGTATTTTGAATTTCAATTGCATTTTGTATTTTCAACCTACCCTGCTTTGTTCAAGTAGTTAAGTCTCAATTGCAATGTTGTGGGTATTTTGAATCTAAATTACATTTTGTAATTATTTTCAATCTAAATTGCATTTTGTAAGTATTGTCCATCCAAATGAGAAGTTTGAATCTACCATACTTTTTGTAAGCAATTTCAATTGCATTTTGTATTTTCAACCTACCCTGCTTTGTTCAAGTAGTTAATTCTCAATTGCATTTTGTGGATATTTTGAATCTACATTATATTTTGTGCGTATTTTCAATCTCATTTGCATTTTGTAAGTATTTTGATTTCACTTGCATTTTGTAAGTATTTCGACTGTACGTTGCATTTTGTACGTATTTTGGACTTAACCTACATTTTGTGCGTATTTTTCAATCTGTTCCTTTTGTGAGTATTTTCGTTCGAAATTCCCTTATGTACGTATTACCGTTCTCCATTTGGTGAGTAGTTTCAATCTGAGTTCCTTTTTGTAAGTATTTTTCCTGCTACATAAGGCATAATTGTTGGGGCTCACTGTCTATTTTATCTAAACCATTTTCGTTTCATCCATAGCAGTGAGCTGCTTTTTTTAGTCTTCATCCTTTCATTTCAAGCCATTTCATTTCGTCAGGGGCCGATAACCTCGATGTTAGGCCCCTTAAAACAACAATTATCATAATCATCATCATATGTTACTGTTGTTTTAAGGGCCGGAACTACGAGGTCATCTGCCCCTAATCTTATTTTATATTTAAGAAATATTAATACTACTATTTCACAGTAAATGTACATGTACACATTTAATGTAAACTATTACTGCGCATCAGAATGATGAGTAAGAAGTATGAGGCTGTATGTTAGTGACACACAGTTTCTAACTGCAGTCTACTCCTAGATTTAGTCTTCGACGAAAAACAGAGATATGAGGTGCAGAACGGAATAAGCACTTTTAGCGCGGCAGACACCAAATTCTGACATTCGAATCACCATTCTGTGGCCTCGAAGCCACGTGGGAATTGCGGGAAACCAGTTAGCGGATCAAGCTGCACTACCACCTCGACCAATGGAGGTACTCGCTAGAGATATTCGCACTCGGTAAGCCGACACTTACTGGCATTTTGGGAGAGTCAGTGGCTAGCTGACCCAATGCCCAGTGAACTACTCGCGTGTGGCGGAGCTCTTTCCGGTCAAGGAGGGAACCCGTCATTTTGTGTAGGCTATGGATAGGTCATGCACTCATACCTAATGAGAAGGGAAGACCCACCACTTTGTACCTGTGGCCCACATTTTAACCGAGTGTGTGGATCTTGCTGACTTGGTTTGCAGACGACACTCAAACTTATATTAGCCGATGACGTAGTGGCTGCTGACCTCGTCATCCGCTTTATAAGTGAGAGTGGGTTAGGGCCAGCAACCGAAATTTTCCAGTGTACTTTGACTGAAAGGCTTGTTCGTTTTTGAATTCTGAACGTTTTGTTTTTCCGTAATTTTTATTTATTTTAATTTTCTTCTTCTTTGGGGTACGTTGAATCAATCATTTCCCTGTACGCTGTTCTTTCCGTAGAGCTAGGGTGTCCCGCAATTGTTTTGTTTTCTGTCTCAACGATACGAATTTTCACAATAGGCAACCGTCCTGCCATCTAGCTTCAACTAAACATAGCGTAACCGTTGCCAACAGTATAATCTTTGAAAGTGCAAAGAAGCACGTTATAATGATAGTTCCGGATGAGCCTTCTAACATTTAAGCTATACATGGTTTAATATTTATTTTATTACAAGCTGTACCCCGCATGCGTTGCAATGCCAATCAAAGAAAGTGTTGGCGTTGAAATTCTGTTTCTTGAAGTGCTTTTGGATACACAACATGTTTTTCAATTTCCGTTAACTGCCTCTAAAGGTGGGTATACACTTGCGCGCCGCGCACTGCGCGCGGTGCATGCGCGGCGCGTGTGTTGCTCGACCAGAATTATTATTTAAACGAACCTCTCGCGATCCATAGGAAACCCACGAACATTCACTAGTCAGTTTGGAGTGTGGTAAATATAAGCATGTCTCCGCCGCACGAGGAAAACCTAGCGATTGCGGTGATGGGTGGTGCGGCTTTTTTATTGGCACTTTCGTGCAAAAAGAAAAAGAAACGACGACGACGTTGGTGGCACACTGACATGTTTAAAAAAAGGAATGGTGCGGAGCTAATGATGGACTTGAAGTCACAAGAAATAAGCGGCCAGTATAAGAATTTTACTCGATTGTCACCTTCTGACTTTGAGAATCTGCTGCAGAAGATTGGACCCCACATTTCCAAAGAAGATACGTATTTCCGCCCTGCGATTTATTTTACTTTTCTCACGCCGGTAGGAAGACAGCAGAGATATCACCTTCTTCTTGCATTGGTCCGCAGATATACCCATCTCAGCTCCTATTTCCCTCCAGGCATCTGCTTTTATTCTATTGGTTTCTTAAAATGATCCTTATGTTGAGGATCCCACAGAAGAGGCTTTTTGCGATAAGCATCGAAAATTTTATCACAGATTCGTCTGACCACTCCATTATCCCCACTCAAAACGCACAAATATTGCAATCAGATGCACGCGAGAAACAACGAACTTCTCACAATCCCGTCCAAATCTGAACTGCGAACACTCAAAGTGCGCGTGGAAAAAACCGACAGGAGATGGATCGTCGTGCGCCGCGCGCGCGCAGCTTTGAAACCCCGTACTAATCTAGCGAACTTGCTGCGCGCGAGCGGCGCGGCGCGCAAGTGTATACGCACCTTTAGCTATCGTAAAATGGATTTACTAATTTAGAATAATTCGTGAGAGCGTGCACAACAACTTTCAAAATTTTCATCGCAATCGGATGAATGCCATATGAACGTATACGTTTTTTTTGAACGATTCGTGCGCTGTCACACATTTGTTGATTCTACTCGTACGCTACCTATTGAGAAATGGATTTACTAAGTCGGAACCCTACCCTGGCCTGTACACAATAACTCATCAAGGTTTCATCACAATCGAAGAAGGTTATATGAACGCATAGGGGATTTTCTTGAAACGCTTCGCACGTCGTCACCCATTTGTTGCATATACTCGTGCGCTACCTATTGTGAAATGGATTTACTAAGTCGAAACCCTTCCCTGGCGTGTACGCAATAACTCATCAATGTTTCATCGCAATCGGATGAATGGTATATGCACGTATACGGGGTTTTGTTTAAACGATTCGTGAGCTGTCACTCATTTGTTGAATCTACTCGTGCGCTACCTATTGTGAAATGTATTACTAAGTCGAAGCCCTTCCCTGGCGTGTGCACAATAACTCATCAAGGTTTCATCGCAATCAAAGAAGGTTATATGAACGCAATAGGGGATTTTGTTGAAACGCTTCGCGCGTCGTCACCCATTTGTTGCATCTACTCATGCGCTACGTATTGTGAAATGGATTTACTAAGTTGAAACCCTTCCCTGGCGTGTACACAATAACTGATCAATGATTCATCGCAATCGGATGAATAGTATATGAACGCATACCGGATTTTGTTTAAACGATTCGCGCCCCGTCACTCATTTGTTGAATCTACTCGTGCGCTATCTACTATAAAATGTATTTACTAAGTTATAAACCGTCACGTAAGTGTCCACTACATCTCACCCGAGTTTCATCGCTATCGGACTAATGGGATATGAAGACACAGGGGACAGTATTGAAACGCTCCGCGTGTCGTCGTTCATTTGTCGAATCTACTCGTGTGCTACCTACTGTGAAATGTATTTACTAAGCCAGAAACCTTCCTTGGAGTGTCCACCATATTTCACCCAAGTTCCACCGCTAACGGCAGAATGGTATATGACCTTATACGGAACTTTGTTGAAACGCTTCGCGCGTCGTCCCTCATTTGTTGAATCTACTTGTGCGCTACCTATTGTATAGTGGATTTACTAAGCCAGAAACCTTCCATGAAGTGTACACAACATCTCACCTAAGTTCCATAGCTATCGGACGAATGGTATATGAATGCATACGGGACTTGGTTGAAACGCTTCGCATGTCGTCGCTCATTTGTTGATTCTACTCTTGCGCTACGTATTGTAATAAGGATGTACTCAGCCAGAAACCTTCCCTGGAGTGTACACAACATCTCACCCAAGTTTCATCGCAATCGGATGAATGGTATGTGAACGTATACGGGACGTTGTCGAAACGCTTCGCGCGCCGTCGCTCATTTGTTGATTCTACTCGTTCTCTACCTATTTTTAAAGGGATGTACTAAGGCAGAAACCTTCCCTGGAGTGCACACAACATCTCTGCCTAGTTTCATCGCTATCGGACGAATGGTATATGAACGCATACGTGACTTTGTTGAAATGCATCGCGCGTCGTAGCTCATTTGTTGAATCTACCCGTGCGCTGCCTATTGTAAAGTGGATTTAATAAGCCAGAAAACTTCCCTGAAGTGTACACATCGTTTTACGCAAGTTTCATAGCTATCGGACGAATGGTATATGAATGCATACGGGACTTTTTTGAAACGCTTTGCGTGTCGTCGCTCATTTGTTGAATCTACTCGTGCGCTATCTACTATGAAATGTATTCACTAATTTTGAAACCTTCACGTAAGTGTTTACAACATCTCACCCAAGTTTCATCGCTATCGGACGAATGGTATATGAACACATACGGGACTTGGTTTAAACGCTTCGCGCATCGTCGCTCATTTGTTGAATCTACGCGTGCGTTACCTATTGTAAAATGGATTTACTAAGTCAGAAACCTTCCTTGGAGTGTATTCAACATCTCAGCTAAGTTTCATCGCAATCGGATGAATGGTATATGAACGCATAGGAGACATACACACCCACAGACAGACAGATAAACTATCACGTAAAATTGATTTTTTTATATATAGATTTTAGAATTAGTTGTCTTTTGTATGTTTTCAGATAAATTAAGGTTCTTCAACCCACGGACTGAAAAGTATATCATATGATAAAGATGAGTGAAAAGTATTTTTGTATGTTATCACTTATTACCCGGCTCCAGGTGGATAAAGGGAAATGATGATGATTGATGATGATGAAGATTACTTCAGTAAGAGCACTCTTGGTCAAAAAAGAAGGAAACTGGCAACACAATGCTTTTGAAAATGTTAAAATTTTTGTCGTTTTAAAATTACAGCTAAAAATGTAGCTGTCCCCCAAAATTGTGGAATGTCCCCCATTTTTGACTGTCTTGTCCTTCATTCCTCCCTTCAACAGGTGGTCGGTCACCCTACGTAGAGCCCAGTACTTCTTCAGTCTTTCCGATATTCTTTTCCTCTCTTCTTCCGAGATAATGGGTTTGGATTTTAGCGTAGATCTGTCTTGGAATCTTATATTTTCGTGTTTAGCAATTAATTTGGCTGTTCGATCGAGTAATGACGTTTCTGTCATTTTCAATTCTACTAGGTCTTTTTCAATTTCTTTAAACCAGTTGGGTTTTGTTTTACGATTACGGAAGAAGCCAATGATTTGTTTCGTTAATCTATTGAAGACCGTGAAAATTTATCCTCCTTTTTCGCGTTTTATCTGAGAGTTGTTCAATTTTCTGGTAGAGAGTTGCATTCCTAATGTACGTTATCTTGTTATCCTGAAATTTTGGTCGTATAATTTTTCTTAAAATTTTCCTTCCCTTCAGCTCGAGTTTTTCCATTTGGCCCTTAAAATGTATAGTTAGTGTTTCTGCTCCGTACAGTGCTTCTGGATCAATCACTGTCTTGTAATGTTTAATTTTGGACCCCTATGAAAGTTTTTTTATTGTATGTATCTTTTGTTAATTGGAAGGCCAGTTCAAGCTTATTTTCCCTGGATTCCATTGCTTTACGTTCCCCATCATCCATTCTCCGAGATATTTGAATTCTTGTACTATTTCAATTTTTTGTTCTATAACTTTGAAGTATTTACGAGGGTGTTTCTTGTTCGTCATGATCTTGGTTTTTTCGAAAGAGATGTGACGACCTATTTTAGCTGCCTGTTTCTCTAGTTCAAGGATTTGCTCCCAATGTTTCAGCCAACAAGGCCATATCATCTGCAAAAGCTATACAATGGATTTTAAGGTTCTTCTTTTTGCAACGCAGTCGTGTTCCATTCTCAAGCGTCACCTTGTCGCACTCCCGTTCTTATTTCGAAGGGGTCGGATATTTCACCCATGGATTTAACTTTCGATAGTCCCTTTATGATATTAGTTGTTTTCTTACTCAAACCCAATTCTTCCACTAATAAAAGAGATGAATCATACGGGTTCTTGAACTCAATGAAGGAGATTTACGTACGTCTTTGCCCTTGATTTTTTTATTATAATTATTACTTTTTTAATTTTTGTTTTATTAATTTTCGATATTTTCATATTTAGGAATCCACCTCTAAATAATTAATTTCATTCCAAATTTGTATACTTTAATCTGTGTTAAGAAGGGCAGATGACCTCGTAGTTCCGCCGCTTAAATCAACAATAACTAATTTCCTTCCTTCTGGAAAGCCAGGTTTGGTTGGTTGGTTGGTACCTCAGTTTAGGTTAAGAGCGTTAAAAATCCTTCAGTGTGCATTTTCTTCGGAGGGAAATTAAAGCCGGCGATCCCATGTCATGGGAGAAAGAACCTTCCACTAATTACACTTGTGTGAAGCTAAATTATAGGTTAGATTTGACTAACGCTCTTAGGTTCCAACGTTCGTCGCCAGGAGCCCACTGAGGTGGCATCTAGTAATAATATCGTATAATTCCGGGTGCAAGCTTTGTAATTTGACACCCAGAGGGTAGCTTGCATGTCGAATTTCGTTGTTACTTGAATCACTATGAAATTCAAGGAGGTTAGATATCTAAGCTCATTGACTCCCTAGTAGAAAATTGAGGAACTTTGTGTTGGCGGAAACTCCCGAGATTAATTTAGCCATTATGAACACGGCCTACTGAATTCAAATGGGTTCTTTGACATGCCATCATTGTATGACATGCGTGTCGTATTTTTGCCGCCTTTCAAAAAAAAAAACACTTACCAGGGCCAGGAGCGAACCTACAATCTTGGAGTTAGTAGACCGACACGCTATCCACTCACCCACCGTGGCAAACTAGTAACCAAGTTTAGAACTATTTGTCGTTGACGGTGGCGTTTGGTAGAAAAAGTAGGAACTAGTTAAAAATTGAATGTCCGCAGTCCTTACTTGAATTAAAAACAAATAACTCACTCTAATACAGCCATCACCATTAACGCCGGTTATCAGGCAGATTCTACACTGGCTAGATGACTGCGTTGTCGCAGCCCCTAAACTGAGGAACCAACCAATGTGGCCAAGTGATCCTCCTCCTCTTTTTTGATCAGCAAGTTATTTTGTTCGAACTATAATTTGATGGCAGAAATGCCATAATTGCAGGAAGAGCAGAGGGCAGGTGAAGAAAGGATATTAATTGCCAGTGTGTTCCTCAAAACTGGCCGCGTGCCAGCCCGCATCAACAGCTAGGAAACAAATTGCCGTGTAAAAACCTACAAAGGAGGCCAAGGTTAAGTAGGAATGTTTGCAAACTTAACAAAACAACCAACTATATCGAATCCTTTTGTCTGGCTGGTCTGAGGGAGTGGGGTTCCATCAAGGCGGGCAAGCGACGTGCTGGACCTTCTGGTCTAATGGGCAGCGTGCTTGTTTATAGCGATTGTAGTTTTGAATCCCATCACGCCGTACTAGTTATTGTTTTCTTCGTATGCTTGGTGTTTGATTGCATCCCATTTATTTAATTCTATTGGACTTGTTCCTGTAGGCAGGGCCGGATTTAAGAGTTTGCCGCCTATAGGCTAAAGTCCATTTGCCGCCCCCTCAATAGTTATTTGCTTAATACATTTGTTTTATACAATAAAGGGACAGAGTTCATTGGCGTTTTCAACTTTTTTAAACATTAAGTTAATTTAGTTCATATAAAACTACAGTTTTAATGCTTTACATCAATAATTATATAATGAAATTAGTTATCTAGTCGACTCGTTTTTTTTTCAACTTCTTTTAAGATTCGTTAAAAATGAAATGAGTTTCAAACTTCACTAATTAATTGGTTCTTGGAGATCAGTGATCACTATTTTACACATATTGTTGTATGTTAATACAAAGACTATAGTTTTCGTAATTGAAGAACTGTGTCAATTTTAATTAAGTTGTCCTACACGGTGAAATGAAATTACACAAAATGTAGTTAATTACTGGTTTATTTGTTGAAAAATATACAAACTTCTCTAAAACAACTCACCCCACGTAATCTTGATGTTCAAATTTTCATAGATTTCTTAATGGCAAACTCGTTAATAATGTATGAAAGTGTATTTGTGAATTTGTATTATGTTATAGTATGAAGGACTAAAACATATTCTTAAGTAACATGTATTCTTAAATTCGTACGGAAAATATTAACGTCAGAGATACTTCATTTTAGCTTTTGAATAAATTGCCGAACTGCCGCCCCTGAAAATTTGTCGCTCTAGGCTGCAGCCTACTTACCCTATTTAGAAATACGGCCCTGCCTGTAGGGCATCCGGGCGTAAAATCCATCCGCCTCATAGTATCTCATCCCCGACCCCGTTGGAAACGGGAATAATACATACAATTGGACTTATTCTTGTACACTGCTTTTAATATTAGAAAGGTGGCTTCGGTGTAGGTAGCATGCTGAGCTTCTATTCCCAAGATCGCGGGTTCAAACCCGACCGAAGTAGTCATATTTTTTAAGAGCGTTAAAAATCCCTCAGTTGCCTTCCTCCGGAGGGGAAGTAAAGTCGGCGGGCCTATGTCATAGATTTGTGGCATGATAAAGAACCTTCCACTAATTGCACTTGTCTGAAGCTAAATTATAGGTTAGATTTGCCTGACGCTCTTAGGTTCGAACATTCGTCACCAGAAGCCGACTGCGTTGGCATCTAGTAACCAAGTTCAGAACTAGTTGGTCGTTGACGGTGGCGTTTGATTGCAAAAGTTGGAACTACTTGAAAATCGAATGTCTGCAGTCCTTACTTGAATTAAAAACAGATAACACACACTAATACAGCCAGATTCTACACACACCCAAAGTACACGGGGCTACACAGCCTCTAAACTGAGGAACCAATCAACCAGCACAGAAATTATCTCTAATGTAAATGAAATTACAGGAAATTGTTTATTAGAATCGAATATAAGCATAAAATGAAAACAAGTACGCAAGAAATGTTAGCAGAGGTGGGATTCGATTCACACAAAATTTGCTTCCTGGACCCAGGTCTAACTCTGGCTAGACCGCTACTTCTGACGCAAGCTGCGTGCCATGCAGGAGACTGATCTGCCTAATGTCGCTGATCTTTTGTGTCTGTAATTATTTTGTTTAGTCCATTGGAATTAAAGAGTTATTACAGTCTTGTCTCGTCAGCCATTTTTGTACCTATTTCATGGCAGTTGAACTATTCCGTCGTTTAAACTTGGATTAACTCCTATGCCAATGTCGTTCAACACAATTCTGCCCTAACTACGGAGATAAGTTTAGATGAGGTATATCCGACGATTGTACTACTACTGCCCATTAATCAAAAGTACAATAGTTGGTTTATTTCAGAAAGAATATGTATTTTCAGATAAAGATGATGATAATTGTTGTTTTAAGGGGCCTAACATCGAGGTTATCGGCCCCTAATTCAGACAAAGAGAATTATCAACAGAAGTCTTCGATAAAAAAAAAAAGACCTGGACATTTTAGTCCGAAATGACTTGCACTGGATACTCGGGTCTTCATAATGGGAAAACTGAAGTTGGGTCTTTTTATTGCTTAAGGCGTGAGACTTTAAATATAGGCTAATTACACTCACATGGACAAAGATGGCATGAACACAGTCGACTAACGTAATAAAAGCGAACGATGTAATAACTGGAGCCATCATGGCGTCGACATTTTGCAACCGAAATGGACGGTCTACACTATATTTCTAATGCCTTATCGCCGAATGTTATCACGGAATCTGATACAAGATCTTGGAACCACTGATCTACCAATGAAGCTTATTTCAAGAAATAGCCTACACGATACAGATACTTAAGAAAAATGTTCATTAAGTTATTTGCAGAGGTCAGCTGCCTGTCAAAGGCTATACTTGATTCTCGGTTTGAGAAACCTCAAAAAATATTGCCATTAGTCGTATAGTTCCATTTCCTCCCGAAAAAGCCATTCATTTCTGGGGAAGAGCTACCAGGCTCCTAATAACCGCTTAATTCTTTTCTGACGTGTTTGTGGAATTGGTACTGACTGGAAATGTCTTGGAAGGGTTGTAATTTTAATAATTACTACTAAGACATATGACTTAAATCGTCCCGGGTGTGATCTTGAGCTTTCAGTTTCCTTTAAAAATATATACACAGTAATTACTTATTGACCGACTACACAGCAATTCTGTTAAGAGGTCTACTAGTGTTGCGTGTGTTAAGTTACATTTTATTCAACTGTTTTACATACCTACTCAGGAAATGGCGACTTGTATTCAAACTTGGGTTTCTTTTGTTTTGCATAGTTGACATGTCTTACCATTTCTCTTCAGTGTTGAGTGATTTAAGATGTTTGTTTCAGGTAGGTTATCCTGCTACATCCAGAGTGATCTAAAAGGTACCTACTTGGTAAGTCGCACAGTTTCAAACTATTGTAAGTTGTGATTTTGTAGCGTGTATTTGGTCCGTGCAAAGTTTGGTCTAAATTGGTTTTTCAAGCCAGACTGACAACAGCACATCGCTCCGTGATAACAGGAATATATACTGGACCTGCCAACTTTCCCTATTTAGGGGAGGAGATAGGTAATGAATGTTATTTGGGTACCTGCATTCATAAATGGGATTTGTTCCTGTGCAAGCGGTTGTTTATTGAGTAAATATTCAGACTTTCACGACCGGCGTTTAGGAATCTCTGTTTCGCGGGCTTATATGCCGTGTTCTAAGGACATTTTGTCGTCCTGACGTTTCGGTGAGGACTGCGTTCAGCATGTTCACAGGTTACATTAAGCGAAGTAAATCAAATAAACAGAAGATATATAAACAGTCAACAACCCTCACACAGAGGCTACCATAGCAACGACGTACCACATTTAAGTAATGCATCAAGGACAGGGCTGCTCTTATATTGCATCTTCTCGTCTATGACGGTCAATGAGGGCAGGCTTGAGGGGATTAAGGACTGGAAGCCAAGCTCTGTTTACACGTTCTGCTTCCTCCTTAAGATTGAAGCTATTAGTATGCTTCAGTATTTCAATGGTCTTCCTTTATTGACTTTGCTGCAACATTTTCGTCACATTCTAGTGTTTTTGCTCGGTGGTTTTTATCCTTCAGTATGGCCAAAAAATACAATTCTGTTTTTTGAAACAGTTTTCGGAACATTTTCTGTGCATGATGGAATCCAGCAAAGGTATTGTTCGTTGATGTAATGTTTTTTATATCACATGGTGGAAAAAGTGATATTTCGAAACATGTGGTAAAAGAAAAGAAGCAGCAAGAATGTGTCAAGTGTAGCAACATATTGTGTTGAGATGGCACAATGCTAGTTTACATCATTCATTTGGAAGCATAGTTTGCACTATTTGCATCTCCTGAATTTTCATATCAAAATCTCTTGATTTGCACCCTCAGGGGCTCACGGCTGGTGAGTTCGGGAGTTGGCGACCCCGAGGGGTTCCTTAGCTGGGTCTGTTTTCCCCTTTTGTCCCTTACCTTTGGGGCGGACCCTCTCCTCTCTCTCCTCTCCTCTCCTCTCCTCTTTTCATTATATTTCCTTTTCTCTTTAAGATTCCCGCACAGTTTTTGTTACTTGATTCCCCGTGTATCTAAATTCCCTTTTATCGATTTTTTGTGGGTATTTTTAATCTACGTTGCATTTTGTACGTTTTTCGATCTAAATTACATCTCGCGATTGTTTCAACCTCAATTGCATTTTGTAAAGATTGACAATCTAAATTGCTTTTTAGTAAGTCTTTCAATATGGTGGAGGGACCTTTGTGAGTATTTTGAATTTCAATTGTATTTTGTAAGTATTTTCAACCAAAACTGCATTTCGCAAGAATTTTACATCTAAATTGCATTTTGTGGGTATTTTGAATCTAAATTACATTTTGTCAAGTATTTTCAATCAAAATTGCATTTTGTAAGTATTGTCATCCATATGAGTCGTTTGAATCTACCGTACATTTTGTAAGCATTTTCAATTTCAATTGCATTTTGTACGTATTTTGAATCTAGCCTACGTTTTGTGGGCCTTTCTCAATCTATTCTATTTGTGAATCTTTTCTTTCTAAATTCCCTTTTGTAAGACCATATTGTGAGTTGTTTCCATCTGAGTTCCATTTTGTACGTTTTTTCCGTGTCACACAATTTTCATTCTGGTTTCCATTTCATTATCATTTTCGCTATCACCCAGATCATTAGGGGCCGAAAACCTAGATGTTAGGCCCCTTAAAACAACAATTATCATCATCACCTCTTGATTTGTAGTTTTGTAAGGTTGGCAGGTATGCAGGATGCTCATTTGGTGAAGAACCAGAGGGATTGAGTCCCGGCACAACAGTTTATTTATTAACACATTTTAACCACGTTTTTCAAAAACTTGTCGTGGTGATATTGCGTAAAGAGAGAAAAAAACTGAAAATATTATGTGATATACATTCAGGGTTGGCACATATGATTTCATGCACATGCATTATTGAAAGTACGTATATAGCTTACAGCATTGACACATATACCAATTAAACGAGAAACTCCTCAAGTCTGCTTGCTCGATGTACCCTCCTCGCGCCACACGGCCAATACGGTACGTTAGTCCATGTTTGGATCCGAGGATGCTCGCTTCTCTAGTCCATAACATACAGTACTGTATGGATCACATGTCCCAGTAATTGAAATTATATTGTATTGACCAACTGGAAAGTTGCAATGATTGTTATTTTAAGGGGAGGAGCAGCGTGGTCATCTGCCCTTAGGGACTCATGTCCGGTGAATCTGGAGGATTGTGCTCCTGTGAGAGAATAGCCGGACACGAGACCCTGTGACTTAAATCATTTTCTAAAAGTAAAGGAATATTCTTACACCAAACACCTTACTGTAAGCTCGACATCAACTAAGGCGCGACCTGGTAATGGTTACTACAGGTCTAAAAGTTTGGGGTTTTTACAACATGTGGTTCAGTTACATGGATATGTTGACACATCAATAAGAGGCTTCGTAGGAGATGTGAGCAACATAAGGGGCACCGCCCTTGTGGGTGACGCATGTTTTGCAGGCGACTGTACCTGCTATTGAGGACAGCATGGTTCAGCTGGTCAGTGGCTCGTACTCGCTTGCCTCATCGTTGTCTGTGTCAGACCAGCTGGCACTGGACTTTCCTTTTCAACTGTGAGGTTCGAATCTCGCCCTAAGTATCTTCCCACGCGACTCTATACAGTCACCACAAAAGCACATGTTATCGAGACTAATGTTCAGCTTTTGGGGGGAAGGGTGGGTGGGATACGACCTCGCAGTTCAAACCACAATCTTGGTAAAATCTGTGTGTTTCGTTTCAACACTTGCTCTGATGTTGTTTGAGCTTTCAGTCTTTTGACTGGTTGGATGCAGCACTCCATGCCTCCCTGTCCTAAGCTAATCGTTTCATCTCTACATAGCTACCACACCCTACATACGAGGTAATCTGTTAACGTATTCTAACCTTGGTCTACCCCTACAGTTCTTGTCCTCGACCTTTCCTTCCATAACTAAGTTTTCTATTGCTGGGTGTCTTAGTATGTGTCCTACCAACCTATCTCTTCTCTTCATTAGCAGTCGCCAGAAACATCTCTCCTCTCCCACTCGTCTTAATACCTCTTCATTTGTCACCCTATCTACCCATCTGATCTTCATCATTCTCCTGTAACACCACATTTCAAACGTTTCAATTCTTCTCTTTTCTGCTGCACCAATCGTCTCAAGTTTCACTTCCAAAGAGCGCCACCCTCCAGACAAAGGCTTTCAAAAATGATGTCAACAGATTCCTTTTCTGTAGAAATGCTTTCCTTGCCTGAACCAACATACTTTTTATATCCTCTTTGCTTCGTCCATCACTGGTTATTTTGCTTCCTAAGTAACAGAAGTCTCTTACTTCCTTTAGCTTTTCACCTGTGAATTTGATGTCCATAGAGGTTTCTGATTTATTTCGACTGCATTCCAATATTTTTGTTTTACATTTATTAATTTTCATCGTGAATTCTTTCCTCAAGACGGAGTCCTTACCATTCAAATGCTCATTGAGATCCTCTATCCCCGGACTTTGAAACGGTTGTCCATTCTCTACTGCAGGCAAATGCTGGGACGGTCGCTTCCTACCAAACTGCCTGTGTTATTTCATCTCCTCGTGACATCATGTCTGTTACACGGATTGACATGTGTTAAGCGGCTTCGGTGGCGTAGTCGGTAGCATGCCCAAGGTCGCGGGTTTAAACCCGGCCGAAGACGTCGGATTCTTAAGAGCGTTGAAACTCAGTATGCCTCCCTTTGAAGGGGAAGTGCAGCCGGCGGGCCCATGTCATATATTAAATAATAATAATAATAATAATATCGTATGACCTCGGGTGCTCGGTGCGCTTTGTTATTTGACACCCAGAGGGCAGCTTGCATGTCGATTTTCGTTGTTCCTTGTAGCACTATGAAAGTCAAGGAGGTTACATATCTAAGCTCCTTGAACACTATAGCGCTTTCTAGTAGAGAAATGAGGAACTTTGTGATGGCGGAAACTCCCGAGATTCATTTTGCCATTATGAACACGGCCTACTGAATTCAAATGGGTTCTTTGACGTGCCAACATCGTATGACATGCGTGTCGTAATTTTTGGCGCCTTTTCAAAAAATCACTTACCACGGCCAGGAGCGAACCTGCAAGCTTGGGGTTCGTAGACCGACATGTTAACCGCTCACCCACCGTGCGTTGAAAGCATGTCATATATTTTTGGCATGGAAAAGAACATACCACTACAATTAGTAGCAAAATGTGTAGGTTATATTTGCATAGTTGGAAACGCTGTATCAAGTGCCAACGTTCGCCGCTAGGTGTTAGTGACAGCGCCATCTGGTAGCCAAAGTTGGAACTACTTGAAATTGAACTTGCTGTGAGCCCTCGGGCGTTGGCTGCAATTCATATATAATATTGTGTTATTGCAATGTTAGGCGAGGGACTAATTGCGATACATGTCCGAGCGCTTTGATGGGGACTGGAAGTCTCGGTGCTGCCCTCCCCTCGCCTCGTGGTCGGCATTGTTTGATGTGTATTTCATCTGCCACGATGTCCAAAGACAATCTTAATATTGTGTGTTGATTTGTAATATGAAATTGCAGCAAATTTCATCGGATTAGCTACCTTTACCTGTCTTGATCCGACACTTCTCCACCTCACACCCACATGAAACATTTTAAACTAGCTGAACTCGAGACAACATAAACTATCTATTGATTGAGACATCAAAACAGCTGCCTGCCGAGGTTGCATACCTCCCAGTCCTGAGACCCTTCCTTCCTATCCCTGGGTGCCCGACCAACATATTATCTTTTCTTCTCTTCATTATCATTATCATTATCATCATCATCATCATCATCTATATTATTTCAGTAGTATAGATCCCTACTGTGGCACTCACATGCGACCGATCGTGAAAAATGAGCATTCAAATGAAAGAGAATATACATTACCAGTGGTGCATTGCACTCTAATTTCTTAAATCTCTACAATTTCTTTTAAAAGTGACTTTTAGAAAACTGTACGAAGTGTGCGATTTGCAAATACTGTTGCTGTCTGAAAATACGCGACACCATTGCTGGCCAGTTCGTATTTTGGCCGTAGGGACGCTTGAAACGTAAATAGCGTTCTATAATCATACGGTTCAAATAAAAACATAACAACCTTTCTCCTTAAGTCTCTTATTATATACCTGTTGGGTCAATCCAGGCCAAGTGGTCCAATATAAAAATAAATGGTTGCTTGACCATCTCAGAAAAATTTGATACTTGCTGGGTTTGTTCCTTATCATAAAGTGAGCTTAAAAATATGTTTTTGAACTTTTTTTTAAATTACCGTTTTTAAATGGCGGCCATTTTTTATAGGCCGATCGTGTTTCTTTCGTGTTTGTAAGCATCTGCAGTTTTTTAAATATCTCGGCAATGGGTTGATCTAGGCCTATCAAATAAAAAGCATTGAAATTTATACTGAAGTTAACTACTATAAAGATCTTTAAAATGTGAAATTTTCAGATTTTTATCTGGTCCCCCAACCAAAATATTGCAGGTCAAAAATTGAAATTTTTTCAAAAATCAGTCTTTTGAAAGCCTGTATTTTTTTAAGGGGTAACTTCTCACCACTGAAACTTTATAAACAATTACACTACTATGAAGTGTAGAAGCACAAAAAATGTTAGGGATGAGAAACTGTCCTTTCTTAGAAAAATTATTGATTGAAAATTCAGATTTTTGAATTTTAAAACAAAAATTTTGATTAATTAAAAATCTGTAAAAAGACACATGGACCCTAGTGATAATGGGTTCATTGTGTAGGCCAAAGTGTATTGTGCGAGTTTCCTGAAGTTCTAACAGTTTAAAAAAATATACGAAGTGTGCGATTTGCATATATTGCTGCTGTAGGAAAATACGCTCCATAATTGCTGTCCACTTCACATTTTGGCCGCTGTGACGCCTGTTTCATGTCGTTTTAACATTCTGAGGTCTTTCCTTTATCATTTTGCATGGATTTCAGAAACAGTAAATCAAAGGAATAAGTACTCATTAAACGTTTAAATTATACGCCAAATCAATACATAAACAAATATATATTTTATATATTAGTACATGTTTCGACCCACAGTGGGGTCATCCTCAGCCTAGAAAGAAAGTCAATTAAGAATTGGAAAACTAAAATGGCATATGCGCCTTAAATCTAAATTAAAATGAAAATTAAAGATAATAATTGATAAAATATAGTAATACAAATGGATATCCTTACAAAGTAGTATTAATTAAATAAATATAAGATTGGTCTTTTAACAATAATTTTAAAAAGTAGTTAGAAATAAGAACTATTAGACGGTGAGTGTAAGAATGTTAAGCTTTAATTTTTTTTAATCAAAATATACACAAAATAATTTAGAAAATCAATAAAATAATTCAGCTCGGCCCTTGAGTTAAATAACTTGAATCCTCTTCAATACGGAGACTATTAACGATTTTTAAAAGGTGCCAACCAGTATTATGATGACATGAAATAACCTCGTTGTATGGGATGTAGAAATTGGGAAATTCGTACAAGAATTTGAGTTGAAATGCCCAATATGGATATGTGGCAATTCAAATAAATGTCCAAAACGTTGAGAAGAGAAACCGGGATTCTTGAGATGGAATTGCGGTATCAGAAATTCCACTTAAAATTTGCCAAACAGTGGTAGGTTATGTATATGCTGATTTAATGCAACCGTCGTGTTGAAAATTCTCCCGTAGTACCATATGTACCGCATACATTAAGTATTTATCAAATCAATGAATTTTGATAAAAAATTTAAAGCTTAACATTCTTACACTCACCGTCTAATAGTTCTTATTTCTAACTACTTTTTTAAAATTATTGTTAAAAGACGAATCTTATATTTATTTAATTAATACTACTTTGTAAGGATATCCATTTTTATTACTATATTTTATCAATTATTATCTTTAATTTTCATTTTAATTTAGATTTAAGGCGCATATGCCATTTTAGTTTTCCAATTCTTAATTGATTTTCTTTCTAGGCTGAGGATGACCCCACAGTGGGTCGAAACATGTACTAATATATAAAATATATATTTGTTTATGTATTGATTTGGCGTATAATTAAAACGTTTAATTCTAACATCAATACGGATATTTAAAACATTTGTTTCCAATGGCAAATGTATTTGCATTCTATAAGTACTCATATCGTATGATTTTATAAATATCGAATAACCGGTGAGTGTTAAGCTAAGCTGTCAATCAATGGACTCGGCACACAAATGACATTAGCAGTGACGAATTGCATTCTAATTTCATAAATATCTTTTTTGTAAGAAGTGTGCGATAGTGTCTCATTATAAACCTATTGGGGAAAGTGTGGTTTTTCGCACGGGCCCGCTAGTATTAGCACTCGCCACACACTGAAAGCCAGTTCCGAAATGTGCTGACAGTTGAAAACGTCCAATTCTTCGGGCACCTTCTACGAATGAACGGCAATAGACTTAACATTCTGTTCAAAGAAGTCTTAAAAGAGCTGTAATTTCTGTGAGACATTGTTATCTGGGCTCAATCAATATTGGAGACGAAAGTGAAGCTCTCCTAGTAATAATAACATTGACTTGACTTTTAGCAGGGTGTACACAAGAGAGTATTGTAAACACTTCAATTGATACAAGGAGGTTGCTTAGCACACACTAAATGTGGGAACCTTAAGGCACACGACACACTCTTTGGTCAGCATGTCGGGAGTAACAGCTGCTGTCCACACCAGGAAAGGTCTATTGTGCACATTCTCTATATTATTTATTTATTTCTTCTTTCGTTTCACCCTGTTCGGGGTACGTTGAATCAATCATTTCCTTGTACGCTGTTCTTTCCGTAGAGCCCAGTACTTCTTCAGTCTTTCCGATCTTCTTTTCCTCTCTTCTTCCGAGATAATGGCTTTGGATTTTAGTGTAGATCTGTCTTGGAACCTTATATTTTCGTCTTTAGTGATTAATTTGGCTGTTCGATCGAGTAATGACGTTTCTGTCATTTTCAATTCTACTAGGTCTTTTTCAATTTCTTTAAACCAGTTTGGTTTTGTTTTACGATCACGGAAAAAGTCAAAGCTTTGTTTCGTTGAAGCCTCGGTGGCTTAAGCGGCAGCTCGCCGGCCTCTCACCGCTGGGTCCGTGGTTGAAATCCCGGTCACTCCATCGGACATCTGTGCTGAACAAAACTGAGGCAGACAGGTTTTTCTCTAGGAACTCAGGTTTTTCCTGTCAAAATTTCATTCCAGCAACACTCTCCACTATCATTTCATTTCATCTGTCATTCATTTAATCATTGCCCCAGAGGAGTGCGTCAGGCCTCGGCAGCCGGCACAGTCCATATCCTCGCCATAAGATGGGGGCTTCATTCATTCCTGACCCGGTCGGAGACTGGAAACAGGCTGTGGATTTTTTTTTCCCTCAAAGATTTGTTTCGTTAATCTATTAGAATCCATTCACAGAAGCGGCTTCGGTGGCGTAGTCGGTAGCATGCTGAACTGCTGTGCCCAAGATAGCGGGTTCAAACCCGGCCGAAGTCGTCGGATTTTTTAAGAGCGTTAAAATCCTTCAGTATGCCTTCCTTCGGAGGGGAAGTAAAGCCGGCGGTCCCATGTCATAGATTTATGGCATGTAAAAGATCCTTTCACAGACTAAACTTGTGTAAAGCAAAATTTGTTAGGTTAGATTTCGTCAGAACGCTCTATCAAAGTTCCAACGTTCACCACTAGGTATCATTGATATCTGGTGGCGAAAGTTGGAACTACTTGAAATTGAACGGAAATTGTAGCTCACCCTTTAGGGTGTCCGCTGGAAGCAGCTACAGACTCAGGCGAGCCGAACATGTCCTCGGACACTCCCGGCACTAAAAGCCATACGATAAATAAATAAATAAATAAATCCATTCTCAGAAGATGACCGTAAAAATGTATCCTCCTTTTTCGCATGATATCTGAGGGTTTTTCAATTTTCTGGTAGTGTGTTTCATTCCTTATGTATGTAATCTTGTTATCCTGAAATTTTAGTCGTTTAAATTTTCTTAAAAATTTTTCAGCTCGAGTTATTCCATTTGGCCCTTAAAATTTATATATTATTTATTTCTGTCCACATTGGAGCACTTTAATCAAATCAAACCAAATACATTTAAGTCATCTCCCGAAACCTCTTAATTCTGGCTGACCTTTCCTCAACAGACATCCGCCCCCAGGGGCTCACATCTGGCGGGACGTGGGTTAGCGACCTCGGGACACCAGCTGAGTCCGGCATTGCTTTCACTTACTTGTGCTGGGCTCATCTCTTTCCTGTCGACCTCTCTTGGTCAACTCTTGTTATTTTCCGACCCCGACGGTATTAGGGTATCTGAGGCCTAGGGAGTCTCTTCCTTTCCTGCCATCATTGGTCCTTGTCTCATCTTTCCTGATCCCCTCCTTCTGCGAGGGGTCAGCCTTCTTTTTCTTTTCATGTTATCTGCTGCCTTGTGCTTAAGGAGGCCGGGTGTATGTAGCCCCACCACGACTTGTGCTACACCCTCAAGGGCTCACGGCTGGTGCGTTTGGGGCGGTCCCTCTCGGCCTTCCTTCCAAGTCCCTCAATTCTCATTCTTGGAGGGTAGAAGGCATTTCCTTTCCTCTTGTCTTTTATTTACATTCTTCTCCTTTTCCCACTGCCTCTTCTAGTTTGTAAAGCAGTTAGTTTTAGGTGTAGATTTCATTTTCACCCAAACCCTTAGGGGCCGATAACCTAGATGTTAGGCCCCTTAATCATCATCATCATCAGATAAAGGTGAAGTGATCACATACAACCAGCATGGCAAAATAGAATAGATAAACTGGTTAGAGCACAGAATGCAAATGTCTCTCGATAGCAACCAAATTGAAGGAAGCACTACAAAACAGTCACCCAGCCACAAATTACATTATTCAAGACAACAAACACAGTTGCAATAGATAGAGTACTCAAAGGAGAATAGTGAGAACCTGTTGAAATAAAAGTTATCAAGTAAATGGAGTCTGGAGACTTGCTTCCAACGAAACAGTTTATAAAGTGACAAGCACAATGAAAAAGAAACGAATATTATTCTTAGCGCATCTAATACGGTCACCAGAAAATAGAATCACTTGAAAAATAATAGAAAAATTATGGACGAGTAAGAGTAAGAACAATATTCGATGGATCACAGAACTTAAAGACAGACACACTCAAGAACACACTAGACTACAGACAAAAATCAACAAGCAGAGAATAGGAAGAGGCATTCCTGAAGCAGAAAGAAAATTACGTTCAGAAGGGATGAAGAAATATTGGGCTGACAAAAAGAATGTAGTCCTATGTTGGCTAAAAAATTAAAATAAATAAATAATATTTTTTATTAATGCAGCCAATGGTGGACGGGTCAGGGAAAGGAATATGACTACCGGTATTGTTGTTTGAAGCCATTTTAGGGGTACCATCGTGTTGACCCACTGAAAAGCATCAGACAAGTCTTCAGAATCCTTTCTTCTTCTCTACTTTGTTGCACCGTAATATTCAACTCATCTAAATCATTTTGAACTTATTTGAACCAATTATTTTTAGCCTATTTTCAATTTTGAAAAAATAGGCTTATGAGATCACCTTTTCTCGCGAATTAACTATCCGAGTGCCGTGAAACGTTGCACGTTAAATGCTTATACAAATGTTGATCCACTGGCATCTAATTTATTTCTATTGTTCGCACAATCACAAGATGGCTGGTGTGCGTACTTTTAAAATCTCGTTTTGACTTCTTGTGTTCTAATCATGCGATTGAAGTTTGAAAACCACACGTACACAATAATCTTAATGTAATAGTACAAAAAAATATCCATCCAGGCGACCATATGAAATATTTAGACGGTTCTCAATATCTACGAATCTGTTACAGCAATTGAACTGAAATTTTGTATGTTGATAGAGACAATTAACATGAGCAGGATATATGAAAATAGGCTGTATAGTTCTTCACGGAACTACTTGTTTGTTTTATTTTTCCTAAAGTAGTTGAATAGTTCTTTTAGTAGTCTGTCGTGTCTTCTTCTTTCTCTTTACAACATTCGATGTTTCTGACAGCTCTCCTCCATTGAACCCGGTCATGCACATCCTCTTCTGACAACTGTTTTTCTCTGAGGTCCTCCTGTACACAATCCATCCATCTTCGTTTAGGTCTGCCTCGCATTCTCACTCCCTGTATTTGCATGTCTAGCATCTTCCTCCCCACGTAGGATTCCTCCCTTCTTCTCACATGCCCGTACCATTGAAGTCGCTTTTCCTGTATCTTCTTAGATATTTCCTCAACCTTCAATGTTCTCTTAGTTTGACATTTTCCACTCTATCCCGCTTAGTCACTCCACTCATCCACCTGAGCATTTTCATTTCCGTGACGTCAAGCTTGTTTGTGTGCGTTTTGCGTGCAGACCATACAGCAATGCAGGTCTTACGACAGTTTTATATATTTCCCCCTTAACCTTAGGCTTGATCCTGCGGTCACAGAGCACTCCTGACATTTTCCTCCAGTTCATCCATCCTACCTGAATCCTGTGTGACACTTCCACATCCAGATTTCCATCTCCAGTCACCACCGAACCCAGGTATTTGAACTCATCCACTCTATTTAACGTTTCCCCTTGCATTCTGATCTCACAGTCTTCATCTGTATTGAACCTCATATACTCTGTCTTCCAAGGCTGTCCTCCACTGTTCCAGTTTTTCTTCTATGACATCTTTGGTGGTACTACACAACACAATGTCGTCCGCAAACATCATGCACCAGGGGCTTGGTCTTTTAATCCACAAGACATTTCGTCCAGAATTAGGTCAAAAAGATATGGACTTAAGCCGAACCTTGGTGTAAACCTACTCGAACCGGAATCTAATCTGTAAGTCCAACGCTGCTTCTAACCTGTGTTCTTGCTTCTTAGTCTGTCGTGTCATCTCGATAAATGACGGGAAAAGGCAATTCTCCTTTTTCTCATCGTGTCTATTATTGAATCACTTTCCCGATAGACAACTCTCCATTGCCCATCCACCTGGTGTTTTGTCAACCTTCTGCAGTTCATCTGTCGTTGATTTGGTGTTTAATTTAAACAGTGTTTCACAAGCTTAAGTCGCTTCAGGTTTAATGAGGCAACAGTTATGTTGAAATGTAGTATTTATCGAAAGAGATTTCCTCTTGCATGTTGGCCAAGTACTTCGTTGTGCTTTTTTAATTTAAATGTTCCACTGTCTATTGACGATTTGTATTGGAGTTCCGAGTGAGAATTTCACCAAGATACTGAAATGAATTTACAATTTTATTTTGTTTGTTATTGTAGAATAGAATAGCTGGTGCTGGAACTTTGAAGGTTGGCGTTATTTCCCTTTCCTCATATGAAATTTGTAATCCAACTTCTTTTGTTATGTTTTCAAGGTCTTTTAGTTGAAACTTAGCCTCTTCTATATCATAGTGCAAGATCATGTGCGAATGCTAAGCATTTTAGTTTACCAATCTTAATGTGTGGTTGACATCTTACTCAAATACACAATTATTAAACATTAATGGTGAGAGTCCATCTCCCTGTCCAAGTTCAGTTTTAATTTCAAATAGTTCAGGGAATTATTCTTCTTCTTATTTATTATTTTATGACCGCCACAAATTTGGTCACACGGCACATACCCCCTCCTCTCAAGTGTGGACTAAACTACGACGCATTTCGGGAATTCAGACATCTTCTACTGTACCGGGAATTTCCATTGATAATGAATTGGTTACAGATCCTTATCGCGTTGCAAACCATCTCGCCTCGTATTTTGCGGATATATCCGGTTCCGATAACTATGACCCTGCCTTCGTGGCCCTGAAGCGCGAAGCAGAACGTTTCCAGCTTAGTTTTGCTTCCCGCGCTTCGGAGGAGTACAACGTGCCCTTTACGGAGTGGGAACTCCGCGGAGCGCTGGCGCTCTGCAGGGACACGTCTCCCGGCCCGGATAATATTCACAACCAGATGCTTAAGCACCTTAACGATGAGAGCATTCATTATTTGCTCAGGGTGTTTAACCGAATCTGGTTGGAAGGTGTGTTTCCAGCGCAATGGCAGGAAGGAATCATTATACCTACCCTGAAGCCCGATAAGGATCCCAATTTGACAGGGAGTTACAGACCTATTTGTCTCACTAACGGTCTGTGCAAGCTCTTTGAGAGGATGGTCAATCGACGCCTGGTGTGGGTCCTGGAGAAGCGGGGACTCCTGTCTGAATACCAGTGTGGTTTCAGGGCGTCTCGGTGTACTAACGACCATCTGGTACGCCTGGAGACCGCAATACAGGACGCTTTTCTCCGGAGACAGCACCTAGTCGCTGTTTTCTTCGACCTCGAGAAGGCCTATGACACCACTTGGCGTTACGGCATCCTCTCTACCCTGCATCAATGGAAATTCCGAGGTCACTTGCCGGTTTTTATTGCGAATTTTCTGTCCCTTCGCGTGTTTCGTGTCCGAATAGGGGGGACATATTCGCAATATCATATACAGGAAAACGGAGTCCCACAGGGATCGGTGCTTAGCGTAACATTATTTGCGATTGCCATAAACGGTATAGTCGCTGCTGCTGGTCCAGCAGTGGTACCGTCGCTATATATAGACGACTTCGCTCTACATTATAGTGCGCAAAATATGGCGGTCGCTGAACGACAGCTACAACAAGCTATTCGGAGAGTGGAACGCTGGACACTAAAGCATGGCTTTCGATTCTCAACCGCTAAGTCCTCGGTTGTCCATTTCTGCCGAAAGTGCACTCTCCATCCTGATCCTGAGCTTTATCTGGGCAATGTAGCTTTGCCAGTTGTTGCTGCTGCGTACCGGTTCCTTGGGCTCCTTTTCGATCAGAAATTGACGTGGGAGCCACACGTGCGGTGTTTGAAAGCTGCCTGTGCTAAGAAACTCAACATGTTGCGGTATCTTAGCGGCACATCATGGGGGCGGACCGCGCGGTGCTCCTACGCTTTTATAAGGCACTGATTTTTTCTAGATTAGATTACGGCAGTGTAGCATATGGTTCGGCCCGTAAGTCAGTCCTTGTTAAACTGGACAGTGTCCACCACGGCGGTGTGAGGCTGGCGACGGGTGCCTTTCGGACGAGCCCAGTCGTCAGCTTCCTCGCCGAGGCTGTCGTACCTCCTTTACACCTGAGGCGCCAACAAGTACTGCTGACCTATGCTGCAACTATTCGACAGTTGCCCCTTCATCCAAGCTATCCATGTTTGTTTTCCAATCCGAATCGCCGGCTGTATGATGCGCTCGCCCGAGCCACTCGGCCGGCGGGGATTCGCTTGGATGACTTATACCGTCAGTTCAGATTTCCTTCTGTCTCCTGTATCGTCCGAGTACCTAGCAAGACCCCTCTGTGGATGGTCTCTCGCCCTGATATCATCCTGGATCTGCACACCGGCCCCAAGTCGGACACTGACTCCTCCGTCCATCGGAGGCTGTTCCAGCCCGTGGTGAGCCGGTATCCGGGATCAGGGCTTCTATTCACGGACGGTTCGAGGGTAAACGAGAAAGTAGGCTGTGCATTTGTGGTTGAGGATCGTCGGTTTCTCTTTTCACTTCCCGATGCCTGTGGCGTGTACACAGCGGAGCTCTATGCCATCTTAGAGGCTCTGCGGTACACGTTATCAGACGATCACCAGCACTTTCTTGTGTGTACTGACTCTCTGAGTGCGCTGCAAGCGATCGATGTGTGTTTCCCGAAGCACCCGTTGGTCCAGCGTGTGCACGACCTGCTCGCCAGTTCGCGTAACGCTGGGGCCGGGGTGTCCTTTGTGTGGCTTCCTAGCCACATGGGTATTGCGGGAAACGAGCTTGCTGATCAGGCGGCGAGAGAGGCAGTCGCACTGCCCTCGCTACCATATAAGGTGCCTGCTAGTGATGTGCGCTTTCAGTTGCGGCATTCGATCCTGTCGCATTGGGAGGAAGCATGGCGTGCCACGCCTCCACCCAACAAACTGAGAGGCATCAAGGAGACAACGAAGGTGTGGAAATCTTCCTTCCGATCTCTCCGGAAGGAAGCTGTGGTACTCTGTCGACTCCGGATCAGCCATGGGATTGCTACTCACTCCCACTTGCTAAAGAGAGATGACCCCCCTGTGTGTACTTGCGGCGCCCACCTAACCGTGGCACACCTTCTCTTGGAGTGTGTGGATCTGGCCGATCTGCGCAGGACTCGTAAACTGCCTAACACCCTGTCCCTTATTCTCCGTGATGACGGGCCGTCAGCTGACCTCGTCATCCGGTTCATGAGGGAGAGTGGTTACTTTTTTAATTTTTAATGTGTAGTTACGACTTTTAATTCAGGTTAAATCTGTTTTATGTTTTTTATTGTGTTCATCTATTTTATTGTTCACTATGCCTTATTTGTTTTATCCTTTTTTTACCATCCGCCTTTTATTCTTTTTATTCAAATAAGGCATAACATTTGGGGCTCACTGTCTGTTTTATAAACACCATTTTCGTTTCATCCATGGCAGTGATCCTTTCATTTCACGCCATTTCATTTCATTAGGGGCCGATAACCTCGATGTTAGGCCCCTTAAAACAACAATCATCATCATGATCAAATTTGGTCACATGGTTAATTCGTGGTTGCTCCTACCAACGGTTGTTAAATCTCGCAAAGCTCCTTCACGGGAAAGGAAGGGAAAACTATTGGCAGGGCTAAACGGAAGCGATAGTCACAAGCACTCCTTATTGGGCTTAAATAATAATAATAATAATGTTAAATACAGTTGCATTAACGTGCTCATTTTGCTATGTAATCTCAGGCAAGGAGAGCATTTGTACACAAAAGGAATCTGTTGACATCGAATATAAATTTAGATATTAGGAAGTTATTTATGAATGCCTTTGTCTGGAGCCTCGAGCTCCATGGAAGTGAAACTTCGACTATTGGAGCAGCAGAAAAGAGGAGAATTGAAGCGTTCGAAATGTGGTGTTACAGGACAATGATGATCAGATGGGTAGATAGGGTTGCAAATGAAGAGGTATTAAGACGAGTGGGAGAGGAGATATGTTCCTGGCGACTGCTAATGAAGAGAAGGAATAGGTTGGTAGGACACATACTAAGACACCCAGGAATAGCAAGCTTAGTTATGGAAGGAATGGTTGAGGACAAGAACTGTAGGGGTAGACCAAGGTTAGAATATGTTAACAGATTGCCTCGGATGTAGGGTGTGCTAGCTATGTAGAGATGATACGATTAGCTCAGGACAGGGAGGCATGGTGAGCTGCATCAAACCAGTGAAATGACTGAAGACTCAAACAACAACAACAACATACACATTATAAGGTACAATACACAAGAGAGACAGAAACTCGAAAAGAATAACAAAAGTGGGACTTGGTTGTGGTATGGTTACTACCAGCCCTAAGGCATACTGAGCACCAACGAATCCAACTTGGTTTCCCACTCTTGGATATCAGCTTCAATCAGTTGCTGAATGTTTGTTGGAGGATTGGGACGGTTCTCTTAAGCTCTTTCCATGCATGTTCAATCAAGTTCATGTCCGCATCTGGAGGAACTGATTCACGGGTGTAGAACCCTCGCCCATTGCGGCAGCGAATCCTGTAACGACAAGTTCGTCATGTTACGGTGGATAGGAAATAGAGGCTGTTGGTAGCGTTCCTGGATGAAGGGCTCGTGAAAACGCTCACCCACTCGAATGCTGTGTGGGTGCAAACCCATAGAGACTTCATCAGTACGATTCCATGTCCCATGAGTTGTTGCCCACCTGCCGCGAGCTGCCTTGTGCTGTGCTTTCAGAGGAAGTTCTGACATCAGTCCTGCTTCCAACAGCCGATGCGCACTGTCTGACTGGACATATTCACTCCAGTGAAAGACGTGACGTGCTGAAGGCAACCGATACCGATACTCCCTGCGGGGGCGTCCAGTTCTTTGTCGATCAGCAACTGTTTGGTGTTCCACACCCTCCCTCCAACACGAGCAGCAACACTCGTCGGAAGCAATGTTCCAAATCGAATGCGATCTGTCGTAGGAATATCGATACCGGTGCACTATTGTCCATGTGGAATTGGCATATGCCAAACCTCCGTAGCCGAGTTTCGTGTCTCTTCATTTCAATTGTGGTTTCTCCATAGGGTCTTTCACTCCAAGGAAATGCTGGGATAGGTCATGTAATAGTGAGTTCCGGAACCATGATTTTCTGTAAGGGGTTGGGGCAAGGGTATTCTTGTTATTTTCTTTCTTTGTTGCGGAGTTACTGTGCGCATTAAATCGCGGTGGGAGTACTGCTGGGTTTCATGCCCTACTAGAGCCTCTCCGAATGACTTGTCAGCTAGGCCGGCTGAAGCCATACCACTGCAGGGATGCAGATGGTCTAGTTACACGATCAAGATCCGGGTTCCAGTCCGAAGGGCGCTTCTAACTATGGCAGGTTTAACCCAATATACTGTAGCTTGGTGGTCAGTATGAAAATGAAAATACACAGCCTGCTTCCAGTCTCCGACCGGGTCAGGAATGGAATCAATGAAGCCCCCATCTGTCCGCCTGCCGAGGCCTGACGCACTCCTCTGGGGCAATGATGAAATGAATGACAGATGAAATGAAATGATAGTGGAGAGTGTTGCTGGAATGAAATTTTTGACAGGGAAAACCGGAGTACCCGGAGAAAAACCTGTCTGCCTCCGTTTTGTCCAGCACATATCTCACATGGAGTGACCGGGATTTGAACCACGGTCCCAGCGGTGGGAGGCCGGCGTGCTGCCGCCACGGAGGCTTCAGTGGTCAGTATATTAACCACAATTTATATTGTCAAAGATGCACATGGTTCACTCGTATTTCAACTGATTCTTGTGGAAGTGTCAATGTCTCTGTAAACCAAATAGCATTAGTTTATCTCCTCGGCCTAGGGTGCTAGATAAATGTTTTAATAGAAACAATTAGAATAAAAAGTGAAGACTAAAAGAAATGGTATTAAAAATAATTCATTTTTAATTTTAATTCGTATTATCCTAGTTTTTTTAGTTTTTAATTTTAATTCTTTAATAAAGCTCTGTTTGCCATCTCTTGATGAATACTGTACATTTGCATTTGTCAGTTGGCACAGGCTAGAGTATCACCGATGTCTCAGTCTCACTCATGGCTGTGATTATATGGAAGCTACTGAGGTATGGGTGGTGCTTAGTAATGACATTCAGGTCAGAGTCTGTTGGCACAGGCTAGAGTATCACCGATGTCTCAGTCTCACTCATGGCTGTGATTATATGGAAGCTACTGAGGTATGGGTGGTGCTTAGTAATGACATTCGGGGCACAGTCAGTGCCTGTTAGCACAGGCTCGAGTATCACCACTGTCTCAGTCACACTCATGGCTGTGATTATATGGAAGCTACTGAGGTATGGGTGGTGCTTAGTAATGGCATTCGGGGCACAGTCAGTGCCTGTTGGCACAGGCTAGAGTATCACCGATGTCTCAGTCTCACTCGTGGCTGTGATTATATGGAAGCTACTGAGGTATGGGTGATGCTTAGTAATGACATTCAGGGCACAGTCAGTGTCTGTTGGCACAGGCTAGAGTATCACCGATGTCTCAGTCTCACTCATGGCTGTGATTATATGGAAGCTACTGAGGTATGGGTGATGCTTAGTAATGACATTCAGGGCACAGTCAGTGTCTGTTGGCACAGGCTAGAGTATCACCGATGTCTCAGTCTCACTCATGGCTGTGATTATATGGAAGCTACTGAGGTATGGGTGATGCTGAGTAATGACATTCAGGGCACAGTCAGTGTCTGTTGGCACAGGCTAGAGTATGACCGATGTCTCAGTCTCACTCATGGCTGTGATTATATGGAAGCTACTAAGGTATGGGTGGTGCTGAGTAATGACATTCTGGGCTCAGTCAGTGTCTGTTAGCACAGGCTCGAGTATCACCGATGTCTCAGTCTCACTCATGGCTGTGATTATATGGAAGCTACTGAGGTATGGGTGATGCTGAGTTATGACATTCAGGGCACAGTCAGTGTCTGTTGGCACAGGCTCGAGTATCACCACTGTCTCAGTCTCACTCATGGCTGTGATTATATGGAAGCTACTGAGGTATGGGTGGTGCTAAGTAATGACATTCAGGGCACAGTCAGTGTCTGTTGGCACAGGCTCGAGTATCAGCGATGTCTCAGTCTCACTCATGACTGTGATTATATGGAAGCTACTGAGGTATGGGTGATGCTTAGTAATGACATTCAGGGCACAGTCAGTGTCTGTTGGCACAGGCTAGAGTATCACCACTGTCTCAGTCTCACTCATGGCTGTGATTATATGGAAGCTACTGAGGTATGGGTGGTGCTTAGTAATGCCATTCAGGGCACAGTCAGTGTCTGTTGGCACATGCTAGAGTATCACCACTGTCTCAGTCTCACTCATGGCTGTGATTATATGGAAGCTACTGAGGTATGGGTGGTGCTTAGTAATGACATTCAGGGCACAGTCAGTGTCTGTTGGCACAGGCTAGAGTATCACCGATGTCTCAGTCTCACTCATGGCTGTGATTATATGGAAGCTACTGAGGTATGGGTGGTGCTTAGTAATGACATTCAGGTCAGAGTCTGTTGGCACAGGCTAGAGTATCACCGATGTCTCAGTCTCACTCATGGCTGTGATTATATGGAAGCTACTGAGGTATGGGTGGTGCTTAGTAATGGCATTCGGGGCACAGTCAGTGCCTGTTGGCACAGGCTAGAGTATCACCGATGTCTCAGTCTCACTCATGGCTGTGATTATATGGAAGCTACTGAGGTATGGGTGATGCTTAGTAATGACATTCAGGGCACAGTCAGTGTCTGTTGGCACAGGCTAGAGTATCACCGATGTCTCAGTCTCACTCATGGCTGTGATTATATGGAAGCTACTGAGGTATGGGTGATGCTTAGTAAAGACATTCAGGGCACAGTCAGTGTCTGTTGGCACAGGCTAGAGTATCACCGATGTCTCACTCATGGCTGTGATTATATGGAAGCTACTGAGGTATGGGTGGTGCTGAGTAATGACATTCTGGGCTCAGTCAGTGTCTGTTAGCACAGGCTCGAGTATCACCGATGTCTCAGTCTCACTCATGGCTGTGATTATATGGAAGCTGAGGTATGGGTGATGCTGAGTTATGACATTCAGGGCACAGTCAGTGTATGTTGGCACAGGCTAGAGTATCACCATTGTCTCAGTCTCACTCATGGCTGTGATTATATGGAAGCTACTGAGGTATGGGTGATGCTGAGTAATGACATTCGGGGCACAGTCAGTGTATGTTGGCACAGGCTAGAGTATCACCGATGTCTCAGTCTCACTCATGGCTGTGATTATATGGAAGCTACTGAGGTATGGGTGGTGCTTAGTAATGACATTCAGGGCACAGTCAGTGCCTGTTGGCACAGGCTAGAGTATCACCGATGTCTCAGTCTCACTCATGGCTGTGATTATATGGAAGCTACTGAGGTATGGGTGGTGCTTAGTAATGACATTCAGGGCACAGTCAGTGTCTGTTGGCACAGGCTAGAGTATCACCGATGTCTTAGTCTCACTCATGACTGTGATTATATGGAAGCTACTGAGGTATGAGTGGTGCTAAGTAATGACATTCAGGGCACAGTCAGTGTCTATTGGCACAGGCTAGAGTATCACCGATGTCTCAATCTAACTCATGGCTGCGATTATATGGAAGCTACTGAGGTATGGGTGGTGCTTAGTAATGACATTCAGGGCACAGTCAGTGTCTGTTGGCACAGGCTAGAGTATCACCGCTGTCTCAGTCCCACTCATGGCTGTGATTATATGGAAGCTACTGAGGTATGGGTGATGCTTAGTAATGACATTCGGGGCACAGTCAGTGTATGTTGGCACAGGCTAGAGTATCACCGCTGTCTCAGTCCCACTCATGGCTGTGATTATATGGAAGCTACTGAGGTATGGGTGATGCTTAGTAATGACATTCGGGGCACAGTCAGTGTATGTTGGCACAGGCTAGAGTATCACCGATGTCTCAATCTAACTCATGGCTGCGATTATATGGAAGCTACTGAGGTATGGGTGATGCTGAGTAATGGCATTCAGGGCACAGTCAGTGTCTGTTGGCACAGGCTAGAGTATCACCGATGTCTCAGTCTCACTCATGGCTGTGATTATATGGAAGCTACTGAGGTATGGGTGATGCTTAGTAATGACATTCAGGGCACAGTCAGTGTCTGTTGGCACAGGCTAGAGTATCACCTCTGTCTCAGTCTCACTCATGGCTGTGATTATATGGAAGCTACTGAGGTATGGGTGGTGCTTAGTAATGACATTCAGGGCACAGTCAGTGTCTGTTGGCACAGGCTAGAGTATCACCTCTGTCTCAGTCTCACTCATGGCTGTGATTATATGGAAGCTACTGAGGTATGGGTGGTGCTTAGTAATGACATTCAGGGCACAGTCAGTGCCTGTGAATGCTGTGAAAGGTTCTACTCATAGGGTTAGGACTACTGTTCTGACTCAGTGAGGAAAGCAATGGCAAACTACCTCACTCCTCTTCTTGCCTAGAACGCTTCGAAATAGCACTGCCTTGGGTTTTTGTGGGTATCTACTCACATAACGTAACGGCGGTGCTTTTTGAGGATCCAACCAGCCTTCGGGCTGTCTACCTAACAGACAATAAAGCTCAATATGCCTCTAAATTTTGAAACTAACCTTATAAACATTACATTTCTAATAATTTTTCCATCTTAATTGTAAAGTTATAAAATAAATTATGAGCATTAAAATGTTAACCTTCCTGCGGTAATCTACCGTCCTCCAGTTTTTTTATATATATTTTTTTATAAGTTAAGGGTATTTTTTAAAACTTTCAATGGCATATGAGTGGCTATGAGGTTGATCGAACATGTAATTGACACACATAGGTGTAAATATAGAAACATTTATTTAAAAAAAAGCCCAAATTTTGCAAGCATGCACAAAAACAAAGTATTCAAAAACTAGTATTTTTCGAAAATAACGTAAAGCCTATATAAATGAAAGTTAGGTACGTAGAACCAATACATTTTCTATAATGTTGAAGGAACATGGGAGTTGAGAGTTGATCATAATAAGAGCGACAACGGTGGTAAAAGCACTATGTGACAATGTTGTGTGGGGAGGGAGAAGGACCAACTGGGCTATCAATAGGGAATGTTACAAATGAGGAAAATCTATGATAAATACTTACATTTTATTTGGGCGGTCGGCAAACGGAATTGCACTTCCGGTCGCGCGCGACTGCGCCCTTGGCACTTTGATCAACAACTGAGCAAAAACTCGGCCGTCAAGAACCGCTACTCCTCTGTCATCTAGCGAAGGATGTCGTACAGAGGAGCTCTACCGTGGGCACGACCGCATCACGGTTAAAGAAATCAAAGAGTAAAATTAATAATAATTATTATTAGACTAAAATAATTAAATGTAAATAGATACCAATAAAATATATTTACTACTGTACTATTGTTCCCTATCAGGGTTTAAGAGAAGCTCAACTATTATTATTCTTGCTTGCCACGATGGGTGAGTGGTTATCGTGTCGGACTACCAGGTTCGCTCCTGGCCGTGGGAAGTGATTTTTGAAAGGTGGCAAAAATCACGACACGCATGTCATACGATGTTGGCATGTTACAGAACCCATCTGAATTCAGTAGGCCGTGTTAATATTGGCAAAATTAATATCGGGAGTTTCCGCCAACACAAAGTTCCTAATTTCTCTACTAGAAAGTGCTATAGTTACCTAACCTCCTTGACTTTCATAGTGCTTCAAGGAACAACAACAAAATTCGATATGCAAGCTACCCTCTGGGTGAGAAATAACTAAGCTTGCACCTGGCACCCGAGGCCATACAATATTATTATTATTTGACCACGCTTGGCACAGTCACCTTACTTTTCTGCTATTATGTTGTTTGTAGGATCTGCCCTTCTCCCTTGTCTCCTGGAAATCTCGGGACTCCGTGACTAGTACTTCTGCCACACCAATCTTGGCCATGTCCATTTCCACTTCCGGAACCCATTTTGGCTGTATTCCTCTTTGGTCTGCCAGGTTTTGCCCGTGTGTTCAATGTTTCCGCAGTGTACACGCGTTTATTATTAATTAATTAATTTATTTATTTATTTATTTTGCGCATGCGCTTACACATTCTCAGCATATTAGCTGGAAAGAAAACATTTACAATCCCAGATATATAAGGTGCGTTCAAAAAGTAACGAGCCGGAGGCTGCAATGCGCAAACCGGTGACTACATCGGCTAATCGTGGCGTGTGTAACGAGGTGTGGTTCCGACCAGAGCGTGGAAGGTCACAGCCCGTCGCTAGAGTGCACGCGTGCACGTCACGTGACAATACAAAGCGAGCAGCAGCATGCATCAATCGTCCAACGCTGCCAGTCGCATTGCAAACAGTGACAGTGAGGCGTCAAACGAAGAGCAAAGAGGTGTTGTTCGGTTTCTGACGGCGGATGGAGAAGGCGGAACGGACATTCATCGCCGAATGTCACAAGTGTACGGCGAACACTGAATGTCCCTTGCAAGGGTCAAGGCGTGACACAAACGCTTCAGGGAAGGACGGGTGTCGTTAGCCGATGATGCCCGGTCTGGGGCACCCCACTGCATTACCGATGACAACGTCCAGCTGGTTGATGCACTCATTACCCAGGACCGCCGAGTGACAGTGAACGCCATAGCCGCCGTGGTCGCTCCACGACAATGCGCGACCTCATACGGCCAATACAGTCGCGGCACTCCTGCAGAAATTCAAATGGGAGGTTCTCGGCCACTCTCCATACAGTCCAGACCTTTCTCCCTGTGATTACGCCATGTTTGGTCCCCTGAAAAGGGCTCCGCGGGGCCAACTATTCACCTCGGACGCCGACGTCCAGCTGTACGTGCGGAACTGGTTCACATCGCAGCCCAGGGAATTTCATGAGACAGCCATTCACCACCTCGTGTCGCAGTGGGACAAGTGCCTCATCAGCCAGGGCCAATACTTCTAACATACAGGTACTGGTTTCTGTAATTATGCCTCCGGCTCGTTGCTTTTTGAACGCACTTCATACATCTTAAGGAAGAAATTCTCGGTGACTACATTCCGTACACTTTTCCCCCTTACTCTTCACTAAGCGACTGCATGTGAGATTTTCGATGTGAAATGCCATGTCCTGTGGTTCGGATTCCACATAAAAAGGAGGTCCCGTGGCTCATAATCACAAGATTCACGGTCACGCAAAACTACAATCTTCCTTCTTCACTAAGCGACACGTCGAAAGTATGAATGTCTTCTGCATAATCTTAAAAGGACTGGGTCTAACTTCTAATCTATGAGAGATTCCTTAAGTTGTTCGGAATCACGCCAGGCTGGCGATGATTCTAGGAACTGTCCTGACTTGTGCCATGTGCCATTGCTTCCTGGTCAATCCTTTGACATATTTTCAACATGTTTTGTTAGCATGTTGCCACTGTTTGGGATTGCCACATCTATGCAATTGTCAACAAGAACTAGTCTGAGTACAGAGTAAAGTTGTCATTTTCAGGGGCAAGTACGGCAGTTTCTCTTGGCTCAGCAGTTGAAGCTGTATAGCCCTGTAATATCTTGGCAACAAAACCACGTCCCTTCCTATATTCTGACCCTGCGAAATAGCGACAATCTGAAATTATATGCTGAAGAGTCTCCGATGTTGGACACCCGTATCTGCACTGGCCATCTTACACAGATGCATCCTTGATGAAGAACTTTAGGTAGTTCCTCGTGGGAAATTATTTTATTATAATAATTTTCATCAATTTTAAACGACCTTCTAGCCTACCGAAATATTGATTGTTTTGACTAGGGTCAAGTGATTCCTAAATCGACTGTTTATTTGGCCCGAGTTCGAAAAGAGAAAAGTAAGACTATTGCAGTAACGTTCTTGCTGGCTTATTAAATCCTTCTACAGTAAGGAATCGATCAAAATACATTTGCGTAGAATAATGGCCCGTCAAATTTAAGTGAGCACATGTACTCGGAGAGAAACATGACTGGAAGAAGTTAGGAACTAGTGAGTAGTTGGGAAGTAGCAAATAAAGAAAATGTCATTTGTACTACCAAGATCTAGATTGGGCGGTGTTATGGAGTCCACCATGTGGCTCTACATTTCATTGAGTGCATTGTTCTACCAGGTGACCGCTGCTCAGCCTGTAGATTGCGGGGTGATGCGTGCCCAGCGCGACGTGTCCCCTCGGCCGTTAATCTTGGCTTTCTTGTTATCCTCACGAGGGGAGTGATGGCGTAGTCGTCAAGTAGCTTGCCTCTCACCAAGGTGGATTCCCGGTCAATGCATTTCGAAGTGAAAAATCACGTCCTGTGGTTAGGATTCCACGCAGAATGGAGGTCCAGTGGCTCATGATCGCGAGATTAACGGTCACGTGAAACTACAACCTTCCTTTAGTTATCCTCACGAGGCTGAGTGCAGCCGAGACCTTGTAGGTGACTGGCAAGCGCGCTACCTCGCTCATTGGGGGTCCGGGTCCATCTCAGTTGTGATGTTCCAAATATCAATCAGCCTGAGGCTTTGGCGGTGAGGTGGTCCTAGTTTGGTGTCGCACTCTACTGAGTGAGCTGTGGCCCTTTCAAATTCCGAGAGTCGAACTAGCACAAGTTACATGACGTAGTCGGTCTGCGATTGTTGCCAAGCGCTTCTGTTTACCTGCCCACATACCGCCTGTCATATGCTAAAGATACACTTCGCATATGCTTACAAACTGTTTGGCCCTCTCGTAGATTGCACACCCAAGCACACGAGGCTGATGACTAAGCCCCACACAAGACACGGCATCAACCTAGAAAATGTGCTGAGGTTTTAATTGACGGGCCGTGAAAGCCATATACCATCTTTTTGGAAGCCTTCATAGGGAGGTGAAGGGCTGCTTTAGCTTTTAGCTCGCACGTGCGCTTCATAAAAGGGAGGTAGCGCACAGTTCGCTACTCCTGTGAGGGCCCGGGCATGGACACCAAGAGCCCGCTGATGAGCCAGCTTGGTGTTCCTAGGCGAAACCCCACACAACACACGGCACGAACCTAGAAAAATTGCTCAGTTTTTAATAATGACGTTGTCAATAAAGAAGATGCCAATACAAATTGGTGCTCGCCACTGCGACTGCTTGCAGCTGAAAGGCAAATGCTAGGATGGTATCCTGTAACAGAGTGCAGACCAACTGAACTGCAGGCGTGACTCATGTGGCTGCTTTGGGACAAGATTCGGCTTAAGAAACTGGTGTCAATGATTAACTTTGGAGCTATTTTCCACTGTTGCCTTATTCAGTCCCTATTACTGGGATATGTGATTCATGTTCTATATTTGTTTTGAACTACAGAAGATAAGATGTTTCGCTCGTCAAGCGAGCATCCTCAGATCTAAATCCATACAAGACGAAATAGCTCTACAAAGATGTAGACACCCACTAATAGTCACTGGCCTCCAAGAACAAAACTCAGAAAAAGAACAAAGCGTGACAACTATTACTGGTAAAATTCACTCACTCCAACTACTGTAATCTTTGATGGTTAAGCTACTATTTCCCCCAGGGGCTTACATCTAGTGGGACCACGGGACCGCAGCTGAGTCTGCCGGGCTCCTCTGTTATCTTTCATGTCGACCTCTCTTGGTCAACTCTTGTTTTCTTCGGACCCCGATGGTATTAGGGTATCAGAGGCCTAGGGAGTCTCTTCCTTTCCCGCCTTCATTGGCCCTTCTCTCATTCTTCTAGGGTTAGCCTCCTTTTTCTTTTCAATATAGTTCATTTTCTCTTTAAGATTCCCGCCCTGTTTTTTATGAATTGGCTCCCGGTGTGTCTATATTACATTTTGTGAGTTTTTTATTTTTTAAATCGCAGCCATATTTTAAGTATTTTCAATCTACATTGCATTTTGTGCGTATTTTGAACCTAAACTACATTTTGTGAGTAATTTCCTTCTCACTTACCTTTTGTCAGTATTCCCTCTCTACTTTTTGTGAGTCGTTTCAATCTGTGTTCCATTTTGTAAGTATTTTCAGTCTCACTTAATTTTCGTTATGGTTTCCATTTCATAGTCATTTTCGCTATCACCCAGACCATTAAGGGCCGATAACCTAGATGTTAGGCCCCTTAAAACAACAATCATCATCATCATCGGTAGCTACTATTGCTGTGATAAGCAATAATACCTAAACTGCCGTAGAACTGTAAATTAATGCAGAAATGCTCTACGAGTGCTCTGCTGTGATGATCGTGAAAAGCAACAAACAAAAACAGTGTTTGAAAGATCTGATATGGAGACTTGGTTTGCAGATGACATTCAAACTTATATTAGCCGATGACGTGGTGGCTGCTGTTCGCGTTATCCGCTTTAACAGCGAGAGTGGGTTGGGGCCAGCAATCTAAATGTTCCAGTGAACATTCTGAATTTTTATGGTGTTTGAAGCCATTTTCTGTGTTGCCTCAGTAAACGATTACATTATTTAAATGACTCATGGTGGTTCCGTATTGATATGCTAGAATAGTTATTAACAAGAAATGTACAGTACATCCGCCTGAATCAATAATACATCAAAAAAAGTTTTGCATCACCTCGGTTCCCAGATCTCCGGCATATAGACGTTGACTGTGTATATTGTATCAAAGATACAGTCCCTTTGACTGTTCATAGATGTCACTAAAACTGCTCAAAGATGTAAACAACCATGCATGAGCAGGGCCTATTAGACGGAGGGGGTACGACAGCCGATCAGTTCCAGTCATTCCACCAGGACGAAGGTACGCTGCTCATGTTGTCTGTAGTTCTACCATGCCTAGAAGGTCAATACCGCAGTTCGATCGCGTCCGCATTGTTACTTTGTGTCAAGAAGGGCTCTCAACAAGGGAAGTTTCCAGGCGTCTCAGAGTGAACCAAAGCGATGTTGTTCGGACATGGAGGAGGTACAGAGATACAGGAACTGTCGATGACAGGCCTCGCTCAGGCCGCCCAAGGGCTACTACTGTAGTGGATGACCGCTACTTACGGATTGCCGCTCGGAGGAACCCTGACAGCAATGCCACCATGTTGAATAATGCGTTTCGTTCAGCCACAGGACGTCGTGTTTCAACTCAAACTGTGCGCAATAGGCTGCATGATGCGCAACTTCACTCCCGACGTCCATGGCGAGGTCCAGCTTTGCAACCCCGACACCATGCAGCGCGGTACAGATGGGCCCAACAACATGCTGAATGAACCCCACAGAATTGGCATCACGTTCTCTTCACCGATGAGTGTCGCATATGCCTTCAACCAGACAATCGTCGGAGACGTGTTTGGAGGCACCCTGGTCAGGCTGAACGTCTTAGACACACTGTCCAGCGAGTGCAGCAAGGTGGTGGTTCCCTGATGTTTTGGGGTGGCATTATGTGGGGCCGACGTACGCCACTGGTGGTCATGGAAGGCTCCGAAACGGCTTTACGATACCTGAATGACATCCTCCGACCCATAGTGCACCCATATCGGCAGAATATTGGAGAGGCATTTGTCTTCATGGACGACAATTCTCGACCTCATCGTGCACATCTTGTGAATGCGTTCCTTCAAGATAACGACATCGCTCGACTACAGTGGCCAGCATGTTCGCCAGACATGAACCCTATCGAACATGCCTGGGATATGTTGAAAAGGGCTGTTTATGGACGTCTTGACCCACCAACCACTCTGAGAGATTTACGCCGAATTGTCGTTGAGGAGTGGGACAATTTGGACCAACAGTGTCTTGATGAACTTGTGGATAGTATGCCACGACGAATACAGGCATGCATCAATGCAAGAGGACGTGCTACTGGGTATTAGAGGTAGTGGTGTGTACTGCAATCTGGACCACAAATGCTGAAAGTCTAGCTGTATGATGGTACAACATGCAATGTGTGGGTCTCATGAGCAATAAAACGAGCTGAAATGTTGTTTGTGTTGATCTCTATTCCCTTTGTATTTAAAGGTTCCGGAACTCTTGGAACCGAGGTGATGCAAAACTTTTTTTGATGTGTGTATAAAGAAAAATAATTATTTAACTTGGTTTCAGTACATGTTTCGATGATTAATTACATTTTGTCCCCTTCATCAGCTATTGAAAAAAAGCGTAGCACAGTAATAAGATACATATTTAAACCTAATATGGTGCACCATAAAATTTAGGTTATAAGAACAGAATAAAATGAAATGAAATTGATGGTGACGGTGATCAGCTGCTCATGACAAATAGTAGTCCCGTATTGAAGCTTGAAATGGTAGATATGTAACACCAATACTTCACCAATCCGTGGAGCCTGTAGCCTATGTTTAAAGATCCAAATTTAGCCTTTTTCAAAACAAAGCGGCTTTAAGAAACCCGGCGTGATGGAAAGTGATATATTGGTAAATAGAGGTTAGTTTAAAGCTTATTATGGTGTTTGAGGTTAGGACAATGTTACATTTAGAAAATGATTTTCATTTTTAAAAATGCATTGTCTATTAAAATAGTAAATCACTTATACTTAAACATTTAAACGTAAAGAAAATGTACAATCTTTTTAATGAACTTCATCCTACCACGACTGTGTCGTATGACACATATAGAATGATTTTCAACACACAATTCAATATTTCGTTTGGACAGGCAATTGTGCCGAGTGTGATGCATTCACAGTGAAAGTTAAAACTTTAACAATGGGGGAAGATAAGAAGCAGATTGATCAGTTAACGACAATGAGCATCCTTCATAAGAATCAGGCTCAAGCATTTTATGACCTCAAAAGGAACACTGAACTGCAGGCGAGGAAAAATAAAAACATAGCTATTTGCCTAGATTTTGCTGAAAATGTATTCCAGCCAACGTTTACTATAAACGTCAACTGGCCATGTATTCGTTCAATATGCATGTTCTTGCAGCGGGCGAATCAATTTTTTTATGTTTATCCAGAATGCGTTGCAAAAAAGGGCCCGAATGAAGTGACGTCATTCCTGTTTCTCTTCATCACTCACGTTATGGACGAAGACATTGAAGAACTCGAAATATTCTGTGATTCCGCTCCTGGCCAGAATAAGAACTACACCATTCATTATGTAACTCTCAATGAAGACGCTCCAAATTACATTCCCTGTGCGTGGCCATTCGTACTTTGAGTGCGATAAAGATGTTGGATTATGGAATGTGAAAACATTGAAGATTTCAAAGAAAGCATCCAGATGTAGACCATCCCCTTTCACTGTGGTCAGCGTTACGCAAGACATGGTGTTAGACTGGAAGACAATGTTGGACGCAAAGCACGCTGCAAAATGCCATTTCAGAACGCAGCCTGTATCTTCTGCATCCAGCCACAGCCGTATGTTGCAGTACCGCACGACTTAACCACGGAAGTAAGCAAACGGCTATCATAACAACATCAACCATTGCAGATTGGGCTGTTTGAACTTCCCAGTCCATCTTATAATGGTATGTTTAACTTCAGAAAATTTTACTTGTCTGCTGCACAATTTGCGTGATTTATTTCTTGCTTAGATCCTGCAGTTGCTTTGAACGAAACGCTTGGCTTGAAACGCTCTGACAAGTGTTTCGAAACCCTTGTGGCGAGAAAGCGCCTCTCCGGGTCGAAAGCAGACCAAATCAAAATGAAATATGTGGAAGTGTTTAGAAATGGGCAGGTTAAAGAGCGTTTTAAAGCTTATAAGAGGAGTGAAACTAGATGAGATGAGTAAGGTGGCCCACATTTTAACAGTGTGTGTGGATCTTGCTGACTTACGAAGAAACCTTGGTTTGAAGATAACACTCAAACTTATATTAGCCGATGACGTGGTGGCTGCCTATCGCGTTATCCGCTTTATAAGTGAGAGTGCGTTAGGGTCAGCAATCTAAATTTTCCAGTGTGCATTGACTCAACGACTTGTTCTTTTTGAATGATGAAGTTTTGTTTTTCCGTAACTTTTGTTTATATAATTATTAGTTTTATTTAATTTTTTGTTTTATTCATTTTCGGTCTTTTCAAAATTGCATAAAGTCCCTCTAAATTGTAATCTCCTGTTAAGAATGTTTCAGTCCTTACTATTACGTCGAAGTCAAGGAGTGTATCGTGTTTGACATACATTATGGCGTTCTTTATTCCTTCGACATTCCAAAGCAGTAGTTTTATTACAAGAACTCCGCGCCTTCATGTCTTGGCCTTCTTTGAAATCAAAATCGTCTTACTACCACTCTCTCAGACCAAAATTCGGGGCATATCTGTTCCAGATATCATCATCATCATTTCCTCTTTTCCAGTTGAAACTGGGTGGGGGCAAATATGGTTCCTCTCCACTTTGTTCTGTCGTTCCACCATTCCTCTTCCGACGCGGTGTTGTAATCCAGGTTCCGTTTTCTAATGCTATACTTCACCGAGTTCATCCAACGCATTATTGGTCCTCCTCGTCCCCTCTTCCCTGTCATCCGTTGTTCCAGTGTTTGTCTTGGTAGCCTTACTTCATTCATCCGTTTGACATGTCCAAACCATCTCAATCTGTTTTACTCCAGCTTGTCATTTAGTTTCTGTACTCCCAGTTCTTTCCGTTTGTCTTCATTTCTCACTCTGTCTCTCCTCGTTTTCTGGACCATACTTTCTCAGGAATCTCATCTCAGCTGCCTGTACTCTGCTCTCATCTCTCTATCATTGTCCAACTTTCTGCTGCATATGCCATTATAGGAACATAATATGCTTTGTGCATAACTTCTTTAGACTTAATTGGTATATCCTTGTTCCATACTAGTCCCCGTACCCGTTGGTAGAAAGCACTCCCCAGTTGTATTCTTCTGCTAATTTCCAAATCTAGTCTTCCATCTACAGTCAGTTCATTTCCCAAGTATTTGAAGTGTTTCACCACCAATTCCTTATCTCCGACTTTGATTACTCCTTTTCCTTATTTCTTACCGCTACTCATCAACACTGTTTTACTCTTCTCCACATTTATCTTCAATGCATATTGCTCAATTTTTTCATTTATTACGTCTAACTGTTCTTGTACCTCCATCTCATCCTCGCCCCAGATCACACCATCATCTGTAAACAACATTACCTTCATCTTTGCCCTACTATAGTGTTTCATTGCTGACTTCATGATGTCATCCATCACCATTATGAACAATAAGGGTCAAGGGTCCAGTGTCAATTTTAAACCGTTCCGATGTCCCAACTCTTAGTCTTCACACTGTTCCAGATAATCAAATGGAATTCAGAGTTGGAATGCCTTTTTATTCCCTAGTGTTGGAATTTGACCGCATTCTATATCTCCCTGCACTCCGTTCCTGTGTAGGTATTTTTACATTACGTATGTATAATCATGCAGTTTTATCTGCAGCGAGCAGCTCATTATCCTTCTTTGTCCCTATTACTGTTATTTCCCGACAATCCCTCCTGGATCTAACTAATTTCCATTGTATTTGATTAACCTTCCAATGGCAGAATCTGTCTCTTGATCTTGACCTATTTCTTGTTCGTCTTTTCTGGACCTCTTTGGTTTGTGGTTTGTTGAAATTCTGTCGTCTCTGACTACGTGTTTGTTACCTCTGTTTGTTCCATTTTGTTTCATTACAGATGATCTTTCAGCCTTGGATGACTTCTCGTGCTGTTTGTGTCTTTGTGATCTGTTCTTGTATAACTGCTCATAAGTTTGTTGGGAGGAATTCCGATAAACCAAGACCAACTACAATCCACAGACCTTAATGTAGAAAAATCATGGCGGCGATAAATGCCCCTCCAATAGCTATGATCATAACAAAAGTTTGGTGCTTTTCAGTCGGTCAACACGAATGTACCCAAATAGAGCTGGGTTATGCCCTAATCCTGAAATAAATTACATGAGATTAATAAATACACTAGGATGACCAGTTTCGATCGTCAAGCGATCATCAGATCCATTACACTTAGGCTATAACATCTATGTTTGAGAATGCAGGTGAAAAATATGTACAATATGTACAATTATTTAGTTTCAGTGTTGGTAATGCAACAGTCGGTGTATGTTAAATGTGGTATATCTAATGTTAGGTAAACTTCTAAAATAGTGATGAAAATCCGGAATTTGTCTGTTAGGGGTGATTATATGGTTTTACAAAATCAACTATGGTTATACTGAAATAATGCAAGCTTATACTTGTCGAGTTGTCTTTTTAACTGGAACTTGAAGCAGTTGACGTGTTGCCATAGACACCAGTTGTAGTCGACTAACCCCGAGTGTTCGCTGGGTGGAACTGGTTTTCCCCTTCCTCCCCCTTTAGTTGCTATGTTCTTCCAGAGGTCAGTGCCATGTATATTTGTGTGACTTTGCCAAATCTAGATAAAAGTGTATGCTATTGAATGCAGGAGTCTGCTACTACTAAAGACCGTGGAACTATCTTCGCCACGCATGGGCTAAAAAGCCATCGATACTGAGCGGTACACGGTCTATTGAAGACGTCCCGGCACCTTTAATACTGCCGCGCATATCGGCCTAGGTTTATTGCAGAAAAATGTACATAGTACACCTGATCCAATTAACATTTACCTATAAACACCGCTATTTCCCCCCCCCCTTTTTTATCTAGCTTGGCTGTATCGCTAAGTTGTGTCTTGTTTTCGACAGGGTGTGTTTTTTAGTAGGGCGAAAAGGGGTGAACTCTCCATAAAAGTGTGTTCATTTAGATTGTTGGGATTGTTTTGTTTGGCTAGGTGAATCTCGATTGCTTCTTTTATGTCGAGAGCTCTGCCTTTCGATTCGTGATGAATTATTTTTAGATCAGTCTCGATTTTAGTGAAGCTGTGCCCCGTGTCACACATATGTTCGCATACGGCTGAATGTGTTCCGTATCTTATCGCATTCCTATGTTCATTATAACGTGTATCTACTCGTCTTCCGCTCTGTCCAATGTAATTAGCTTGACAACCAATGTCTTGGCATGTAATAGAATATACCCCTGACTTTGAATACGGGTCTTGTTTTTTTAGATTGCTATTTTGAAGGTGCCTTCCGGTCGTATTATTCGTTGTGAATGCTATTTTTATGCCTTGCTTTTTGAATAGATTAGTGATTTTATATGTGTTCTCATTCACATAGTTGAAGCGCGCGAATTTTTTCTCATTAATGTCCGGTTTTGGAATCATTTTATCTTTATTTTTATGTTTGGCTACAATTTGGTCTATTTTGCTTGGCGGGAAATTGTTGTCATTTGCTATTTGTTTAATGGTTCTTATTTCCTTATTATAATTGTATGTTGACATGGGTATGTTTAAAGCTCTGTGCACCATTGAATTGAACCCCGCTAATTTATGCGTACTGGGGTGATTAGACTGATTGTCGATTGCATGTGAGGTTTGTGTGGCTTTTCGGAATATGGAGTTTGAAAGCTCGTTGTCCTTACGTTCAATAGTTATGTCGAGATAATTTATTTTTCGATCTGTTTCGGATTCCTTGGTGAATTTTATTGAGTGGTGTAGGCTATTAATGGATTGGATAATTGTTTCTTCGCTTGTTAATTCAGTATCGTAGATGCAAATTACATCATCTACGTATCTTTTCCATATTACTATTCCCTTTGTTGAAGTCTTTTCTAAAAACTCATTTTCTAGTGCATTAATGAAGATGTCAGCGATTAATCCGCTTAGTGTTGAAACCATCGCTAATCCTTCTGTTTGTGTGTACATTTTATTGTCGAATTGAAACGCGTTTTGGCCGAGGATAACCCTATTAATGATGCAATCAACACTATCGAAAATAACTTAAAATCCAACAATTCGGAAAAAGAAACTGAAGAGATCGTGCGACTACTGAGGGTCGAAAAATAAATTATCTCGACATAACTATTGAACGTAAGGACAACGAGCTTTCATACTCTATATTCCGAAAAGCCACACAAACCTCGCATGCAATCGACATTCAGTCTAATCACCCCAGTACGCATGAATTAGCGGGGTTCAATTCAATGGTGCACAGAGCTTTAAACATACCCATGTCAACATACAATTATAATAAGGAAATAAGAACCATTAAACAAATAGCAAATGAAAACAATTTCCCGCCGAGCAAAATAGACCAAATTGTAGCCAAACATAAAAATAAAGATAAAATTATTCCAAAACCGGACATTAATGAGAAAAAAATCGCGTGCTTCAACTTTGTGAATGAGAACACATATAAAATCACTAATCTATTCAAAAAGCAAGGCATAAAAATAGCATTCACAACGAATAATACGACCGGGAGGCACCTGCAAAATAGCAATCTAAATAAACAAGACCCGTATTCAAAGTCAGGGGTATATTCTATTACATGCCAAGACATTGGTTGTCAAGCTAATTACATTGGACAGAGCGGAAGACGAGTAGATACACGTTATAATGAACATAGGAATGCGATAAGATACGGAACACATTCAGCCGTATGCGAACATATGTGTGACACGGGGCACAGCTTCACTAAAATCGAGACTGATCTAAAAATAATTCATCACGAATCGAAAGGCAGAGCTCTCGACATAAAAGAAGCAATCGAGATTCACCTAGCCAAACAAAACAATCCCAACAATCTAAATGAACACACTTTTATGGAGAGTTCACCCCTTTTCGCCCTACTAAAAAACACACCCTGTCGAAAACAAGACACAACTTAGCGATACAGCCAAGCTAGATAAAAAGGGGGGGGGGGGAATAGCGGTGTTTATAGGTAAATGTTAATTGGATCAGGTGTACTATGTACATTTTTCTGCAATAAACCTAGGCCGATATGCGCGGCAGTATTAAAGGTGCCGGGACGTCTTCAATAGACCGTGTACCGCTCAGTATCGATGGCTTTTTAGCCCATGCGTGGCGAAGATAGTTCCACGGTCTTTAGTAGTTGCAGACTCCTGCATTCAATAGCATACACTTTTATCTAGATTTGGCAAAGTCACACAAATATACATGGCACTGACCTCTGGAAGAACATAGCAACTAAAGGGGGAGGAAGGGGAAAACCAGTTCCACCCAGCGAACACTCGGGGTTAGTCGACTACAACTGGTGTCTATGTAGGGTTACCATAATATTTGTAGGCCAAATCCGGACGTCGGATCTTCCGGGGGTTCTGGGGGGTATGGACGAACAAAATGAAATGAACTGAACTTGATTTTATAGGTTTACAATCCCTTTACAATTACATAACATGATTGCATAAGAATATACAAAAACATCAGTGTTCATCATATATCATACTGGTCCCTTGAACAATTTTTTCTCGCCTTAGATTAATCTGTGCTGGGTCCAGGGGCAAGTTCCTCAATTTTCCTTGCATCGTATTTTTCATTAGAGCTGACTTTCTTCAGAAATGGCTTGTTATTTTTTATTTGGTCGTGGAACTCTGAGCATGTCATATCACTATTTGCCTTGATAACTAGCAGGTCCCTGACAACTGCAAGAGATAATCGTCCTCGTTCAGCTGTCCATATTGCTCCCACCATCGAAAAAAATCGCTCAGCTGGAGCTGAAGTTCCAGGCAGACACATGGCGAATTCTACAAGTTAGTAAATATTGGCAAAGGACACATTGCTCTTGGAAAATACTTCAAACAATTGTCTCCAATTTTCATGAGTTTTAGGGGTTTCTTCTTTTGGCAGGGCGTCCCATTCGGGTCTCAGATTCCTCAAAACTTGAATAAGTGCCGAACGTTCATCAAATAGCTCATCCACATTTATTGAAACTGGTATGACACTGACTACTGTCAGAGCACTGTCTTCCATTTCATCCCAAGAAGGGACATGTTGTAGTGTCAACCACTTGAAGTGTTTAGCTTTGTCAAAGCTGCTTTCCCAAAGTTTCAAGTAGCTAATGCCAGCTTGATAAAAACCTTCGGCATATTTTAAAAACTCTTCTTCCTTGCTGTCATTAATAGCTTCTTCAGTTTTCAATTTCCTTAGTAAATGTTTAGCAGCAAATGGTATGTAATTGTCAGCCTTCCTTTCTTCCTGTTTCTTAAGTAATTGTTCATATACTTGCGCCGCTTCTGTAGCTGATATTTGATCAGACTCGACTTTCAATATTGATAGTTGAAAGATTTGCAGACATCCGTGAACAAATGTTAAAAGCAGTTCATTGACTGGGTCTTCAAAAAATGATTGAATTGTTGCAGGGCAGTTGTTAAGTGATGAGAAATATGCTTTCAAGGGCTCAAACGAAACCAATATTATTTCTACTGCTGGTATCAAGCTTAAAAATCTCGTATTGCCGTGGGAAAGGATCCTTTTGTACTCTACTTCTACAGATTCACAAAAATATTTCAATGCAGTCACTCGGACAGTATATTGGAAGAAGTATTTGTACACTTTCACAACGTTTGCCTCGAGGTCCACATGTAGAGCATCACAGGCATGCTGCACTGCGTTATGCAGAATGTGCGCCGAACAGCCAATGCCAATAATTGGCCTTGTGAGGGCATTTTGAAGTTTGCGAAATACATTTCCTTGGCCCTGCCTTTTAACACCACCAAAGTTGGTATTGGTGTTGTCAGCGCATAGGCATACGACCTTGGAGTCAATAGAGAACTTTTTGATGCATTTTAAAACCTGTTCTACTAAGATATCAGAGGTTTCACCTGGAAGTTCATAAAAAAATAACAGCTTCACGTTAACACCTTCATTTTGGTTAAAATAACGAACACAAACAGGAGTCAATTTAACCTCTTTTCTGTTTGAACTGTCAATTGTTAGTGTAACGAAATTTGCATCCTTCAGATCTTTGAGAAGTTTGTCAAATATGTAAGGGGATATTACATTTACAATGATGGCTTCGGTCTTAGTACGAGCTCCCGAGAATTTCGGTTCAAAAAGCTTTTTAATCAGTTTGGCATTGCAATCAGACGTTTTGAAACTAAGTCCATGCATTGCAGTATGGTAGGCAAAATTAGCTTCTTTTGCTGAACATTGCAGCTCAGCATCAGTGGCATCAGTATTTTTTTTAAATGTTTTAATACTTGCCGAGGACGCTGCTTGATTCGCCTTCTTATGTCTTTCGGTCTGCAAATGATTTTCTATATCATAGCGTCCACGATGTTCCACCGAAAATTCTGAATTGCACACCGTACACCTCACGCGATCATTGCTATTTTGGCACTGTCTCAGAAACTTATATTCTTCTTTAAGTTTGTCGTTAAAAACACTGGCACTGTCTCAGAAACTTATATTCTTCTTTAAGTTTGTCGTTAAAAACACTGGCACTGTCTCAGAAACTTATATTCTTCTTTAAGTTTGTCGTTAAAAACACACGCTTCGGCATTTTCCCAATTTATAACACTACTTTGTTGGCTTTGTTGTTATGTACTTAAAAACTACTGATACGGAAAACTTGGTTGGTTGGTTCCTTAGTTTAGGGGCTGCGACAACGCGGTCATGTAGCCCCGTGTACTTTGGGTGTGTGTAGAATCTGTCTGATAACCGGTGTTAATTGTGATGACTGTATTAGTGTGTGTATCTGTTTTTTAATTCAAGTAGAGACTGCAACTTTGAATTTTCAAATAGTTCCTACTTTTGCCGCCAAACGCCACCGTCAACGACTACTAGGCCTAGTTCACAACTCAGCTGCTAGACGCCACCGCAGTCGGCTCTTGGCAACGAACGTAGCAACCTAAGAGCGTTGTTTACATTCTTAACCTATCCAATTTAGTTTCACACAGGTGTAATTAGTGGAAAGATCTTTAACATGCCATAAATCTATGACATGGGACCGCCGGCTTTACTTCCCCTCCGAAGGAAGGCATACTGAGGGATTTTTAACGCTCTTAAAAAATCCGACGGCTTCGGCCGGGTTTGAACCCGCTATCTTGGGCATAGAAGCTCAGCATGCTACCAACTATGCCACCGAAGCCGCATACGGAAAACTAATAGCATAAAACGTCTAGAAATGGACGCAGTCCAGCAAACAAAACAGTAGCACTAAACTGACTGAACGCACTCCTTCCAAATAAAATGGCGACAGGAGCGGCACACAGAACAGGTGAAGCCGCCTGAGCAGTCCTGGTGCTCAATGTGACCAACCTATATGCGGTGTGAAGTAAAATTTCCCCTAATATTTGCCACGTATTCGGTTGCCGGACAATTTTTAAATCCGGACGCCAAACCGGACACATGTTTAAAATCCGGACTGTCCGGACGAAATCCGGACGGATGGTAACCCTATGTCTATGGCAACACGTCAACTGCTTCAAGTTCCAGGTAAAGAGACAACTCGGTAAGTATAAGCTTGCATTATTTCAGTATAACCATAGTTGATTTGTAAAACCATATAATCACCCCTAACAGACAAATTCAGGATTTTCATCACTATTTTAGAAGTTGACCTAACATTAGATATACCACATTTAACATACACCGACTGTTGCATTACCAACACTGCAACTAAATAATTGTACATATTGTATATATTTTTCACCTGTATTCTCAAACATAGATGTTATAGCCTAAGTGTAATGGATCTGATGATGTTCGCTTGACGATCGAAACTGGTCATCCTAGTGTATTTATTAATCTTATGTAATTTATTTCAGGATTAGGGCATAACCCAGCTCTTTTTGGGTACAATCGTGTTGACCGACTGAAAAGCACCAAACTTTTGTTTACTTAGGCAACACTGAAAAATGGCTTCAAACCTCACAAAGCTATGATCATGTTATCGGGCGTGTCATAGTTCGTGTAAATTATTATTGTAACTCGTCTAAGAGCATAAAATATATCACAAGACGAGACAAGATTTCGAAGAAATATGCATCAGTAATTTAGACTCACCTGAATAATATGTAAGTACGGTGTATACTGCTGGCCTCGAATTATAGGTTTCTTCCTCTTCACCCAAAGGGACAGCTGTAACAGTTTCGCTCCTTTTGTGGTTGAATAAGAAGCTTTCTGGCGAGTTATCAGGATTTGTATTTAATATAACAGCTTAGGCTTTCACGGCCGGTGTTCATAATTAAGTACAAGTTGTTCGGGCTTGTAGGCCATAGTCCAGACAGGATATCTCCCGACGTTTCACCGGAAACTGCGTCCGGCATTATCAAGGGTTCCGCTCCTTTCCTTGGTCTGCAGTCGGGAGATATCCTGTCTGGACTATGGCCTACAAGCCCGAAAAACTTGTACTTAATTATTTGTATTTAAGTTCAGTAATTATAGATAAATATTATTAGCAAGAATCAAAAGGATTCGGAAGTGGAGAGAAAAAAGTGCCCCGGGTACTGAAGTAGCCTAAGTGCGTACACAATCGGATTAAAGCACGATGAAATAGTTGACTGAAATAATTGAACCAACGCCATACAACCCAGTTAAGATGATCGTGAAATTTTCTAAAATCTCGGGTAAAACGTCACACCGAATTAGTTGATTGAAACATGAAAATAAATCAACATGTGGATATCAGGATTACTACACGCAAGGGACACGTTACGACTTACCATTCGCTTGGAATACATGTAAGCTGGAAATAGTCGATTTAGTATAATAGGTAGACAAGCACCATCTCCCTCTTACGGAATTATCGCGGCACTTCAGCTTGGCAAGGTACTCGTAACACTTTTACTCACATCATTATTGAAGTTAACTTGCAAGTTGTAAGAATCACTGAAGTATAAATAATGACGGAACACAATTCAGTTCACTGTTTGGCATAGCGGAAACATCTTCCTTAACCAATAAAACAGAAGTTCACTGTATTATTTGGCGTGTATACAAGCAGTGTAGAACATCTGACTGATCAGGATTTACGGAGGCACATGTTGCTGACCGTTCAACGGTTTGGTCTAACCGTAGATGTTCATTACGTTTGCCCTTTACGCACTTAAATTCAACACTACTAAGGTGTACTAGCCTATTATAATAATGTCACTAACGGTGCATATTCTTGAGTCACTTGTATCGATGTTATAGTCCTAGGTACTTCCATCTGCAGTAAATGACCCAATGCCATCGGTCGACTGAATAGTCATCACACAAACGAATTATTCCATAATAAGCGTATTATTACTTCATTATTTACATACAGTTGCAGCACATTAACGCGAACTGGACTACAGACTACAGATGAGCGATAATTTATCCCAACATACATCAAACGAAATTAATATTGTATCCCAGCAAACAATATGTCGGGCTTCGACATACGCCATTTTCACACTCTGAGTATTGTAGTTGGTCTTTGTGAGATTCTCTATTTCTTCACGTCTTTCATCCTTCTTACTGCCGATTAGTTCAACTTTACAGGTCTCACAAAGCCAAAGAAGTGTACAGTTTATTCTTTTCAAAATATCAAATTCACCTGTGGTTAGCCCAGTGCAATATTTGTGGTGCCATCTATGACAGAGACCGTCGCATCATCTCGGAATGCTTTCTTGCAGGTCCCACAGTCTTGGCTTGCCTCCGCTGGCATTTTTGGTTGAGCTCTTTGATATTCAGGATGTGATATGAGCGCTGTTATTCAGTATTGAGAAAATTCCTAAATCTAACAAGTTTATACTAGGCTCTCAGTGCACGGTTTCCATCACAAGTCATGCACGAGAAACTGTTTTCACGATCCCTCACCAGCCTCTGCGGGAAGGCCTACCATTTCACTGTGTGCGAAAAGCGCACTAAATCACCAAAGGAATATAGCAAAGGACAATGATATTTACATGCACATAATCTACTATCATATTGTTACGAGTGCCAGACAGCTTCGCGCGTGACTCGGGCCGCCCCAGGCTATCCCTGACTGTGTTACCAGCGCCTTACGCAGCGGGCATGGTCCAGAAGTTTCGTGCCCCGCCTAGTATTGGTAATGTCGAGAAGGTGTGAACCCTGGTCTACTCTAGATACATCTGTGAGTCATCAGCCTCGATATACAATGAGCGATCCTGGCCGGTGACGGGGGACTGTGTGTTTTGGGAGTGTTCTTTCCAGTGCGATAGAGGTGTTGCGGTGACGTGAGAATTGCGAAACAGTGTGTAATCAAGAACAGTGAGTGACAGACTGTGGCTTGTGTACAAGAGGAAGAGTTCTTGTTACTTCTAGCCGAGGACACCGGTCTCATTAGTGAGGGGATTAACTGCAGGAGCAAGTGAAAGGGTGAGTGTGCTCCATAAAGGAGGAAGCTTCTGTAAGACAGCTAATTGTTCCTACTTGCTTATTGTGTGGTGTAACTTTCTGACCTGCAATAAAGCTAATATTTCTTTAAGGGACCATTTGTGTTGTGCTTTTACCCACTGTAATCCAATTAACGAACTTTCTACTAGGGGTAGCATATATCAACTGGTGTCAGAAGCCGGATTACGAACCCAAGCACAAACACAACACCTGAAGGTCCTGGTTCAAAACTCCAGCAGGTCATTTTAGCACAGTTCACCATTTCTGCAGTAAGTGCATGCCATTCACAAGACAAACAACTAAAATGGAAGCGTAATTACTAGCACCGCTAGAAAAGTTAAATGGCATGGAAGCCAAGATGGAGGCCGGCCAAAAGAATTAAACGGAGGCCCTAACTTCCAAATTAGAAGACGGCCAGAAGAATCTAGCCAAGGACCTAACTTCCAAATTAGAGGTCAGTCATTATAAGTTAGCAGAGGACCTGAAGAAGATGGGGCGGCCAGAAGAATTTAGCGGATGACCTGAAGATGGAAGACTGCCAGAAGAATTTAGCGGAGGACCTGAAGAAGATCGACGGCCAGAAGAATTTAACGGAGGACCTAACTTCCAAATTAGAAGACGGCCAGAAGAATCTAGCCAAGAACCTAACGTCCAAATTAGAGGACAGTCAGAATAAGTTAGCAGAGGACCTAACTACCAAATTTCTGGATGGCCAGAAAAATTTGGAAGTGTCTCTGCTGAATAAATTAGAGGAAAGTCGAACGAAATTAGAAAGGGTCTGCGGGAGGGAGTCACCACCGTCTGCCAGGGCCTACGTGAGGAAGTCACGGCAGTGGAAAAGAAGTTGGTCGCCTTACAAGAAGAAGTTGCCGAGCTGCGCCGACGCCCGCTAACGGGGGTGAAAGAGAAATTCAACGCTCTACAACAGGAAGTTGCCGAGCAGCGCCGACGCCCGCCCACAGTTACACCAGGAATATCAGGAACGGAACAGAGCAGATTGACGCCCCCCAACCTTCGACGGAAAGGTCCTGTGGAGCACTTACTTACGTCAGTTCGAGGCGGCCTGTTCCATAAACAACTGGAACACGGAAAAGGCTACAGCTCTCATTTTAGCGCTGAGAGGGGACGCCCGTAATGTCCTTCAGGCCATGCCGACTGAATCTCAGGACTACGCTTCACTAATCGCCCATATGGAGTCCCGATATGGAGATAGCCATCTTCAGCAGGCCTACCAGATGCAGCTTCGGACCCGGGTACAAAAGAACGCGGAAACCCTGCAGGAGTTCGAGACGGACATCGCACGCCTCGTAAGGCTCTCCTATCCAACAGCGCCGGCCGACTTTCTGGAGCAGATTGCTACGCAGACTTTCACTGACGGGCTACGAGACTTGGACACTCAACAGGCACTGCGAATCGCGTGCAATAAGACCCTTGCAGATGCGCTGAGTCACGAACTTGTGTTCGAGACGGCAAAGCAGGCATTTAGAATGCGCGCGCGGGTGCGTCAAGTGGACGTCGACGAACCAGCCAAAACCAACGAGACCAAGCCTCTGGCCGATGAATTGATGGAGGCGCTAGGCCGGTTCTTCAATAGTCGCGGCACCATCAACAACGACGCAGCCGAAAGACACGGAGAGGCGGCCCGGAAGAGGACTACTGACCTGCGGTAAGAAAGGCCACCCGAGCAAGGACTGCGGTGATCGCCGCCGCCGAGGGTATCCGTCGGGAAATCAGCCGTCTGAAAACCGCGCGGCCCAGGGAATCGAGTATTAGCCAGCCTTGGGGGGCAAAGGTTGGCTTGTGAAAGTTGTCAAGCCCCGGCAGTCCTAGTCCGTGGGACGAAGTTACGGAGGGACAATAGCAGCCTGATGGTCGACGGAGTCGTCAACGGAGTGAGCTGCCCATGCTGATCGACACGGGAGCAACGAGAACCATCGTCAATCCCACAGTGATCCCGAAGTGGAGAGGGCAACCGACACAAAGGAACCTCCAACTAATAACTGCGACTGGAGAAACCGCACCGGTACATGGCGAGGCATCACTGGAGTTCGCTCATTGGTCGACGGGCGGTGAAGCATCCAGTGCTCGTGGCTGATGTATCAAACGAAGTGATCATCGGACTGGACTTCCTGGACCAGAACATCATATTCTTGGACTTGAGTACCAACACTCTCCACTACGGAGGAGAACTTGCTTTGCGACCAGCACACGAGGCGAGTAAGGCTGAGAGAGGACGTCACTGTTCCCGCCAGGACGGAGGTCAGCGCTGCCGTAATTGTCGACGGAACTGTTGAGGGAGTGGCGGCTGTCATCTAGCCAAAATATGAGGACATCCAGACAAAAGGATTGCTAATTGCCAAGACCCTCACCAACACGACGTCTCGGCCGTATGTCCGCCTGTCCAACCTGAACGACTACGATATTACGGTTCACTGGGACACCAACCTAGGAGTCTGCGAGCCCGTTACTTGGATTGCCCGCATCACAGACACGACGGACGGACCCCTGCAGATGGACATCCGAAGAAAACACGCCCTGCCAGAAGAACTACAGAAGCCGTACCAAGGATCCCAGGACCATCTAGACGAGGAGCAAACACGCCAACTTAGGGGCCTGCTACGCGAATTCCAGGACTTCTTCTCCGCGGGGAGCATTGACTTCGGCAGGACAAGCCTGGTCCAGCACAGAATCGACGTTGGGGACAGTGCACCGATTAGGGCCCCATTCCGACATGTCCCGCTCGCCAAGCAAGCTGAAGTCGACCGGATGGTGGAAGAAATGAAGGAGCAGAGGGTGATCGAGCCATCACATAGTCCTTGGAGCTCTCCGGTCGTGCTAGTGAAGAAGGACGGTTCCACCAGGTTCTGCGTGGATTACATGCGGATGAATGACGTCACGAAGGAGGACAGCTACCCCCTACCCCGGATCGACGACACCCTGGATACCATATCAGGGTCAAGATGGTTCTCCACCTTAGATTTGAAGAGTGGCTACTGGCAGGTGGAGGTCCACCCTAAGGACCGCGAGAAAATGGCGTTCTCTGTGGGCAGCGGGCTCTTGCAGTTCAGTCATGCCATTCGGTCTGTGCTACGCCCCTGCGACCTTCGAAGGGCTAATGGGAGTCCATTCTGAGGGGACTACACTGGATGACCTGCTTGGTCTACCTAGACGACGTCATCGTTCTGGGGAGAAGCTTCGAGGAGCACTACAGCAACCTGAAGGAGATCTTTATGAAGCTACTTGCTGCCCAGTTGACGTTGAGCCACAAGAAGTGTCAGCTCTTCCAGAAGCAGGTCCAGTACCTTGGGCATATCGTCTCCGAGGAAGGGGTGCGCACCGACCCAGAGAAGACCGCAGCTGTGAGGAAGTGGCCTGTTCCGAAGGACAAGTCCCAACTACGAAGATTACTTGGACTCTGCACATATTACCGTCGCTTCGTGAGAGGATTCGCCGACATCGCCAAACCACTGCATCGGCTGACGGAGAAGGACCAACTCTTCACGTGGACAGCGGAATGCCACAAAGCCTTCGAACAACTCAAGCAGACTCTGTGCACCGCACCTATTCTGGCCTACCCCAGACCTGGTACAAGGTTCATCGTCGATACCGATGCCAGCGACTTTGGTATAGGGGGAGTCCTGACGCAAGTAGTGGACGGCGAGGAGAGAGTAGTGGCATATTTCAGCAAGGCCTTGTCAAAGCCAGAGGAACTACTGCGTATCCAGAAAGGAACTGCTCGCCATCGTGAAGACCATTGAACACTTCCACAAATACCTGTACGGGCGAGAGTTTCTCATCAGGACCGACCATGCATCCCTGCGGTGGCTCTTGAACTTCAAGCAGCACGAAGGTCAACTCGCGCGTTGGTTAGAGAGGCTCCAACAGTACAACTTTGAGATCCAACACAGGAAAGGTCAACTGCATTCTAACGCCGACGCCCTGTCACGAAGACCCTGCCCCGATGACTGCACCTTCTGTACTAGGAGGGAGGAGAACACCGGGATACAGTGCCGAAGGACTACCGTGGAACTTCAAGGGAGCTGGAGCCGCGAATCTTTCACGCGGGCACAAGCGGAAGATGACGACCTGGGACTGATAGCCGAATGGAAGAGGGCCTGTGTTCCCAGACCCGGGTGGAACATTGTGAGCGACTGCAGTCCAAAGTTTAAGTCCTACTGGGCGCAGTGGGACTCGCTGGTTGTAAGGGATGGCCTCATCTGCCGTACCAGGGAGAGCACCAACGGGAAGACATCTCGGGAACAAGTCGTCGTTCCAAAGGCTATGACTGAGGAAGTCCTGAAGGAAGTCCATGGAGGATCATCTGGGAGACACCTAGGGATAAAGAAGACCCTGGAGAAGCTGAGAGAGCAGTTCTACTGGATCGGATGCCGAGCAGACGTGGAGAACCACTGCGCGAGGTGTCACGATCGCGCAGCCAGCAAGGGCCCAGGACGAAGACGACGGGGCCCACTGAAGACCTACAACGTTGGCGGCCCCGTGGAGAGAGTGGCCATCGATGTTGCTGGGCCTTTCCCGTTGAGCGAGGCAGGGAACCGTTACATATTGGTCGTCAGCGACTACTTCACCAAATGGCCAGATGCGTATGCACTCCCTAACCAATAGGCCGCGACGATCGCAGAGACCCTGGTGAAGGAATTCGTCAGCCGGTACGGAGTACCTTTGGAGCTTCACTCCGACCAAGGGAGGAATTTCGAGTCGCAGGTGTTCCAGAACCTATGCCAGCTGCTGAGAATCTGGAAGACAAGGACGACGCCGCTACACCCCCAGTCCGGGATGGTAGAGCGATTCAATCGCACCATCGAGAACCATCTCCGGATAGTCGTCACCGAGCACCAGAGGTATTGGGACAGACACCTTCCACTATTTCTCCTGGCCTACCGCGCCGCCGTGCATGAGGCCACCGGGTGTACACCAGCCCGGGCCATGTTTGGGAGGGAACTCCGTTTACCTGTCGATCTTGCCTTCGGCCGACCTGGGGATAATCAGGTCCCGATAAGCCAGTATTGTCAAGAGCTGGTCGACCGACTGGAGGACGTGCACGCGTTTGCAAGGAGGAGACCGCGGATCGAGGCCGACCGAATGAAGACCCGATACGACCAGCAGACGGATGCCGGCGGATTCCACGAGGACGACCTGGTCTGGCTCTTCAACCCATTACGGAAGAAAGGCTTGTCACCCAAACTACAGAAGTCCTGGGAGGGCCCGTACCGAGTCGTGAAACGGATCAACGATGTCGTCTACAGGATCCAGCGGAGCCCGAGGGCGAGGAAGAAGATCGTGCATCGAGATCGCCTGGCTGCCTACGGAGGGACACGGACGGACCAATAAATGATTGGGACGATCCGCTTTTTATTTGGAAGGGGGTGGTGTTACGAGTGCCAGACAGCTTCGCGCGTGACTCAGGCCGCCCCAGGCTATCCCTGACTGTGTGTTACCAGCGCCTTACGCAACGGGGCTGTAAGAACAAAAGGGCATGATCCATAAGGTTCGTGTCCCGCCTAGTATTGGAAATGTCGAGAAGGTGTGAACCCTGGTCTACTCTAGAAACACCTGAGAGTCATCAGCCCCGATATATAATGAGCGATCCTGACCGGTGACGGGGACTGGGACTGGGTGTTTTGGGAGTGTTCTTTCCAGTGCGATAGAGGTGTTACGGTGACGTGAAAATTGCGAAACAGTGTGTATTCAAGAACAGTGAGTGACAGACTGTGGCTTGTGTACAAGAGGAAGAGTTGTTGTTACTTCTAGCCGAGGACACCGGTCTCATTAGTGAGGGGATTAACTGCAGGAGCAAGTGAAAGGGTGAGTGTGCTCCATAAAGGAGGAAGCTTCTGTAAGACAGCTAATTGTTCCTACTTGCTTATTGTGTGGTGTAACTTTCTAGTCCTGCAATAAAGCTAATATTTCTTTAAAGGACCATTTGTGTTGTGCTTTTACCCACTGTAATCCAATTAACGAACTTTCTACTAGGGGTAGCACGTATCAATATTCTATGGTCGTTCGACTGCAATAAAGTATAATTAGTAATTTATACTACGGTAGTGGATGTCCTTTGCTGCACCAAACACTGAAATGATTGTGTCACGATAAAAACTAGCACTTTGGAAATATGAAATTCGTATTGTACCTATTAAGCACAACGTCAGGCACAATATAAGTTAATGGCTAAAATACGCTTTCCAAACGCGCACGTGTTTTCCTCTTCCTTTGTTCGTAAGTTATACATATTAACACCCAATTCACTGATTACTTACGATATCTCAGAGGCAGCGTTGCCAGGGGTCTTGCAATGAGAGAAATCCAGAAGTATCACAAATAATCTCATATCACGAGCACATAAAGCTTTATCACTTCACTATATCATTCGTTACATAACCTGCCATTAAATGCAACATACTATCAACTGATATCAAAGGAAGAAAAATATCACATTATTATTATTAACAACAAGAACAGCATGAATCTACTAAGATCGTTAATAATGTAAGCAACTACAGGCCTACTTCAGCTGCTCCTGCATCGTCGCGTCTAGTCGGGCAGTTACAGTGTAAGTGGTCTAGTTCCCTCACTTTCCTAGTTAACAAGAGGCAGTTGCACGCGCCAACAATACCCACTGTTTGTTAGTTCCTCTATCACTCCACGTGGAGTCCCGCCCTGGTGGCTAGCTTGTGTCTCAGATAGGTTCAATGTTGCACATTGCACATAGTTCTGTCCAGTCTCGCTGCTTGCCCGCAGCGGCTACGGTGGACATTTGACAACGCTGTGCCTCACGCTGGGAACGCCGTGGCCCTATATTTTCAAGGCGAGCCGCACGTTAAACAGGAAAGTGAGGCGACTATACTTTCAATCTTGGTCGGCAGCAAGCCTCCTCTTCCATTCCTCCCTGTCGCCAGTCAGTCTCTGTATGAATCGACATTAACATTTGTTATGATCTGTTTGATGTATTGCAGTCTCGGTATTCTACAAAACAGCACGATGGAAAATTGATTGCGCATAAAGTACAAACTCGACACCAGCGACGGCTACGAAGCCATCACGAAGAGACTCGGACAGAGCATGATGTCCGGCAAGATGGCCAAAACTGCGAAGCCGGTCATCGAGCTCACCGAGAGCCAAGGCGAGTACACCCTTAAGACCGAGTCCACCTTAAAGAACACGAGTATCACCTTCAAGCTGGGGGTAGAGTTCGACGAGGAGACGCTGACGGGCGCAACGTGAAGTCCACCATCACCTTGGAGGGCAACAAGCTCATCCACTTTCAGAAAGGAGACAAGGACTGTCTCATCGAGCTAGAGTTCACCCCTGATAATTTGAAGATGACCATGAAGGTGGACGAACTCGTGTGTTCAGGGCTATTAAAGACTGAAGGAATGTGACACCACTGATCCAAGCATCACAGTTGCTCAACATTGCACCACCTATGTATTTAACCTTCTAGGGGCTATTTGAGGAATAGAGAAATGTTAGTGTTTATCTTATTTGAGTTGATTTCCACAACACTGTTAAAAACCTTTAAAAATCCCTAAAATATTGACATTCTTTTCAAATACAGTAAAATTTCTTAAAAGATAACTCATTCCAAATTCTTGTAGACAGCCCAAGATATTAAAGAAACTGGTGAAATATGACCATACCGAAGTTGATCCACGGGCCTCCACTTATCTCGTGACTTGTGGTCCATGTAGGCACGACGAAACGGCTTGGGATTGGTACTTAGCCAGATTGGGTAGTCTTCTATTTTTGTAACTTGGGGGCTGGTCCGTCTTCCCAATTACATGGGCATTATGATGCATTCGCCAAATGATCCTTGCAGAGTGAATTTCATCAAAGACATGCTTTGAACAAAATAAATATGAAAGACAACTGGTGTTCCTCTGCGAGTGCCCTCGTGGCCAGAACAAACATACTGATTTCTATAAAACCACGGAAACAACTTCACAATTAAAATTCAAACAGATTACTACATCAAAACCAAGATCAGCTAACCTCAAACATTAAATATAACTTAACCTCCAAACTAAACGTAGGCTTACCCATTCATTAACCACGTGGGCACACCATTTAATCTTTACCCCTTTATAATATTACAACATCTGTAAAATAAAATAAGTTACTGGTTTGAAATCAGTCCAGTGTTTTTTCTCTTTACTCACAGAGTTGCTTCTCCTTTGAAATCAGCGAGGTATCGGAGCCTCCCCATATTTAATGCACACGCTAAGTTTTCGTCTCTCGATTTTCGAAACACGTAGTTCTCAATTTGACGATCTGATTAGAATCCATCGTAGAATGATTATTAGTCCCGCACACCCGCCGCTCGTGTTTGCGCCCGCTCAGGCGTGCCACAGTCAAGTTCGTTGGACCGAAAGTTTTGCCACAAGCAAGTTATACAATTTTTGTACTTAGTTGGTATCTGGGAAATGGAACAAATGCTGCATGAACAGTGGCGCTGAAATTATCGCTCAAATTGCAGTTTTGATGGAACTTCCCGTGGCAAGGTCAACACGTGCGATGCAGCCTACCACCAAAGTTAGTTATCAAATTGTATTCCACAATATTGCATAATTGTAAAATTTCACATTTTAGTTCCAGAATGTTCATTTTGGGGAAATGGGAAGTTTAGTCTTTTATTTTCAGGGTTTCCAGGGAAAATAATGTCCTGAAGATACCGTGGTGGGTTGTACCATCGGTACACTATCACACTTGTTTCAACAAACATCACATTATTTTATACTGTGGGATGAAACCATAGTCTCTAGCTTATCTATAGTCTGCTAGAAATGATGTTCAATACAATCGAATTTCTCAAATCCTGCTTGTTGCAACATATTGTAATGAGAATGAGATAAATCGCAATTTCATGTAGATTCTGTTAAAATGACTCAGAGTCATAATGATGTCATAAATATAGTTTAAATCGATAATCTCGTAGCAAAAATATTAATTTATCCTACCAGGGGTTCGAACTCGAGACCCCACGATTCTCACACCATGACCCTATCACTACGGCTATTACAACCACGCAGGTATTGAGCACAATACGGCAACTTATTGTCACGTACCGATAATATTATATGCTCCATTAATATTTTGCTTTTTTCGATAATTTTCCAGCGTGGAATTGAGTTTTTAATTCGTTATGAATAGGTCTACTTGACAGTGAATGGAATTCGTACAATAGTCCGTGATAGGCTAGCTCAGTGCCCGTATAATAACATCGAAGCTGAAGAGTTTGTTTGTGTGTTTAAACGCGCTAATCTCTGGAACTACCAGTCGGATTCGAAAAAATATTGCTTTTATATGATAGCCAGATTCAAGAGGAATTGGGCTACACCTCTCAGAAGATTGATTTTTGTTCAGTAAGTCGGAAGAACAAGCGCTCCCGAACAGCTCTATCCGCATGCGCTGGCGTTACGGTTAGTGATACGTACACCGTTCCACCGATCTGAACCAAAATGTGTATACTTACCCTTTGGAACCCTGCGGGTAACACTGTCCACTTTAAATTTCGGACAGACCACTCCACTCCCTGCATTTAGGCCCTTTATCGCAAATCTACACCGTTCCTCCGAATTGCACCAAATTTTACATACACTTTGAAACCCTGCTGATAGCACTGCCCACTTGATATTTTGGACAACGATCTCCATTCCCTACATTTAGAATAACTGACAATGAACTTGGAAACCACGTATTAAGGCCCTAGAACCATTCATGTCCGCAGTAGTGTAACTGTAAGAGTATTTTAATAAGTCTATTGTTGACTGGCAATTCGGGCTGCATCTCGTCGCCCCTACCAGTGTTCTGGTGCAGAATCGCGAAAATAGTACATTTTGTGCTGCTTTATAACTTAAATTGCAGTCACGGGGAGTAATTAATGCAAAAAGATGTCTTAGGCCCCTTAAAACAGTTATCATGAAAATATTATGCCTCTATAAGTGCAATGGTGTTGGTGCAGTACATTGAGGTTATCAGCTGCAATAAGTGTTGGTGCTTTCAAATTCACCTTCATTTATTCCGAACCTTATCGCCGAGTGCTATTTGGCGATAAATGATATTGCTACCTCAGGAGCTCGGGACAGACGAAGTTTTCCAAAGTGTTCTGAGTATTTTCCTACAGCGCTATACGACAAACGTCGACACTATTGGTCTCTACATTTCTAACAGTCAATGAGATATAGGCCTTTGTCCTCTTTGTAATATTTCTTTTAAATTCGTTTGTAAATTACATGTGTCATTTGCTGTATTTAGTAAATAGCCGTTTCCCTATTCATTATTATCATTACTGGAAAATGACCTGAATGTTACGACCATTGTGTACTGGACTACTCATTACAACCACCGGCACCACCACCACCCCCACCACCACCACCTCCACAAAAAAAGAATATATATTTAAAATATTGTTACGGCTGTGAGTTTGTGTCATCACTCGCCGCAGAGTCACAACTGCTCCAGGGCTGGGCTGTGCCCTGCCTCCTGTATTGCGCGCGCCTTATGCAATAGGGCTACTAAGACAAAGGGATAGTCCAGAACATTCGTGACTGGACCAGCGATGGAAACCTCGAGAAGCCGTGGACCCTGGATGGATCTAGAAGCATTTATTGAGTCACCGGCCTGCTATATAAGAGTGACCCGTGAAGCAGTGGTTGTTGTTGTGTTTTACGAGCTAGTGCGAGCGATTATCTTGTGCGACAGAAGTGTGGTGACGAAGTGCTGTGCGAGTTACGAAATCCAGTGACATTGTTTCTCCAGCTTGTGGACAGCGAAATAGCCTGCAGCAAGTGATCGTAAGTAATTGTGGTCGGTGAACATAAAGGAGAGGAGCAGGTAGTTTCTGTCAAGGCCACCGTACTCATTAGGACGGATTAACTTCTGTGATCTGTTGACAAGTGGAAGGGCCAAGAGCGCTCAAGGAAGAGACTTGAGGAAACTGGAGTAAGGCTCCTAATTGCTTGTATTTGCTGATTAGTGTAATTTTCTGGCCACAATAAAGTTAATTATTTCTTTAAGCAGTAATTGGTGTTGTGCTTTGTACCCCCACCGTAATCCAGTTAACAAAAGTGCCACTAGGGGGTGGCACGTAACAACTGGTGTCAGAAGCCGGATTACGAACTCAAGCACAACACCTGACGGTCCTGGTTTCAAAACCCGAGCAGGTCATTTTCTCTAATTTTCCTGTGAGTGCATGCCCTTTACAAGACAAACAACTAAAATGGAGGAGAAATTGGCAGCATTGCTAGAAAAGTTAAATGGCATGGAAACCAAGATGGAGGACGGCCAGAAGAATTTAACCAAGGAGCTAACTGCCAAATTAGAAGACGGCCAGAAGAAGATGGAAGACGGTCAAAATAAGTTAGCGGAGGACCTGAAGAAGATGGAGGACGGCCGGAAGAAGTGTCGTGACGAAGTACTGTGCGAGTTACGAAATCCTGTGACATTGTTTCTCCCAGCTTGTGAACAGCGTACATCAAGTGCTCGTAAGTAACTGTATTTGTTGTACCTGAGGAAGAGGGGCAGGTAGCTTCTGCCAAGGCCACCGGACTCATTAGGACGGATTAACTTCTGTGGTCTGTTGCAAGTGAAAGGGGCCAAGAGCGCATAAGAAAGAGACTTGAGGAAACTGGAGAAGGCTCCTAATTGCTTGTATTTGCTGATTAGTGTAATTTTCTGGCCACAATAAAGTTAATTATTTCTTTAAGCAGTAATTGGTGTTGTGCTTTGTACCCCCACCGTAATCCAGTTAACAAAAGTGCCACTAGGGGGTGGCACGTAACAGTGTAAATTACTGTATAGGCTTATATTCAGACTTATGCTACCGAATATCATACCTGCGACGTAGATAAGTGATTTCAATGGTAATGAAAGGTTTTACAAATTAAATATTGGTCTAAGATGATTCCACTCATATGGTGACACCTTGATGTGTGTATTCAACCTTCCTTTGTCCCTTTTATTGGAGGCATTTACTTTAGCATGACTTAATAGACTTTGCTTATTTTACTGGACAACAAGTTCACTTATTGAAATAAATTTATTTTCACAACTGTTTCCCTTGTGCCGCCATTGCTCACATCTGTTTGGATCCTGGAATTTCCGAGAACAGAAAACATAAAACGTAATTCTATTTTCCTTTTGCTTTCCTGGATTACATTTTGCTTCTTGTTCCTGGAGAGCGCTTAAAACCAACCAAAAATAGCTTGCGTTTCATCACACTTTCCGTTCCCGGGCGAATGTTTAGCATTCTTTACTCAGGGAATTCTCTCATTAATTCTGGAAAAATCAGGGAATTCTTTTAAGATGAGTTGGTCGACACCCACCCTGGCTTTGTAAAGGTCAGCATTTCTCTCCTGCAGATGTAAAGCCTCGTCCACACCGGCAGATTTGTTTCCAGAAACATTGTATGCAGACTGTGTCCCAAATGTTTCTCATTTGTATGCGGGATGTATGCATACTTTTTGAAAACATTCTACATACAATCGGGAGACTCGAGTGATGTATGGAAACAGTCTGCAAACAGTTTGCATACAATTGACATACAAATGACATACAAATCTCGTGTTTCAAGATACAAGGTTTTCTGTTTTCCAACGAAATGGAAAACACGCATACAAGAAACAAGTATTTTGTCTCAAGTCTTCCTGTGTGGACGTGTTTTGAAACTGTAGACCGGATACAAACCACAGACGCATCCAGCTAGCCACGTTTTTCCACATCATATTGTGTTGATTTAGTTTCAATTTCCCATCCTTCTTTATTATGGTGCACCATATTATAAGGTTTAATAACAAGGGACTTTTTGTTGCTATACATTTCGTGTGTCTTTGACATTTATTAATTCATATCGGCTGATGAAGGGACCAAAACTAATTAGGCCTTGAAACATGTCCCACCAATGACCACACAGTGATCTCATTCTATTGCCACAAAATGTACACTGACCTGCACGAAAAACGCAACACTTCAATTTCTTACAAAAACTGAAATTCATTTTAAATTTATGACACTCTTATGACACTAATCTACTATATGATGCTGAAATATTGTAGTACGGTCCCATGTAGGTGTCTAACAATGAAGAAAATGACAATAATAAACAAATTTAACAAATTAAGCCAGAGATACACACTTCAAGGAAAGAACGCTATAAGGGCGGGACATTTTGAGTAAGCTCCTTTGATTTTATACACCTCACACTTTACTTCACAGACCCTCTGTTCGCAGCTTCAAAAGCGCATATTACCACCTCTTGCACCAATGATGGCATTCAACCTTTCAGGGATGCTCCTGAATAATGCTGTTGAGGAATCATCTCCCATTCTTCCAGGAGGGCATCCCGCAGGTCCTGTATGGTCTCTGGATAGCGCTGACGGGCTCCTCTCCCCACCCGGTCCCAAACGTGCTCAATAGGATTCAAATCAGGGCTTCGAGCAGGCCAAGCCATAGCATGAATCCCTGCTTCATCCAAGAACTCGCACAACATGTGGGCGTGCATTGTCTTGCATTGGTGTGAAATCGTCACCAATAAATGCAGCGAAAGGCACAACATGCTCCAAAAGGATTTCCTCCACATACCGATGTGCGGTAAAGCTCCCAATCTCTACGATGACCAAATCCATCCTTGCAGCCATACTGATTCCTCCCCACACCATCTTAGAACCACCCTGAAAAGGCGTCCTGGATGAGAATGTGCAAGGGGAATACCTTTCCCCTGGCCTTCTCCAGACCCTCTCTCTTCCGCCAGGTGATCGGACGCCAAATCGCGACTCATCGGTGAACAACACTTGTTCCCATTGTTGTACTGTCCAGCCATGATGTTTCCTTGCGAAACGTAGTCGAGTTGTGAGATATTCTCTGGTAGGTTCTGGGCCTGTAACTGGTCTTCTGGATTGATGATTGGCTTCTTCCAATCTTCTTCGGACGGTTCTCTCACTAACATCGACCCCTTGAACTTGGTGGAGTCGATTTCGTGCTTCAATGGCGGTGGTGTGACAGTCGTGGAGAACTTGAAGTTGTAAGAAGCGGACATCTCTCTCCGATGTTGCTCTTCTCGGACCTGTTCCTGGTCTCCTTGCAAAGCCTCCAGTTCCCCTGTAACTTCGTACGGTTCTTTAAGTCGTGGAAGGTGTAGTCCTCAACACTTCTGCAACGTGTTGCATGCTGCGACCATCTTCGTCAAAGCAACAGCTTCTAATAATAATAATAATGTTATTGGTTTTACGTCCCTTTTAACTACACTGGCTTTTAGAGACGCCGGGGTGCCGGAATTTTGCCCCGAAGGGGATCTTTAACGTGCCAGTAAATCTACGGACACGGCTCCCTCGCATTTGCGCACCCTCAAATGCCAGCTGACTGCGCCAGGATACGAACCTGCAACAGCTTCTGCAGCTTGTTCAGGGCTAAAGGGCATGTTTGCTCCAGAAAGCTAATTACGACAATCACACACACATGTGATTGAGAAGGGAACAATTCGAAGTACAACAAAAGCGCTATAAGAGCGGTAACACATTATTGGTTCACATTCCGTGATGTGTTTTCTAGATTGCGCGGGAAAAAAACAATTGAGGTTGGTGCAAGCAACAATCGACACCTCATTGTTTGCTCGCAAAAGAACGCCAATAGGTTTAAGTGCTTCGCTTTGATTGAATAGATAATTACACATCATTTATTGTGTGTTGCGTTTTTGGTGCCGGTCAGTGTAGTTTAGTGGCGCTACCGGTGGGGTGTCAAATTTCACCCCTCCCCACAAAAAGAAAAGAGTGGTTATATGAAATATTAGTAGAATGAGTCCTGTATTTTGGTTAATTATTCGACTAATACAAGAGGTACATTTAAACACAATCCCAGGATCGTTTCACTTAGATCCCCCAATTTACACATTCGCAGACTTTTAAGAAATCACCCTGTGGTAAAGGTATGAATGTTATTTTTATTATTTTAAGACTTAAACGATGTGTTATAAAATGTTGTTCTTATACCAGTACTTCGTCTTGATTGAATGAAAATACTAGATAAGAAGATTAATTATTTTCATACCGTCAAAGTAAACGTTAACTCCACGAACTGTCAGTGGACTAGAGGTCTAATTCTGGTGTGGACGCAAAACAAGTAACATAATTGTATCGGATACAATGTTGCAATACAGTCTGCAAACAAATCTGCCGGTGTGGACTAGGCATAAGCTTAGTTCAGACAGTTCTTGCAAAGCATCGCAAATTAATCCCAGATCCAAAATAAATTCCACAGATATTATTTTCCTTGGTGGCGTAGTCGGTAGCATGCTGAACTGCTGTTCCCAAGATCGCGGGTTCTAACCCGGTCGAAGTCGTTGGATTTTTTAAGAGCGTTAAAAATCCTTCAGTATGCCTTCCTTCGGAGGGGAAGTAAAGCCGGCGGTCCCATGTCATAGATTTATGGCATGTAAAAGATCCTTCCACAGACTAAACTTGTGTGAAGCTAAATTGTTCGGTTAGACTTCTTCGGAACGCAGGTATCACTGATGTCTGGTGGCGAAAGTTGGAACTACTTGAAATTGAACGGAACTTGTAGCTTATCCTAAGGTTGTCCGCTGGAAGCAGCTACAGACTCAGGCGAGCTGAACATGTCCTCGGACACTCCCGGCACTAAAAGCCATACGATAAATAAATAAATAAATAAATAAATCCTGTGAAGACCTTCATAAGTGCATTTTTCCTTTCTGTCACAACCATCTTCTGATTTACGTCTTTCAAAATGAAGTACCAGTGCTTCAAAACCCTGCCAAACAGTCAAAACAGTTCTATAGCTGGATGCAACCCACCTTGTGGGCAGAATTCTTCTAATTTTTAAAATCTGCATCTCCAGTGTAGCTGCACATGACTGGACCTGCCTTGCATTCTTTGGAGCGGCATGATACTTAACATATTATTTGTCCGTTAAACTCTTAATTCTATTGATGCCAGAAACCTCTTTCACAACATCGTGTACTGATAATTCCAGTCTATGTCTAGCACAATGGCAGGAAATCTCCTCCATGTACTCCGAACGTTACTGCGGCACCATCACACGTCAGTGAAACTAAATCTTCTGTGAACCCTAGTGAGAAGACATCAAGCTTTTGTAAATTCCATTTGCTGTTACGTCATCCAACTCAATTAAATCAATGAAAAGGGTGACCCTGCGAACATTCTGTATATTATCAGAAAAGACTTTTGACTTACAGTAGTTGATTCGTCAAGAATAAGAGGGCACTTGCTCTTTGAATCAAGTACATTTTTTTAAATCAATCTTGTTCTCATTTCACTGCCTATGTGGTTTACTACTATATTTATACATGCATAAATTACTTGAATGCAAAATTCCCCCTATCAATCCCGTTCAATTCTTGTAAATCAATTTCAGTAACAAAATTGTAGAAAGACTGGTTCTTTTTTGCCACCTTATAAGCAGTACGAAATACTTTACGGGTAATTTCCTTTCCTCTCTGTAATGACTTTTAGACATACTGTCTCAAGTTTTTCTTATTTCCCTTCTTCAGTTATTTTATTAGCGCTTTTAGGTCCAGCACTTTCTTTGTGGTCATAAATCTTTTCCCTGAGAGATGTTAGCTTATGTTTACGATTTTCTCCATAAGACACAATTTCACAGTTTATCCACTCCTTTGATAGTCTCATACCCACATTCTTATGTACACCTAAACTTCCAGCTTTTTTGTACACTGAGCAACCTAACTTGTCGTCATGAAAATACAACCAATCGTTTTTCTTTACAAAATCGTTCTTTTGTTCTACAGTCCAACAACTAGGCCACGGACTTTGAAATTCACTTTGAACTTTACAGACCGTTATGGACTGAGCTTCTATGCCCAAGATGCGGGTTCAAACCCGGCCGAAGCCGTCGGATTTTTTAAGAGCGTTAAAAATCCCTCAGTATGCCTTCCTTCGGAGGGGAAGTAAAGCCGGCGGTCCCATGTCATAGATTTATGGCATGTTAAAGAACCTTCCACTAATTGCACCTGTGTGAAGCTAAATTGGATAGGTTAGAATGTAAACAACGCTCTTCGGTTTCTACGTTCGTTGCCAAGAGCCGACTGCGGTGGCGTCTAGTAGCTAAGTTCTGAATTTGGCCTAGTAGTCGCTGATGGTGGTGCTTGGTGGCAAAATTAGGAACTATTTGAAAAATTTTAAGTTGCAGTACTTAAATTAAAAAACAGATAACACACACTATTACACTATCACAATTAACACCGGTTATCAGACAGATTCTACACTCACCCAAAGTACACGGGGCTACATGACCGCGTTGTCGCAGCCCCTAAACTTACGAACCAACCAACCAACCAGACCGTTATGGAACTCGTCGACACATCTGTTGCTTCAAGTTCCAAACTTGAATTTGATGGACTGACGAACTACTTGGACAATGTTTGCGTTTGGTGGTAGGCACAGAAAAATATTCTGAAATTCTTTTAATTCTCGCTTCGTGGTCGACAGATTTAGGTTATGTCTATTGCCGCGTAAGAAGTAGTACAAACTACGTCTGATAATGCAACCAACATCACCGAACAACAGTACCGGTACTCAATATTGAAGGCAATCCAGATGAAACGTAACTAGAACTGGGACCAAAACAGCTATAGAGTGAGCAAAGAAAGAACCATGCTGCCCGCAAACCGGCGATTAGCGAAATAAAAAGGCGATGTGCGATATTTCCAAGGTCATTCAGCGCGGGAACGGTAAAAATAATATTTTAAAAATTCTTTAACCTGGAAAAGAATAATCATATTTGAAGTCTAAACATATTTTTTTATCCCCCAGGTGCTCGCATCTAATGGGCGTGGGTTGGCGACCACGGGACCCCAGCTGAGTCCCGGCATTGCTTCCACTTACTTGTGCCGGGCTCGTATCCGTCTTCTTTCCTGTCGACCTCACTTGGTCAACTCTTGTTCTCTTCCGACCCCGACGGTATTAGGGTATCCGAGGCCTAGGGAGTCTCTTCCTTTCCCGCCTTAATTGGCCCTTGTCTCATCTTTTCTGATACCCTCCTTCTGCGAGGGGTCAACCTTCTTTTTCTTTTCCTGTTATCTCCTGCCTTCTGCTTAAGGCCCTCAATGAGGCCGGGTGTATGTAGCCCCACCACTTTTGGTGCACCCTCAGGGGCTCAGGGCTGGTGAGTTCGGGAGTTGGCGACCCCGATGGATTCCTTAGCTGGGTCCGTTTTTCCCCTTTTGTCCCTTACCTTTGGGGCGGACCCTCTCCTCTCTCTCCTCTCCTCTTTTCATTATATGTCCTTTTCTCTTTGAGATTCCCGCACTGTTTTTGTTACTTGGTTCCCCGTGTATCTAAATTCACTTTAGCGATTTTTTTCGTAGGTATTTTTAATCTACGTTGCATTTTGTAAGTTCTTTCGATCTAAATTACATCTCGCGATTGTTTTCAACCTAAATTGCTTTTTAGTAAATATTTCAATATGGTGGAGGGACCTTTGTGAGTATTTTGAATTTCAGTTGCATTTTGTAAGTATTTTCAACCAAAACCGCATTTCGCAAGAATTTTAAATCTAAATTGCATTTTGTTTGGTGGGCATTTTGCAAATATTTTGATTCTCAATTGCATTTTGTGGGTATTTTGAATCTAAATTACATTTTGTGAAGTATTTTCAATCTAAATTGCATTTTGTAAGTATTGTCAATCCACCTGAGTCGTTTGAATCTACCGTGCATTTTGTAAGCATTTTAAATTTCATTTTGTAAGTATTTTGAATTTCAATTGCACTTTGTGAATAATTTGGATTGGAACTGGGATCTTTCAATCTGAATTGCATTGTGTAATTTCAATTGCATTTTGTACGTATTTTGAACCTCAATTGCATTTTGTACGTATTTTCGATCTCATTTGCATCATGTAAGTATTTTGAATTTCAGTTGCCTTTTGTAAGTATTTCGACGCTACATTGCATTTTGTACGTATTTTGAACCTAGCCTACATTTTGTGGGCATTTTTTCAATATTTTCTTTTTGTGCATTTGTTCGTTCTAAATTCCCTTTTGTCAGAACAGTTTGTGAGTTGTTTCAATCTGAGTTCCTTTTAAGTATTTTCCGTCTCACTTAATTTTCGTTCTAGTTTCCATTTCATTATTATTTTCGCTATCACCCAGATCATTAGGGACCGATAACCTAAATGTTAGGCCCCTTAAAACAACAATTATCATCATATATATATATTAGAGATTTGTACCCACGAAGAGGTTCTGGAACGCCGTTCCGGTGAGTTCCGCCAGAAAAATAAAAGCCCTGTGTATGAGTAATGCTAGCAGTTGCAGAATGCCTGATTAGCGGAGAATCCCTAGCTCTTTCAGCATTTCTGAGGGAGATTTATGTAGCATATGACTTTTAGTGCTGGGAGTGTCTGAGGACATGTTCGGCTCGCCAGAGCTTGTAGCTGCTTCAAGCGGAGTGAGCTACAAGTTCCCTTCAATTTCACGGACACCTAGTGATGAACGTTGGAACTTGGATCGAGCGTTACAACGAAACCTAGAAATTTAGCTTCATATTAGTAAGTTAGTGGAAGGATATTTTACATGCCATAAATCTTGACATGGGATCGCGAGCTTTACTTCCCCTCCGAAGGAAGGCATACTGAAGAATTTTAACGCTCTTTATTTATTTAATCGTATGGCGAGTTCAACAAGGAATTCATAAGTCCGGGTCCAAGTTCTTCAACCACTCAACGGCACTTTCTGAAAGATGAAATAGGTCGCTGGGGCTTCCAGAGTAGGCATAAAGAGGGCAGCGCAGGATGACATGGTCCATGGTCTGCTCCTCTTCCCTGCATTCACACATTGGAGAATCCATCCAGGCCCATTTATGGCGCGAGAAATTACAGCTCCCATGCCCAGTTCTCAGTCTGTTGAGGCGACACCATAGTTTTCTTGGGATCCGAGTTGGATTTATCTCATGAGCATTAGTTCCAGATGTTGAATTTAACCACTCTTCCTGCCAGCTCCGGTTTAGGTTAAAATTGTCCCTCAAGAGTCGGCCGGCCAACACACTTGCTGGTCTCCTATATCTCCGACGACTTCGACCTGGTTTGGACCGGTGATCTTGGGCACAGCAGTTCAGCATGCTACCAACTACGCCACCGAAGCCGCTTCTGAGGGAGAGTAGCATGTTTGTTGAATTATTTACTAATATTATGACTAGGGCTCGGATTTTTAGGTAAATACATATTTTTAATGTAAATACATATTTGAAGCATTTCTTTTATAATTACATAAATTCCTGCTTTTCACTTATTAGCACATAAAAATACATATTATTTACATTAAACAAATCAGTTTGCTAGATCTTTCAGTTTATTGCATTTTTGTTGTGTTACTTCAACGAGGAAGAACCTGTGAGCTATCTCATCTTCATGCACAGCGTATGTCAGCTTGCAACTGTGTTATTCTTAACTTGCCACCCCGTGCCACTCATTGTGGAAGCCGGGAGTTTCCTTGTCCATAGCCATTTTGCACCATGTGCTAGACCTCCCTCTCCCCCAGCTACCTGAAACCAGTGTCACATGCAGTTCATTTCTGGCACTGTGAAGTGTAAGACAGTTCTACGATGCCTAAAGTAACAACAACTACAAGTTATTGTCTGCAGCAGAATGTTGCAGAATTTTAAGATCATTTTACTTCTGACGGGGGCGTTTTGTTCTGCCAACCATGAGGGAAAGCAATCAAGACTGAACAGCGATCTCAAGTTACACAACACCTCAAGGGCAAGAAAGATATTGCCGCAGTTTCGTGCCTTCAGAAGTGTTTCGCGATAATCGTCGGTCATTTGTAATGGACAACCTGAAGATGGATGTCATTGTGTTGTCAGTGATACATAGCATAAATTGCATTCGAGAGTACTGCATATTGTTCATATTCTCATTAATAAACTAAATTTTAATGAAATATTTTTACTTTTTTGTCACATATTTCAGGTATTTTTAATACATAAAAATAATTATTTTCCTGATTTTTATCACCTCAGAGCCCTAATTATGCCATTTGATTTAATGGTGCTGGGGGTATGGCATTACGGAAGAGCATACTGTCTCGAAAAGATTGTCTACCGAGCGACTCATGTTGGGGCCTTTCTTTCGAGATTGTAATTTAGGGTTGACAGTTTCACGTAGATACTCCGGTGTATTCAGCGTCGTTATGCGCTAACAGTATGTGGTCCGCGACTAGGGTCGTATGAATGTCTTCTACCCGGTAGGGAGTGGCCGGCAGTGGTTTCTAACTGGGTTAGGTTCGCCACGGCCCATCTGTAGAGGTCGGCGGCTTCTTATAAGTCCAGCTTTAGGCTCGGGGGAAGAAGCGGTGAAAGATCAGTAGTTTTATTTCATTACGAAAATTCCACCACCACCACCACCTGAGTGTTCGCACTGTCTTCATTACTTCAATATAGTGCTTCCATCTACATTGGGTATTGTCCCTACTGTGTTTTCACGCATAATTTTAGAATTATATTTGGTGTTCTGTGGAATATCCTTTATATGAAGTTGGCTGATGTGTGCTACTAAATTTTTCGGAGGCCTGGATGAGATATCCTCGACTCTGCAGTGTATGTTTAAACATTATAATCTTGTGAATCCCGTTTCAATGAAGTATAAAACATCCCCAACATTTGTACACAGACTATGTAGCGCGATTTGCACAATCTAATGTACGAGAATGATTCACGATCACAAGGCATTTCTTATACTGTGATGATGCATTTTAAGTTCGTGTGTTCTGAGAAGTTGTACGATGAAATCGGTGCTTTGGATAGTGAGTACAGGTTCGTTTGCACTCATTTGTTTTCTGTATCGTATTACGTGATTATCTTATGAGGTGATCTATCGTGTAGTATCGATACTCGTGGTCTGGTCGTCTAGTTTATAGTTGTAGGCTACACAAAGTCGTGATATTATGTTGTGAATATTAGTTCATTAATTGTATACTGCTAGTTCACTGTAGCACTAGCATTTTTTAAAATTTATTCCTTCGAGTAGTAACTCTTTCCCCAATATATCGATATTGTAATCTACAATAATTGGTTTATTCTGCTGTGATCTTTGTATTCTCCTTGAAAGTTACAGCGCTAGTTTGCGGTCAATAAGCGAACCAAATTTCAGCAATGGCTGCTGCCTTGTGACTAGTTCTTGTCGAAGCGTGGTCGTACTTTAAGTCGGTTGTACATTGCATCTTCATTCGTCAGTTTCCATAAGATAAAGACTTTTACGGTTTAGAGACGTGTGTAAATATAGGTAGTGTTAATATGACTCCCAAAACAGTTGTTTCGTAGAATATGTTAGTAGTAAATACCGGACTAGAGTGACGCAGTGTTAATCTATCGCACTAGATATCTGGATCCTACTTGTGGAATCTTAACACAGTGGTATTTATGTTACGAAGAGACCAAAAGCGGATATTATGTTTTTGTGGCGTGAAAAGCCTAGATAGTTAATGTTCGAAGTACGAAAATAGTGTTCCTATATCTATTTCAACATTGTGACGTCAGTTACACCGCCCTCAACTCCGATGACATGCCATTCCGGTACTACTGATGGGCCCTAAATTACGTCACCACCTCTAAGTATACAGGCGAGTTTTTCCAACTTCTTTAGTATTTCAGTTACGAGTGGATTAGTTTTATTAAGTTTTTGCTTACTTTCTACAACAGTACGAAATAACCTCTCTTGGATCTTTCATAATGTTACCTTCAGAGGATGATCCCTTCTTCTTGGGCTGTAGACTTTGTAGGGCAATTGCTGTTCCGACGAAAATGAAAGTTTATTGCTTATATATTGTAAAACTGGATGGTCTTAGCTTCCATCGTTTTGTTCCAGTACATAGTGAGTCATCACAGCGAGGGAGAAAAAAGAAACTTCATCGATACCTGCCGGAAAATAAAAACTACCTTGATGTGTTTTTTAGGCAGATGACCTTGTTGTTTCGCTCCTTTAAACAGCTAATGATGTGTTTACTTTCACAACAGTTGAAGGACAGTAATGTGGTGCAACAACTCTTATACAATTTTATCTCCTGGTGAAACCATTATAAGTAGGCTAGATTATTAATCATTGATGAGCTGAAGACTTTGTATTAGTTAGACTTTCTGAATGTAAACCAGAATATTCAAGGGGGGAAATTTCAAGGTAGTAGGTGCATGCACTAGAATGTCCTACCACCACTTCGAAAAGATTTTGATAAGTGTGACTGGTGATTAACTGGTTTTCATTTCCAAATCAAGCCAGATAATGATTGTTTATTGTTTTTGATATCTGTTCATTGTTTAGTTTGCTATCAAGAGCTCTCTTGTTGGGATAGATAACTACAAATGTACTGCCCATTAAGAAAGATAATTACCACCACCCGAACTCTTGGTTCCGAGTTAACTGTATAAAAGACCCAAACATACTAAGATTTTCGGCTCTCCTGTAGTATACGTTGCCCGTTTCGAAAGTGCGTTATTTTACTTAGTAGCGCTCGGAAAATGGTTTGTATTTACTCTGCCACGTTATTAAAGCTATTTGCCATTAACAAACACCGCGTAAACACTTCCAAAAAAGGAAATTGTCAACATTAACTTTCAAGTAATAAACTTATCAAAAAGCACGTCGCCATGTTTGATTACGTAATGCTGCCAACTTACTGATTGTTCTACTAGGCAAAATCATTGGCCTGGTTAAAGATTATTGATGCGTGACATCCCCACTGTGCGTGACAAAAACCAGGGGTGTTATCTATTAGCCTAACGCGGCCCTAGGGCCGCGCTACCTAACCTTTATTGGCCTAGACGAAAACCATTGGGCTGGATGAAAATATTGGTCTGGAAACAATAATGTTGGCACTCTGAAAAAATACAGTAACACTCTCTAGCGATGAAATATTCAACTGCTGTGTATTAGTAACATTGGCCATTTCTATAGAAAATTTTTCGGATTTTAATGGCGCCGGGCAACGTATACTACACGAGTTCCAGATTTTCTACTGAAATAATCAAATATCTCTTGATATGATGATTAATAATATTCTGGAAATATAGTAGGCCTAATTGACGTTTTCTCCTCTGGTCTATACCAGGAAGGCTTTTGTCTGGGGCGTTCCACAGTAGATAATATCTTCGTTCTCCGACAGCTCACTGAAAAACTTGGTGAATATGGCGAAGAACTCCACACTTTATTCGTAGATTTCAAGAAGGCCTAGCCTATGTTTGCATACACCGCAAAAGCCTACTCAGTTGCCAGAGAGTTTGGAATGGCCGAGAAACTCGTCAACTTGGTAGCGATCTGCCTGAGCAAAACATGCGGTAAGGTAAAGATGGGAAATCGAGTGATGGAGGATTTTGAAATTTTGAAGGGTCTTGGGCAAGGAGACTGTTTATCTCGTACACTGTTCAATTTTGCCTTGGAGAAGATCGTACGTGAGACCTTTTGAGAGAATTTTGAAGGAATCCCAAGTCGAAGGGAAGAACCTAGCAATGGCCTACCTTGCCTACGCAGATGATATCAGTTTACTCTCCAGCTCTCGGGAAGAGTTGAGGCAAATGACCAGAGCACTCAAGGCAGCCGCCAACAAATTTGGGCTAATCTTGAATGAAACCAATACGTAGTACCTCAATATGTCTCGCGGGCAAGGCTACATATTTGGGCAACTAGTCACTCCGGGTGGGGGACCAGTCCTACAAGAGGGTCCATGACTGTAAATAACTAGGATCGCTTTTCACGGAGAACTCATCATGTGAGGAAGAGATAAACTCCAGGATCCAAGCAGGAAGCCGAACTCGCTACAACCTAACACAGCTTCTTCGGTCCAGATGTCTCTCCAGACAGTTCAAAATTCGTCTTTATAAAACTATGATCCAACCCGTGGTTACTATATGGATGTGAGACACGGAGTATCCGTAAACAGGACTTTCATAAACTGCTCGTATTTGAGAGAAAAGTTCTTTGGAGGGATGTACACATGTCAACATAGCTGGAACCACCAAAACCAGTAGATTGCAGTGGGCTGGACATGTAGTCCGGATGGAAGACCACCGATGGCCACGGAAGCTACCGAATTTCATCTTCACAGGGAGGAGACCACCAGGGAGACCAAGGAAGCGGTGGAGTGATGGACTCCATGAAGATCTGCGATACGTGTGGACAGTTGGCGGATGGCAGCTATGGACAGGAGACGATGGAGGAGGAAACTTGAAGCACCGCGCGGTCCGCTGAACCTGATCACGTAGAAGGTCTATATCCCGCCCACCATCCTCTTTTTAGATCACGACTTAAATAGTAAAATTCCAGCTATGTCCACCTTATTCCTGGTGAATTATGGGACAAATACCATATTGCCAACCCACACATAGTGCATCAGACCCGCTTGCTTATAGTGCAAGCATTCATTTTCAGCAGACGGTGGCTAACCTACTCACTCCGCCTGACCGGTGTGGTGAATTTTGTATCCCACATGTTGGCACCGGTAATGTGACGTCAATGTATGCGCCTGTGTGCCCCTAGGTATCAGTTGAAGAAACCTTGTGTGCAATGACAATTGCTTTCTTTGAATAGGTAAGAAATGACTAAAAGATACATAGTTACATAAATCAGCGAATATTTCCAGTGTAGTGGTGGTAATGTACTGTAATGTCAATTACTCCCAGAATGAGGTATGAAAATCATATATTTTCCATTGCAAGTGTAAAATCCTTGTTTGGGTCTCTTATACTTTTAATTCATTGCTTGACAACTTGTATTTGGCTACCCTTGGATTTGTTAGATGCAAGCTGTCATTAAAGGTAGGGATCAAGTGGCTAGCACTTCCAGCCTACCAGTACTCTCTGCATGACGATAAGAAGTCCTCTGTGGTTGGTGTGGATTTAGGCTAGCTCCACAAGGTTTACCAGCAGGTGAGCAGCTTTCAGATTACCAACGACAGATGGATAACAAGGTTCTCCTGCAGTAAATGGGTCGAGTTTTTCAACATTTGTAATTCTGCATGCATCACATGGAAAGTTGTTTCTACTTACTTTGCCACAGTTATTGAATTAATTCTGAATGACGTATCACTCTTTTCTTTTTCGCTTTAATTTCCACAATATATGACTCTTTCATACGTTATTTCATCTTCCGAGGGGACAATCACTAACCTTGGTCACTTCTGCACCGGATGTATCTGCTAAATCACGTAAATATGCGTTTTTATTTATGGCTCATTTAACAACGGCAGCCATGTTCGACAGCGTATTTAGTGTGTTACACTTATGCCAAAGCCCTCGCATTGAGGCGCCCACATTGACGTCACTAGTTGGCAATATGTCCGATACTAAATACACGACACACGTAATGTGCTAGTGAGGCCCGGTTGACAAAAGAAAACCATTTATCTGGGCGCGTTAAGTTGTAACCATTGTCAAAAACCATGGATTTGATGTGTTGGGCTGTAACCATTGTTAAAAAATATTGGATTAGACAAACCAAAGGTTAGAATGGTCTGGTCAAGGTGCGGCCTTGGTGAAGCGAAGCTAGTGGGGCACAGTTTATAAAAACCATTGATCTGGATTGTTAGGCTGTAACTATTGTCAAAAACCACTGGATTAGACAAACCAAAGGTTAGAATGGTCTGGTCGCGGTGCGGCCTTGGTCACGCGAAGCTAGAAGGGCACTGTTGACAAAAATACATTTAGTTTTGTAAGCGCGGTGTTGGCAACACTGTCTTTGATGATAATTCACGCGTGTGATGGAATTTCATCTACGGTATATGTCGTGGCGGCGGGTGGGTTATAGACAGCAGAAGAGTAAACATTTATTACTGCATCATCTCCAGACCATTAGTGCAGGTACTTGGCTAATGTAATCAAGGAGTGATACTTCATTCAGTGTTACCTGGTCCATCAAGGTTTCCAATATGCTAAGCTACTCCATGTTTCATACTGAGCACCAAATCCTGTGATCTAGTGTCAGGGTAGTCAATTTGGCAGTGCTTAAAAATTGCATCCCCCTCGTTACGAGGGAGATTCTTTGGAAGTGATGAATCACGATCCCACACTTGCACTTAACTAGTGTGTCATTTTCATACCTTTGATATTCTGGGAGTCATTGCCAACTACACACAAAATGTGTGACTTTAAGTGGTCATTTATTGTTCATTCAACGACTCCAATTGCTACTGTTACCGAGACGTCATTGCACTGTTGCCAAAATAGCCTATGGTTCACAGGTCATGCGTAACGAGCTCAGCTTGTACTAGCCCCAGGTTAGGTTTGTTTTTGCATGTACAGTCTTCTTAACATAGAAACACAACAAACCGAATGAGTCGAGCAGCGTAAGTGCGCCTTAAAACGAACACCTCACAGTACCGTATGTGTGGGGTTTGCAACGTCTTGTTTATTTTATGGACTGTGGAGGAGTAAACACATAATTTCCTGATTTCTTTTTCATCATTAGAAAAGGTATTTTGGCTAATTTCAGTACTCGAGAAATTCTATCGTACACGCGATGTCTCATTCAGTGCTACCTATTTTCTTCATTCAGAAACTGGCTGTGTGGCAAAGTGGTGACGTTCTTGCTTGCTGTGTCCAAGTTTGCAGGATGGAGCAGGTAGTTGGCATTTGGGGATGCTTAAATGCGAGGGAGCATTTACTTCTTCTAGCTCTCCTTCGGGGCACCCCAGTGTCTCTAAATGCCGCAGTAGTTAAAAGGGATTGAAGCCATTGTTACTTCAGACTTGACGTTTCAATGCTATGCTAGAGCTATCCAGCGGCCAGAAGTGAAATTACCTGAACCAGCCAATCACAGGCAGCCATTCAATTGATATATAACCACAAATCTAGTTTTGTTTGCGATGTTGCCTGCTAAATCGCGACATTGCGAACAAAGCTCAATTTTTTTGTGATATATAGATTTGATTGGCTGGTTAAAGTGATTTCACTTCTGACCGATAGATAGCATTAGCATTGTATTGAAACGTAAAGATGGCATCACTATATATTATACGATCACCTGTTGTTAAAAAGAAACTCTCTCACTCAATGATAGCAGTTCGATAAGAGAGCTAGAAACTTAATCATAATAGGCAGTAACGTACACTCTTCAAGTCAGCTGTTCCGAAGAATGTCCATGAGGTAACAAATCACTCTTCAAGCATGAAAATGAGACATTTAAACTCTAAATTAAAGTGACTAAGTATATCTATGTAGGAAATTAAAGAAACATTGTTTTACAATTATTTTGGGACTACTATACATTGCGATCCAGCCGCGGATAAAATTCCCCTAAAACAAAATGGCGACTTCCGTGACGTCATCAACGATGTCACGAAATACTTCTCTAGCAAGCTTACGGGAAAAGCCTGGGTAATAGGGGTTGGGGGGGGGGGGGGGGGGGGCACAAAAAGCCTCGAAACGACCAATGTATCGAAATCTATAATTGACCTATGTAGCTCAATTAAAGATTCCGATACATTAAAAAATTTGCAAATTCACGTCATTAATTTAAAATTTCCATATCGAAATATTTAATTGTCCTAGGTAGGTAGATCAAATATTCCGATTCACATCGTAATTATTTTCATTTCGTGAATAAATAAAATTTCATCGAAAACTATAATTTACCTATATAGCTCAATTAAAGATTCCGATACATTAAAAAATTTGCAAATTCACGTCATTAATTTAAAATTTCCATATCGAAATATTTAATTGTCCTAGGTAGGTAGATCAAATATTCCGATTCACATCGTAATTATTTTCATTTCGTGAATAAATAAAATTTCATCGAAAACTATAATTTACCTATATAGCTCAATTAAAGATTCCGATACATAAACATTTTTCGCAAATTCACGTCATATATTTAATATTTCTGTATCGAAATATATAATTGGCCTATATAGGCCTAGGTCAATTACAGATTCCCATACACATCGTAATTTCAGTTGATATTTTTAATTTTACGCATCGAAATCTATAATTGGCCTATGTAGATCAATTACAGATGACGATACACATCGTAATTATTATAATTTCATGTTAATAAAACATTGCATCAAAATCTTTAATTGAGCTATATAGGTCAATTACGGCTTTCGATACAATGTCTTATAAATATAAAATTAAATTAATTATGACGCGTAACGTCATCTGTAATTCAACTATATAGGCGAATTACAGATCCCGAAATGGAATTTTAAAAATATGTCATAAATGTAACCCTAAATTAAAATACTTTCGTATGTATGGCGTGTCAAATTGAGGTAGGTCAATAAATAAATTACATCTGATGAAACACGATGCATTTCGAAGGTTTTTTAATGCTCATTTCTGCTATTGAGTTGTCACCATCCAAAATAACCTATAACCAAGGCTTTTCCCATAATATTGCCAGAGAAGCATTTCGTCAAGTGGTTGATAACATCACAAAAGCAGCCAATTTGTTTTTATAATATAGTCGTGCACAAACGATCGCGGTCTGTAATAATCGCCGGTTGGCATCAATACATTAACCTAGCTGCTGGAACATTGTAATATTCTTATAAAACATTGTTGTCAATAATGTTATTGACCCCACCACATAGCAAGAAATGGTTTTGTGTAGTTGCGTTTTTTTTCTTTTTCCAAAGTTGGCTGCAAATACACAAACACAATGCCATTATAAAACATTGTGGTCAATAATGTTGTTTTTGCTGGGGGGGGGGCTGCACCCCATATTGGCTGCAAATGCTTGTATCTCAATTAGAAATCACAATCCTTAACATACTGTTTAATAATGCCTCACAGACATACTATATGAAACGTCAAAAACAAGACCTATAGGTCGATAGGTCTAATACTAAACACTGTCATATCTATTTTGCAGGTGTTAATGTAAATGCCTATTTGTCTACATTTTACCCATCCATTAGTATTTTAACAGGCGTATTCCCAAACACCGTTCCTGACGTAATATTATCGTTGAGACAAATGGCATTGTCTATGGCTTTAGAACTTTCCTATTAAATGCAACAACGAAAATATATATACAACGTAAAAAACTCGCCGATAGATCCCCAATGCCGTATTATTCCTCATGTACAAGAAGAAGCACTAATTTTCGACCACACTTTCCCTCACATCACAAGTAACGGAATTTAGTTGAATGCAACAACTTCAGGAATTCAACAATTTTATCACAAATCGCCAACACAATCGGGCACACAACACTGCTAATATCAAAATCTTGCTCTATAGGTTATTCAGGGAATAATAATTGTTCAAATTACGGTTACAAAACTCAAATCGGTGGAAAAAAATGCACATCCTTTTCGGAGAAAAGCGCGCGCGAAACTGACGTATGAATCAGCTGACTCCCAGCAATCAAAGCGAGTCAATATCATCAATACGTGCCGTGACTCCCGGCAACCAAAGCGAGTCAATATCGATACGTGCCGTGACATCACGGAGATCCCTAAAAATTCCCTAAACGCCGGTGTATCCCAAGCTATAGATGAACCATTACTGTGGAACATACACATTGGTATGAAGGGTGTCATACTCATATAGGTATAAAACCAAGTCCCCGAATCTTGGATGTTCCGGAAATCCCGAGAACCACTGGATGTATTTTGGTGAGGTTTTTACCATTCTGTAAAGGATTTCTCGAGGAAGGTTTCTGTTAGAAATAATTCATTGATGACCAAAGGAAGCTGAGCAGTAACGATTTCAGTGAATCGAGTCGAAAATAATCCTACCGCCCATGCGTCTTTGAAGCTTTCACTAGGTAAACCGTTAAAAATATCTATATACTATTGAGTGTAGGAATTGTTCAGCATGGAAAGCTCTACAAAAAAAAAAAAAAGTCCGCAACAGCATATCTCTATCTTTAATTCATCTCCCACTATAAGTGTTTTTACATTTTAATTTCTTTCAACATTCTCCATTCAATTATTAGCTTACAAGCTAGCTAGTGAGCGAGCCTATCTCCCCAGTTTCAGCCTTCGTTCCGCAGAATACATGGTCAAGTTTAGATTGGACGGAAGGATTTGTGTTTCATGCACCTCACCATTCTTAAATTAAGTCTGCCCAGAATTCGTTGCATATGTTATCTCGATGTTTATGAGCTAAAAATTTTGTAGCTGACTGTCCATACCCTGTGGCGCTAAGACCAGCCGTTTGGGAGATAACATCTTCCCTTGAACTAAAGGGATAATTAAAGAGAGAATGATTTAGGTGTCGATATATTTAGGTTTGCCAGGGAAGGAAACGAAGAGGGGCAGGATTGCTGTATCAATTCAGTGTAGCCTACAGTGGTGAAGCTTTAAGAAGTGCTATGAGCTGAACAAGCCGATCAGTTTTACACAGCCAGGCAAGAAATATAATTTTAAAGAAGCTTTCAAATACAGAAGTATGTGATAACACAAAATCCGATAACCTTTGTTATTTTGGTTTGGGCAATTATGTGTGTTTTTGTAATATTGTAATTGATTATGATTGTTTTAGGGGCTCTGCAATATTGTCATGTAGGCCCCCCCCCCCCCACACTATCTGGCAAATCCACTCAAAGTACAGTGTTGGTTCCAACAATATGGTGACTGTGCAGGATGTAATAATGGAAGGACAATATTGGAAAACTTACTAGAAGACAATGGCATTGAAAACATTACCTCAGTGGATTACATCAAACATGTGCACCGAAGATTTCATGATTTTTTTAACTCTTGTTCCCGAAGCCATCCCAAAATGAATGGAATTCAAGATACGCTTTTTAGATACTCACGGTCAAAGGTCACACCTTGTGACCTTGGAATGAAAAATCATTAGGACGTTTAAAATGCAGCTACTTTTAATGGAAACTATGTCCCTTTCGGTTCAAAATAAGACCAATATGAAGGTTCTACATCAATTACAATAGCAGTAAAGTTATGATTCTTCCTCGCGTGCTCTGCAAAAATGAATTTTACTTTCTTATGTTCTTAACCCTGTTGTATGAATATCGTAAATCACTTGGGTAAAATTTGCGTGTATGTACAACTTCATGTACCGGTATTTTAATTTCTTGCCAAATTTAATGCAAATCTGAGATAGCCGGGTTGAAAAGGTACACTTTTTTGTGATGGTTTGGCATCCACTATCACTATTTTAGTTTATGTGGAAAGAATTGATGTAAAATGGTTAGAAAGCATAGATTATCGGAAAGGGAAGGAAGGGCTTTTTGCCCAAGTTGCAGGTAAATAAACTCAGCCAGAGGATAGACCATATGAATGTTCTTTGTAGGGTCTAGTTTGAATTACATCTAATCTTTGTAAGGGAAGTGTGCATGAATATTCATCGGAATAAAATGGGATGTAATCAAATGATAAGCATTGTTCAACCAACGGGAACAAACAACGTTCATGCAAGGTTTGAAATGCAACTGTTCCCTAAAGGATCCAGAATGTTTTGCACTTCGAATGGACTTACTACCGCATCGAATTTCAAAGAAAATTAAATACATTTAACCCGGCATTAGTCCTGGCTGAACTCACAGATCCGGAAGGGACATTTTTATTCATTGCTTGGTGAAGAGTGGCAGGCCTGTCTGTACCCTTCCACTATGTTCCTAGCTTGGTGGTTGGAACCAGTCAGTGTGATTCGTTGCTTGGTGAATTGTGGCAGGCCTGTCTGTACCCTTGCACTATGTTCCTAGCTTGGCCGTTGGAACCAGTCAGTGTGATTCATTGCTTGGTGAAAACCGCATTAAAATCCATCCAGTGGTTATCGACATGCAGAGGTGCCAACTATTACAGATTGTCCCTAATTATTACGGATTGCACTTCACGATTACGATCAAAGTGACATTATCACGAAAAAAAGTACATTTCTGTGGAAAAAAAGGAAAGTTACAGGGTGTCTACCGGTAACTAAAGTAACGAAAAATAGCAAGTTTCTATGTCTGGATAGTTGTAGATAACGAAAATTCGCTGAGGTCGGTTTAAATCATTTAAACTCGTGCCACTAGTCTCACAGATAGGGATGGAGCAAGTTTCACGCAAGCAGCACCGATTGCGTAAGCTATATTTCTCTGAGCCTGACCTCAAGGAAATGCATACTGAGGGTACCTTTAGTGGTTTACATCGGTCCGTCTATTTTCGGCATCTAGAAGAGTTTTTAGTTTTGTGTGAAATATTTTTCTGTATTAGGCTATTAGGAAACCTGACTTTCCGCGAGACGTTTAGTTCCGAAACTCGACAGAAACCTCTCATTTCTATTATTGACCTCTACATTTGGAGACTATCTCAAATTGAAGTCCAGAAATAACGCAAAATAAGTTAATGTCGCAATCTTGCAAAATGATAGGCTACAGTTTCAAAATATCGCGAAAAGGCTTCGGAATACAGCAAAAATACAGTATTTCAAAAACCTATCCGTGTCTTAAATTTGCGACATCCGAGATGGATAATTCAAAATTCCGCTCAAAAACCTATCCGTGTCTTAAATTTGCGACATCCAAGATGGATAATTCAAAATTCCGCTATGTCGATTTTTCCTTCGAACTTTGGTTCCATCGGATATATAATCTAACCGGTTATCTCGAAAACTTGTGTAACTTCTATAATTCGTGATTCGAATTCGAAAGAAAATGTGCCCTATTGTATTATTCATGCAATCCTCCGAACTCGCATACTCAAGACGGCCGGCTGATGGCACGACTTGTCTGCGAGAATCTCGTCAAACGGACTAAGATCGATGCCAGTTGCGTAAAAACATAAAACCCATGCCCAATCGGCAACTTGTGACCACGAGGACTGCGGGAGTCCTGTCAAAGGTGATTGGGCACCCATCACGAAACATCCCGAACCCAACTCGCCACTTTTCCCATGACCGTATACTTAAAAGCGTACAAGGAGCAAGAAGTGTCAACCCACTTAGAAATGAGTCTACGTAGCATCGCGATACTCATTTCTTCTCGTGATCCACCGTTAACTCCCAACCACAGCATAGGGACAGCAGGAATCACGGTGCTGACCATACAACATGTCCATATCTGCTCGTGAATTTTAACCATGCCCAACCTCGAGCTTGCCTCCGCCATTCTACCAGGACAGATAAGACAGGCAAACAATCGTTGAACCGCCGTGTGCAGAGCCGATTGCAAATTATCGCTTTCTCAGTGACCAACCCCGAGGACATTGTGATTTTCGTATAATTACCGACAGCGATTGCGATATTTCTCCGCATTCGATGACGAAAACAGCTGAATTCTTGTCAAGCATACAGCTAGTGGCGCCGATTGCAAATTTATGCGAGGGAGGGGGGTTACTGATAACCCACTTCAAAGGTTGGCACCTCTGACATTGGTATAACTCATTTTTCAATAGATCTGTTCGTTTGTTTTGTAACAAAGGCCCAAACTCTAGTATCCATAATAAGAAATTGATAGTAGGTTAGTTTTCTGCTCGCATTTGATTGCCCGTGTGACAGCTTCGCATGGACCCACTGAACCCATTAAAACTACTGTTGCAGACAAGTTTGTTATAGCTGACGTTCGACTTTTTGTAGATTTCTATCTTATTGGAATTCGCTAGGGCTGAAGAAAATAAAATAATAGCGGGTCTTTTGCGTGTAACTTTGCCCCCGATCAAAACAAATGTGCCAGGCCATGCCTGAGGTTCATGTGGGAACCTTGGAACAGGGAATTGAACTGTGTGAATCTGCTGTTCCATGCAACTTGTGCATTCATTACTAGATCCTCTGAATCAGAGATGCTTGTGCCAGCTGTATAATCGCTTCCACAGTATATTTGCATTAAGAAATGCATAATTTAAAATCTTACTTTCATTGTTTTTATATTTTTTAGCTAAACTGATTGTAATTTCACCTCAAAGGTAGTGAAAGGCATTGAAACGTGGAGAATGGTATGAAATCAAAATGTGAGCTCTCGAGAGACTAATCGGATAACTTTGATTCATCTGGGAAGTAGGCCTGCGACAGGCCAGCTTCCGCCTTGATCGTACGTACGCAGGAATGGGGTATGTTGCATAGTTAAGTAGCCACATAACTTGGGCAAAAGCCAAACCGTGTGGCGCTACAGCCTATCAAGCGACCGCTGTCCAGCCATTTGGCCTGCAGATTATGGAGTGACGTGTGGTCAGAGTGTCGGGGCGCTGCCTTACTCAATTGTCCTCCGGTGTGTACTTGCGGCGCCCACCTTACCGTGGCACAATTCTCTTGGAGTGGGTTGACCTGGCCGATGTGCAAGGGATTCTCAAACTGTCTACCCTCTCCTTTATTCTCCATGATGACGGGCCGTCAGTAGATCTCGTCATCCGGTTCATACAGGAGAGTGGTTACTTTTGTAAGTTTTAATGTATGTTAAGACTTTTAATTCAGGTTTAGTCTGTTTTATGTTTTTTTTTATTGCGTTCATCTATTTTATTGTTTATTATGCCTTATTTGTTTTATTGTTTTTCACCATCCACCTTTTACTATTTTTATTTAAATAAGGCATAATTGTTGGGGCTCACTGTCTGTTTTATATGAACTATTTTCGTTTCATCCCTGGCAGTGGAGTGTTTTTATCTTCATCCTTTCATTTCATGCCATTTCATTTCATTAGGGGCCGATACCTAGATGTTTGTCCCCTTAAAACAACAATTATCATCCTGTCATCAATTGTCCTCACAATGTTCAGTGCACCCCGTTCCAGCCCTCATGTCAGGTTCTAAAATCCCTGACGGAGCTGGGAATCAAACCCAGAGCCCGAGGTACAAGGCACCACGGGGCCGGCTAGATAGTAAGTACTAGAATTCTATTGACGTTTCATGTTAATTCCTGAACATTCCAATTGCCTATACAGACACCTGCCTCTCATACACTTGGCTTCGTAAGCACAATTGACTGGTTGTCGGATCAGAGCTAGGTAACGTCGCTTGGAGCAGTCAGATATGAAGACATCTGAATGTTCAGCACCATGCAGCTTATGAGGTAATGTTAGACCTTGACCCAGTGTTATCAGCCATAAGCAGCTAATAAATGTAGCCTGGGTGTGATCAGGGGAGGGGCAGAGAGATATGATAGTAGTGAGATAAGCAACCAACATCTGCTCCATGTGTGTGATAGCTAAATTGCTCCTTGTGAAAAGCTTTAAAATAAACCATTTCTTCCATATTGACTTACAAGTAGAATCCAAGCAGCAGAGATGATGTTCCTAAATTGGAAATACTCCGAGACAAAATTAGAAACAAGAAAATTAGGGATAAAACAGGATTCACACCCCGACCCAGATCACTGGAACTGGGAAATGCAGAAGATTGACTTAAATTCGATCTGTCCGCCTACTGTTCACCAAAATATTATGTGCACTAGAGTTTGGAGGTTGTTTGTGAGGTAACCAATAGACCTACATTAAATCCAATAACATCATCATTTTCGTCGTTCTATTTTATGTTGGTTCATGTAGGTTTGGAATTTTTAATTAAGATTTTAAGATTTTTTTTATCACAGTTGGAACACTAAAAAGTGCCCGTTTTTAAGCGTGTTTCAACCATGCATCACATTTAAGAATTATCTAACAAACCAGTCATGAAATCGAATCTAAATTTGAACACAATGTACATTGGAATGTTGTATAACGGGTTTATTAATTTCAAAATTCTGTGTGTCCAAGAAACAAAGTTATCATTTTTGTAAGGTAACTTTTTCTCGGCTCGGGGTGGCTGGAAAATGTAGTTCTTGGTCGTGTTGTAATCCTTATACATCAAAAATGACTGTGAAATACGTAAATTAATTCACTTATTTTATATTGGTTTGTATTTGTACGGGGAAATAAGACAGGGTTCTGCAGCTAGCCGATACGGGGAAAGATGTACAGCGTTGCCGAGATGGAGCCCATCTCTTCAGCTTTCCCTGTATGGGCTAGCTGTGGAACCATGTCTTATTTCCCCGTACAAATACAAACCGATATAAAATAATTGAATGAATTTACGTATTTCAGTCATTTTTGATGTATAAGGATTACAACGCGACCAATAACTACATTCTCAAACGACCCTGAGCCGGGAAAAAGTTACCGTGCGAATATGATTACTTTCTTTCTTGGACACACAACATTACAGTATATTGTGTTAAAATTTGGATTTGATCTGATGACGGGTTTGTGAGATCTCTCTGTGGTTAACAGCCGTGAGGCTGGTTGGCGGCAGCTCGCCATTCTTCCCGTATCTCCGCCTTCCTCTTCAGTTTACAGTATGAGCCACAACCCATATCTTGCAGTATTTGACTCGTGTGGTCTTCCTCTGTAATTCTTGCCGTCTACTGTTCCCTCGATTATAAGCCTAATTAGTCCTTTGTGTCGCAGTTCAGGGGCTTTCATATAAAGTAGGAACGGCAAGCTGCAGTTTTGTTATTCGCTGCTGCGGTGGCCTTGACCGAGCTTGTGGCGCGCCATGGCCCCCCCCTGCTGTACTATTGAAAGCACACGCATAGTACATACGAGGGCTGTGTTCCCCCCCCCCCCCAAGTTCGGATGGACTGTATAAAAATAACAGATTGACATACTGTACCCGTTCGTCCTGGGGATGCGATGACCCATCTGCTATAGCATCGCATTCCTGGAGTTCCAGGACAGAGCGGAGTTAAATGAACCTCTAGTCAAATAAGGAATGTGTCGGAAATTCAGCTGAGTTATCGAAAAAGCAGTGGGTATCACGAGACAAAGTATCTCTAGGGTCGTTACGGGCATAAGTTTAATAGAAATAATGCAAATATAAATGGGCGCCATCAACTGAATTCCTAGCAAACCACTTCCTTTCCGGATAAGCCTTACTCAAGACTAGGAAAGAAAAAGGAACATCACACCATCATCAGATCACAACTAAGATAAAAACAAATTTATTTTACTTTGATAGTCAGACAGACATTTTAAATAAAACTCCTACCTAAGAGTATGGTCGAATGCCAAAGTTAAATTGTCATTGTCCAAAAATCGAACCATCTCTTTTCTAATCCAAAATTATTTTTATCCACATAACAAGAAAAATTTATAAAGTTCTCTTGGGTTCTCAGGATCACTGTAGCACTATGTCTTTCGTCACTGACATTTGTGAAACCTGAGACCTAATTTCTCTTTAATTTAACATCAATGTGGATTTAATAAATTATTGATCTGTCTAAACATACACATATAATAATCACACATATTAAATATCACGTAAATTTATGGTTTGCATGGCATAATTTGAATGTTGAACATGTTAATCAAATGTTCCTAAACATTGAATAATTAATTTACACTATTTACATCGTCATTAACAATATCTGTGAATTACAGAAAATTCATATTCTCGTTGGTCATCACTATCGTCATTATCAAAATTAAATATTTCTCACATTAATTCTCACTTCAAAATTCTACATGTTCCTGTCAGAATCCTTAATTCATCACCATTACATCATTTAAATTCTCAACTCAATTTGCAATTCCTTCAAATTATATCTCAATTAAATTTATTTAATTCCATAGAAATTCATTAATCATCAGCTTCTTTAGTTAATTATCACCTTGTAATTCAGTTATTCATCATCATTACAATCGTCTATTAATTTATTTCAATCAGTTTATTTATCCAATCTCTAATTCATCCACTTATTTAATTCGATTTATTCAAAAATTTAATTTATCAACTTATTTAAATTTCAATCATCTGGTTATTTAAGTTTTCATTATTTCATCTGGTCATTCTGATTTTTATTTCATTAGGTCAGATCGTTAATATGCTTAAATCTCAGATTATTATTTCGTTAATTATTATTTTCAGAAAATCTTGTATTATCAACTTCATTTATTTGTTTAATTTCCTAGCAAATTGTTTAATATGGTTTATAGAACGTTGTCTTACAGTTTTATTACTTCCAAGTTATATCTCGTATTTAATTTATCATGCCAAAAAAATATTATTGTCTCCACGACATCACGTTGGATCAAACTATCCACAACGACATTACATTTCTGCAATACTTCAAATATCACATTTGAATACAAGAATTATTCCACAAAAACTCCATAAATATTCAGCACATACAGCATGAATCTCAACAATTACGCTAGACTGGGTACGACGACCTCGTGTCTGCTTCAAAATACATTATCAACGTTGCAACTATCACATGGCAACTTCCACAAAATGCCTATCACAAACTTCACTTAACCATGTTGCATGATCTACAAAAAATATATAACTGGCTTCAAATTATCAACGCACACAATCTCCAATAACTGTAATTACTCTGATCACATCTAGACAACTTCTTAAACAATTGGAAAAATATTACTTCAGTAATTTAAGATCTGCTTTCAAATAGCATAAATTCTCTTACAATTTTCATAACTCACATCACAGAAAAACACCAATGTGCTATAATCTCTCATATCAAAATCTGCAATACTGATCTGCCTTAAAATAAATCTGACCATTAATGATTAATCTTACAAGATTCAATTACTTTAAATCCTTCTCAAAGGTATCAAACACAATTATAAAAATCATCAAAAGCATCAGCTGTAACAACTGTTAAACTGAAATTACTCTCAAAAGAGTATAGCAACAAAATATTGGATTGGCAAACAAGAATTACTAAATGCAATCCTGTTGACATTTATCGTTACTTTATTTAACAAAATTTCGACTGATATGTGACTAGTAGTTCCTTGTTTGATTCACTTACATCTCGTATACATTCAGATGATAAAAATGAGTCCCTCAATGGCGAGTAAGATGAGTAACCACCGTACAGTCGTATAAATACGAAAGACCTCGCCCCGTCGACTTGGATGATAGTTCCCTAAACGATGGGTAAGGTGAGTAGCCACCATACAATCGTATAAATACGAAGGACCCCACCTCGTAGACTATATGAGTGAATGTATCAGATAGGAATCAACAAGTTTCTAGTTGTCATATAAAAGCGTTGTTCATTCACTAAAGTGAATAACTTCTTAATATCTCCAAACAATCCAATGGAAATATCCCTACTGATGAATAATACACACTCGCTAGTATGCAATGATCTGACGAAGTAATTTTTGATAATCAATTGCAGATCACGAGTTCGAAATACTCGTTACACAAAAAAAAAACTATCATGAAAAATATCCTAGCTGGAAAAATCTAAAAGACCAAACATCTGCTTAATAAAGTCAATCAATGGTGAGAATTTCGAATAATGATGCCTGCCATATCATATGGTCACTCCATATTCTAGTAAATTCGAAGTATATAAATTCAAACCATGTCTTAATAATCATGTCACTCCTATTAGAAAAATATACATGTGTGCCCAGTATTCATGAAAATAATCGCATCAGGTAGACATAACTCTTACAGTACCTTTCATAATCAGCTGTAATAAATTTCCAAGATCGTCGATTTTCCCTACATAAAGAATTTCTCGAAAGATCGGCGTGAATAGCATTCCATCCATGAAATGACGATTGCCTTCGAAATCCCAAGTGAATCAGCTGGTGGACTCCTCTCGTCAGGAATCGAATCCATCGCTCTGCGGTGCCATCTTGTCTCTATTTGCGTCTACTCGGACATGTTGAACTTCGGATTACCCATAGCGGATATTGTCCAACTCCTTCTCGAAAAAGTTCATGGAAACAGCGGACCCCCTACTCCTCTTCTAAGATACGCCACTGTTCCGTTAAATGTTCAGTTTGAGTATTATAAGTTCAATCTCAAATGACTGCTATGTTCCACTTCCGTAAAATAAAATTTTACTTGAGAGTGTTCAAGATTACGAAACACCCTGTAGTTATCTGTATTGGGTAATTCATGAAAACTGCATAAGATAAAAATCTTATTAATGCACGATCTAATGTTCATCTGTGCCTATGCTAACAACATTCCGTATAATTGAAATAGTTAAAGTCGCTTTGAATGTGTTATAGAACAGCATAGTTATAAGGTTATTCGTAAAAGCAATGTTCAAACTGTGTTGAAATGAAGCTTGAAATAAAGTATTCAACTACTAGCAGTTCGGTTCTGACATATCCCGGCCGTCTGTAATTGCTTCCTCGGCCAGCCCGCCTGGATCAATGACCCGCTCGGCCTTCGCTGCTCGGTGATGCAGGCACTGTCACCTACACCTTTCCGTGACAGTTTCTGTATGTTACGTGACCTTCAATGTGCGTCTCGCTGCGCTATAGAGCTTGCTCCTACCTGCTCGTCTGATTGAGCTCAACTGAACTTGCTAGCACTGTCTTCATGCTTATCTGCTTGGGGCGGACACGTGGTATAGTCCCCCACCACAGTGCTCTCACGTCACGGTCATAGTCTCGAACCCGTATCATCTCGGCTATTCCGTTATAAAATAACTTGCTTCCATAAAATTATTTCCACATATAATGCATGTTATATATCCTCTTCTAAGATGTTTAATTACTGTAATTCCATAAATATTTCAATAAAGCTTCACATCTCTATTCATAATTCCATCTTCTCACAGATTTCAATGCCTCCTTGATTCTAGACCTCCTACGTCATCTTCACATTCTTCTTGACGCGATCGGTGCGCTATCTTTTCTTAATCCTTCCTAAAACCTCAACTACAGCTTATTGTCTGCTGGCGTAGCCGATAGCCTAAACTAGGTATCGGGTACAATACCAAACTGATTTTACTACTAAATGTTTGCTTGTTTTATTCGTATGTCTCGGCATAACCGCCAAAACTATTGAAACAGTTGTCGTATCGTTACACCAGCTTTCCAAAGCCCTCGGCAAAATATTCTGCCGCCACAGCCCTCGTATGTACTATGCGTGCTCTTACAATAGTACAGCAGGGGGGGATTGGCACGCCACAAGCTCGGCCAAGGCCACCGCACCAGCGAATAACAAAACTGCCGCTTGCCGTTCTTACTTTATATGAAAGACCCTGTGTGTGGCCCACGAGGTGATTCAGTCTTCTTTTTAAATATTTAAGGAAGCATCTTCTCTCTCCCACTTTTCTAAAGACTTCCTCATTTGTGACCATTTCTTTCCAGCTGATTTTCATAATCCTTCTATAGCACCAGGTTTCAAATGTCCTATTGTCCAAGATTCGCTGCCATACAGCGCGACGCTCCATACATAGGTCTTCAACATTTGTTTCCTCACATCAAGACTTATGTGCGATAATAATTCATAAATGTGACGCATGGTTGAAACAGGCTTAAATCGGGCACTTTTTGTGTTCCAACTGTGATAAATATTAAAATATAAATTAAAAATTCCAAACCTACATGAACTAACGTGAAATAGAACTATGAAAATGATGTTATTGAATTTTATGTAGGTCTATTCATGGTGGCCACTACTCCTGGAAATCCTGGAAAACTCCTGGATTTTTATTAGGTCTGAAAAATTCTTGGATAACTCCTGGAAAATGACGAAAAATTTGAACAACTCCTGGAAAATAGCCACTGTTAATTGATTATTAAAATCTTTCCATCTTAAATCATACTCCCACTGCGGTTTTGCGTGGGCACTCTATTGTTAACGAAAGAAATTTCCTCGGGCTACCTGTTTCTGTGTGGGAGAACACGCGAGTATTTTTGTAAAACATTGAGTATAGAAAACTTCACCGCAATAAAATTGCAGGAGGAATTCCTTTCTCTTTTTTTAAAGTGGATATTTGAGTCGCTAAGGCTTTTTAAAAACAACAATTAAATCATTTGTGTGTAGGCTTGCGTATCAATAACACAATCGCCACTAATTTTTGTAAACGTCTGTATAAGTAAACCAAACAAAACTGCTTTATTTTGGTCTTGAGTAGGCAACCGATAAAGCCCCCGCACTCGCGCTAATTATTAAATCTGGAAAATTCCTGGAAAATCGCTGACCGATTTGAGTGGCCACCATGTCTATTGGATACTTCACAAACAACCTTGAAACTCGAGTGCACATAATAATTTGGTCGACAGTAGTCGATACATTTTAATTATCCATTCTAATTACGTGGACATGTTTAGGGCAATAATTGGTAGCCCATCTTCAGCACATCATCAATTAAATATCGAAATTCCAAAAACTGTCTTTACAGTTCCAAGGTCCTATCTTCATCTTGCACAGTTTTCAGCCACTGGCATAAGCCTCTTCATTGTCTTCTGTCTTCCCACCATCTCTCCGTCACCACCTTGGTCCAGTCTTCTCCCTTCTTTCGCACGCAGTTCTCCACACCTTTCAGCCACTTATCTCTTGACCTTTCTCCTGGTCTTTATCCCTCTATTTTCGTCTCGTGTATCTTCCTGGATATCCATTTGCTATCCTGTAACGACTAATTCTCTGATCTTCTCATTTCTTAACCTTTGTCACTCCAATACTGTTTCTCAAGAATTTCATCTCACAAGCCTGTATTCTGCTTCGCTCCCTTCCTTTCATAACCCGGTCTCTGAAGCATAAGTCAGGATTGGAACGTAGTACGTCCTATATATAACCCTTTTGCTGTTTTGAGGGACATCCTTACTCCATACCAGGCTCCTAACACTTTTCCTGAATAATTCTGCTTGTGTCCCCAGTCATTTATTTCTGTTGTTTCTTCCATTTTCTTGTATCATGCCTACCTGATACTTGAAACTCTCTACTTGCCTCAATTCTTCCCCTCCAATTGTTATCCCTGGTTGTGATCGTCAACTCTCTTTTCCTTATGCTAAATTTCATCCCATATCGATGTACTTCTTCACGTACATCCAACTGCTCCTGTACTGCCTCCTCCTTGCTTCCCCAGATCATCAAGTCATCTGCAAACACCATTACTTTCATCCTTCTTCCGCCACTTTGGTCATTATATTGTCCATCACTACAATGAAGAGTAATGGTGAAAGTGCACTTCCTTGCCTCAAGCCATTCTTCTGTTCCAATCTCTCTCCTCCTACTTTCACACAGCTTATACTTCCATTGTACATTTCCCTTATCCTCCATATAGTCTGCTTTCCTACTCCTCTCTTCTCCTAAGCCCTCCATACCTTACTTGTACGTACACTATATGCTTTTTCAATGTCCAGGAAGGCCATCAGTAGATCTATTCCATATTCATAATGTTGTTTCTGTGACGGTCTTTCAGCAAAAATTAGATCTACTGTGGACCTTCCTGCTCTGCAGCCATGTTGTTCTTCACTCATCCTTCCTTCTATTTTTTTCCCCGAATTAGAATTTTCAGAACTTTCTCAAAGATCTTTGCACAATGGCTTATCAATATAATCCCCCGATAATTCTTGCACTCCTTTCTACTACCTTTCTGGAAGACTGGGACAATTATTCCATTCTTCCAGTCCTCAGGGGTCCTCCTCACTTTCCATAGTTTTCATTACTCTATATAGCCATTGTATCCCTGCCGCTCTCAGCATCTCTACACATTTCTCGTCGAGACCTGGTGCCTTCCCTCCTTTCATCTTCCTCACTGCATCCTCCTCTTCCCTCCATGTTAAGTCCTCTTCTGTTCCCAGTTTCTCTATTTCTTCATCAGGGTCACCATTATTCAAGAGTTCTTCAAAGTACTCCCTCCACATGACCTTGAGTTCATCCTTATTCCCTACTTCTCGACCACTTTTTTTTTTCCACCATTCGAACGTAGTCAGTCATATCATTCCTCCTCTTACTTTTAACCATCCCATATAGGACCTTTTTGGTACCTTCGCTATCCTCCTCCATCCTTGTCCACTCTTCCATCCACTTTCTTCTCTCCTCAGCCACCACTCTTTTCACTTCTTTCGTATTTGATACTCTTCTTCTGCACTATATCTTTTGTTTCCTGATTCCACCGTGGTGTTTCTTTCCATCTCTTCTTGTTGCTTGTCCTTCCACATACTGCTTCTGCCACCCTTTCTAGTGTCCTCTTGAAACTACCCCATTCCTCTTATACTGTCTTCAGTTCATCATTTGGAATGCTTTCCTTCACTATTCTTAGGTATTCTACCCTGTTTTCTTCACCTCTCAACTTCCATACCCTTATCCGTCTATCCTGATTTTCTGTCCCTTTCTTATCCTTGGTCCCTCGCAGGTTCATTACAGACAGTCAGTGGTCAAAGGCCTCTATGATGATTCTATTCATATTACTATCGTACAGGATATAGTCTAGGTCAGGACATTGCTATACCAGATAATCTTGTGGCTCTCTGTTTTCTTGAACCAGGAGTTCCCAACCAACAAGCCATTCCTTTGACAAAAAACCAACAATCTTTCACCTTCCTCATTTCGACTGCCCCAACCCTCTGGCACATTTTCATACCCTTGTCTTTCCCTTCCTAAATGTGCATCAAAATCACATTCTTTCCTTCCACCTGTTTGTGCATTTCCTCTTCAGCAGTGCAGCATACACTATTAGTACTTCTACTGACTTTCCTTTCCTTCATCATCCTGTCACTTATTCTCACCACTTCTTTTAACCCATCTCTCACTACTACCCCCACTCCATTCCTCTTTCCTTCTTCATTCCCACTCCAATATAGTCGACGGCCTTTTCTCAATTCTCTCCTTCCACCTCGTTTCTGCCAGCCCCAGAAGATCCAACTTCCTTCTTTCCATCATATCCTCCACCTTCCCAGTCAATGTTTGTACATTCAGCATCCCGAATCGCAGTGCTAGATCGTCGTGTATTGTATCCGTCCTGTCCGAGGCTCGTTCCCTTCTTGAAAGCAAGTGTCTTATCCACTACTGGCTTGCTGGGCCTATCTTAGCTTCAACAGGGTTCCTGTAGGGCCTTGACAGCTACCGTAACGGTCCCGGGGCACACTGTACTTCGCCCCTACATTGTGCTGTTGCCCATCTCCCACGGCGTGGACGAGGAGTTGGACTTATGGGTCCTTTCTACACTTAAGAAAATCACAACATTGTTTTGAACACATTAGTACAAATGATATTGCGTGCAGCTGCTGTTGGTCTGTAGACACCTTCATTCCACAAATTGCCTCTCAAGTTTTAGTTTGTACAAATACAACTAATTATCAACTACATATTTGTAACTGCAATAGAAGAATAAGAATGATTCAATTCGAATATGGTATCTAATTCCTAATGCTTATCTTGGGGAACGTTTTAATAGAAACCAATGAAAATTTGCACAGTGTTGTACTAAGTTTTCCATTTTATTCATTCTAAACATGCTGACATTTTGCAAGATCATGGACTGATTCTCAAGTGTTTTTTTTTGAACCTCTGACGCTTGATAGATTGTTTCATCCGAGCCGTTATCTCTATAGGCTTCAAAGGCACCCCTTGAAGTTCCATTTGCCACATGTTCTTCATGAGGTTATTAAGATTATGGTTCTTCTCAGAAATGATACTTTGGCATCCTCCCGTATTTTGGGTGTTGTCACAAACACAATGTGCAACCCCCATGGCACTTTAAGTTCTCCATCGATTGGCACTGAGAAGTCTCACACATCTTTTGAGGGCCTTGCATTTCAATTGGGTTTTAGCTATGGGCACTGGATAAAACATAAACAATTTTAACTCTTCAACACGAGATCCTGAAAGTTCATTGAGTGTTAGTATGGAATGTTTGCACGGTGGCATCCCTAATGATATCACAGTGTTGTGTGTACTGTGCAGGTAGTCTTACATTTGTCAAGTAATATAATTGGCTATAAATAAGTTGAAAGGTTGCAGTTTCCCATTATCTATTACTGTTGCATCCTTCCAACTCATTGGCACATTGACTCACCTCATTTCTGCCCAGGAGTAACATGAATTAGGGTTGTTGTCTCCGGGAATCCGGTGACCATGTTCGTCATTAGCTAAGGACTCTTGCCTATTTCGGGGTGAAAGAACAGGGTATATACAGTGACTTCATATGGTGAGTCATTGGGCTGTGTCATTCCTTTTTAAACAATGGCTCTGATTATGTAACCTAATCAGCTAAACATGACCTAGTTTTTAAGCATGCATGCTTCTATCAGCAATTAACCCTGGCGGATTGTATCGCATCCAGCTTCTGTCTCGATGGCAGAGGTGGGTATTTCACAGCCCTTACTGTTCAGAGAAATTTATGTAAAGTGTGTGTGTGAAATTCTTTGTGGGCCTTCAAAAATACCTGTCTTATCAAGGAGGCATGAATGAATGATCATTTAGTGGTGGTATTTCCAAACCTCAGATTTATGTAGTTTAGTATTTTTTTTAAATTATGTTTTCCTATATCCCCCCCCCCCTTCTGGATAGTATGTTCTTTAAGTATCAAAAGGTATGGCATAAACTGTTAATTTAACCTTTTTTTTTTGCAGACAGACGAGCGTAATCCAGGCGTTTCAAATCTGGATGATGGTCAGTTAAGGGCACTATTGGATGAAGCCATCACTTACAAGCGTCCTAAGGATCGTGAGGGCAAAAGTGATCTCTTTAGGGTAAGTTTTAAAAGGATGAGGGTTAATTTGTATTGATGGTTTGTATTTGGCATACTATGCATTTGTCTAGTGATCAGTGTTGTGGTAGTTGTCCGTGGATCGTACATGCATAATTTTATGCAAAGTGGTTAACTCCATATCTGGAAATTCCGTAAAATTTGTTTTACTTCTTGACTGCAGAGAATCTCAATTGTGTATAAATCAGGTTTGGGTTTGAGTTGTCTTTGAGAGTAACATTTTGCAATGGCCTGTACCTAATACCACTCGGAGAGGATAAATGTTGAATACGAGGCCAGTTGTATATGTTCCCAGGAACTCCTCCAGGAAGCCGAGGCAGATGAGACGGAGTGTGGTGACAGCCGTCGGGGCTTAGGAGGTTCCGGAGCGGCTGGGTCCCGGTACTACAGCAACAGCGGTCGGCGTCGAGGGCGCCGAGATGCGGCAGTGTCCGAGCGACCGACTCGTGGTGGTTCGCTACAGAATCTAGTGCACGCCTCGAATTCGGAGTTCGATACAGGCTACTTCACGAGTAGTTCGTCGTCGCATGGTGGCCGGCGGAAGTCAAAGAGGAGTGGTGGGGGTGGGGTGGGCTGTATCGGCGGTGTGGGTGGTGGTCGGGACTGTGGAGTCAATGTGAGTGCTCGTCAGCGAGAAGGCGGGTCACTCCCTAGTAATGTGAACGTCGGTGGTATGCTCACTATGAGTGGACTGGAGTATCATCATCCTTCTCCGACTTCGTTACCGTTTGAGGAAGTGCGTTTCTGTGGCAAGCAGCAGGTCAAACGGAAGGAACCTTCGATATATTCTACTTCGTCCTCGAATGACTTTGCGTCGATGCCCGTCCACGTATCGACGGAAGTAAACTCGTCGTCCTCCCCCGAGGCGGGAGGACGGCAGACCGGTAACACCGCCAGATATCTGATGGCACCAAAGACAGAATGTATGGTGATCGATTTGGGCAATTGTGCTGAGAGTGACGATGATGAACCTCCTGCCCCTGATCAGAGGAATGGTGCCGAGGAAGAAGGAACAGAGATGGAGGTCCTCCAGCGTGCGGAGGTGCCCAACTACACGAGCCATGCGACTCTGGAGGTTGGCCTTGGAGACATTGCAAAGAAAGCGGAAACTCTGGATGTGGACTCCATGGTAACTTCCCCTCTTAGGCTTCTTCAGGTAACGTTTCAACTCTAAGTTAGTTGCTGCATGTCCTAACCGGTGGTGGCTCTACCACAATAATTAACTGAAAGTCTCACTTTGACTTCCAAGGTTTCCTTTTGAAAGTAGCAAATAAGTTTGATTTAATTAATATTGTTAATTGCATGAATGATGCAGAAACTGACAAGTGTTTAACCCTTTCCAGGCATGTTATCCCCAGAAATCATCCTATTATTTTAGAATATGAAGTACTGTGGACACGGGTAACATTTACTAGATAAATACAGTGCATTTAAATAAAATAAAATTTTACACGTGAATTACCAACAGTCACAGTAAATAACACTCGCCTGGGGTCCTTGGTTTGAAGCCTGCCCTCATATAGTCTGGTCACAATTTTTTTTAAAATATGATCTGCCACGTAAACAGTTATGAAACTGTTTTAAAAAATGTGTCAGTATAACGGAGCAAGTTAGACCTGAACCTTCCAATGCGCATGTGCGTGCAGGTGCATTACGTCATCCCCCCCGCCAACCAGTGAGCGCTAGTTAGATGTTGCCAAGTAGTCATTGTTCCCAGAACCTTGGCAGAGTACAGATGATGTCAAGGCAGAGCAGTTCTGATCTTTGACAAGCACGGCAACAAGCTTGCTGTCAGGAGTTCACCACGTGCTACCTTCTTTGAGTTGAGTTGTTACTGCAAAGAGGGGAAATCGCTCACGCCTACTGATTCCACCACTTCCCCTCCTTGACGAGACTCCGCCATGACAGGCCAGGTCTAACTTGCCACGCTATAATGGAATTTGCACATTTTTCACAAACTGTACACATATTTACATTGTTTTCCGTTTTATATCCTGAGGTCCCTGGTTCAGATCCACTTCAGCATCTTTTTATTTCTCCCAGAATTAGTCAAATTGGCCCATACTACAAAAATTGCCAAATCCTAATTCAAATATCCTAATATATACAGGGTGTCCCTAAAGTCCGTTAACACTTTTTTAAATTTATTGCACAAAAACTGCCAATGACACAGCTTTTCTATGTATGTCATATTAAAGGGGAACTCAAATGGTTTTGCTTTCAGTTTGATTTCACACTGACACTTTTCTTAACACATTTATTAACCTTTTACACAAAAACTAGAAATTATACAGAATTCGTCAACAGTATTCATGACATTAAAAGAGGAACTCAAATGGTTTTCTTTTCATTGTTTGATTTTACATCGACTCGATATGGGCACCACGTGCAACTCGGCAAATATCTACAAGGTAATCAAACTCTTGCCACACTTTTTGGAGCATATCAGCCGATACAGTGGTGGCAGCGTCTTGAATCCTACGCTTGAGTTCCTCGAGATTTTGTGGTAAAGGTGGCACATACACACAGTCTTTGATATACCCCCATAAGAAGAAATCACAGGGAGTGAGATCTGGAGATCTGGGAGGCCACTTGTCGAAACAGTTATCATTATTCCCTGCTCGTCCAATCCAGCGCTGAGGTAACCTGTTGTTCATAAAATCACGGACATCAGAATGGTAATGGGATGGCGCCCCGTCTTGCTGGAACAGGAAATTGTCGGAATCTTCCTGCAATTGTGGGAACAACCACTGCTGTATCATATCCAGGTATGAGTGACCATTTACAGGGTTTTCGGCGAAGAAGAATGGTCTGTAAAGTTTCCGCAATGACACTGCACAGAAAACGTTCACTTTAGGTGAATCACGCTGATATTCGAGGAATTCATGAGGATTTGCGGTCCCCCACACACGACAGTTATGCCTGTTGACTTTACCAATTGTATGGAAAGTCGCTTCGTCACTAAAAATTATGTGATTTAGGAAGTCATCGTCTGCCATCCATTGTTGCACTCTTATACAAAACTCATAATGCTATTGTTTGTCATTCTCTTTCAACTGTTGCAAGAGCTGTAATTTGTACGGCTTCATGCACAGTCTCCTACGTAGTGTCTTCCAAACTGTCGTACGTGGTATTTGCAGCTCGCAGGATGCTCTACGAACAGAATTTTTCGGACTTCTTACGAATGCCTCATTCACACGGTTAACGGTCTCTGCACTCACTGTGCCTCATTCACACGGTTAACGGTCTCTGCACTCACTGTTGGTCGGCCACTACATTTCGTAACACACAAGCAACCAGAACGCACAAACCTGTCATACCAGGGGTAAATAGACTCCCTGCTTGGTGCCTCTTTACGGTACTTAGTCCTAAACTTCCGTTGCACATCTGTAGCACTCTTATTCGTGTGGAATTCCAACACACAGAAAGCCTGCTCTCCGCCAGAAGTAGCCATCTTTACAAACGTGGTCAATAGCACTAACTGCGGCGAATGTGGGAACTACGAACATTGGCGGTAATATCTAACAAAACCATTTGAGTTCCTCTTTAATATGCCATATATAGGAAAGCTGTATCATTTGTAGTTTGTGTGTAATAAATTAAGAAAAGTGTTACCGGACTTTAGGGACACGCTGTACATCTCGGTAGCCTGCTTAGTTCCCAATGTCGACTCCCCAGTAAAATCACCTGGTGGAGTAAAAGGCAGGGAAGGTTGAATGCTTGGTTGTAGGCCACCATCACCACCAGCAATAACAATATGCTGGTTTACTGTATCCTCATCGATACCACAGGCACTATCATTTACATCAAAATCGCTTCCACACGAGCTTCCCGAATAACAAACATTGCTTCTATTCAATTCTGGTAGGACATCGACATCTGAGAGACCAGCCATGTTTCCTAGCAACAGCTGGGAGAAAGGTCAAGGAACAAACATGTATTGTTACCGCTAAAAGCAACACTCTGCCTTCTAAATGATGTCCTATGCCTGCCTGACCCATTACCTATAGTTCACAATATTAGTTTTAATTCCACAACTATACGAGAGGTGGCAGGAGAATGCCAGAACATACACGGGCGCTTTAGCAGGGAGCTGTGACTTACATATTCGGGCGCTTTGAGAAGGAAAGGGTTCTCCATGGTAGAGGGGTGGGGGTATAATTTCACAAACATACCTGAAATCACAATAATATTGGTAAAAAATATCAATATGAATTTTGTCACACGGTGATTCATCCAAGTTCTGTCATTTTTTTCATCGTCTATAAATTTTTTGTCATAATGCACCAAGATTGTATCTAAGGTGAAAATTCTCTCGACCCTTTCTATTGCGGCTCGGGTGGGAATCTCTTTGTTACAGGCCCTTGAATTATATGAACTATCGTTATTTGTGTAGTGGGCACTGTCATTCATAGGAGGAGGATTCCAGTCGGGACTTAATTATCAAGATGGTTGTCAAACCTTTCTCCTCAACAGCTCATTTACCACATAATCTCAAATGCTGTCTCCTCCAGCTGACGCTGATTTAGCATCACGTATTGTTGTATTGCTGCTAGATCCCAGTTCAGCCCCTCATATCTCTGATCTACCTCGGTGCACAGAATATGGCAACTAATCTCGTAATGAAGCACCTTCCAATGCGTCAGTATGTTTCTTAAATTGAAAAATACTAAGGTCTTCCTTATAAATTAAAAAAGAGCGTTAAAATACTCGAGTATGCCAGCCTTCGGATGGGAAGTAAAGGTTGCGGGCCCAGTTGGTAGTGTGTAGCTAGTGTGTGGCTAGTTAGAAACTCCAACGTTGGCCGCTAGGTATTAGTGATAGTAGCATCTGATGGCCTAAGTTGGAACTACTTGAAGAGTTCCCAGGCATTCAATAAATGATGGCCATTCGGCTGGAATTCATATACATGTTTTAAAAGTCACAATCTTCTCAATACATTTCTTGAATCCTTCAAAAAACACAAACTATTTAGATATGTCTGATAGTAGGGAACTTGATTTGTTGACATAGTTTATTATTGGACAACCTATTTTAAATGTTGGCAAATTAGCTTTTTATTTCTTCTACTGCTGAGAAGTGTGGATGCATTTCTAACAGTTAAACTTATGACGTAAAAAACACCCCCCCCAAGTTCATTTTTAACTTTTGTTCACCATTTTACATAATATTTATTTGAAATGTAGTACAAACTTATGACGTAAAAACACCCCCCAAGTTCATTTTTAACTTTTGTTCACCATTTTACATAATATTTATTTGAAATGTAGTGCAACTGTACATTATAATTTGTAGACCACATTGACATTTTATTGTTATTGTAACTATAATAATACTTCTTAAACACGTACAAGTTTTCAGGATTGTTTGTAAAATTTTAAAAGAGAACCTTCAAAACAAAGTATTGGGAACATCTACAACATTCACTAATTTTCATGAACTATATTTACATAGTCAGAAAGTTTTCCTTAGCTGGGAGTTCCAAGTTCTAGTCCACACACTCGTAGCATAACTTGACACGATGTTCATCATGTCCCATCTTGTCGCTTCGCAAATTGTCATAGTTTCCTTCATCTGACTTAAAAACAAATGTACTTTTTATACAGTCTATTGCTATAAAATTACACAAAAGCTATAGCTACTACTAGAAAGGCCACACTAGGGTGTAGAGCACCCTCAGAGACACAGACTAGCATTGTGAGGATGATTGGCAGCACTACCAACTGGATTTACAAGGATGGGACATGTTGTTGCAGGAGCAAAACAAAATAGTGTGGGTGTGTATCCATGCTCTGTTGTGTCAAAATAGGTTAATAAAGTAATATTCTAACACCTGATAGCATCTCTATATCATCACTCAGCAATACATTTCACTGATTATGCCATTGCTTTCTCTGGTTACCCATTCTTATAGTTCAATACACAAAAGCTATAGCTACTACTAGAAAGGCCACACTAGGGTGTAGAGCACCCTCAGAGACACAGACTAGCATTGTGAGGATGATCGGCAGCACTACCAACTGGATTTACAAGGATGGGACATGTTGTTGCAGGAGCAAAACAAAATAGTGTGGGTGTGTATCCATGCTCTGTTGTGTCAAAATAGGTTAATAAAGTAATATTCTAACACCTGATAGCATCTCTATATCATCACTCAGCAATACATTTCACTGATTATGCCATTGCTTTCTCTGGTTACCCATTCTTATAGTTCAATACACAAAAGCTATAGCTACTACTAGAAAGGCCACACTAGGGTGTAGAGCACCCTCAGAGACACAGACTAGCATTGTGAGGATGATCGGCAGCACTACCAACTGGATTTACAAGGATGGGACATGTTGTTGCAGGAGCAAAACAAAATAGTGTGGGTGTGTATCCATGCTCTGTTGTGTCAAAATAGGTTAATAAAGTAATATTCTAACACCTGATAGCATCTCTATATCATCACTCAGCAATACATTTCACTGATTATGCCATTGCTTTCTCTGGTTACCCATTCTTATAGTTCAATACACAAAAGCTATAGCTACTACTAGAAAGGCCACACTAGGGTGTAGAGCACCCTCAGAGACACAGACTAGCATTGTGAGGATGATCGGCAGCACTACCAACTGGATTTACAAGGATGGGACATGTTGTTGCAGGAGCAAAACAAAATAGTGTGGGTGTGTATCCATGCTCTGTTGTGTCAAAATAGGTTAATAAAGTAATATTCTAACACCTGATAGCATCTCTATATCATCACTCAGCAATACATTTCACTGATTATGCCATTGCTTTCTCTGGTTACCCATTCTTATAGTTCAATACACAAAAGCTATAGCTACTACTAGAAAGGCCACACTAGGGTGTAGAGCACCCTCAGAGACACAGACTAGCATTGTGAGGATGATCGGCAGCACTACCAACTGGATTTACAAGGATGGGACATGTTGTTGCAGGAGCAAAACAAAATAGTGTGGGTGTGTATCCATGCTCTGTTGTGTCAAAATAGGTTAATAAAGTAATATTCTAACACCTGATAGCATCTCTATATCATCACTCAGCAATACATTTCACTGATTATGCCATTGCTTTCTCTGGTTACCCATTCTTATAGTTCAATACACAAAAGCTATAGCTACTACTAGAAAGGCCACACTAGGGTGTAGAGCACCCTCAGAGACACAGACTAGCATTGTGAGGATGATCGGCAGCACTACCAACTGGATTTACAAGGATGGGACATGTTGTTGCAGGAGCAAAACAAAATAGTGTGGGTGTGTATCCATGCTCTGTTGTGTCAAAATAGGTTAATAAAGTAATATTCTAACACCTGATAGCATCTCTATATCATCACTCAGCAATACATTTCACTGATTATGCCATTGCTTTCTCTGGTTACCCATTCTTATAGTTCAATATCATAGCTTTCATTTCAACTATGGAAAGTTTCACTTTTTTTCTTTCTTTCTTTCTTGCAAGTTTCCTTCAATAAAACAATTGTTACAACTTCCTCACTGTTTCAATAATGCTTGTTTAACAATGACAATAAGCTTCCAATGTACTCAATTGTTGGTATGCCATCAACATTCCCAATTATAATTGTTTCACCATGCCAACATTCTTTAAATTCTTCATGTTTCATAATTCGAGCTTCTGATAATTCCTCTACATTTGCTCTCAATAACAGCAATATAAACCTGGAAACTTCTATCATCCACTGCATAACTGATATAGTTAGAAAATTTCAAGAAAAATTGATTACCGGTACTTTGTCTCATGACTATAACATTTCTATGTTCTCAATTCAACTATAGTGATCCTCTTTCATCATTATTCTTCTATCTAGACAACGATTCCCACAATCTCTCTCTCTCTGACATCATCCTCAAGTTCTTCTAACAGAATTTCATTCCAAGTTAACTCATTATCCAACATGTGTTAGCACATTACATCACCTGTCACTTTGCTGCAATTTTCACACAAGAGCATTGCATTATTATGTTATAAAGTCGAAATTCTAAAATCATCCTGCCAATAGTAATAACCCTAATTTCAAAATCCTCTTTAACCTAGCTGAAAATTGTGTAACGGAAAGTAAATTAATTACTTCTTCTTGGTGTGCCATCTAGGCTATTGTTGTCTGGTGCCAGTCTTTGAGGTTCTTCATGGGCCAGGTTCCTGATATCCTACAATTCTTCCCTGCATCACCAGTTGTACGATCTTGTACTTATCATGTGTCCAAAATATTTAAGCTTCCATCTTTTAATGGATAGCAGTACTTCTGTACTTTTACGTAGCCTATCCAACACCTCGTTAGAATAAGGAAGGATAAGAGAAGCATTTGTAGACTTACAAAAGGCTTTTGATAACTTTAATTGGAGTAAGTTGTTTGACATTTTGAAAATGATTGGAATAAAGTACAGGGATCTAGAATCTATACAGAAACCAGACAGCAGTCATTCGAGCTGAGAGATATGAGAGAGAAGCTGGTATTCAGAAAGGTGTAAGGCAAGGCTGCAACTTATCACCCATACTTTTCAATCTATACATTGAACAAGCAATGCAGGAAATTGGAGAAAAATTCAAAGTAGGAGTAAAGATTCAAGGAGAAAAAATGCCAACTCTAGATTTGCTGATGACACACCACAGGATTTGAATGACTTTTTAAATTGTATGGATTCTGTCTTGCGGAAAGAATTCATGATGAAAATTAATAAATGTAAAACAAGAATGTTGGATTGCAGCCGAAAGAAGTCAGAAACACCTATTAGCAGGTGAAGTAGGAGACTTGTGAGTATTGTTCTCTGCTACCTGGCGGCCTGCTCACTGTGCCTCGAGCTGGTTAGCCTTTGCTCCCTGCAGACATGGAACCCAGCTAGGTCTCGTTAACTAGGAAAGGGGGAGAACTATACCTTGTTACGTTGATCTCCTCCTACCATGACTTCCTCTGACGGTGACTGTTCCACATCTCTCCGAGCTCGTTCTTCAGACTGGATTACCAACTGCTCCTTCTAAGAATACATACCCAGAGACTAGAAGAACATAGCAAAGAGAACCAAAAAAATATTATGCGTTGTTGTAAAGTAAAAGGTCTTGCAGAGAAGATATAAAAGCAAAACAAAAGAAGGGGATATTATCAGGGACATGGAAGGCATTAGGGAAGAGTTGAACAACTATTTTGAAATCTTATTGAATGGGGGAAATGAACAAGTACATGGGTTGTTTTTTTAATAGAGCTCAGCAACTTGTAGTGCGACCCTGTGTGAGCGCTAGCTCCGTCATCCAGTGTGACACAGAGGACAGTGTGACACAGAGGACAGTGAGCTTGTAGTTCGCATTTTTTCCGGGGTTTCAGTTGGAGTTGCTGAGCTCTAGTGGCTACTATTTTTTTTGTTCTGATACATACCGTACTTGCAACGTATTAAGTTCTGCATGCCTTCGAAGTAATCACCACCGTTGTGTAGCCGTTGAGTGCGCCTGATCTCTGAAGTTCACAGATGGAGAGGTCCGTGCTTTGGAGAACGTCACATACTGTGCGAAAGCGGATCCCTCGGAAGTGGTGATTACATTTGTGGATGGGATAGTAGTGGCAGGGTCTGAGATCTGGAGAATGTGGGGGGTGGTAAAACACGTGATTGAACAACTCAGGCACAGCTCCTGCTGTATGCGGTCTTGCATTGTCATGCAGAATGATGGGTGGGTGCTAGTTTTTCTTCTTAGGGCTGCTACCAGGTTCGTTTGCATAAATGCACAGTAATGCTCCGCATTAACGGTATGTCCTCGGGGAACGGTATGCTTTATAATGTCACCATCCCAGAAGTAGGCAACGATCAGCTTGGATTGGTTCCGGTCGGTCGAACAGTTACTTTCGCGGTGACCCGTGATGACGCCACTCATCTGATTGGCGTTTCCCCTGCGGCTCATAACCTCCGGCCCAGGTCTCGTCAATGGTGATTATCCACCGTAAGAAGGCTTCACCTTCTCGTTCATAGCATTTCAGGTGCATACGAGCTGCATCATCTCGCAGCCATTGTTGATGTTCTGTCAAATCAGATGAAACCCATTTGGAGGCGATTTTCCGCATTCCCAACCGCTTCTTCAGGATTTGCAGCACAGTTGAAAGCACCAGCCCTGTATCGTTGGCCATTTCACGAATTGTGGTGTTTCGATCCACCAGCACTAACGCGTTAACGTTCGGACATTGTCATCACTTGCTGCAGGATTATCAGGCCTTGGCATGTCGGTCGCATTTTGTCGTCCGTCTTTGAAGGCCTTAATCCCCCGTGCTACAGTGCGCTAAGGTAATGGACTTTCCTTCGTAACACTGCTTTGCATTGCGACCTCTAGCACATTCAACTTCCAACCAGCTCCTTTAATCTTGCTTCGAAATCATTGCAGCTGTATTCCAAGAGTGCGCTCTCAAAACTGCTGCACACATGCATTATATTGCCTGGCTACGTGTTACAGCATAGTTCCCACTATTAAGGAAAAACCCAAGTACGTGCTACTGAAGTCATAGACGCAGAAGCAGTAGAGGACGAACAATATCCAATTTCCAGCACAGAAACAGAAAATGCACTCAAACAGATGAAAAGGGGAAAGTCAGCAGGAGGTAGACAATTTGACAGAGGGTATGATTAAGGCAGCTTTTCAAACATCAGTTTTTTGGCCCTATCCGACGCTTAGTATGAACTTTGAATTGATTCAATATTTCACCTATTAACCCTTTGGCTTTCAAGCTCCCAGCTGATGGATGTGTCAAAACTGACAGCCATATTTACCACACTATGCACACACTTTCTTTAAAATTACATGGAAGGCACACCAATGGAGATATCAACATGAAAGATGGTAAACATGTAGAGAATATATCACTTATTATTATCGTAAGTAAGTCATGTCTCTAAACCAAAAGGGTTTAACTCTTAGAGTGCCGGGGAGCGATACTAGCTAAAAGTGCAATCGCGCTCCGTGTTGAAACTGTCGAAATAAGTTGCAATAGTGAGCAAATAATGACAGATGGCAGCTCCAGTCGGTACCGCACTGTGGAAGAAACTACGTAGTTTCTAAATCTACCACTAGAATCTCTGTGTGGCGTGTTGTGTTTACGTTACGAATATTTCAATTTCAGTTGTTTGGCGCCTATCTGCAGTCCATGTGTTTGTAATAATGGCAACTAGTTCTCGTGTTGTTTGAAAATGATGATTATTTGGTAGAGTATGTTAATTCACTGAGTGATGATTCTGTTTGTCGAATCAGGCGATGATTCAGATTATGCTGAGAGGGATAATGATGCCGGTAATAATTCAAATAATGACGACAGTGATGATGTAAACAAACCTACTCGTGCGACAGTGGTTCATGAAATTTCTGATTCAGACAGTAATGATAGTGGCGGGAATAATGCCAGAGTTGACAGAGATAATAACGATGATGACCAGGTTCCCGATTTTCGTGAAATTAATCTGATCACGACGTCCAATTTCAACCCTCTCTTGTATTTCTCCAGACGCCTGGCCCTAAACGTACATATAACAGGTGTGAGTGGTGATCAGGAAAAGTTGTCTTTTGGAAGAACTATGTATCTCAAGATAGTGATATTTTGTAAAGTGGTAAACAATAAGTCAATGTGCACAGAAATATAAAAATTTAGGTGAGTACAATAGAGGTCCAAATTTGATTTGTTTATTTTTTTCAAAATTGCATGAGAAAATTTATTTTTTTACTTGGCACTGTGAATTATTTTTATGATATTATTACAATGAGTAAAGAAAGGCATCACTTAGCTACAAGGAGGTGTAAACTACAGTGAAATATCTTGAAAAGTGAGGGTAGTACATGTTATATTCTTCAGTGCTGCATAATACGAATTTTCTCTCTGCCAATCTTAGCACACATGAAGATAAGGAGGCCGGCACTAAGATGGTTAATGTGAAATCAAAAATACAAGTTTCAGATTTCGAAAGTTTGGAAGTAATTCTAGAAAATGGTATTTACTGCCCAAGTTTGTTATTCATGTCAGTAGGAAGGCTATAATATTGTTTAATAGCATAGTAAATATCAAGATTCTATGTGCATTAGATTCAAGGATAAATTAAAATATTTAAATGATGTATCACTGAAAAATGTCAGCCATTTTTGCATAAAACACAGATTTCTTATAAATAATATGTAGCACTCGCCTATGAAGAAATTACGTGATCATCATTACCCTCTACACTTTCCAATTCGGACAGTAACATTATCATCACATGAATAATTATCAAGATATTCAGTGATATCATCTTCTGCTAAATGAAGTCTTTCCGCCATGTCACACACGGCAAATAACTAGGCCTAATCTAACTGAACTATATCTAACACTTCAATATCTCTATGTACCTAATTACCTAAGAAAACTATTTAAATAATGAACTAACACGTTAAATAAATATATTGCCTACGATATAACTTAATTTTACTATATTATCACGTACGAAAACACATGAGAAATGAACGGAAGTTTGCCGGCGACCATGATGTAAACAAGATTCGGAACTCCAGTGAGCACATGTTTCAGACTCTGATTATCGATAAATACAGATAGCCGGAAGTTCCCGTGGTGTATAACGTGAGCTACAACTATACTCTTCTTATTCCGTACAAAAATGCTGCTATCTGGCGCGTAAATAATGAACTAATAATAAAAAAAGACGGGTAACGACGGATCGTTACCCTGTCAGTTTTCGCAGGACCCGTGGGTACCGATAGATCTTACCTTAAAAGCCAAAGGGTTAAGAGAGTTACAGCGATTTTTTTTTCCCCGAGGAGGAAAAGAAAAAGCCCCCCATTTTCACCCCCTTGCCAATCAACGAATTCGACAGAGATTTCAAAGGGATATATATTATGTAAAAAATTCAAAGTGATTGGTGCAAAATTGAGGTAGTTATCGTGTTCACAAGAAAGTGATATACGGTACTGTACATACATAAATTATGTATAAACTTTTGAACTGATGGTGGTTTTGGGGTCTGGGGGATGTGAAACGCGAACATATGACGACATCGAAACATGCAATGCCACTTAACATGGATTAAAATGTCTTGAATTTGTATTTCCATTAACCTGAACAGCATGTTAAGTAATTATAAATAGTATAATAATATCGTATGACCTCGGGTGCTGGCTGCAAGCTTTATTTGACACCCGGAGGGTAGCTTGCATGTCGAATTTCGTTGTTCCTTGACTATGAAAGTCAAGGAGGTTAGATGTTAGATATCTAAGCTCCACCGGGTGAGTTAGCCGTGGTCGTTACGGCATGACTGTTGGCAGTCGCTCACATCCGGGAGGCGAGGAGGTTCGAATCCCCCCGCCGGCAACCTTGAAGATGGTCTTCTGTGGTTTCCCATCTTCCTTCCAGGCAAATGCCGGTGTTGGTCCCTAACTATAGGCCACAGCCGCTACCTTCCAACTCCTCACCCTTACCTTCCAACTTTCCTCCCCAACGGTACTTGTAGCTCACCCATTGGGTGTCCTCTCGAAGCAGCTACAAAACTGGCGAGCCGAACATGTCCTTGGACACTCCCGGCACTAAAAGCCATACGCAAAAAAAAAATAAGCTCCTTGAACACTAGAGCGCTTTCTAGTAGAGAAATGGGAAACTTTGTGTTGGCGGAAACTCCCGAGATTAATTTTGCCATTATGAACTCGGCCTACTGAATTCAAATGGGTTCTTTGACATGCCAACATCGTATGACATGCGTATCGTATTTTTTCCGCCTTTCAAAAATCACTTACCATGGCCATGAGCGAACCTGTAATCTTGGGGTTAGTAGACGACACGCTATCCACTCACCCACCGTGGCAAGCTTATAAATAGTATTGACGTCAGAAAAGTTGGATGGCGCAGCCACGCGGTAGAATGTTGAAGCTGTAACATTGTGACTGGTGTGGTTTATTTAGATGGTGAAGCATTGACGTCGTGATGGAAACAGAAAGAAATTTGTCAAATTCGAGGAGGTACTGCTCTGTATACGGTTGCAAATCTTATAAAACGGGTACGAAATATCTTCACTACTTTCCTGTACAAAAAGTTCAGAGAGAAAGATGGACTTCGGCGCTGTCAATTGGAAAACATGTTACACGACAGTGTGCAGTGTGCATTTTTGTGAAGACGACTTCTTTCCACCGGTACTGTTGATTATTGATAGTTATTGTCTCTAATTTGTATTCACATGGATTTAGCTACATCAAAAATACTGATAAACTTGTAGCCTATTACTTCTGTGCCGTACATAGAATGTAATCCGCTCTTCGTAAACTTATTTTAGGGGTTCTTCGATTGACAATAGCCGAATGATTAGAAAACTTAAGAAAAATGCTATTCCTAGCCTTAATTTGCCAGAGAAATTATATTCTTGCCTTTGAACAGCAAGTATGTAGGTCATTGAAGTATGGTTTGGCTTAAATTGTGTTTTTGGCTATGATCTCCCTACTGTTGAATTTAGTTAATTAATGTGTAAAATCTTAGTTTTAAGTACGGTACCGGTTTGGTGACCCATCATCCCAGGCAGGCCGGTAACACCTTTACTACTCAGGCAGATAGGTCACTTAAATAGCCATAATTTTGAAGTTATAGTGATGTTAAGTATACATATGCGGTAATGTAGCAGGAGACCGGATCGGCCTAGGCTATTCTAAGTTTAATTAGTTCCCATTTCAGGGTTTTTCAGTTTTGAGTGCGAATAGTTGGTTTGAAAGTTGTACAACAGTAAGAAGAGTATGTTTTGTATAGGTTTTAATTTGTATTATGGTTTATGTCGAGCTGAGGAGTGAATTTGGTTTGGCTTAAAGTGTAGTTTTTGATCTGTTCCGTTTGCTTATGACAAGTTCAAATGGAGACTCCAGCTTTGTTAAATATCTGTATTTTAAATATTTAATTAAATATATTGATAAAGAGGATGCCTCCATTTTAACTTGCCTGTGGCAAGAGAGTAATAAATTAATATTCTTGCCTTTGAACAGTAAGTATGTAGGTCAATATTTGCAATATTGAAGTATGATTTGTGCATCCCAAGTAATGCTTCTTTGATCCCAAAACATTCATGCAAATTCAGGGTTGCTTGATTCAATTTATTATCAGGGAGTCGTCCTTTGTGTTATGTGAGATATATATATTGTGAAATTAATTAAAACATCGATACCGCTAGGCTCCCAAGTACAGGCTTCATATAGGCCTATCAGCAGACAGTAAATTAACTATCTACATGCGGGTAATATTTTTAACTGGTAGTAATTAGCTGCATTTAAATGGATTATAAAAATATGTCTATCAATGAAAGAAAATATGTAGTATTTTGCCATCGTAAATAATTAGAAGCCATAACAAACGCACACCCAATTACTTCACGTCACTATATCGCCGCCATATTGCAAACAGCTGACCGTAAGCTCCTCCCCCGTTTCGGACGTCAATAGAATTCATCTGATAACCTGTGTTATTGTAAGTGTGTGTATTTGGGGCTTTGGCTGGTGTAACTGTCCCAGAACTACTTGAAATGAGTGTGATAAACCCAGGAGGAAACCACACTCTGGATGGCTGCTATGTCTATGATACTGGGTTTACTACGGTACAATGAAGGCTTGTTAATAACGCCAACACTGGTTTTAAAGTATTCCGAATTTGTGGTGTATTTCGTATGGGACTGCAATTGTCAACCGTCCCTCTGAATATGCCTTCCTAAATATTTGCAGTCATTGGTTTCATGCTTGCAAGCCGAAGGATAAAATAAACGTTAAACATGCAACTGTATGTAGTGCACTTTAGTACGATGATTATATGCATGACCTTGAATAGCCCAAAAATGAAAAAGTTGAAGCCTGGTGTAGTACCAAGTTTCAACTTTATTTCAAGACAAATTTCGGATGACCAAGGGAACACTAAAATTTCACGGCTACATTAAACTTGAGATGCGAAAGCTTTCACTGGGGTCGCCTATCAGCACAACTCTTCACCGATACATCTCATGATAATGAATTGCATAAAAACTTCAAGAAAAATTAACATTTAGAAAATGAATTGAATAGGTTCGAAGGTTGTTGCAAACTGCCTGATTATAGAAGCAAAGATTCATGCCAACGTCAGTCAAATAAACTGTCTGTGACTGGCAAGAAGGAAACTTATAAGAGGCGTGCCGAAGAAATCTTATGTTTATTAAGGCTCTCTAGAAGGTGGGTTTCAAACCTGTTTTAAGTCTCTTCCAGCGATTTTAGCTGACATAATAGAACAAATGAAAACTCCGACGAAGAAATTTTCTACTATGAAGCTATTATGTCTATAAACTTTTGATGTAAATGTTACGTACGATAAAGAAGCCTACGATTTTGGGACTCCATAGCAAAGTACAAGCTCTGATGGTTCATTGGCCATAGTGGTGCTCGTAAGTTGTTTACATCAAGCTAGCCTCCATAAACTAATCGCTGGTCACCAAATATATCCTAACTGTTCCTTTATACTTATCGCGTTGAAAGATTGTCTCGAGCTTTATTCAATATTAACGTACATAACGCTTTAATCCGTCTTTTCTATTGCTGCTGCCGACTGTTGTGCCTCTACAGTGATGTCAAGCAAACGAGCAGCTTTTTGCGTTCCGCAAATGGCCCTACCTACCTTAGGTTATCAGTATGTAACTGAAAGACCCATGGTACAATAGCAGCAGACAACATTGTACGGCCTAAACCAGTTTCAGTTGTATATGGGTGATCATGCCATTCAGTTTGAACTGGGCATGGTTGTGCATGCTAGAATGATGCAGAAGTAGTGGGGACTTACGATATTCCTCGATCCACTGATTTGTATGTGTGCAGAAAATATCCCAATCCACCGTGGACAAGGTTACTTGGTGCAAGCCCGGAAAACTTGTACCTAGTTATGAACGCCAGCCGTGAATGCCTGAGATTGGGTGCTGTGTTCATCAACCTCCATGAGATAGGGAAGTAGAGGACCCACTTGAGTGCGGCTTTGGTGGCATGCTGAACTGCTGTGCCCAAGATAGCGGGTTCAAACCCGGCAGAAGTCGGATTTTTTTAAGAGCATTAAATTCCTTCAGTATGCCTTCCTTCGGAGGGGAAGTAAAGCCGTCTGTCCCATGTCATAGATTTATGGCATGTAAAAGATCCTTCCACAGACTAAACTTGTGTGGAGCTAAATTTCTAGGTTATATTTCGATGTAACGCTCTTATCAAAGTTCCAACGTTCACCACTAGGTATCATTGACATCTGGTAGCGAAAGTTGGAACTATTTGAAATTGAACGGAACTTGTAGCTCACTCTAGGGGTGTCCGCTTGAAGGAGTTACAGCTTCTGGCGAGCCGAACATGTCCTCGGACACTCCCGGCACTAAAAGCCATACGATGAATAAAATAAATATAGTGCCACTGTTTACATCACTGGGAACATTGAGTCTTATGGTGTGGGGTGTGTTGAAATATCCATAAATCAATTTAATTTCTATGTTTAGCAGTTGATATAAGTATTTTGCAAAAGGTTGAGTTGTTTGAAAATGCTATATGTTTCCACAGTGTGAGAAGAGTGGTGTGGTGAATGGGGTGGAGCAGAGCCATCTTCAGTTGTCCTCTTCCTATAACTCGGTCAAGTGTTTCATGGGCTCGACCGGAACTTCCCGAGATGTGTCTGCCAGTGGCAAAGGTCTGTATTTTACTAAACTATTGTTATTGAAGATTGTCGGATAGATCATTTTACTGCCTCTACTGATACAATCTTCTATTTTGATTACATTCTGTTTGAATTGTTTGTGGCCCCTTGTATGTCCCGTTTTATATTGGACTCGTGTCATTCCTGTGTATTTCTAATCGACACCAGGTGCGGTGTTGGTTCATCCCAAGGAATGACTGTTACCAGGTCACAGTACATCACCCCTGCAAATATGTGGATTGTCAAGAACTAAGCGTTGCAATGTTCATCACAATCAAATGGCACAATACCTCCTCCACAGGCACACAGTGTCCCCCCTCCCCTCCTCCACAGGCACACAGTGTCCCCCCTCCCCTCCTCCACAGGCACACAGTGTCCCCCCTCCCCTCCTCCACAGGCACACAGTGTCCCCCCTCCCCTCCTCCACAGGCACACAGTGTCCCCCCTCCCCTCCTCCACAGGCACACAGTGTCCCCCTCCCCTCCTCCACAGGCACACAGTGTCCCCCCTCCCCTCCTCCACAGGCACACAGTGTCCCCCCCTCCCCTCCTCCACAGGCACACAGTGTCCCCCCTCCCCTCCTCCACAGGCACACAGTGTCCCCCCTCCCCTCCTCCACAGGCACACAGTGTCCCCCCTCCCCTCCCCTCCTCCTGCTCAATGATTGTTTCAATAGAAAAGGCATCAAAACTATGTTTTGGAATTGAAGGTTAAGCCCGACCCAGGAATGTCTGCCGCGACGCAGTTATGCACTTTAGTTCCTTCACACCTTCTCTGGTACACGTGACACATCCTGACTGCCCGAGTCCCGATATAGCAACATCGTTCATTCTCCGCTTGGACTTGGCCGTGATAACATAATGCTACGCAATGTAGATGAGAGCTTCGCTCACCCGCTCGTCATTGTGCAACAACTTGGCAACATTACATTGGCTCCCCAACTCAGCAGCGGCTACTATCGAAGCAGTTTGCTCTTTATTTTTAAAATAATATAAAAAGTAAACTACTGGGCATAGAATTGTGATTCATGTTGCTATATACTCAGTAAAATGCTGCCTTTCATCCTACTTTTATTTAGAAACCGTATCCTATAAAAACTTGACCCCTCGGTGCGCGTGATATTTAGTTTCTGTGACGCGAGCCGTCATTCCCACTCCCCTCCCACTGTTCTGAAGCCACGCCTGTCCTGTCATCGCGGCAGAAGCCATTGGGTCGGGCTATACAACTGCTATTTTTTGTGCATTGAGTACTATAATTCATGCTGAATTCTGTGTTTTCAACCCAAATTAATGTCCTTGTGTTTCTTTTGTAACTTATAGTTATGCACGGCTCCCATTAATGTTGTGTTCATTGTAGGAAAAACACCTTGGTGCATGCGATGAGAGCCAGAAGTGGAGCCGGCTAATGTGTAATGTTTTTTGTCGCAGGCAGTGATGTGTCGAAGCGTTCGTCGGGCACAGGTGAGGCAGGCAAGGCTGCGACTGGAGTCATGCACAACATGTACCCCATGCAGCAGCACCATCTGAGCGTACTCTCACTGACTCCCCACAACTGGGTCGCCAAACCCCTCTGCCCCGGTAAGACGGCCACAGTAGCCTCGGAAAGGGCCTGCCTCCGAGCCTCGTTGGCCTCTGGTAAGAATGGTGTCTCCACTAATGTCCTATCCCTGCATGCAACAGACATCGGCATCTCGGAACAGGTGGTGAAATTGTAATATCCCCACCAGAAGTTTGTTTCTGTTGGAGAGTTTGTGGTTTATGGCATTTAAATTTCCAAAATTTAGCATAAGTTGGCAACACCAAAGAGCTAGTTATTCATTTGTCTCCTGTCACAAAGTTGTTAATACACAGTCCACAAAGTGGCAATGTCTCCCGAGGTTGCAAACCACTGATGGTGCAGAATCCAGTTATTAGCATGTACGAGAGCACTGTCTCCTGGTATACTTCACCCTTTCTTGCAGAAGTGGAACCGAGTTGTGCCCTCATAATTCGTTCCCCTCCACACCATGTGACTCAGAGCCTTGCTGGCAACTTGTGCCCTAAAGCCTCTTCAACACTTCAAAACTTCCCCATTGAGGTGCTGCATAATGCCATTGATTTGTGTTCCTTACATATGCTATGATGTTAGTAGCCTGGTGGACATTTATTAGCAACTTTGTATTTATGGTAAGACGGGGAGGGCATCACATTATATAGGTTATGTGTACAACGATGCAAAGTCTCACGCTGGCAATTTTCAAGTTCCATTATGTCATTTTCACGATCATCTTCCTGAACGCTTCTCTTATAGTTCTGAATGTTGCCTGAGGCTGATCGTATAGCCTCTTGGGAATCCACCAAGAATAATATTGAATGTATAAAGCAGGAGGGTGCTCACTCAACTTGAAATTTGTGGGCAATTCCTCAACGAACCATGGGCCACATTATTCTCTGCCCCTCCACACACAGGTGGACAATCTATAACCTGACACAATACCAAAGTCTGTTTGCTGAGTCGAGATAGTGGAAGTAAACACAGGGCTGCCTGCAAGGGGTGCATGGAGCTGTGTGAAGCGGTTACTTGCTATTATTGTTAGTTTATAACTGCTTAACAGTGCAGCAAGTCGGGCTAAGGCATGACTAATGATATCGGAGCTTCTTGGCTAGCCGTCCAGGCAGTCAAGTGACCACGATTTACGCGCACTATCTCTACTCAGCGAATATACGATTAACAATATTCTTCTTAACAAGAGGTGAAGTGACTTGACACAGACGCAGGTGCTCATCACAGATCCGGGAACGTAGTTTTGATTTTATAAACTATTGATAACTCGCAAATAACTATTTCAATTTAAAAGCTCGTCTTTCCCTTGTAATCCTTTATTAAAAATATTTCAATGTTGTGTTAAATCTGCGAGTATCGCTAAATCCCGCATCCAGTTTTCTTCACCAATTTCTGCCACTTGTTTCTGTTTCATGTTCATCATCATCATCTAGGGATCCTTCCAGCGGGCCGGGTAGGATTTGCCTCCATCTAACTCTATAGATTACTCCTTAAATATCTTGGAACATCAGTCCTCTGGTTAGGAGATCTTCTTCAACTGGTCTATCCACCTCCTTCTGGCACGCCCAACGGGTCTCTTCCCCAGTACAGGCCGGACGTTTGTTTTAGACGATTGCCCTTCACCTTGAAGCTAACGGGTAAACCTCTACACTGTCACCCTCTCACTTCACCACCGCACCGTCTGACGTAATAGAATTCCAGACTTGAGCAGATGACGATAGTACAGTACAGTCAACGTACAAGTAATGTGTGATGCGGAAGTAAGCGTGATGTACCGTAACTTAGTTACAGATTGTGGTATGATTATAATTGTGGTGTGACGGAGAAGTGTACGTGTCAGGTACTGATTGTGATGCGGTAATAAGTCTTATTGACATGCCGCCTATACTTTCAAAATTGAAAGGAAAGACTCTTCACAGTCAAAGTCGGGAGATCATCGCAAATGTTCATGATTATATGAATGAGGAAGCAAATGTAAAGGACCGATTTTCACCACAGTACTACAAAGAGGCTAAGAAAGAGTTGCTGCAGCTACTGGAGTATCGCAAACTTCTGTTTTCAGATTATTATGGGAAAAGAACATAATGTACCAAAAAGAATAACATGCATCGACCGATGATTTCAAGAAGTGTGTCATTGACGTACTATTTATAATTATTACATGGAAGAAAAGGCTGCACCAACAATAAGTAGACTGCTGCAGAAATTAAGAGATTCTATCGATTTCGAAGGTAAAACCACTAGTCTTAGACAATAATAAAAAATTTAGGTTTCCGGTGGAGGAAAACAAGATCTATTGAAAGACACAACATTTGTTCTCTTCGTGAAACATACCTGACTTGTCTTTGTCAATACCGATCTGAAGAACGACCCATTGTTTATGAGGAGTGTGTAACAACATTAGTTCAGTAAAGTAGGAAACTTCCGGGTGTAAACTGACCATGTCCCAAGATAACTATGTCTATATAAAGGGTGTAGCTGTAATTATTAGGAAGGAAACCCTACCTGCTTTTAAGGTGGGAATAATTCTGCATCTTAGAACAACCCAGTGATGATGATGATTGTTGTTTTAAGGGGCCTAACATCTGGTTATCGGAACATCACATTAAGAAGAAACCTACGAATAATTCAGAGATTTTCATCTCATTTCTCCGTAAATTACAACAAAGTTCTTATCGACTAGGTTTTTGATTATATACGAAAAGCGTACATTGAAACTTATCCAGTGGGGTACATAAAATTCCGTATATTGAGGTCCCCTGGTAAAAAAGAGTTTCTAGTTCGCCAGCAAAATTGTTTTGTTCAGGCCAACTGGGGCATACTGGGAAAAGAAAAGGAATCGTTGGTTCCAGTTAGCCCCTTTGAAAGGAGGATGAAACCGTTTTAAGCAATTGGGGAAATTTTATATTGCACCCTTTCTAAGTTGCGTGAGCCTAATTGTCATGTTTTCTCTGATATGTAACATAGCTCCAAATGGCCTACTTAGGGCAAACTCAAACTAGAATTGTAGTCAGAGGGTTATCAAACTTGAAAATGACCAATCATTAATCGAGACCCTGTTTTTTGGTAATTTCTTGTGAATCCTTTTTGGGTATTGCTATTTATAAGTGTGAAATATTAGGAAATGAGTATTTAGGGTGATTTAGCCTATTTTACCTTCACTTTACCACGTGGTGGGCTAACACTTGAATATACAGCACAGTACTACTTTCTGTCGCCCAGAATTCAGTATCAGTTTACAGGCTGTGTTGGGTGTGTGTGCATTTGTAAATCGGTGGTAGGTTCAAGATGGAGGTGGCAGTGGCCTGAAGTTAGGAACCATCCCAGCATTTGTCTGTGGGGGAATCTAACCCTCCTTTTCTCAGTTTTGCCTCATTAGGTTAACATTTCTTCGCAGAACCGGAAATGAAACCCAGCCCTGCATGAGAACGCTAGTCGCTACAGCACAAAGATGGTCTTGGAATCGGTAATTAAATATTCTAATGGTGGTTCGTTACACGAAGCTTGCCTTTGTTCGCCTAAATAGGATACGAGATGCAAAATTCAGTTTTTATATTTTTGGAATGCAACAATTTCGTTTTTTTTTCCCCCTAGATTTGAACAATTTGTCAATTAGTTTAGCTCGAAACTAAGATTTGCTGTGCTCGAGCCGAGGAAAGTAAATTTAATTATTTCAAGTTTGTGTACCCATGATGTTTACATCCTCTATCACTGCTGCAACAGCCACCTTGTTGGATTGGTTTCATTTATGATTATTATGGTGGTGTCAGTTTGATGTTGTTAGAAGGTGCAAACCGTTTGGGATGGAACAAATGAAAATATATTTTTAAAAATGTTCATAGCAAATTTAAATTACATTAAAATGCCACAATCATTAGCTCTATATATAGATTTTCTCTACCAAGTTTCATGATGATTAATATGCCAGAATTTTAACTTATCTTGGCCGCCATGTTGGATATGTGTGGACTTGCGTTCGAAATGCAAAATTTCAAGTTATTGCTACTACATTAGGGCGTAGTGGCACAATGGCCAAGCTGTTTGCCTCTCAGCAAGGTAGGCAGGGTTCGATTCCCAGTCAATACATGTGAGATGCTTTGTCCTGGATTCTGCGAGGCTCATGATCACAAGATTCCTTTCCTCAGATTTTACCCCAAGATGATACGGCAAACCCCGGTATTCCTGTTACCCTATGTATTCGCAACTTGGACTAGTAATTTTAATTCTATTTTTGAATTTGTTTCCTTAACATGTTTCTGTGCAGTGTACAACTGGGAGGAGAAAACAGTGTGATTTAGAGGTTTCTGCACTCGTACAATTTCACCATTTCTAGTAATTCTTAATTGGATAAATATTAAATCAATTAAAAATTGAATGAATATTTAATACCTATAGTTTATGGTTTATAGCATTTAGAAATTTTGCATTTTGAATTCCAAATTTGCCTTTTGTAGCATCTTTAGGTTGTTGCAAATTGGTTTAAAAAAAGAGGATGTGCAACATTATACATAGCAATAAGATTAAAATAATATAGTTCTTTTTCTTATTCTTTAGCATTTGTCCCACAAATTGGCAGGGTCTGCTTTTCTGGTTCTCTGTCGCCATATTACAAGATTGTGTGCCGTGTCAGGATGAAGTCGGGCAATGTTTAGGGTGTCAAGCCAATGCTGTCTCGATCGTCCTATTGGTCTCTTCCCATCTACCCGCAATGCCAGTGAGCAACTGATGTTTCAGCAGCTCTCATTCCAGCGGAGATCGCTTGTGAATGTCATTATGTGCTGACATGATCATTGAGTATCAAGCCTGATGCCCATCTGACTAGGGAAGTATCAGGTAAGACAGGTCGAAACTTGTGGACGCAATCATTGTACTATAAGAGCTGCCAGATCTAACTGAAAGTACCAGAAATGCTGGTACGCAGGCATGATGGCTGGAGGAGCTGGGCATCCCTGTGGCACTAGGAGTAGTAGTGCGGCTCCTTCCCACCGGCCTTGAGGGACGGAGCTGTCCATTCCAACATGTACTGTACTCGCTACCTCCCTTTGATTTGTATGAGGGATTGGAGACATGATTTCGAGCCTTGCAGCTCAATCTGGCAGCTCTTGTAGTACAACGATTGCATCCACAAAGTTTCAAGATAGGTTTCGACCTGCCTTACCTGATATTTCCCTTGTAAGCATCTTTGTCTCCATCACACTAAGTTGCTGTTCCAACTCCTTAGTTGCCTCTGCCCCATACAGAGCGACGGGACGGACCACACTACGATAGACTTCAGCCAGGCAATGAGCGCCACTTGATTAAAATAATATAGTTATTTAAATAATTTAGAAGGACCCAGCAATTCTTCGCCTCGGTGCACCAAGCCAGGGAACGTTATAGAGGTGCAGCTAGGCGAAGAATTGCTGGAAATTCATTACTTGGCCTTGAAAGCCAATATGCCGCTATACATGGGTCCCCAAGCTCTTTGGTCTGAAACTAAGTGCAAAGGGATTTATGTGAGGAAGACTGTATTACCGCAGGCACACAACATTTGAATTGTTTGCTCATTGTCACTTCTGGCACCACGCTACTGTCGTGTGCTTCCGTCCATCAGCACCATATCCCATGCCCACATTACCCCTATCCTACCTTCCATTTACGAGCGGCTTGTTGTCGGGCTGTAGCGGCTAGGAATCATTTCTTGAAGATATTTCTTCGTGTAAAGTCCACATTAGCCTTGCTGGGCGGATCCTTTGCCTTTGAGAAACTTCGCTTTAGGTTATTTCGAGCATGACTGTTGTTCATATTAGCATATTGCTAATGTGGCATGTTGGGTTTTGTTCTGCATTGCCAAATTGTGATTGCTTGGTATTCTCTGGCAGAGAGATGTTCGTCTTTGGTTCATGAATCTACTGATCCAACCCCAGTTTGCCGAACAGCTAATACCACGTTGATATGTAACATCTCATGGGAAGTACCATGCGCAACTCTGCAGCATAGTGAAGCAAGCTCGGGCCTCAAGAAGACAAGAAGTCCAGTGAAAAAAGGAAAGCAACTGCGGTGATGTGTGAGAAGTCTCTCATCCTTATTACAAGCATTAATGCTAATTGATGGGGAGCACAGGAGTAATGATAAGCATGGACCCTGAAAGAGAACTAATAAGTACAAGGGAATTAACAAATGGACATATTGTGAGTCGAGATTGAGAGCAGCAATAAGTAAAACGACTAGTGCAACTTAAAAATGGGGTGGATATGTCGGTCAATACAGTATTTACAAAAGGAGCTCAAAAGCATCAAGTCACTTTTCACTACTTTTCAGGAGACAGAACACAACATAGTGTTAGCGGAATATCATTTTTAATGTAATAAACATTTTCAAATCAATTTTGGAAACTTGACTTAATGCCTTTCAGCAGCATAAAGCCATCTAGAATTGTTTCACATGAAATTTTATTTAAAAATGGATTTGTAACATAAAAACCACCTAAAAACTGCTCAAATTTAATGTACAATAGCACTTTAACGCGAGAGAATCTTGCAGTGCGGCCAACCTTGAGTATGAAATACGGCACTTAAAGGCAGCAAGTCATTGACTTAATGCTTTCCTCCTCTGATCACACTGCATGTAGCAGTGGTTTCTGGATTAAACAGAAGGCTGGCTGAATTCTTTCCTATGCCGTTCCAAGGCCCTTCCTTGGGTCAATACTTCACAATACTAATTGTTTTAAAAACTACCTTTTTTTACTTAATGCTTTCCAGCTGTGAGCGATTCAGATGCATCGTACGAATTCTATTGCTAAAATTTTACCTTTCTGCTCCTTGACCACCCATAAACTAATAAATACATCAATGTTATCATAGTTCTACACAACCATTTTGTTGATTTTGAAAAGCATGGTGTTTATTTGTAGACAATTTCTGATTTAGCATTTTATTGCTAATTGAATCCACAATAATACCAGCTGTTGTTTGTCCCTTACAGAAACATTGACTCCACAATAATACCCAGAGTTATTCATCCCAATATATACATATATATATTTGGTGCTATTTTGCAAATAGCAAAACTGTGTTGTTCATATTATTTCATGATTCGAGTTGGAGATGTTTTCCAAATGTTATGCTATGTGACATGTTGAAATTTTGATGATTCCACTAATAAGGAAGTCGGGGTTTTAGATTCTCACAGACTGTGATCCCAACATCCTTACTTACAAGCTATTAGTTATAAAAGGCAAAATGTACAATTCGAAATGCAAACTTTGGTTTTTTAAATGCTATGAACCACATGTATATCAGAGATAAGTGTAATTTGTCCAAACATCTATTAATATCTCCACATATTTTGACTTTCTAATTTTAATAGGCTCAAAGTGCAAAACTGTCCATTTCTGACTAATTTCAGTTAGTATTTTTGTCCTTTTGGGGACGAATTCTTTTTCTTGCTGCCTTATTGTATTCGTTAAAATAAGAAAAATGTATTTAGATATCTATTGTTTGGAAGGAATAGTTTTTGGATTGATTGTGATCAGTAATTCCTGACATGGCATCTCTTTTCCAGCTATAGTCCAAAATGTTAAATTTCAGTGTTTGTTTGTGATGTTAAATGTAGCGTAAATACTGTATTTATGTCAAGTTTTGAAGACTGTTCTGTAGGGTTCTATCTCACCTTGAAGACCTGTTGCAAGCATACTAAGCTGCTATGGTTGATGTGATAAGTTCCTCGTCTTTACTATTGTTCACGATGGTCAGGACATGGCGACTATTTTTATACTGGTAATGCTTTACGTTTTGCACTATTATGTAAGTGCAGAGAGTATGGTTCACGACTAAGTCACGTGTGTGTCCAATTCTGATCCCGCACTAACATTTATACATTTCACTACTGAAGTTATTGTTGCGATTATATTCACAACGAGATGCATGCGGGCCTCGAATAAGCCTGTTCTCTCAGGAGCCGTACCAGCATGTCTAATCTCGTGAGTCAGAGGGATGGTGACTTCTGTCTTCCTGCCTTGTTATCCAATCATAATCCATGGAAGTAATTCTCCTTCCAGAGTGGTGTGAGAAAATGTGAATTGATATTCGCGGGTAAATAAACCTCTCGTTCCATCTTAGAATAACTAAAGCTGCAGAAACGTTTTCCAACAGACAGCTATTTTTGTTCATTAACCAGCCTTCTAAATCTACGTTCGCTGCAATTGGCGAGTTTGTGTCTGTGTGTGGCTATCAAGTTGAATAACAAGGAAACCAGACCTCGTGGTGGCCCATTGACGGGTCTCTTAGGACCACACGGATTTGGTTGGCTCATTCGTCCTCGAAACCCAGTTCAGCCTCCTCCTTCTCTGCCTCCTTCTCTCGAATTGGCCTACTTAGGACCACGCTTGATCTTGATCTTCGCCCAGCATTGACACATTTTCTGCCGGGGTACCTTTCATCCCGACGTTTCTCCTGAAAACCATGGACTTCCATCAAAGCACGCCTGACAGCCTGCGTGGCTCAGCGGTATCATTCTCGCTTGCTGAGCCCAAGGTTGCAGGTTCGTATGCTGGCACCGTCAGCTGGCATTTGAGGGTGCGCAAATGCGTGGGAGCCATGTCGGTAGATTTACTGGAACGTTAAAGATCCCCTTCAGGGCAAAATTCCGGCATCCCATTGTCTCTATAAGCCAGAGTGGTGAAAGGGCCGTAAACCAATAACATTATTTATTGTCATGCAAATCGTTCGTTAATGTCCTTCTGATTTCCAATCAACCATGCGGTACGAACCTTCTTATTGTGCCAGGAACGGAGCAAACGATTGGTCAATCTTGTGGGAGGTAATCTAGCTATATGGCCGTAAAAGGCTATTCTCTTTTTTCTCACGCAATCAGAGAGCTTCTCTGTATGTTAGTAGAGCTTGGAGTTATGTTGCCTATGAAATTCTTCATCTGCTTTTACAGGGCCGAGGATCTCCTCTCTCTAATTTCCATCTTTATCAGACCCCTTTGGTTTAAAGACACTCCATGGCATATAAGCCTTCTGGCCTTATGACTGCTTATAATGTTTCAGTTTCAAATTACGAGATAAGCCCTTCTTGTTGTAAGTGTTCTTCTTCTCAATCTATTTGTACCAATTTGATCTAGTTTTGTTCTTCATGCGTGGGGGTGTGTGAATTTGGTAAGTTAGTCTGTTTGGGTCCATTCTTTCTAAGTGCTTTGTTACTGATGGATCTTGTCTGTGAGTTTCTTTTTAAGTGCTTTGTCACTGATGGATCATGTCTGTGAGTTAGGACATAGTTATTTCTGCATTTGGTTTTGGAAGATGATTCTTGGCCCTAAGATTTTTCTCATTATTTTACATTCTTTAACTTTCAATTGTCCTTTGTTGAAGAGCCTAGAGAGTGTCGGATTTTGCATTTGCAGGATAGACCCTTTTCATTGCAAGTATGTATAGTTGACTGAGAAGCAGTCTCCATTTTTTGAATTCTCGATTCAATAGACTTCTTTTCATTACAATTTTCAGTAATCCATTCACCTAAATATTTTGTTCCTTCATACGGGATATGCAGTTGGTGCCGATTTCAAGTCCAGATGGGGATAGTTTTGATATTTATTACAGTTCACGCCACGGTTTTTGGCCGGTGAGCCCGATTGCGCAATCGTATAGAACCTCAGGCATTTGTAATTGATAAACGAGTTGCTTTCTGCGCAACTGAAAACTCTTGTGTCGATTGAACTTGCGTGAGACTTGCGGACTTCTCTGTACGGGACTGACCGTGGCGTGAACTATATGTTCTGTTTTTGTTTAATTGCGTCAGCGACTAATCTCTTTGTTGTTGAATGCATACGTTAGTTATTGTTGCTATAAGGGACAGGACAGTGAGGTCATCTTCCTCCAATGCATACATTAGTGTGTCCACCAATTGGTACACAATGCAAGGACTCATTTCTCAAGGCTGAAACTGTTGCTTTCAAGATTTAACAGGCTGCTGTGGAGTGGTCCCCTCCCCCTCTGTAGTTCAGTTGTATGTTGACAATTTTGTTCTGCAATGTAGTTTCAGAAGTTTGGCAATTGTGGCTAGATATCAATGATCGACAAATTTGTTCTCAACTGATTTTCGTTTTTCAGCAGCAAAGACTTCCATTATCCATTTCCAACAACTCCAAAATCTACAACTATACCCTGGATTGCTTTTTGGGATGGTTGACACTGCTTTCTGAGACTCTGATTTGACAGCAAATTAACGTGGCAACACCACGTATAGCAACTGAAGTGGCACTATGAACACACGGTGCTGCTGCTGTTTTAACAAAGACCTTTCCTGTCTTGGCTTGACTGTGGTTCAGCAAGTTGGACAGTTCCACCGTTGTGGCAACCGGTGCTTTCTGGGCCTGCCTACTTGCAGAAATATCCATAAATTTGCTTAGATCCGAAGGTAATCACGGATGTATACACCCAAAACTTGTCCCTAATGAAAGTTTAATTATTTGAACACATATTTGTATTGATAGGATGGAAATAATATAATTTCTTCAATTTAAGAAGTGTGGCAATCGCAAAACGGTAATTGCAGGTGGCTATCAATGGATGCATGACTCCACTTTATTTCTTGCAGTCCTGTAAGACCCATTAGTGCAGCGAATTCACGATCTTCTTGTGCAATGCTGAAACTCGAATCAGAGGAGATGGTATCGCCGTCGGTGCTGATACAAGACCCAGTAAACCGAGTGATGAAGGGAACCACTCGAGTGTGCCCTGCAGATTAAGAGAATACGGGAGACAATGTAAAACTGTGAATTGAAGAATTTGTTCTCTTTTGTTTTAATTTTGAACTGTATCCTTTTAGTCTACATTTTTGTTTTATCAATACTAAATTGCTTTTTATTCTTAAGGCGAATGCCTCTACGTTTTTCAAAATATCAAAATTAGTATTTTTATTGCGTTCTCCTTAAAAGCAAGAGTTGCATTTCACAAAGAGAAAAAGAATCGAATATTTTTTTGGTTTTAAGCTGTTTAGACCCATAGGATCACATAAAACAAATTATGATCTGCTGTTTTTCTTGGTCTTCCTAACACCTTTATCGTTTCGCTAGGACGAACTTCTCGATCTTCAGGTGTAACTTCCTAACTGTGTATCTTATGTCTCAATGTCATTCTACGTTCGATGTCTGTTTGTGTGATATTGGCACTCAATAATAATTATAATAATATTGGTTTTACGTCCCTTTTAACAACTGCGGCTTTTAGAGACGCCTGGGTGCCGGAGTTTTGCCCCGAAGGGGATCTTTAACGTGCCAGTAAATGTACTGACACAGCTCCCTCACGTTTGCGCACCCTCAAATGCCAACTGGCTGCGCCAGGATTCGATCCTGCAACCTTTGGCACATCCAGCGAGAACGTTACCGCTGAGCCAGCCAGCCCGGAGATCAATTTGGACCTGTGTGACCCAGACTGTTGTCACTTTAAGTATGTCAGAATTCTCTCCGTTAATCGGTTGTCGTTTGCGGAAATCTGTCTCGATGTTGGTTATTGTTATACTTTAAGGAGGGTGATGTAAGGATGATCACACTGAGTGGCTTATTGCAAATCATACATAACAAACAGTTAGATCGAAGTGACTGAAATTAAATTTTTGAGAACATCTCTCCAGAAGACTAGAAGAGATAAAATCCGAAAATTAGGCAAGAACTTAATGTAACGGAACCATTAGTACAGTGAATACACAGGTCGAGATTAAACTGTTTTGGCCACGTGCAAAGCATGGAACTGGTATTAGATTGGTTGGAAGAAGGATGGACCAAATCCGACAAGTTACATTGGACTGGATGTGGCAGAAGGACAAGTGGAAGAGGCTAGTTTACAACAGCCGGGTGACTGGACTGGAGTTGGACATGGATGATGATGATGATTCAATATACCATCATTCATGTTTACATTTAATGACAGTTTTCATCTTGGCACATGGTGCTCAAAAATCCAAAACTTGACATTTTGTAACATCTCAGATTTTTAAATTTATTCTTTTGCAGGAAATTAGGATTATGTGCAACTGGGTTTCTAGCTCCCCTTGGATGTCAGCTGACATGCTTCAGGGTTATTTATTAACATCATTCAACACATTGCAAGACAGTGCATGTTCAGTATTTTTCTACTTCTTGTACTGCCTTTCATAAGAAGCTTTCATATAACTCACTTTTTTTGACCGAAAATAATTGGAAATTTTCGGTGCGTGATGTATGCAAAAATTTCTGTGCGAAAAATCATGTCAATTTTACTAGACTCCATAATGCAATTAACAAAGTGGTAAAAATATATTGTATTGATTGACGGAGAGTTTTTTCCTCAATTTGACTTAAAAAAGATAATTTGCCCAATGAAACATAAAATCTGCAACATTGAAACAACTGGCATTGTCACAGCTGCTAATCACCAAGCTACTCTCGCGCGACTTCAGTTCAACGCATTTGCGAACTCTTCTTATCAATCACGCACGAGTTCAAGTGACAGCCTTCAATGACAATACTGGATCTCGGGTGTGTTCTAACCAAACAATTACTTATTTAGCGTGTGAAACCCTAACGATCACACCCCATGTGTTGTTTTGCTGCGTTGCCTCATTTCCGTGTTTGGTTAGTGGTTTCAGCGCATGTTTATACTCCAGCAGCAAATATTGAATTCTTGACCGGCAGCTCTGAGGCTCTGCGTATTTTATCACTTGGAGTTTAAACCCAGCCTTTTTATGCAACTTATGAGATCGATCTCCACAAGAAAACGATCACACAACTGAGAAACAACAATGGAGCGTGAAGACTTGTCGACAAATAGCGTGAAACATCACGGCCAACACGATCATGTTTATGACAGCGTCAGAAATTAGTACGAGATATATGCGAACATTATTTTTCCTTGCAATATCAAATTAAAAAAATGGGGTGTGAGAGATAGATTAATTGGAAGAATATCCATTTCGCAAGGTCCGTATTGACGTGTACAATGACAATTTCAATGCGAGCAAATACGGTACCGAGGTATTATATGGTAATACACATTGCAACGGATAACTTAGGTTCATTTCAGTATTGGGTAGCACATCAATACGGACATCGTAAGAATATCTCACTTCTCCAGACAGAGGGTGATACTTACCCTTTTTTTTCTAGGATGAAAACCGCACAAGCCTCAGGTGGAAAAGAGTGGAATGAGGTGTTAAACTTTGATTTGGGCCATGGCAACAACGTTGAAGTGGGGTGAAGAAGTCGGGCACGCATAGGCATGAACTCGGCGTACTTCCACGGATGTGAAAAAGAAAGCTCAGTCGAAATAAATTGTAGATTGGGGAGGGGGGAGCAAACTTAAACTGGATGTCTTCAAGTAACAGAAGTAACTAATTTTTATGTCTGGTCGGGTGATATCACCACTAGCCTCACAGATTGGGGTGGAGTGCGTTTCACGTAAGCAGTGCCGATTGTGTAATAAGACTGTATACCTTGGTATACTTCTGTCCCATGTATATCTTCGGCATCAAGAAGAGTTTCAAGTGAATGAGTTTTCTGTATTTTATTTGGGACCTCTCAATTGGGAAGTGCCTTGTTCCCACCCTTGTCAGTGTCATGGACAGAATTTTAAAATCTATTAAGGAATCTGCAAATGAAACTGGAGCTCTGGTATTTGCAGATGATGTGGTACTATGGGCCAAACAGAAGTGAAAATACTGGAGAGGCTGTCTGCTTCGAAAAATAAATTTAAAGAGTTGAACCTGAAGATCAGCAAGGCCAAGGCCATTTAAATGGCCATAAACAGAGAACAAGAAACATCTATTTGGAGCTAAAATCTGTTTCTCACTATCAGTACCTCGGAAGTATGGTCTCCAAGGTAAATAATGTCCAACAAGAACACCCTCAAATTTCTATATTAAAGTTCGGAACTTAGATCATACCTCAGGCACCCAAGTCAACGCCCTATTACACCTACTTATGTTAAATAAGGACTAAAGCAGAATTCAAGCAACAAAAATGAGATTTATGAGGATTAGGCTATGAATCACAGTACCTACCAGGAGATGAGGTACACCGAGGGTTCGTATTACCAAACTCCTAGCGATATTACGGTCATGTAATGAGACTGAATAACACAAGAACCACCAAAAAATACTTTGAACTGGAGGTAAAAGACCCAGAGGAAGGCCAAGGAGACGGTGAATCGAGACAGTACGAGCAGATGGAGAAGAGCGGTTTAACTGGGACAGTGTCCAAGAACAAATGGCGTACTACACCTGGGAAACTGGAGGTGGAAAATGATGGTTGTTTAGGGGCCCTGACTTTTCTCAAGACGTTTATTCGCTAAATCTTCCGAAACTACAAAAACTTCTATCATTGACCTCTAAATTTGGAAAATATCTGGAATTTTGAAGTCCCACATCAATGCAAAATAATTTATTCTCGCAAAATTGTGAAATAATCCCATTTTGAAAAAAATATTCACAATATAATATTGAAATATTGGTTGGTTTCCTTAGTTTAGGGGCTGCGACAACACTGTTATGAAGCCCCGTGTGTAGAATCTCTCTAACAACCGGTGTTAACTGTGATGGCTGTATTGTAAGTGTTATCTGTGATTCAGGTAGGACTGCAGGTGATCAATTTTTCAGGTAGTTCCTACTTTTGCGAGGGGGCTGCTTGGCGCTGAGTTTCTAACTGAAAGGGAGTGGCTTCGATCCCCAACCAGGTAGTGGATTTTAGAAACAAAACTACCCCTTTTGGAAACTCAAATAGCCCTGGGGTTCACTCAGCCTACACCAGAAATGAGTACCAGGGTAATTCCTGGGAGCAAAGATGGCCAAGCATGAACCTGACAACTCCATCCCATCTAGTGCCGATGTCACAGAGTGGAAGCCTCTACCTTCCACTTCTCCCAGGGCCTCCATGGCCTGTACGGAGTTGGCTTTTGCTTTCCTACTTATGCTACCATCCACGACACCTAGCTGCGGACTTGGCTCCTATATGCCATCGCAGCGAACGTTGGAGCTAATGACTTCGGCCGGGTTTGAACCCGCGATCTTGGGCATAAAGGCTCAGCATGAAATATATATACAGGAATTTTAAATCCTTCCATGTCATAAGTTAGCAGTGTCCTTCATCCATTATATGTGAAGTTTCCTTCAAACTTCGTGGTTCTATTGGATATATAATTTGTATAACTTGAGCTGGTTGTCACAAAGACCTGAATCATTCATAATTCGAAAGAAAATATGCCCATACTTGCATTTCTTGAAGGGAAGGAAAAATATCAAGAACGAAGTGTTACACTTTTCTTTTGCTAGTCAGTGTAATTTGAATTGCAAGAGTAGATCAAAAAGTCACCATCATGCAAAGTTTCCAGCCTTACTGGCCAGGTCTGTTTGGAGCATGAAGCTCAAAGCAATGGGGTTATCGAAGCTTCCATGTTCCTGTAGGACCTTCACAGCTGCCATTGGACTTGTGGGAGATCAAAGATGTTTCTGGTGTCTTTTGTGCTTGGAGTTGCAAAAACGCAACACCATACCTGCCTACTTTCCGGAAGGCCTTTCCACAAAATCCCCAACAGAATAGGTGGGAATCTGCTGTATAACATGTCTGTTATTTTCTTCCTTTCAAATAAGCAGCATTGTTGGGCATTAATATAAAATGTTGCTGATAAAACCTTTTCCCCCCGATTACCATGTAAAACCCCTGCCGACATCCTTACGTTTGTAGGCCTGACTTTACTTTGCTCTGGCTTGAAAACATTGGTGCTGGTAATGTGGGAGCTATGTGTGAATGATCCCTTATCAATGTTTAGTTTTCTTATAGTGCCGTTTCATTCCACTCGATTGCGCTTAGTTGTAACTTTCTTCTGCTTCCGTATGTGGAGCAATATTATCTTACCAATGATATCGTATTTCATCGCATAATCGTCACACAGCACATCCTATGCTCCCACGAACTTATAACCTAGCGTGATGTCAGAAGAAGAGTCTGTGCCTATGGGTTATGACGCATGCTACGCAAGCGGTCATCATCGTCACAGCACATTTGCACTTGCTGCTGTAAACTTATAATCTGTAGTGGCCTTGTTGGAAGAAAGTCTCTTCTCAGTGTCTGCGGGCTATGACTCGAGTTATGTGAGCGGGCGGCACGCTACACAGCAGGTTTGCTCAACACCCGTCCAGGGAAGTGAACGAGATTTGGATTCGGTGCCGTGAGATACGCTTCTAATCCCAATTCGCTCACATAAGGGGCCCGACTGCTAGAGCTCAGCAACTCCAACTGAAACTCTGGAAAAAAAGCGAACTACAAGCTCGCTGTGCTCTCTATCGCACTGGCTGACGAAACTAGCGCTCGCACTGGGTCGCACTTCAAGTTGCTAGGCTCTATCGACATAAACATACGCAACGACGGCCCGCGCCAATCTAGCTTCCGCTTTTCCTGGGAACATCGCAGGAGATGCTATGCACATGCTGCTCACAATGAGAAAATACAAGAATTTTACAGTGATGTTGATGGAAGTGAAATACACAGGATTACAAATTAAGCAGACTCACAAGTGTGCAGGAAATAATGATACAGTACAGAACGTCGTTTCCAGTTGGGAATGGAAACCCTTGACCAATACAGAAACATCACCAACTGAACTCTAAAAACCTCAAGACATGTGCCTACCATTATTTTAAAACCTTTTAAGAAAACTTTTAAAGTGTTTCAGTGTATATGTGATTTTAATGTGTGTTTGTCAACATTTTATTACACTCGATGTTTTTACAAAGTGATTTTTAAGTGCTGCCAATACATTAATAAGGCTGATGATGATGCCAATGTTTATAGGCATCGAAACATGTACCGCTGTAGAGTGTGACATGTGATTGTATCACAAAATTGTCAAGGCGGAACGAGGTAAACTTTTGATTATTATAGTGAGTCTGTTGTCGTATTGTTGTCTCCTACGGTTTGTTTACTCTATAATGTGTTCCAGTGTGCGTTGTGAAAATGGGTTCTACGAGCGGCAAAAAGGAAAAAGAAATTGCAATGTTTTATCGAAAAGGTGGAATGATTAATAAACTGAGAGTGTGGAGTGTCTAATGAAAATTTGCTGTGTAGGAAAATCCACAATTTATGATTTGAAGAACCGAAAAGGTGAAATTCTGAATTATGCATTGAAGAGTCTAAAAAGGGAAAAACCATGAGATGAGCTACGGATAAAAAATTGTAAGAAGCGGCGTACTTATGGTTTATTAAGACAAGGAGTAAGGGGGATCCCATTTCTTTACCTTTGTTATGTGAGAAAGTGGTGCAGCTAGATGAGAAGCTTGGTGGTGTTCTCCTGTTTTTAAGGCTAGCACAGGTTGATTGAAGAATTTCAAATCTTGCCATGGAATACACGAGTTGGAGATTCAAGGAGAACGTTTATTTAGTTCAACAACTGCTGCTGAGGAATTCAAGAATCATTTCTTAGAACTTCTGATTAAAGTAGATTGTTCTTTGGATGATGTGTACAATGCTGATGAAACGGGTTTGGATTGGAGGTCACTACCGCACTGGTCACTCGTGTCAAAGAGAGAAATGACAGCTCCTGGCTTCAAAGTCAGTAAAGAACGAGTAACAATTATGGTGTGATCAAATGCTAGTGGTACTCGTCTACCTCTCCTCATGATAGGCAAATCAAAAATCCGTGTTGCTTTAAGAATGTAAAATGCCTTTCTGTATGCTACAAGCCCAAAGAAGTGCTTGGATGAATGCTGAGTTATTTTATGACTGGTACCAAAATGAGTTTATCCCGGATGTGAGGGAAGAGGAAAAGAAACATGGTCAAGTGCTCCTTTAACTTAATCATGCGCCATCTCATAGATAAGGATTTTGAAGTGAGATATTTGACACAGCTCTTATACAAGGGGTGATAGAAAATCTTAAGCGGATGTAAAAGAAGGAAGTATTACGTCGAAGATGAGTATCAACAAAGCTTAGCTAATGGGTGGATCACTTGAACACCACAGAATCTTTGAAATGCATGGAATAAATTGGTAGGAGAAGAAGAGACCGTTAATACCACAGACCCTGTTGATGAAGATGAGTTATTCCCCCAAATTGCTGGATTTTCCGACTGTGATAGAGAAGAAGCACAAGCTTGGTTGGAAAGTGACAGTGACCCAGGTTTTCAAATCTTAGTTGATGTTGATGATGATGAAACTGTTTCTATGGTGCAAGAAGTAAATGGGGATGCCGAAAACGATGAAAGCGTAGCTGAGGAAGATGAAGAAGGACCCAGTCATGGAGAAGCTTTTACTGCATTAGAAACTGCATTATTATGGCATGAAAAAATGGGAAGAAAGTAGCTCAACTGAACTTCTTTTATTGAAGAGAATGCACGATTTAGCTGCTAAGAAAAGACAGGAAATCTTGTACAAAAAGAGTTTCGGATTAATTTTCTAGTACTGTTGAGTAGACCTTTCCTGTATGTTCCACAAATGTATTTTGTCACAGTTATTGATTCAGTAAGAATTTAAAATACATACAGATTGCTTCGGATGTAGGGTGTGGTAGCTGTGTAGAGATGAAACGATTAGCTTAAGAGAGGGAGGCATGGAGAGCTGCATCGAACCAGTCAAAAGACTGAAGACTCAAACAACAATACTATACATAATGCACTGTGCATGTTCGATTATCCGGTCCCAACGAGTCGAGATAAACGATGTTCTACTCTTCATTTAAAAAGAGATTGTGCTTTTTCTTCTTTGCATAATCGTCGTACCCTGCTTTTCTTCCAAGAAGTTTTGGCTAGAAATATGCAACGATATGCAAAATACGGTCTGTTGGCTGACACGATCCAGTGAGTAGCGTATTTATTTTGTTAGTGTTTGAACATTATCTCCCATCACCACTAAAGCGGACATGGCTGCTGCACTTTAAGTGAACTTGTGACAAATAACTTGCTTTGTTAAGTGAATATATCGAAAGTATGATCCGTAACCTTTCAATCGATAGGTATGCGGGTAGACCTGACGCGTGGCAAATGGAATGTGCGCGGCAAGATGGCTAATGGTGATACTCGGCAGAATAAACTGATTGTCATATCAACTTAGTGTGCACTAAAAGAATCATAAAAATTAACCTCCAACTTCTTCATACATAATTTCCAAGGCAAGTTTTCATTAAATGCTGAAACAACTCGTGCAAAAGAAGTGCCTATATCATTCTGTCTAAAGTATTTTCTCTTTTCTCAATTATTATTATAATAAGACATTACACAAATAACTATACACTAACTCTTCTGAGTCTGGATTTTAAAATTTTGCAAATATGGCAGTAACAGTGAACTTTAAGAGCCTGACACATTTTTGTAGCGCTTGCGCCTGATTCACCTCCGTCGTTGAGGGGTTACACTACCTCAAGTATCTTGACACGACCTCAGCTTTGCAATTCATGGTGGTGCACGAACTTCCTTGAATTATGCGCAGTTATTTCTGTTAAGCATAACTATTGGTTAAAATATTGAAATAGGCTTGAACACTCAAAATAACATTTGATTGTAGTGTCTTCTAAGACATGCTAGGCTAGAGGTAGGCCTATGTGGATCACGCCTACATTAATATGTAACAACAAAAATAAGTCATCACTTTTTGGTTCTTAGATCGTTAATTCTAATTTTCGATTGCAGATTTCCGAAGAAAACATTATGTGAGAACAAAAATTTATCTCGTTTTCCCATATAGGAGATAAGTGTGACTAGAGACACTAGCTTGACTGAGGGGAAACTTTCGGATTTCCGTTGCATCTCTCCTGCACTTGATATCCTGGATCTCCGTTTTTCTCACCAACAGTCAAATTCCGTACTATTTCTTCTTTGCTTTCATGTCTTAAATCATAATCGTCTTTATCGACGTCTAACTTACCTGTTTGAAATATCGTCGTCACAGAAGTCGGCAAGCGCTTTCTTTCGTGCGAGCGTAATAGCGGTATTTTTCTCATATGACTTGTTGAGTGCATGAAGAGCATCCAACAAACACGCTCTCGGTGCGCCACTAGGCAATAATTGCTGTTTAAAACAATACACTGTCCGTTTACCCACCCTTCACAACTCTCAGATCAGCGACCTTGGAGTGTGGCTGTTGGGAAAGGGAGGGTAGGTGCATTCCTCTTGTATTGTTTGGGCTTCGAAGATAAAGGAAATCTGTGCTATACCACTCGCGCCAAGATGCTCGTATGTTTCGAAGATTGCGCAAGTAGCCCTACTGTTACATCGCAGAGAAACGCAGTTCAGTCTTCTTGAATCTGAATGATTTAGTCTTTACGCATTGCGTCACATCAATTCTTTTAAACGACGGAGAGATTGCTTTACTTAGCATGATGATTAGTTGCTTTGAGAATTTCTATTTTAAAAAATACTCCTGGAGACCCGCGAATTAACCGGAAAGCGAATTACCCGCAATTGAATTTGGGGAGAGCACTGTATTTTGTAAGCCATTATCGGGGATTGCCTTATGGGCGAAATACCAATCGGAGGGATATATCAAAATCTGCGTGGTTATCTGAGGAAGCTCGTGCTGGTTCCAATTTGAAAGAGAAGAGAAATCGTAAAATATTTTAGTTCATCCCCTGCAATCCCCAAATTGTATAGGGAAAAATGGCAGGTATGCAATATTCTTGAGTGGCTCATTATTGCATCCAGGATTATTTTATCCCCTAGCTATGCTAACATGAGCACTTGGTTGTTACGTCGGATATGGTAGGAAACACAAGGAGCTCGTAGCTATGGCTGACACTTTATGCTGTTCCGAAAATGCATCACCAGGAAGTACAGGGTATGTGCGAGAGCAGGCCTGCTGTTCAGTCTTAAACACTTTTGTCTTAGCTGGAAAAGAGGTGCCTCCATCGATAAACTTTGTTTTATTGTTTTATGCTACAATAGTGTTAGAAAAGGGATAGTTTTGCAATTTCACGTTTTGTCACTAATTGACCAACCAGTCTGGCATGTCATTCCCTGTCCTGTGGAGGCCCGGTAGCTGTGGGGCAGGCACCTTCTTAATGTTGTGTGTTCTTATGTTTAGTTTGGCTTACATGTTCCAAGTTTCCTGTTTCACTAGGTAAGAGCACTGTTGTGGAGCCAACCTTGGAGCGAGGAGCGTCCCTGTTGTCTACTGGACCCAATTGTAAAGTGTTATTTGGAAATGAAAGAAACTGTAAATTCCAAGAGTTTGTTTTTTATGACTAATGACGACAATGATGGCTTTAGGTCCTGGGTTTGCACCTTCAATCTATATGTGTATTACATCTAAAAGCATTCAGTTATCAAGAATGTTATAATCAAAATTACTGTTTTGTGCTACATTATTGCTCTAGGATTTTGTATAGTGTTTGATGTACGCTCTGATGGGAACCAAAGCTGACATTGTCTTGTTAGTGTGAGGCTTGGGACATGTAGCCAAGATCTTAATGTAACAATAATTATATTATAGCTTTTGTTTGATGTAATGTCGAGCTCTTTGGATCTCATTTTTATTGAAACTGTTCCTCCCAGCTGTGGTTCATTTCGAGTTCTGTTAATCTACTCTTGTGTATGTACTTTTAAAATGACTTTCAATTCTTTCACTTGCATGTTTCAACATTTTAATTTATGTTTTAAGTCTGCAGAGGGTTCGAGTCTGGTGCTGTGTATTGAACATTGTTAAATGATCCTTACATAGCAAGTTAAAGCAGTGCCTATCAGTTTCATTGCCCCAAAGTGTTATTGCTTGAAATGGAGGTAATAGCATGTATTCACACATTTATTTTGTTTTTATATTTGTGCAAATGTAAATTGGGCATGGGCTCAGTTTGGTTCATTCAGTAGTAGTTGTGTAGATGTAACTAATTATATACAGTCTTTACTCACATATAAGACCCTCCCCCATTTTTTGTCAGGAAAAAAGAATAATAATTTTTGCCTCGCCTGTTGGACCTGAAAATGAAATCCAGGTAACTAAGGATGCGTGTTTACTACAGAGTTCCTTTTACTATGATGGGAGAAGATCCGCGGGTGTTTCTGCATTATCTGAATATACCAATTGCTGTAGGTTTATTCTCTCCTTCCTGCAGAAAGGTTGGGGCTAGCTTTTGTAACGAAAATAACTCTCAAACTCCTGCCCCTAGCCAGTCACTCACACTCGTCAGGCAGTGGTCGTTCGGCCTGCTGGTACACTCGGGTGTTTACTACCATGCATGGTGATGTTAATTATTTGAGTTTTCTGCTTTAATTAAACTAAACATTCTTGAGGATAAGAGTGGTGTACCAGCAGGATCATTGGTTAAAGCAACAAAAGAAACTTAATTGTTGCGAGAAAGAATGTTCTATCTTTCCACGAGCCACAGACTGGATAGCAACAGTCAGTGTGTCGCCCGATAACGAAAGTAACGAATTTTACAAAGGGGTTACGGAAATGTTCCGAACGCAGCTTCAATCCTTTAAACTCGCCCGCACTAAGCTGGCCAGTCTCACGCAAGCATGTTCGCCGATCCCACTAGTACAATACAAGTCTCACATAGCATAGGCCTTCAAATGGCGGATTGTGATTGGTGGATAGTTGAGCTACGTACTTTCGTCTACAAATAGCGCGGCACTCGCGTCTGCTGAGAACGAAAGTAGATGGTAATCTGTGAACGAAAGGGACTTGTAGATGTACTAATGTCGAATGTTAGATTGTCGAAGTGAGGAGTCTCGTCCAGAGGTTCGGAATCCTCGTAGAAAGGACATCTTGTAGCTTATAATCGCGAGTTTTAAGATCCATGTAAGACCACAAGTCTTTTCTTCAATGCTGTATGTCTGTATACATAGGCATTGTCATAACTACTCGCACGGAACAGGGCCGTATCCATGAATTAATATCGGGACAAAGCGAAACATTTCTACATTAAAAGGCAAATATTACGATCTCATTGCCGTATCTCTGTAATATTTTTTCATGGAGGTTGCTTTAAGTTTATAGGCAAGGGTTCATGAAATTCAGTTTCTAACGGAAGAAAAATAGGGGCTGAAAAAATAATCATCTTAAACCACTTGAGTTTCAAACGTAAAACTTGGCATTCATGCTCTTTGATTAATTTCAAGGGACACGTGTCCCAGAAATTTTTGATTTGGTATATTTTTAGTCGTGAAAACGTACGTGTCTCTGAAACTGCTCGAGTGATAAATCTCAAACTCAGGAAAAATACTCTACCAATATTCACGTCTGCAGCTCCCTTGCGTTCTCTGTAGACGTGAGACGCGAGTGTGCAAATCAGCTGTAGCCCAATCTTCCCCCAATTAGAACCTATGCTATGTTATAGGCGGAGAACACCATGCATAGAGATGCATCGTAATGTATAATATTGACGCCAACTTATTGCTCGGCACAAGTCGTTCGACAGATAGTGGGGTGCACTTTCAAACGCGGTCCATCCACGACCTCCGCGTACCGGGTTTACCTCTTCCCTTTCTTGTCCCACCCTCTCCTCTATTTTCATTTATGAAAAAAATAGGCTTATGAGATCACCTTTTGTCCATGTAAATCTAAACGGCTAGAGCGATTTCAATGAAACTCAGTAAGGTCATAGTATTATTTTGGTCAACTCCAACCGTGCCCTTCAAATTTAATTCTCACCCATCCAACATGGCAACTGTGCGAGATATTTCACTGGCGTTTTATATCTCCGAAACTAAGACAGATATCACCCTGAAATTTTGTAAGGTGATAAAAGGGCACTACTTAAAGTTCACCTATGTGACTTTCAAAAACATGTTAAGTACATAACGAACATGGCGGCCGAGCAAAGTTGAAACATTTAAATGAAATTTTCTCGCGATTTAACCATCCAAACACAGTGAAACTTGGTACAGGAAATGTTTATACACTTTGTAATGCACTGACATCTAATAAGTTCAATTGTTTACATAACCTCAAGATGGCGGCGGTGCGAAATTTTAAAATTAAGTTTTTATTTTTCGTGTCCTAATCATCTGATTTGAAGTAAACGTTTGTATAATGAACCTCCGCAATAATAGTCGTCTAATAGTGCATAACTCTTATGGCCTACATGTATAAAAATCCAACATAGCAACCATCCGAAACATTTAGACGGTTCTCAATAACTCTTAATCTATGACAGCAATCAAACTAAACTTTTGTATGTTGAAAGTTCACCTATGGGACTTTCAATAAACCTGGTGAGCACAAATCCAACATGGCGGCGACGCAAAATGTAAATATTTAAATGAATGTTTCTCGCGTTTCAACCATCCAAGCTTGGTACGGTATATGCTTATACAAATTTTAATCCACTGGTATCTAATTTAATCAATTGTTTTCATAACCACAAGATGGCGGCTGTGCGAAATTTTAAAATTAAGTTTTCATGTTTTTGGAAACAGCATAACTCTTACGTCCTACATATAAAAAAATCCAACATGGCGACCATCTGAAATATTAAGATGGTTCTCAATATCTACGAATCTATTACAGTAGAGTCTCGCAAACTCTGCCAAGTGTGGCCGAGTTCGCGAAAATGCCGGGTTATCGGGAAATGTGTTAAAAAGAAGAAATAAGCTGTTAGTTTTGGTTTAAAAGTAATACAATGCAGTACATTTATTTGTTCTTAACAGAAACACAAGTTTTAATACGATTAAGCCACTACAATTACAGTACTTGAATATATAGTTCAGTACTGTGCTGCATAACAATCAAGGGAAACTATTACTGGAAATTATAAAAGAAAACTAGGCCTTCAAATTATTCTTATAATATGTACACTGTACAGTATATGTACAAAACCATTCCCGTAGGCAAATAGCTTTTTCACTTCATGAAAATTACCATTTACTTTTTTGCAAAAAAGGAAGTAATGTTCTTTTGCTTTTTGCTATGAAACCTGTTTCTTGAAGCCTTGTCACGAAGACGGCAAAGAAACAGAACTGCGGAGAATGCGCAATTAAATAAATACAACGCTCTGCGTTTGTTTACTGCTTACTGCCAACAGTTTGTGTATTTACAGTCGTTACTCTTCTTACTATGTACTGTAGGTCAACTTGTTTCGCGTCGTATTTAACTGTCGATAATTCCATTGATGGAGAGGACAAAAGAAAACGTAATAACGCTGTGTGCGGAAACACAAAAACAAACAAAAATCATGATTTATTTCTCCTGGCAGAGTGGCCGTGAAATCCCGAGTGCCGGGTTACGGAGACCCTACTGTACAGCAATCAGACTGAAATTTTATATGTTGTTAAGGGCAGTTAACATACTGTAAGTACGCAATATGAAAATAGGCTATATAGTTCTTCACAGAACTACTTGTTTATTCCTTACTTTTTCTCCCCCGCCTCATGCTTTAGTAATTATTCTCTTCCAGTATAATAATAAGTGATATTTTTTGCTCCCTGTGATGTCAGTTGCATTTAATGGCTCATTTGGCTATTGTATTGTAGAAGTCGTCATAACCACATAGGCCTATTTCAAATGGAGTAAACCTAATAAATACGATAGGCTATAATTATGTTGCTGGGAGGGAGGGGTAACAATTGCTGTTCATCATCATTTCCCCTTATCCAGCTCCTGCCGGGTCGGGGTATTTATGGCACTTCTCCACTTTCCTCTTTCCTTCCACCATTCTTCTTCCACGATCTTGTCCCAGTCCAGATTTCTTTTTCTCACGCTGTTCTTCACTGAATCGATCCACCTTGTTCTAGGTCTTCCTCTTGCTCTCTTACCCTTGCACTTTGCCTCCAGCATCTGTCTTGGTATTCTATTTTCCTCCATCCTCTTTACATGTCCAAACCACCTTAGTTTATTCTTAATTCTCTCATTTAGTTTTCCCATCCCAACTTCCTTCCTAACATCTTCATTCCTCACTCTGTCTTTCCTATCATACTTCTTAGGAATTTCATTTCACTGGCTTGGATTCTACTCTCTTGCCTGCTTGTCAGGGTCCAAGTCTCAATATGGGAACATAGTACACTTTATACATTACCTCCTTGCTTTTCCTTGGTACTTCCTTATCCCAAACAAGTTTTCTTACACTTTGATAGAATGCATTGCTCTGCCAATCTCCATGTCCAACCTACCTGTTTGCATCAATTCACTTCCTAGGTATTTGAACGTGTCCACAATTTCCAAACTCTGACTTCCAATTTTCACAGTGCCCTTTCCTTGTCTTTCCCCTCTTGTCATCACCATGGTCTTGCTTTTCTCTATACTGATTTTCAGGCCATACTTCTGAATATTTTTGTTCAGTGCATCTAGTTGTTTTTGCACTTCTTCGGTGTTCCTTCCCCAGACCACAATATCATCTGCAAATAACAGTAACTTCATTTCTTTATGTCCATATGCTTCCTTTGTTTCCTTTACAATTTCATCCATCACCATTATGAACAAGAGAGGTGACAGCACACTCCCCTGTCTTAGTCCAGTCTTGTTCCTAAACCAATCTGTCTTTCCAACTGGGGTCAGTACCCTGCTAACACAGTTGTTGTACATTGCTTGCACCATTTCCAACATTTCTCTTCCCAGTCTCTTTTTAACCATGGTTTCCCATACCTTCTCTCTGGGGACACTATCATATGCCTTTTCTAGATCTATGAAAGTCATGATCAAATCCTCTCCATATTCCCAGTTCTTTTCCATCACCTGCCTCAAGCTAAAGATTGGGTCCACTGTGGATCTTCCACTCCTGAAGCCATACTGTTCCTCTTGCAACTCTCCTTCCACCTTTCTTCTTTCTAATATCCTTTCCAGTATTTTTACTATCTGTGATATGAGGGTGATCCCTCTATAGTTATCACACACCTTCTTGTCCCCCTTCTTTAACACTGGTATTATTAGCCCTTTCTCCCAGTCTTCTGGTACACATTTCCGTTTCCACACACACTTTAGCAGTCGATACAGCCATTGCATACCAACAGGTCCAGCAGCCTTTATCATTTCTACACTGACTTCATCCACCCCTGTTGCTTTTCCCATCTTCATTTTCTGTACTGCTAATTCCACCTCCAGCATTGTTATATCATCTTCTGTTATAGAGTCGTCAGGTTGTGTCACTTCCATCTCACCAGTACAATTGCTCACATTCAATAGCTTATCGAAATACTCCTTCCATCGTCCCTTTATCTCCTCTGGGTGTGTTAACAACTCTCCATCTTCCTTTTTCACTAGCTTTGTAGTAACTCTTTCTTTCCTCTTACTTCTTAGAAGCCCATACAGCATCCTTTTACTGCCACTTACATCTGTTTCCATTCTTCGTGTAAATTCTTCCCAACTTTTCTTCTTTTCTTCTCCTACCACTTTCTTACACCTCCGTTTTCTGTCGTGATACTTCCTTTTGCTTTCTTCTGTTTGATCTCGGTTCCATTCTTTCCATGCAGACTTCTTTTCTTTCACTGCTTTCCTCACTTCCTCATTCCACCACGGTGTCTCCTTCTCTTTAACTCTTGTTGACGTCCTACCACAGTTTTGTCTTTCAATTTTCATACTTTTATTTTACTTTCTCTGATCTGCTTTAGGTTTTTCAATTTTCCCCTTCTAAATTTTGCCACCACAGCTCTATGGTCCCCATCAAATGCTTCTCCTGGTAAAGCTGTCACATCTATCAGCTTTCTGCGATTAGTCCTTTCCACCAGAAAGTAGTCAATTCCTTGTCTCTCGTTTCCGACTTGTGCATTCATATCTCCCATGATCACCACTTCTACATCTGAGATTACTCTTTCTACATCCTCCAGGAATACTGCAATATCTTCTTCTCTGTTTCCAGTCTGTGGTGCATACACTTGTATGAAGTCCATCACGCCATTCTTCATCTTCATTCTAATTTTCATTATTCTGGTACTCACACACTCAACACTTCAACATACTCCTCCAGTTATTTCGAGGTTATCAGTCCCACGCCATTTTTTGCCTCTTGGCCACCACTCCAGTATAATGTATATCCTTTCCTCAATTTCTTCCTTCCTTTACCTTTCCATTTCACTTCACTCATCCAACCTTCTCCCTCTCCATGAAGTCTACCACCTCCTCCACCTTGCCTGTCAGGGTCATGACATTCATGATTCCCACTTTCATTTCGGTTACTGGTCGCCCATTTCTCACAGTTCCCCCAGTACCAAAGGAACTGCGCGTCGCCTGCAGGGTACGCCCTAACCTTCTCCGAATCATTTGAAGTGCCATTTCCATTTTAGGCTATTATTACGATGGGGTCGCCACTCCCAAAGGCATTTTATGAAGCTACTGCCAGCTATTATACAGGCCACCCTTGCAGCCGCCCCTAACTTGGGAAACAGACGCTGCCGATTCATGCTGTACTCATACTATTCCCTGAGTACTGGGTTGCCTCTTCCGCAATCTCCACCGTTCCGAAGTCCATCTTTTCCGTTGAGGTCTTCGCACGTAACCCTGTGCATGGGGCCTATGTTATACTCACCAGAACTTAGCCGGTACTGTAGTTCCATGGTATATTACAGTACCGTTGCCCACCCCCGCGACGTGGACGCGCCTGGCAAGAATTATCCATGTAGCCAATTAGGATTGACTCATGGACCGGGTTAAGGAGCTGTCTAAATCCAGCCTCCAATTGCTGTTATGACATTATTAAATGAAAGCAGTCACAATAACTAGTTGTTCAAGGGGTGGAACTACGAGGTCATCTGCCCCTAGTCACAATAAGTCATTAGGCTATTGTAATGTAAAATGTTGTCTTATATTTCCTCCTTTTACTTTATTCTCTTTCATTGTGCTGTAGCTTTTCCTTCCCGTCGAATACAACATTGTGCAGTCAAGATTTAAGATAGGGAAAGGTGTTTAATTTTGCTTTTAAATATAATTTTATTGTGTCGAGGACAGTGGCTAACAGAGATATTTTATTTTTGTTCAATCCGTCCGCCCCTCAAATGTTAGACACAAGAAGAATTGAACTAGGGAAATATTTATTGTGTTAATGTTTCCTTGCAGTGTGTTTTCATTTTTATCTGCCTCAGTGAAAACTTAATTTGACCAATGTGGACTTCCCTTACTAGTTATTGCTTATAGCACTTCTGTTGTGAGTGAAACTTTGATCCAGATTTGCACACATTTCGTTCGTATTCAGTATTTGTTGGCTTATGTCACTACTTTTCAGCTCCTTGCTAATGTACTGTTACAGGAGATGTTATTTGCCAGAGCAATGCTTTGTTTACACCAGTGGTTCTTAACCGGTGGTCCGTGAGTGCCTCGGGAGTGGCGATAAGGTGTATGTGGGGGGGGTCCGTACATGATTCAATTTCAGGCTGAGTGGTCCGCAGACTTCTACAGGTTCAGAACCACTGGTTTACACTATCAGCTGTATCTCCTCATACTACGCCTGAAATTCTCCATGGCAGAAATGGAAATTAAATCAGGGCTGTGCGAACGATGAGCTCCTATGCTTGTAGATCGCAGAGATGTCGTAAAATAAGTAGCTAAAGGTAACTAAAAAGTAACTAATTTTTACTTCATACTTCCAGTTGGGCACAATGTGCCCTTGAAATGTTATAAATTTTTAATGAAGATAATAATAATAATAATAATAAATAAGAAGGAACAATAATACAACATGAGGGTACTGATGTCCCTTGTATCTAGTTTGAATAAATTAAGGTATAATTGTTAATGGAAACACCAAAAATAATTTATGGTATGTAGGAGACGCAGTTCTGCTTCCAACAAGTGGTGAAGAGTATAAACATTACTGAACAATACAGTGCAAGTGCATTTGAATACAGTAATGTTTGTGTTAACCGGACTGTGTAACGAGTTTACAAATGGGTGTTAGGAAGAACCAAAACAAGTTACTCTCTTATAACATAAAGTAAAATATGGCCTACTCTGAGTGACCACGTTATCTGTGTTCCAAAGATTGATCTGTTTGTTGGGCGCCATAGGTAGCAATAAAAGCTGCCACCTAAAATTTATAATGACTTGTGAGATTCTCAAAATCAGGCCGTGGCAAGATTCCATCTTCAACCCTAATACCATTTGTGTAGGAGGAAGGTTTGTCTTAAACATAGTTCTAGCTACTGGGAAGAAAGATTTCATTTGAATAAAGAATTTAATAAGCAAAATTGACACTGTGGTAATCATGAGAAATACGAAGGTGAGCTTTAGAAAATTAATTAAAATACCACATGAACGTATGAGATTTGGAAGTATGAAATTTACTTGAAATGCAAATCTACTGAATTTAAATTACAAAGAGCGAGAAATTTGAGAGCTTGAATACGAGTCGTCATTTGGCTCACCAGGGAAGATACTAAGTTCTTCGACCACCATGATGAAAGCTCTTTGAAGATCCTCGGAGCGTGACATCTTCACGTTGAGCGGCGAAGCGTACAATATTGCGAAAGTTCGAAATGTGCAGAAGCGGTGGATCAGAATCAGATAGCCGCATTTACGTGGACTGCATCGTCACTACAGAACATGTCGTATTCACGACTAATATTTGCCATAGAATATCTCAGCGAAAAGTACTTTATGTTCACCATGGAACGAAATTAAAATTTCCGTAGACGTTTGAACACGTGGGAAGATTTCCGTAACTGTCTACTCACTTCACGTCACCGTACACATCGTGATAACGATTAGAACCATTGAATAATTGAGCACGATCACATCGCTGTAATATTAATTGACCTCATCTTCCACGCTTGTCTTGTTACTTATACCTCGCGTCAACTGTCCATCAAGTTCCATATGTACGGTCAAAAGGTGAAACAGCGTCTCCGCCAATCAGAGCACCACTTCCGCCTCCTGCGAATTTGTCCGCCCCACCTCTTCTCGTGATTGACTGAGCCGTCCAAGTCTCCCAACTCTTCATTCTTCTTCCCGGGTTTCCCAGATGAAATTTCCATTCAAGTAATTCACCTTTTCTTACTTCGAAGTGTTCCCTCAAGTCCGTTGCGAAATGTGTTATTGAGCAGGGTGTCTACATTTAGACCGAAGAATCCCAAGATGACTCAAGCCCTCACTAAAATCCTATTTGAATATTAAAACCTAGCCTTCCGTATTCTCATATTCACGTCTCGTAATTTTAAAATATTAAATAGATCATATTTTCTATTATATAGAAAATCTATCTATTGATTCAAAATATTTAAAATTCAGTAAATTTAAATAAAATTATAATAATAATAATAAATTTCTAAACTTGGCCCAATATATGCCGCGTTGATTTCAGAAATATGGCGAGCATCTGACTTGTGTCAGTGGCGTAAAAGCCCCTCTTAAAAACAGGTTACAACTGTACCTGGGACATGGATGAATGCTTGATCACGAATGAAGAATGCTGACTGCTTTCTAAGCCAGCACGTGGGGAAATGCCTCGTTGGCACTGTGATAGGTTATGTAATCTCTTGCTTTATGTACGTGTAATTCAAGAACCACTGCACCAATTCTTTTGAAGTTTTCATTCTTACCTCTAGGACCTTTTGTGTTATAATTGTCGAACTGTGATAAAGAGGAGCCAATCAGTAATGGTTTCTGCTAAATAACAAAGAAAATTTGTCTCACGAACACACTTGATCTACATTACCAAAACCATTTAAGATATCCACCAACTTTTCGGCTATGAATTTTTTGGGCATAAAACTCTGTACAAGATATGCATGGACCTTTAAGGTGCGTCGTGACTACTAGGGAAGTCGGTGGTGAGTCAGCTGTATTCGTGTGGATCCTTGTCCCTTGACCTCCTCATGCCTCCGTGGTCCTAGCATAGTTTACCAATTTCCACGGATGGTTCGAAGGTGGTTGGGGGTGCTTGCGTTATCAATCAGTGAACACGTTTCACACTAAGAATATCGATAAATACGGAGAGCCAGCAGTTCCTGCAGAGTATAACGTGAGATAAAACTGTACTCTTCTTATTCCGTACAATAATGCTGCTATCTAGCGCGTAAATAATGAACTAATAATAATAAAGATGGGTAACGACGGATCGTTACCTGGAAAGCGAAAGGGTTAATAGATGTTGAAAGTGTGCTCCGTTCTGCCGAGAATGCTCAACACTTGTACTGACGATGTTTTGGATGAAAGTTGCTCATCCTGAAGATGTGTGGGCAAGGAACAGACTCTCATCAAGAAGAAAACAAAAATACTATAAATGTCCATTCTTTTATAGCTTATTTTTGTCACTAATTAACATTTTCTGTGACATTTCCTTTTTTTTTTAAACCAATTTGTATGGTGCCCAGGTGGCCTTGAATCAGACTGTACTCTTCCCCCATTGATTTAGTTTAATGACCACCTCGTGGTGTAGTGGCTAGCGTTCTTGACTATTGCTTCGGAGGTCTGGCCATCTTGGAGGTGGTTTCCCAGGGTTTGCAGGGATGGTGGCCACGCGCCCCCCCCCCCCCTTCCAATCCTATCCCCAATTTACAGAGAGAGGCTCAAATACAGCCAGGACAATAACACAGGTTATCACACGATGTCGCAGCACCTAAAATAAGTAGCAACAAGGTCTAACTTGCTTTACTGCCTGCATCTTCTATAAAGGGGATTTCTTTGGAATAAAATGTGCAAACCTAGACTCTGTGAGCTACCAGAATGGGATTGACAGTTCTCGCCTCGCTGTGTGGTTGTGCGAGTTAGTTCATTCAATATTTAATAATTATTTCAGTGATAAGCTACAGAATCTAGAATAGTTGCTACAGATGTAGGATTATTTGTGATAATAGTAATTTAAAGAGTTTGATAACAATATTGTTAGCCTGCAATCGACTGCTTCAAGCTTAAAAGAGGATTTAGCTCCTACTGCATATTGCGTACGAAATATTCAGGCAAGGTTACTCACGTGCGTTCAACTTTCTTACAGCTTGTTAAGTACCGAAAGGTCCACTAGCATTATTGCTTTATGCACCAGTCGCATGGCATTAACATTCCTCAAGACAGCAAGTTGCTACTCAAACAAAATCATAAATGTGAACTGTCAGTTCTTACTTAACCATTTGAAGGATAGCATCAAGGACCTTCACACTGGTGACCCACTAAGACTGATATTACTGGAAGGTGTATCCGTAGATTTATTTCCAGCTAGTCATTTTAAACGGAGGTTCAGGTAGTTATTGGAGTTTTAAGGGGTGGAACAGCAAGGTCATCTGCCCCTGAATGTTAAGGTAAGAGAGGTTTCACACCACCGATATCACTCTCTCCTTCTCGAAATATTCCCGTAAAGTACCTCGCAGAACGATTCCTCGCCCTGTGGTTTTTAGTTCACCCTCCCCTTAGCCACCATATCCGCCTCCGACAGTAAAATATAATACGAACATAGACTGTTAATGCGAATGAAAACTGAATCAAGTTACTAATTACTTTTAACTACTGCCGTTCTACTCTACAGTACATTAAAGAGTGATCACATAGCTAACCCAACGCAGAGTATTATGACATCAACTATGTGAACATGGATTGGTCAAGAGGCAGAGGGGTGATGAATACAACTGCTTCTATTCATCCAAGTTAGAAGTTCTTCTTCAGCCTGAGAAATATTCCATTTCAAATTTGCCCTACAATGAATATTTCTTTGATTCTGTGTTCGTTTGGTTAGTTGCGAAATACCAATGGGCTCGTTAGTTGGTATGGTTGAGTACCTGCAAGAAGAGCTTGCGCGGAAACCAATATCAATCGGCGTAGTTTAATGCTCATTGCAGGGCTCCTCGGTGTCCTCACTGCTCACTCCATTCTTCGACCCTGCGAGACGCAGTGCAAGGAAGCTTACCTGGCTCAGGTAATAACTACTGTATAAGGCTCTGAGATGTCGCAGTTGCCTCCGTTCAGATCTGCTGCCAGCGAGGCAAGCTCTTCTTGCGCGTATTCTACACCCCTAGTACATACTGAGGAAACCAAAATCATTGCAAATGTACAAGGTGTGATCAAAAAGTTTCCGTTGGACGGCCGCACAGTCAGGAAGCGCTGTGAGCCTTGAGGCACTCGTCCCACCGACGCACCAGGTAAAACAGTGTCGTGCTGTGTGAAGAAGTCGACCCTTCGAGGCCTTATTTAGGGGAGAGATCCCACTTCTACGTTACGGTATGGGTACGTGTCACAGTAATTACACGCCATGATTTCTCCAGTGTTGCGCAGTTCCGTTCCCCATGATGGAGACGCCAGGTTTCTTGAAATCAATAAGCAAAGAGCCCGGTAATCAGAGAACAGGGTGAGCATGGGTCGAGGGGACAATGGATGACACCAGTTCCCAGTGTTGTGCTCAACATTGAAATGCATCAGGTATTAACTATATACATGACCTTTGTAATGTTGCCACCAGGTGAGGTCAGGATAGCGCAGCTGTTGTTATTGTCCGTGTTCCCCATCGATGGCAACTAACTATCAACAACGTAGGAGACTACTTTGAAGTATGTTAAGCATCAACGCATCGCTGTTAAACACGTTGGACGAGAATTAAACTGATTTCAGAATGTTGTGCGGCTATTGGATGTACGAGAATAAAACTACATAGAAATATTACATTAATGATTACAGGTTGAAGAGAATAAATCTGCGATTTCAAAATGTTTTATTTGGTTTTGTTCTCTGCAATCATACTCCATGAGGTGGCAATATTACGAATGTCATGTAACGAACATAGTTAATTTCTGGTGTTGGCACATTGTCGGGAAACAAAGAATTGTTGCCGTGACTTATTAATCGCCCCTCGTAGATTGGGTGGATAATTATTTTGTCACCCTAATTAAACCCACCATTTGTATAAACAATTCTTGTGACAGATAATACTCTGTTCCCACGTGCTCGCCTGATGCAGCTAACATGAGTTGGCAGTGACATGTGGTCAGCCTTTTCAGTAGGTCAACACCCGAGTGCCCTATTATCTGAAAGAACTCTAACAGGAAGGTAACGATCCATCAGTACCCATGGGTCCTGCGAAAACTGACACTGTAAGGATCCGTCGTTACCCATCATTATTATTATTATTAATCTTGATTGGACACATTGGACCACTTGAGTCGTTCCACAATCACTTCTTCTTTGAAGGTAGTACTGCTTGGTTCTTGTGCTCTTTCCATACCTTCATTCTTTCAGATCGGGATTTTCTCATCTCATCTTTATTGTTCACGCGCCAGACAGCAACATTTTTGTACGGAATAAGAAGAGTACAGTTTTATCTCACGTTATACTCTGCAGGAATTGCTAGCTCTCTGTATTTACCGATATTCTTAGTCTGGAACATGTGCTCATTGGAGTTCCGTGTCTTGTTGACATCGTGATTGGCAGCAAAGTTGCGTTCATTTCTCTCCGTTTTCATTCGTGATTACTGTATATAGTGAAATTAAGCTGTATCGTAGGCAATATATTTAGTTAATTGTTAGTTCATTACTTAAATAGTTTTCTTGGCTAATTAGGAGCTTAGTGAAGTGATGGATATAGTTCAGTTAGGTTAGGCCTAGTTATTTATTGTGTGCAACATGACGAAGTGCTGACCATGTTATCACTGAATTTCTTAACAATTATCCAAGTGATCATGTTTCTCTGTACGAATCGGAAAGTGTAGATAATAATAATAATCCATCACCTCCAGAGTGTGGATAGCGATGTGTGCTTTATACAATAATGGCTGACATTTTTCATTGTTACATCACTTGAAACATTTTGATCAATCCTTGGATCTAGTGCAGATAGAATCTTGCTGGTAAACAATAATATAGCCTTTCTACTGACACGGATAACAAACTTGGGCTGTGAATGCCGTTTCCCAGAATTACTTTCAAAATCTGAAACTTGTAACTTTGTTTCCACATTTCTTATTTTTAACATTAGACCCTTTTGGTTTAGAGACATGACTTACTTGCAGTGATGTATACTCTACTTTCATGTTGATATCTTCTTTGGTGTGCCTTCCATGTAATGTAATGTGGTAAATATGACGGATAGTTTTCACACATCCATCAGCTGAGAGCAATAGGGTTAATGTGTACATTCTTGTAACGTTCAAGATAGTTCTTGTGCATGTTTCACAGAGAGCTGGTGAAGGACTGATTACAACCATTTCTAAAATCAGTGGTTTGATAATTTTTCTGTACTAATAAGTGCACACTTAATTTTCAGTATTTTGCACATATGGTTAAAGAATGTCATTTAATCTTAACATTTTGGACTAATACTGAAGTTCTTGTTTAACAAGTTGAATGATGTTTCCTCGTGGTTCACACAAATTCACTGTGCAGATTAAGAATAAAGAATTTCTGCAAGAAAAACTTTAAAGTGATGGTCGTCCTCTGCTCAGCTACCGACTGAGTGGACAAGAGACCAATACTCGTGTTGACTGACTATACTGTGCATGTGGCATTGTTACTGTTAGTGCTATCCATCGACTTGCCCATTAGTTCCTTGTTCAGGGTCTCAACATACTCCCGAGAAAGCATTTCCACCTTGCCCTCACGTGTTCACGTTGGGATTGTGCAAGTCACGAGTTGAGTGACAGGGACTGAACACTGCACTACGTTTATTTCTTGAACAAGTTTTGAATGTAGGTGTAGTTCAAAGGCAGTTGTTGACTTAATTCGTTATCATGTCATGAGTGATCCAACAGCTTGACCAATCTACATTTGTAGATTAGCAGAGGTACTGTAGGTGGTGTAGATGGCCTCAAGTCGAATATAGCAGTTTCTCATTTGATACGGGAAATCCTGTAAGGTCTCATAATGCCAGACCGAATGCTCTGTAGAATCCTGCTTCTGAGCCTTCTATTTCGCCTGCATTTTGCACCACCGCCACTTAGAGCATTCAGCGGGCTGAGAGCCAGCCAACAGCTCTCCTCAGGTAAACGGGATTTTGTTTGTGTTTGTAGCTTCTCGTCCCATCTGCGCATAGCTCACGCTACGGACTTATCACCCCTATGTAGTACAGTTACACACGTTAGAAAAACTTGATTCACGCTTTTAGATTAATTTTGCAGCCATTTGGTATGCGAACTCTAGTTCAAAAATACAAAGGAATTTAAGAACATGTCACCACTCGACACCATGTATAGCTATGGTTACATGATTATTATCTCATTTCTGTTGATTGCAGTGCTATGCCATGTATGTTATTATAATAGCATGATTTTGCTACTTTCCAGATGTGAACAGGCTGACTTCCCACGGTGGCAGCAAGGAGTTGAGCGGAGAAGCCAAGGTTAGTGTCTTTTCAGCCCCAAGCCTCGTAATAATGGAAAATGTATTTTAATGTTTAAGTAAATAGCTATTGCAGCATAGCAGGCAGGTTAGCAAACTCACCAGGAAGCTTTGTGAAGTTGGTGCAATAATTTATGATTGCAAGCAATTTCATTTGAGATTGTATCACATTTTCCGTTATTTGGGATTGTACTCCAAGAGGGGTTCATATGTACTTGTTTAGGCCCTATGTGACTGGTCAGTGGCAAAGTTGGTAGCATGCCCAAGGTCGCGGGTTCAAACCCAGCCGAAGTGGTCGGATTTTTTTAAGAGCGTTAAAAGTCCCTCAGTATGTCTTCCTTCGGAGGGGATGGCTAGAGCCCTGCGCGGATAAACAAAACGTTATCCACCCCGCATCCGCACGACTTTTATCCGCATCCACACGTTTGTTATCCCAATCTACTGTCATTACAATAATATTTTCAATGTGTTGCTTTATACTTTATCTTTTAGACATTCGAGCAGAAAGTCGTTCCCCCTTAGGCTATGTATGCTATGTGCTATGTCTAAAATTAATGTTATACAGCCAGAATTGCAACCCTTTTCAGTTCGCAGTGTTGACTATCCTTAATGACATAGTTTGAATGGAATTAGTGTAAATCACCATCTTACATTTGTCATGAAAAAACATAACTAAAAAAAACTTCATAAACATCCGGGCCCTAGTAAGGGATAGTGGGGGAATTGTGCGCACTTAAGCGACAATGGTCTCAAAATAGATAACACAGCTGCAGTTATGAATAAGGGAGCCTTAGTAACCCTATATTCAATGTGCAGAAACAAATTTAATTATTGGTGGATTATAATTCAAAGTCTCGCAAATATGCATTTGCGCACGATTGCCCACCCTGCAGGGTAATCCTGCACATGGGTTGGGGAATTGTGCACATGGGATGAATGTTGGAAAGCCATAATAATACAATGTGAATTGGCTGAAACTTGCATTGTGCATTAATATTAGAGCATTCCAATGCTTTGCCTGCTAGACCTTTAACTTTATTGAAATTATGGGGAATCTTATTCTCCTCTGCAAACTTGAACGCAAACCGTTTGACAAGCTTGGTGGGCGTTAAGCCGTAAAATAATTTTGCCTATGTCAAAACGCATTCGGATAATTGTGACTCCATTTCGTTGGTAAAAACGGGTTTAAGGCCTAGACGAGGTAGAACAAGCCTATTTTGCAGAAACTGCTTTCGTACGGTTGACTCAGAAATGTTTAAACGTCTCCCCACTTCCCTTATTTTCCTCCTATCATCCCTAATTGCACATTTTCTGCTGGGTAGGAGTTTTTCTCCGTTTTCCACGTATAATTTCTTGGCATGTGGAGAACAAACATGAAATATTTTGCCATTAATTTCGCGTTATATGTACTTGTACCATATGTTCTGCGCACCATTACCCCACTCTGCTTTTAAAACGTAACTCAATGAATCCCGGTAAACTAATCTATTATATTGAAAAATAAATACCTGCAAAAACACTAAAATTGGCATTTAAAACTGCATTTAATTTTAAATAATTGAATCACAACTGTAGGCTTACCTTCTTATTTGCTGGCTACAGAAAATAACATGCAACGTGTTAAGTTTCTTCATCCAAGCCTCACGGCTATCACATAGCAACTGGCATCATGCTGACTGTCCCTATCTGATAGGTACGATGGCAGCTTTAGGGTAGCAATGAACCGAGTTGCTAGTTGTACTACCAACTCGAAAAACATAGGTGTGCACAATTACCCAACTTTCCCCATGATATTCAACAAGTTCGGATTGTATTCTAAAAACTATCTGCAAATTTACTCCAAACATTATCCGCTATCCGCAAAGCCATGCAAACTAGATCCGCATGCCGAAAAATGTTGCTGATATCCGCATCCGCGCAGGGCTTTAGGGATGGCTGTGATGGCATTTAAATGGCAAGTCCGCAGGCAGATGTCGTGGACGGTAGCATTTGGTAGCAAAAGTAGGCACTACGTGAAAAATTGATCGTCTGCAGTCCTTCTAGCTGAATCACAGATAACAGCCATCACAATTAACACCGGTTATATGACAAATTCTACTCGCACCCAAAGTACACGGGGCTACATGGCCGCGTTGTCACAGCCCCTAAACTAAGAAACCAACCATGACTGGTCAGTACCTGCACTATCAAATTGATCCCGTTCTTCATTACAGCTATACTTTTTTTTTCCTCTATGCCCAAAGGTTTTTGTATTTGCATTGCCGTCATCAGAGATTGGGGTTAATGGCAGAGAAATTGCATGAGTTACTTTTGTTCATACAGTTGGCACACGTGCACTATCTGAGGGGCAGAATAGCAACTGTGCAGTGCAAATGTGTATGTGCACTAAGAAATTTAGCTGCATGTGAATGAATGATGCCCCATTGATCACACACAATCTGTTTCTTCTCTCCCAGACTCGAAGATACTGTATTTGTCCTAGAAGATGTCAGCTTCCCGTCCTAGTTGGATGATCGCATGCATGCAGATTCGATAATAGGAATCGGATGAACATGGATACACAGCGAGCAGCGTAAATTTGTGTGTCAAAACTAGTGAACTTGACAAATTCTTGTACTGGTGTACAAGGCATCCAATGTTTTGGTAATTTGGTTCCTCAGTTTAGGGGCTGCGACAACTCGGTCATGTAGCCCCGTGTACTTTGGGTGTGTGTAGAATCCGTCTGATAACCGGTGTTAATTGTGATGCTGTATTTTTGTTTTTCTTTAGCATTTGTCCCACAAATTAGCAGGGTCTGCTTTTCTGGTTCTGTCGCCATATTACACGATTGTGTGCCATGTCAGGATGAGGTCGGGCAATGTTTAGGGTGTCAAGCCAACGTTGTCTCGGTCCTCCTATTGGTCACTTCTCATCCATCCGCAATGCCAATGTGCAACTGATGTTTCACCAGCTCTCATACCAGCGGAGATGGCTTCACCTCATCCTTTCAGTAATTGGCGCTACTCCATATCACTTGCGAATGTCATTATTGCTGACATGCTCATGGAGTGTCAAGCCAGATGCCCACCTGAGCATCTTTGTCTCCATCACACCAAGTTGCTGTTCCAACTCCTTAGTGTTAGGCCAGCACTGAGCTACGGGATGGACAACAGAACGATAAACTTTAGACTTCAGCCGGTCTGGAATCTTCTCACAAGACACTGGACAATGAGCGCCACTTGAGCCATACGCCGCTCACGCTATGTGATATTTCAGGTGTGGTGGTTCTATCTGCAATAATAGTCGAGCCAAGATATTTAAATGACAAATGTCTTTGGAAGGTCAATTTGAATCGTATTCGGGTCATTTAGGTTCATTTTCTTAATGTTGAGCCGTAATCCAAATTCTGCAAGGCTGTTGGCCCATGCCTGACTTGTAATTGCAGATCAGTCAGAAGCCTGAAGCACATCGCATATAACAAAGTATGGATTTATGTAGAACACTTGACTGTAATGAAGAGGAGAGGTCAAAGTACAGATCCCTGATGGACGCCAACAGAAACTGGGAAATCGCTTGATAATCCAGCCACTGAATGTACTTGGCTCTTTCGGTTGTCATATAGCAATTTGACCCAATCTATCAACACTTCGGGGACACCATGATCTTGGAGGGCATGCCAAATCAAGTCTTGTGGAACACGATCAAATGCCTTTTCAAGGTCGAGGAAAGCAATGCGGAGGTGTCTTAATTTCTCACGATGTTTCTCGATGAGCAAGCGAACAGCATGGATAGCATCCGTTGTACCACAGTTTTGGACAAAACCGCACTGTTTGATGGTGAGGTGGACAAGTTTTCTGATTCTCTGATCAATAAATACGCTCAAAAATCTTCATTGTGTGAGACGGGAGGAGTACTGGGCGATAATTGGAACATTCAGCTGGACTACCCTTCTGTTTCCAAATTGGGACTGTTGTACTACTGTACACCCGAGTTTGGAGATAAATAGCAACACCGAAAGGCCTACAGAAAAACAAGTGACATCACCTTTTTCCTCGTTTATTTCTGCGTTGATTGATGATAAAGGTAGTTTTTAGTAACTTATTTTAATATCTCTTATTGCAGGTATAACATAAAAAGTACCGTTTTTATTTTTTTGCGGGGTTCGAGCGAAGTGTCGACTTTATAGAGATTCACAACTCTTAACTCAATTGTGCTATAGCATTCAACTATGGATATGTGTTAGTCAGATATGTTTTCTGTGTATATGTGAAGTTTCAAAATTTGATCTCCAACACAAACATCGAAACAATCAATTGTGTGAAAGGCTCGTATTTCGAAACTGGACTCCCGCAGAAGTTCGGTCTTGGGTGCGTTGTAATCCACATATAACAACAGTTTGCGATATGTAACTGTCCGTGATCCAAATAAATGGGTTTAGTTTATATGGATTGATATTTATTATGCGTTTGATGACTGTTTGTTGACGGTTGAGGTCTGCAGGAAAGTTCGTGAGCTGTTGCCGCATTCACTGCTCGTTTAGCGCTGTCTCGGCACAGGGCATGTTCAAGTTAAATGTATTTAGTTTTCACATTTCCCATCTGCTTCTCTCAAAAGGGCTTGGACCTTCAAAGGCAGCTTTAAAAATATGTTTCTTTTTTCTCAGTTTTTAATTATTTTTGTTTTCTCAGTTTTTGTAATTTATTTTAAAATTTTCTATTTATAATTTCATAAAATACACAGTATTTATATGACAAACATCTCGGAAAATGATCAGTTATCGTCATCTGATTGAATGTGATCATCCAAAGTAAAATGTTGTGTGACCTCATCCTCACTATCTGAAGAGCAGTTCAAATCAATTATTAGGGGTTCGACTTGAGGTATTTCTGAGACAGAGATCCTTTTCCCAGTAGAAATCTTCAATTTTTATAGCGTGCCCGATACATTTCTTCCCTAACTCAGCTGGTACCGATGCTAGGGCCTCGTCACAGAGATCTTTCAGTACCTTAACCGAGCGAAGGGACACTCCAAGACAATCAGCAACTCGCTGGAGCACCGGATATCACTCAGAGAATACCCTATGTTAGCAGTATTGGAATAGACGAGCAAGTAACACGGCGGCTGTTGACAGGCCCTTCTCTTCTCGCCTGACCCTTCCCTGCTCTTTCTCCTCACCCCGCAAGTTCATAGAGCTTGGACTCACACAATACTTCCTTTGACACATCTTAAGGGCAGAGTTGAACAGTGGATGTTGACACTGACGAAGAATGCGATCATTCCGTTATTCAAGGCCACTCGTCCAAGGATATGTGATAGATATAATTTATTTATTTTTATTGTTTTATTTTGTACTTGCTAAATATTCCGAGTTCGTCTGAATTAAATTGCTTCCTTTACTAAACACTAATAGAATAATTGTGTTATGAACACACATGCTACAATATAATAACATATGATTTACGTTTCTTATTCATTTTGTTAAGAACTTGTGAATTAATTAGTGTATGCATGTCTACCTCTTGTTATTCCCGTTTCCAACGCGGTCGGGGATGAGAAGCGATGAAATTGTATGTGGTGGATGGTTTTTACGGCCGGATGTCCTTCCTGACGCCAAACTCATTAGAGGAGTTAATGAGAGCTGAAATGAATGAATATGAATGTAACTGGGCAATGATGTGGAAGGAAGCGGCCGTGGCCTGTCAGAAGGTACCGTCCCAGCATTTGCCTGGAGTTGTGGATTAATTAGTAGTTCATTATTTTCACTATTTCTATTTATTTATTTATGTATTAATTCATGCATTTATAGATTGATTGCCACGTCTTGTTCCTGGAACTGGCTTTCTCTGTTTTTCTTGTTTTTTATTACCGCCGAGATTCATCTTAATGGTAATTAATGTACAGTGTACCAAATTAAAATTTTAAATGACTCTCCACCACTAAAATCCACGGAACATAAAGCGCAACTGAAAAGGCAGACACCATTTCAGGAAACGTCCTACAGGTGGCGCAGTAAAAGTATTATCTACTTAATATAAATGTAGGTACAATACTACATTCCAAAAGATTTAGCCTACTGCATGACGAAGCAGAGTGAACGAAGGGATAACCCGTCGGTGGCATTCTCGGGCGGGTCAGAGCAAGCTGACGCGGCAACACGGCACAAGCTTTCCTGCGGACCTCGACCGTCAACAAACATACACCAAACGCATAATAAATATCAATCCATATAATCTAAACCCATTTATTTGGATCACGGACAGTTACATATCGCAAACTGTTATTATATGTGGATTACAACGCACCCAAGACCGAACTTCTGCGGGAGTCCAGTTTCGAAATACGAGCCTTTCACATAACTGATTGTTGCGTTGTTTGTGTTGGAGATCAAATCACATATACACAGAAAACAGATCTGACTAACACATCCAAAGTTGAATGCTGTAGCACAACTGAGTTAAGAGTTGTGAATCTCTCAAGTCGACACTTCGCTCGAACCCCGCCAAAAAAACGGTACTTTTTACATTATACCTGCCATAAGGGATATTAAAATAAGGTCCTAAAAACTACCTTTATCATCAATCAACGCAGAAATAAACAAGGAAAAAGGTGATGTCACTTGTTTTTCTGTAGGCCTTTCGGTTGTGTTGCTATTTATCTCCCAACTCGGGTGCACATAATTTCTGCGCCGACAGTAGACAGCCTTTCGAATTGTAAAGGTTGTATTAGTGTGTGTTATCTGCAATTCCTCTTTTTTTAAGTAGTTCCTACTTTTGCTACCATCAGACACCTAGCTGTGAACTTGGTTACTAGATACAACCGGCACCTGGTGGCGAACGTTAGAACTTAATAAAGCATTAATCAAATATAACCTACAAATTTACCTTTACACAATTGTAGTTAGTGGTAGGTTCGTTTACATGCCATAAATCTATGTCATGGGCCCTCCGGCTTTACTTTTTCTCAGAAGAAAGGCATACTGAGGAATTTTTAAGGCTCTTAAAAAAATCCGGCAACTTGGGACGGGTTTGAACCCGCGATCCTGGGCATAAAAGCTCAGCATGCTACCAACTACTCCACCAAAGCCACCGATAATTTCCTTGAATCAAGGTAACGTGTCTTTAAAATCGTTCTGTGGCTAGACAATCGATCGTATAGATGTGGGTTTTTCAACTATTGTGGCAGTGAACTTAGTTGTTACAGAAATTCAAGTTTGAAACTTTAATGGTGCGACGAATTTAAGCGTGTAGTATAAAATTGGATGAGCTACTGGGAGTGGGTGTGAATTTGGCGTGCGGGTCTTGAAGGGGTTCAAAACTATTTGTGAATGTTTTTGGTTCATAGTTACATGTGTGGCTTGGTGCAATAGCTGATAAGTGAGAAAATTATGAGTATCCTGGACACCAAGAGGGAGTGCAGTGGTATTGGCTTGATTTTCTTCTCGGATTCTGGTAATTTGACATAGACTTCTTGGGTACTTGCTGGCTTTTCAGCATCATTTCATTGTATTTGTTTCCCAAAGGCACCCTTGTGTTCCCTGTGTTGGTTTCATTAGCAGGTTCTGTCCATGGTCTGAGAGTGTGCTGAATGATTCAGGTAATCCTGCCAAACACTCGAGCAAAAGTCAGGAATTACCTCTCTGCCCATATCTTGCAGCGATTAACAATAGATGGTTATTTCTTGTCGGAAGCCACTTCATGTATCCTTGCGTTGACCTCATAGACAGAGATAGTGGAGCCAAGATACTTAAATTTAGCAACTTGAGGAATTCAACACTGATGGACCCAACTCGTTGAGGATGTAATGCCATGTAAAGTCGCTCCACTCTTGCATTTGGCGTAGGAGCTCAAGATGATATCAGCATAGGAAAGTGTCCATGGCAGTGGACCAGAATCAACAGCAAAGGCAGAACCTTGGTGGACCCCTACCGTGATGCTCCAGTGGCAGCTTGAAAATAACTAGTCAGTTCTACATAGAGAAGCTGGACCCAGTTTATAAGATGCTTGGGAAATTAGGCCATGTGGTACCAGATCGACGGCCTGCTCAATGTTTAAATATGGGAGATGCAGTGGCTTCTTTTCACGCCGTTTCTCAACTAGCAGCCATGCCGCATTGATTGCATCTGTTGTGCCGCAATTTTTCACGAATACAGCATGGTTCTTTCCAAGCTTTCCTATCTTGCAAATTCATTTGTCGAGGAACATGAGAAGCCTGATTGGGCGGTAGTTTGATCACTCGGCAGGGCTGAGGATTGGCTCCACCCTCAATCTTTTGGTTTCAGCCTTCTTTGGTAATCCAGTTGAAAGGTTGCATTAGTCATCATGCTGCATCCTCCAGTTGAGAGTGCCATAACTCTGCCAGAATATTTTCAGAGCCGGTGTTAAGTACTTCCACAACGTGAAGAGTTTGGTGTAGAGTTGTCGTGTATTCCCGCAACATGTGGAAGGCTTTGGTGTAGAGTTGCTGTGTACCTCCGTAACGTGAGGAGGGTTCTGGTGTAAAGTTGTCGTGCACCTCCGTAACGTGAGGAAGGTTCTGGTGTAGAGTTGTCGTGTACCTCTGTAACGTGAGGAAGGTTCTGGTGTAGAGGTGTCGTGTACCTCTGTAACGTGAGGAAGGTTCTGGTGTAGAGTTGTCGTGCACCTCCGTAACGTGAGGAAGGTTCTGGTGTAGAGTTGTCGTGCACCTCCGTAACGTGAGGAAGGTTCTGGTGTAGAGTTGTTGTGTACCTCCGTAACGTGAGGAAGGTTCTGGTGTAGAGTTGTCGTGTACCTCCGTAACGTGAGGGGTTCTGGTGTATAGTTGTGAAGAGTGAACCTGTTGAAATCCTAAACTCCTGTTTGCTTTACTTAAATTTGCATCACAGTATTTGCCCTGATACTGTTGCAAGTAGTTCTTCATTTTAGATTTGAAAGGCTTTGGCAACAACAAAACTTATTTTTTTATATGTTTCCATTATTTTGACTGTCCTTTTTCAGCTATTTACTATGGTAAATATATTATTTAGTTTTAAGATCGTATAGTTGTTTTGTTTTCAGTTTTGCTGATGGAGGAAAGTGTTCCAGATACAAGATCAGTGACAATCTGTAATAGTCTTACGTTGTAATCTTTTTAACATTTAGAAATAGAGGACTTATTGCTTGAAGTTATCATATGGACCTCTTGAACTTGAGTAAGATCCTGCTGTCCAGACAGGCACCTAACTGCTTGAGAATCATAGATATGTTTTTTTAGTAAAATACTGCTTAGGATACTCACTCTGACAGCAGGAGATTGCGATTCAAATCAGGTGTCTTACTTCACAGACAATTAGGGCACGAGTATGTGCCTTCCTAGTCACTGGATGAGTTTCAGTGCAAACATTAGCTGTCTATGTAGCAGGGCTTTACGGAATAAGAATATCCCTTTTGGTTGCTGTGGATATTTGCCAAGCTGAGAGAGTTGTAATACCAACAATAGATGACTTGAATGTTCCACCCCTTGAAACAGTCAACCATGAACCTATTATTCATTCTTAAAAGAAGTAATTATATTGGAAGCGCTGTGTACTATAAATCCAAGACTACTGAAGTCAGGTGACCTCGATGTTCACTCCTCGTTCAAGTGCTCTGTCCTCTTAAGAAGATTGGTAATCAGGAGCATGATCTGCTTGATCTTAGCTTTTCTAAACAGTGACACTGGACTCCTAATGTTCCCTTTAATCAGATTGTATTTGTCACGATTCCTCGGCACTCGCCATGTCTGGTGATGAGACAAAATGAATTTAATCTTGTCTGAAACCATTCCTAACATGCTGTTATGTAGCAGTGGAAGCGGAATGTCTACAGGGTTCCAGATAGCTGAGGTCATTTGGTTGTTCTTATTATTATTGGTATAATTTGTATTGTTGGTCCCTTCCGAGGTGAGTACATTTGTACATTGCTTTGTATTGTGATTTTTGTTTCCTTAATTGTTGGCATGTGAACAGGGATATAATGTGTCTAGCACATACAAACTGGACTTTTTCTAGTACTAAAAGTAGGTGAATTGGCAACATTGTTTATGCACATATCTCCACTCTCTTATTTAACTAGCCGCAAAGAAACGCTGTGAAATCTGAGGAGCGAGGTGGCCAGTTCACGTTGCCAAACCTGGAATACGATGTTTTCGGGATTATCCGCCTCTTATTCTCGAAACTACAAAGTCAGGTGAATAATATATATGCACAGAATTAAATTGTGCTCAATATTAACTTTGATTCTTTTTTATTTTCCTTTAAATTCATGAATTTAAATTGTATAAAGAGGTTTCCTAAGATTTTTGGTCTGGTGACGTGGATGCTCAAATCTTGTCATTCCTCGTAAGTTGCCGGTTCAGTCTTTGTAAACAAGGTAGTACACCACTAGAAGAGTATTTGCTTTGTCCTCCTGCAATTATTAGCAGTAAGTCAGAATCCAAATGTTAACTGCTTTTGAAGTTGTTCTTTCTCTAAATTGGTTGTACAACCTTACATGGTAGAGTGCTTGAATGTTTAGTTTCTAAGATGGCTCTGCTCCTGGGAATTATGCAGTAACTAGCTAGCTTGGGCAGGGAAGCTTTAGATTGAGCCTCAACAGACCATCCATCTGGATTTCTTTTGTTTGTGCATATTGGTTTCTGTTTCCCTGCAACAACGTGCTCGTGGGAGTTAGTTTAAATTATTTTTTCTCGACATGTGGCCCTACAGGTTTTTAAGTTGTGTTTTTTCTTTTTATAAATGTATGTAGAGATCCCATCACAAACAAATCTCATACTATACTTCACATGTATTTGAACTAGTTCCAGCTTAGCTACCTAATGCCTTACAATGTACCAAACATAAACTAACAAAACTGTTCAAGATTATTACCAAATGTACATATTTACATTCGATAACCTCATCGTCGGTCGTCGTCTAACCACTAAGTCGTCTCATTTAACTGTTGCTAATATAATTTTCAGTCATCTTTATTTATCTCCAATTTTATAGAAATCCTACAATCATGTGTTATTTATATCTATCTTAAGGTTATTTTACTTTTGTTCGACTTATAAACGCACTATCAACTCTCAACATCAGCTGTTTCTTTAGCCTTCATGACACCTAATATATGTGCTTATAAATTTCACCATAAATTCAAATATCTAGTGGCTTTAGATTGTAATTTCTCATTTGTAATCCTGACAACATCTGCCTGTTACTAACATTTTTATGTGCACTGTGCAGCCATCTTGACATTCTTTTAATATCTGTCTGTTAGGTAGTTAGTCCAGAGGCCGGTTGGATGCTCACAAAACCTCAAAGCAGCACTATAATGAAGCATGCTAGGCAAGATGAGGAGTGAGGTAGCACAGCCTTGAATTAGGCTGAGAGAAGCCTGTGCCAATAGACAAATGTACTGCATTCATCATGAGAAGAACTTATTCATATTGTGCGACTCCATAGTAACTTGGATGATATTTCCAATAAATCATTTTTCATAAAATTTCTACAACCGGATATACTACTAGTCAAAAATGAACAACCTAAAAAAAGCACTAATAAGACCTTCCGCCATTAATGCGTCCGAAACTCGGAACGCCAAGAGTAGACCCAACCCATTTTATAACAAAGATGCAAAGGGGCAGGAATCATCTCGTAGTTGTAGGAAAATTAAATGAACCTAGGACTGACCAGAAAGAAAAGGATGAAAATAAGGAACAAGAGGCTTTGGTGCCTGATGTCACCATTGATGACAATCCACAATCAGGATGTGAGAGATCCAGGTAATAATGAACATCACACCACACGAAGGGAGGATAATTAAGAATATACTTGGGCAGAAGTCACAAGAACACCCTCGCCAAGAAACTTGGGCGTACAGGGGACAGCTTGGAACCTAAAAGCAGCTGAACGTAAAGCATGGCTCTTCATAGGCAGACTTCATCCAACAACAGAAGCAAAACCACTCATTTCACACCTCAAAAAATGGGCATAAAGGGGGAAATAGAATGTGAGGAAAAACTAAAGCGTTCAAGATAGGCATCTCTTTTGAGGACAAAGAAAGACTGGTTAAACGGTAATCTTTTCGACGCCCCACTTTTGAGGGAGTAAAAAGGTGCGAAAAATGAGAGCCTCGTCTGATCTCTACTGTGGAACTCAGATGGGTTGAAAAAGGTAACCTCGTTACTACCACGAGATATCTTTAAAAAATTCGACTTAATTTTCATAACCTTTCTGAAGGAGGAATGGAACATCCAAGGATTCTACTATATAAATAATTTAGCGCAGAAGGGGGCCCGAGGCAGGCTGAAAAACGGAACATCAATACTAATGAAACCAAAACTAACCCCCTTTTAAAATCACTCACGAATCACACTACATCCTTTCGGTAAAACCTAATCTATGCTCAACAATATGTGTACATTTTCCCCCAGACTTGCAACAAGACGATATCATAGCTGAAATTAGATCAGCACTTCTTATATTGGCTGGCGACCTAAACACACGCATACTTTATTACTTACTTCATGAACAAGTGACAACTTACAATAGTAGTAGTACTATTGATTTAGTTTTTGTGAATGATGAGAAGCTTCTCCCAGTGGAGACAATTCTACAGTTGAAGAATGATGGAAATAAAAAACAAACCCATGAAACAAAGTTCATCAGAAAATTAGACAGAGAAGATACCAAGAGCACAATATCGGTCATCCAAAAAGGAGACATTGACTCAGCACATGAGCGACGGGAACAGATGCTATACCCACGCAGGACACGAACAATATCCTCCACTTCCAGAGAGGATCTTCAACCAGTTAGTAGTATGGGCGAGAGAAAGGGATCTTGGAATAAATCTTCACAAGACAGTCTCTCTCATATTTGGGAAAGGTGGTAGAACAGTGTAGATGATACTTTAAAAATGAATTAAATTCCACTGCGGAAAGTGAACGAATTCAACTATCTGGGAATAATCCTGCAGACACAGGAACAGTTTTCAACAGCCATATCAGAAACAGAGCAACACAAGCCATAAGAGGAATGATGGACATACAAAACATAAGCAAGCTCTCACTTGACACAGGGATGAAGCTCTTCAAGGCAAAAATCAACCCCATAATTACATACGGTTTGAAAATAATCTGGGAAAATTTAGACAAAACAAACCTTAAACAAATAGAAAAGGTCAAGGCAACATATCTGAGTCTCCAGATTCTCCCAGTCACGTCTAGCTTATGAGCTCACCAGACACACTCCAGCTACAACTGCCAGCAACAGCACATTATGTGACACTATTATCTGAACTGGAGAGGATCTGTGACGACTTGCGATCCTACGATCTCAGACATGTGACCACGTGCTTGGCAGTAAGACTACCATGATCCAAATTCTACGTGCATATGTGATCTCTGTGACAGATACCATGTACTTACATGCGAACAAAGGAAGAAATCGCTAACTCAATTTTGCTGCGAGTGAATATTAAGAGCATTATTCCTATGTATTTATATGCGCATTCGTGCACAATTCTCTGTTTATTATAAAGTTTTCTCTTGACATTTTATTTACCAGTTAATTTAACCTTGAATAACTGTTCTATTATATCGCTGTCTCACTCCCCTGTCCTGTTCCTGTATCATAAGCCTGCTTGGCTCGCTGTTAGCCTGCTCTCTTGACCTCATCTGCTATCCTTCTAAAACTGATACATTTTTACGCGACAGTTCAACTCTCCTTCCTACAATGCTGTTCTAGCTTATTGTAATTGTCACACACAAATATCTTAATTGTAATTCTATCGCTATCAAATCTGTAGTTAATTACACTTTCAGCCTACTAAAGAATATTCATCACGACAACAACTACTACAAATGATGTTTTAGCTGGTCTGTAGCCATCTGTCTGAGAATCTCGTGTTCGACTCCCTCCAGGATCATGGATCGATCTCGTCCTGTCTTGCATCATCCTTCCTTGTACAATAAATTTGAAGTCGAAATCCTCCATCTTGTCACAAATTTTCTAACACTGACTTGCTCTTGTACTGATTGCACTTCTGATGTTTGATACACCCACTGTACTAGCATCTCGTGCTGTTAATATCGAGGCGATCGTGCACCAGTGTAAACTGTCTCTCGTTTATGCTTTTCCACCTCACAAGAATGCTGCTCCCACTCATACGTAGCGTATTTTGCTTCAGTTTATGACTCCAAAGTATAGAAATACCGTATAATCCCGAATACCAACCGCACTGTTTTTTCTAAAATTGGGTACGGGTCTTATTTGAGCCCTTGCGAAATTTACGTTCCCGAACACGCGTTGATCGGGCATCAGCTCATTCGTACGGTCAGACTCGGCAACAGCCTTCTCCCGGCTCTGACTTTCGTTTTACCGTAAGCATACGGCGTCTTGCGCACATTCTTAGAGTGTAAAGATGAATTCTACAAAGTGTTTGCGGTCTTTTACTGTGAGTGAAACTGAAAGCTGTGAGGGAAGCCGAAATTATTGGATATCGTGCCGCCAATAGGAAACATGATATTGACGAGTCATTCAAAGCAGCCTTGAAACAGCTGTATACCGAGTGGATGACGGCTGATAATCGCACACTGACGCCAACTGGTCGTGCTCAGCTGCTCTGTTCGTGGATTAGGACGGCATGGAATCGTATCTCTGGAGACCTCCTGTGGTACAGCTTCAAGAAATGTAGTATTTCTAATGCTATGGACTGCAGCGATGACAACATTTTGTGGGAAAGGGATGGTGATTTAAAGTTCCGAAGTTGGTACTTCTGATGATGAAGTCCTGTTGCATATCATTTACTTTTATTTGTATTTTTAATCATTTGATGTAGTTAACGAATTCAAGTATTTAGGACATAATTTATATTTTCAAGAAGAACAAGACATAACTGCAAAAATAACTAATTATACCAGAACAACAGGAATCATCAATCACGTCATGAAGCCATCTCTTGTCCAAAGGCATACACGCTTGCGTCTGTATAACACATTAGCCAGACCAACCCTATGCTATGGCAGCGAGGCATGGACAATAAGATGTCAGGACATCTCCAGACTCACAGCACGCGAAATGACCTTTATGCGCCGAACAGCAGGCTATACTAAATGGGATCATAAGAGAAACGAGGATGTGCTGAAGGATCTAAAAGTGAAACCAATAACTACATACATTTGTGACTACCAAGAGAACTGGAAGCATCATGTCCAAAGGATGGAACCTGGAAGATCACCAAAGGAGATCCTTCGCTACCAGCCACGGGGAAATAGATCTATAGGACGTCCGATGAAGAGATGGAGGGAAAGTGCAAGCCCGTAACGGGACATTTGGCCCAATACTTGGAAGGAAGATGATGATGATGATCATTTGATGTGTGTTATAGGATGACTTTAAAACGGTTGGAAACTATTTTGAAGTAAATTCATGAAACTTGTAAAAATGTTGTTCTGATTGTAAATAATTTTGTGTAACTTTTTTTTTCTTTCTTTTTAATTTTGTTCTACAAAAGAAGGGTGCAGGTCTTATTCAGGGGGAGTGGTATTCGGCATTATGCGCAATTTCCACAATTTTTATACCCTTATTCTTGAAGCACGTGGTCTGATACACCTAGACACAATGCATGTGAGATTTTTGAAGTGAAATGCCATGTCCTGTGGTTCGGATTCCACGTAAAAAGGAGGCCCCGTGGCTCATAATCACAAGATTCACAGTCACGTAAAACTACAATCTTCCTTCCTTCCTTCCTTCCTTACACCTAGACACAGGTCTACATTATTGAAGCGCTATTATTCCTCGTTTAACTAATGAAATCACTCCGTTATCCAACATGTTTTAGAAGGATTTGTCTTCCCAAGTAATTATGTATAAATTATCCAGAGAAAAATCGGTGAAAGTTTTCAGAAGAATTTTGTCTGGTCACCATGCTAATACACTGCTCTATGTTGTCCACAATCATACGTTGTAGCTCCATGTTTGAATTACACTCGTCATGACGGAATGATCTGGAATTCGCAGGGCTTATGAAAGGGTACGACATATCCATTGAATAAAGGGTTGGTTGGCTTTTAGTGGAGGCATGATGCACACTTTTCGGCAAAGGTTTGAGTCCAGTGACTACAAGGTGGAATTTTCCCATGAAAAATCACATGGCTTATGAACCTTATGCTTTGGCAAATACCGAAATGAACCGGGTTGCTCCAGATAACCTGAAGGTGGCGTGTGGATGGTCAGTCTCATGTACATCCCTAATATGTTAAGGGCTGTGTAAATGGGCATTATTTTCTCAATGCTTTTTCCCTACTAAGAATTCGTCATGCAGATCCCCAACCTCTGAACTTATGCTAGAGTGCATTACTATTCGTCGGAGAAAATGGATCCGTGGCATGTCAACGGGATTTAAACATCACCTTGCATTAATTGTGAATTAATACCTGTTGAAAACATGGATATCCGAAGGAAGGCAAAGCTGAATGGATCATAGATATCAATTCACCCCAATGAAGTAATCGATTCGTTTGACAACTTAATTGGATTGATAGACCGAAAGTATCGCTTCATCACATTCCAGGGCAGTGAATTAAACTTATCAAGTGTGTCATTCACTTAGATTTAAATAAAAGGGGGGGGGGGACATGAATAATTCGTGCTTGTCAATTATCCGCTGATTATTGTATTAAATGCCACAAAATGTCCGGATGTGCACTTGACCATAGAACTCAGGCTCAGTGTTGTCCTTTTAAACTGGAATCATTTGTGCAGACGACATTAGTTAGTGACACGGGTATACTGAAACCACACGATAAAATGCTACAAACAAAATAAATTATTCAGACCAGTTTGCACATTTTTCCCCTGGGTAAACTTTTTCAGGCTAATCAACAACAAAATGTGCACAATGTTCCTGGTTTAATGTTTATATTTAACCATATCATCTTAAGTTGTTTCCAAAGAAATAAGAAGCTAGTGGTGTTGTTCAAGCTAGAGAGAGAGAGCTTTACGCAGGGGGGAGCCAACATGCTTCCATCATTCTTGACATTTATTTTACTAGAATTGTGTTCAGATTTTACGATATATGTAAAATGTTAAAAATATTCATTGCAAATGAGATGATACTTGTTTCTGCCACTCGCACACAAACAATCCCTGGGTGAATAATTTTTCAGGGTTCTGGGAAAGCATTTCACGTTTTGGAGGGGGAATTACTAAGGATAGTTTAAGGTGTTCCTTATGGAGAAAGTAACCAAAGCTTATGTGGTCTGCTGCAGAACAAAGCTCTGGATGAGAACGGCAATGCTGTGAACCGTGTCGATTCGAGCAACAGCAACGAGAGGAAAGGGAAACAAAGGAAGACGAAGGTATGTGTATTTTATAACACCCAGACTATACCTCTAAAAAAATAATTATAAAATAAATCTGTTTAACATAACAGAAAATTCAAATTTTTACTTGAAAATTACAAAAGTTTTCAGAAGATTAGAATTGAGAAAGGGAATTGCCCAGCTACATGTTTCTACAAAGATGTTGTCATACTCAAGTCCAGTACTGCTCCCTCACCCTCATTCAATATTTCTAGATTTCTTCAATCAAAATGCAGAAATAACTGAGGAAGCCCAAAGATTCTCTAAATGTTCACGGTGGAACAGTTTCCTCAGCAGTTGAGTAAAAGCACAGGACATTCATTTTTGTCATCTGTACGCTGAAGCAGTTTCATTCCTTGGAAGCTTGGTTTCATGCACATTATATCCAGTCTTAAATTCCCGTTCAAAAACAAAATGAACTTGTGCACATACCTGGACCTAGCCTCCGCAAATAGATGAACTGTAATATTGAACTTGTCATCTAGTTGCATAATTAGCGGACCCTGCTCCAAACGCTAGGAAGATGATGATCTAGTTGCATAATACACCAACACGAACAGTCCCTACGAGTTTAGGAGATGCTAACATTTACCACAAATTATCAGAAAGTTATCTTTTAGAGCAGATGCTGTATGTAGAGGATAACTTCATTCAGTAATCACTTTGATAGCAAAATGAAATTTAAGTCACTTCAAAATTGTCCAAAGTTCTTATGCAAGTTGAAAAATCTAGTACATACCAAGATATGTTCTCAGTAGCCATAGTGACCCAGTTTGATTGTCCCCTAGGCCTATCATTCTCCCTACTAATTAAATAGTCTTCTTTCATTTGTTAATCCGTCAAATATTAGAAGCATTGCCTAATGAGATTGGGCAGGGAGTAACAATACTACTGCGATATCAGGCACAGTTCTTGGTTTTTGTTTTAGTTTTTTCTTTCTTCTTTGTTGGTTTTTTTTTTTTCCACGATGGTGCAGGGTCCACTTGGTTGCCAGTAGCCACTTCTCTCTGTCAAGGGTATCCTCATTTGAGGCCGAATACCAGGAGGTCTTAACTGATTCCATCCATCGTTTCTTTGGGCACCCACGGGATCATATCGGAGGACCGTCTCATAACGTGCTTCACTCATTCTGTATTTTAATTGTTGCAACTTCCTTGCATGTTCATTCCTGACATGTAAGCTAAATCTCAGGGATGCTGAATTGCCGCTTGCTAGGGCTCCATTTTGACAGCAAATTAATTTGGCAGCACCATGCTTAAGTTTCTTAGTGGTACTTCGTGGTGGGCTGACCGTGCGGTGCTGCTATGGTTCTACCAAGCCCTCGGCCTGTCCCGGCTAGACTGGTTCAGCAAGGCCGGCAACCTTGAAAATGTTGGACAGTTGGCAACTTAGCATATGCTGCCAATGTGCGTCATATGCCGCAACATCCGAGCTATCGACCTCTCTTCAGTACCCAATACCACCAGAGGTACGCCAACCTGCCTCGTGCCACCTAGCCGGTTGATAGCTCGTGTACTGAAATGGGAGTGGCTGTAGGTCCCTGTATGATCCAGACACCTAGCGAGGTGCCTCCGTGACAAGTCCCGCAACCTGATATTCGGTTAGATCTACACAGAGGTCCTAAGGTGGGCGTGGTGCTTCCGTTTATCGGGCGCAGTTCCACAGCATAGTTCACCAATTTCCGGACGCTGGCATTCTCTACACGGATGGTTCGAAGGTGGGTTGTGCCTACGTTATTGATGGTGGATATACCAAGAGGCCTGTAGTGTGTTTACTGCGGAGCTCGTTGCCATCTATGAAGCTCTACAGGATGCACAAATCAACTTTCTCTTGTGTACAGACTAGGTGATTTCGTTGCAGTCAATTGCTACACGTTTCCCGCAACACACCCTAGTGCAGCGAATCCACGACCTACTAGCCAGGTTGTGCCGCGCTGACACTCGAATCGCCTTTCTGTGGCTTCCAAGCCAAATGGGAATTGCGGGAAATGAGTTAACGGACAAGTTGCAAAAGAGGCGATATCACTACCACCTCGATCCTCTCTGGACCAGAGCTGTGGGGCTGAATCTGTCTGATATCTAGAACTAGTAGTTGGTGTTTCTTGCCTTCTTACAAGCCAGAAGTCGATCTGTGAGGAGTGTTCACCACTGGTGTAAGTGATAAGATGTGTTGGTCTCTTCTTAAAGAATGTATTGACAACCACTAGGTCATGAGCTTCAGCAAAGTCTAGGACCCTTGTCCATCAAGACACTGGATGTATCCATCTCTTGCTTTCCCAACATGACCGACTACTGTCTGATTGTAGGCAATCAGTTGGAGTGCAGCAGGAAGTTGCTGAGATAATGTAGCTTCTTGTGTGTGGCGACTGCAGAATAAGCTTGTGGCCTTCCACCTTGTTTCTTGGACACAAGCGATGTAAATTCGTCGGTTCTTGAGGGTGTCGGCAAGTTGAAGACTTCTTCCGGAGAGTTTCTATATTAATGTGGTGGCATATGGCAGTTCACAGAGACTCGCACACTTAGCCCACTTCTACCAGGAATAGATAGTCCTTGTCCATTTCTCACTTCACTCAGGCAGGACAACGCACGTCACCCACGGGGGACGCCTTAACGTTTGGATTTACATAAATTGACGTAACTACCATAATTAATTAATCTGATGCAACGAGAAATATTCCAACCGCTACGTTGTATGATAAGTGTTCATAATATAGACAAATGCCTTTTACTCCATTCACACCGAGCAATGGGTTGCCTCTTCCGCCAACCATACTTGTTCACCACTGCAGGTCTTCACTCATAACCCTCCTGGAGAGCATTGGAGGGTATTAGACGCGACCTCGAGAGGTTACAGGTTCCCATTAGCAATACTATTATTGCAGCAAGTTCCACGAGCGGCCTTTCAGTGGCCACCACCGATACCACTGGGGGACTCCCCGTTCTCTGCCCTCGTGATGTCCTATTGGCCCCATTTGATGGGATAGACAGTGAAATGATGTTACCAATTAATATGATAAAATTGGTCCGGTTAACATAAATGCCAGCGTTTCGCCCCGGTGTGCCATTGGGCTCGTCAGTTGGTACAGACACACCTCACCAATACGCGTGGCTAGCACATACTGAGAAGGCCATCACAAGACACAAAATACAAGTAGTATTGACGGCACACCGGGGCTAAACGCTGGCATTTTATGTTTGGGTAAGCCGGACCAATTTTATCATATTAATTGATAATTTATCTGATCAAACGGAAGTAACATCAAATTCCCATTCGGGAATATTCCTAACCTAAATGATGATACGTCCTTAAGAGCATAGATCGCTCAGTTTTGCAAGTTGGCAATGTTGTCGCAGGGGTTACAACATCCAGTAGCTTAAATGGTTGGCTTGAATAACTATTGACAACATTACGACTTTTAGGCAAAAATAGTCGTGCAGTTGAAAGCATTCTCGGGTTTTAGAGCAAAGCACTGTGGGTTGCTGTACCTCACTCGACTAGGACAGTCAAGTTTTGTTTTAGCTGTGCATTTCTTAAGCATCTATGGCCTTAATATTATGACCAGGAGATATAGCAAGTATTCCAGTTTCTAGCTAATAGGGTCTGTATGGTGAATGGCTATTGCGACAGGGTTGAGAGGAAGTCATGACTAGAGAAGGGCTTGGTGACGCAAGGCCAGTGCAGAGTAGTGGTTAATTATTTTATGTTTATTGCTTTTTCATGCAAGCTTCTGGTATTTCTCAATGTGCTAACTCCACACGGGTTGGAGAACATTTTGGTTGTTGGTGGGTTTCAGTGCGGTAACAGTAATAAATACAACGATCACTCGGTAGGTACCTACACGCACTACAGCTACTGTTGTCAGCTTTCATATTCATCATGTTTTTGGAAGTCGCAAGATATCTAGCGCCTGTCACATTTCAGGATTCGTTGGTGTTCGAGAAATGTCGTCATCAGCATCGCTTTCTTCTGCTCCATGTTCTTCACCTCTCATATCTGATGTGATGCCCTCATCTTCCGTTAAGCCTAAATGTGGCCTTGAAGACAGACGCAGTATAAAAACAAGATTTTAAGGGTTGGGAGGGTTTTCTTTGTATGCACTCGACTCTCATACTTGAGAACGAGATCCTTGAAAACAAATGCGGTGACATAAACCAAATTCATGATCACAATAAAGGGAAGATTTTCAATGTTGCTATTAACATTCCAATGTTGCGTCAAATATTTGCCAAAATCTCCTTGCCGTTGTTAAAAGATAAACTTATATTTGTCGCAAAAACACATTTAAAAAACTTCCAATGTTAGAATTCGCTTATTAAAGAACTTTTATAAAATATAAGAGTACACATTGTCATTTAAGAAAACCTTTTGTGTCTGTAATAAATTTGAAATTGATATAAAAACTGTTGTATGGTTCAAATCTTGTTCTGTGGGCCATTTTTCACTTGTGAGAGACTGTATATTATAAATCCTTGCCAAGTCGGATGGTTATTCTGTGAGTTGGGTCCCAGCCCATTTGATACTGGTATGTTGAGATCACGTTTCTTAAGCATCGACGCATTCTTGCTCTGTTGGTGTCTTGCCACATAGAGGTTCTGTAACTTGGAATCAGTTGCAGCTTGGGTCCATTGCATGTTGGGAACCGAATAACATTCTCTAGTGTAACTCGCGAGTCAGAGACGGTCAACAGTGGCTGAAAGATACACAATGCAAGACTTTATTGAAGTGATACTATGGAAACATTCAAGAGGTATGACAATAGCAGACGAGACTGATTTGAAAATGACTGAACTTTGCATAAGTAATGACATGTTGGAAAGCTATAATCAGCCCAGAACTGGGGTGAGCCGATCCAGTGTGCATCGGATTTTAAAGGATGTAAACATTTCACAACTCTGCGAGTGGCGCAGAACTGTTAACATCGAGAAGGTGGTGAATGTGTGGTTGGTATCTGATTCCCTACCATTTGAGGGATGTCATGGGGGACGGTGAGGCACTGCGCAAGTCCATGCCATTTGGTTCCCGAGACTGAGACTGGCTGCGTGGCTCAGCAGTAACGTACTTGCCTGCTGTGCCTCGAGTCCTGGCACAGCCAGCGACCATTTGAGGAGTGGTGGCACGTTAAAGATCCCTTCGGGGCAAATTCAGGCATCCCCATAGTCTCTAAAGGCTGCAGGGGTATAAAACAAGTAACATTGAATAGTGAGTGCATAGTAGCTTTGGACCCGTCTGTACTCTTGGATAAGTTTTCATTTAACACAGTATTGGTGGACAAACGACGCCTCCTCCTCCTCCACACTTGTAGGTGTTGACTTGTTATTTGTATCCATAAGTGTAGATTTTTTTTCCCGTGATTTTTGGGGGGCTCGTCACTTAAGTGTTCCACAGTAATAACCACAATCGGATAAATTCAACGTACATCAACTTTTCAAGACACTTGTAGACGTTATATTTCTATTCTGGAGGCTTGTAGATAGTAGTAAATATTTTCTTTTAGGGGCAGTACTAGCCGCACTGTATTTAAAAAAATGCTCCTTGGAGGGTTGGTGTGTGTCTGTTCATGGTTGACATTGTGGGTTCTGGTGTTTTGTAGAGCCATTTTGTCGTGAAACATTTAGCCTTTAAAGGATCTAACTACACTCGCTCGACAAGGGAAACTTGTCATTCTTAAAATAGCTTTGTCACATGTAATGTTCTTCAGGTTGTATCGCATTTCCCAGTATTGACGGACTGGGGCAACGCTGAACAAAGCAACTACAGTAGAACCTCGTTAACACGTTCCTCATTAGTACGTTTTATCGCATATCACGTCGTAATTTTCAAGTCCCGATTCTTATCTGATGACAATAATGTAAAAGTACATCATTTATCACGTCGCACATTTTTCCGCGCATCGCTTAGTACGATCGCATTTTCGTCAGCTCTGAAAGCATTCATTGTCCACCCCTAGTGGAATGTGAGACGGACTGCTCTGAAATAACATTCCTTGCCAACAAGCGGGCAAGGGTTGCGACTCAAATAAGAGAGTAGCACGCGACGCGCATCGCTTAGTACGATCGCATTTTTGTCAGCCCTGAAAGCATTCTTTGTCCACCCCTAGTGGAATGTGAGATCGACTGCTCTGAGATAACATTCCTTGCCAACAAGCGGGCGAGGGTTGTGACTTAACAGGTATAGGCGACTCAAAAGTAAGAGAGTAGCACGCTCCGTGCATCGCCTAGTCCGATCGCATTTTCGTCAGCCTGAAAGCATTCTTTGTCTACCCCTAGTGGAATGTGAGACCGACTGCTCTGAGATAACATTCCTTGCCAACAAGAGGGGGTGGGTTGCAACATAACAGGTATAGTAAGTACTTCTGATTAACGTGTTTTTTACATTTCTCTTACTGAAACAAATTAATGTGGTTTAATTTTCATTTTCCATTAGTACGTTTTCCCGGCTTTGACGTTCAAATTTTTCAGTCCCTTGAAAAACGTACTAACGAGGTTCCACTGTATTATTGTCTTATAGCATTTCCATGACAGTTTCTTTTTGTTACATATAATGTAAAATATGTTAGTTTAATTTCTTTTGATGTGATTGTTCCAGACGAATAACGACCGCAATGTGATTATGTCTCAGAACATCGAGGGACATCGAGGTGACAAGGACATAGAAAGTTTGATCGATTACATCGAGTCGACCACCGACAGCAAAGGTAAAGGTACAAAGAATACACCACCACACAGCAATGGCCCAGTGACCTTCAGCACCAAGCAGCAGAGGAACAGTGTGGTCAGTGGCACCAGACCACGGCGTGAGCGGGGTGGAGACGACCCTTCGGTCGAAGAGGGAGGAAAGAGTCGTACCGGCAAGCAGGTGACCAAGGAACATCGTGCGGGTAAAGGGTCAAAACTGAAGAAGTCTAACAGTCTAGAGGAAATATCCAAAACCAAGTTGGAGGACCTGACTTCGTCAATCGGCAAAGAGAAGGGAAGTTCGGAAGGGGGTGGTAGTATTGCCAGTGGAAGTGGTGGGGATGAAGTTGTGTTGGTGAGACGTCCTAAGAAGCAGACCACTATGGATGATGAGTTTGTTAGAGTAGGTGACCGTAGGTCTTGGGGTACGGAGGAGGGCCAGCAGTATTACTGCAATGATGTTGGAGTAACGGTATCAGCAGACGAGAGTAGTAGCGGTAGTATACCTAGCCAGAGCAATCGCAAGCGGCGTGGCGGCGAGCGTGACGAAGGTGGCGTCACTGTGTCGGGTGCCAGTGAGGAGACAGAGTTTCATGTTGTCACCAAAAAGCAGAGACGCAAGAAGCGGCGTAGTAGTAGTGGCGGTCGGGGGACTGTCGTGAGTGGGACGTTGTTTAGCGACGACAACCGGCGGTCGGGAGTCGTTCCCATGTATAATAGTCACGTAACCACCTCCTCATCTTCATACTACCAGCCTCGTGAAGGTAACTACCAACGAAAGAGCAGCAGTGGTTTCCCTCCCCACGATCGTACGGAAGGAGGCGTGCTCTATCAGTATCGTCACCATCGTCCACGCTCTCCCGATCACCTCCGTCGTAAGTCGACGTCCAGCATGCCACCGTCCGACAAGTCCGATAGTAGTGACTTGGACAGTGTTCACTCCCTTCCGGTGTCATCCACTACACCCAAATTAACATTGGACCAGACGTCCACTTCAAGTGGGTCCACCCCGCAGGCATCATACGCTGACATTGCTCGAATGGCTTCCACGAACATAATTCCAGCCACCCAGCATGGCAACCCCGGTAGATGGCCCGCAGTGAAAAGTGTATCCCCTACTGCGCCTCCTCCTTCCTCCTCCTCTTCCTCTTCTTCCAGCGGAGCATTACCGATGCCTAGCCCTAGCAACCCTCAATTCATCACTGGTGGTCCTAAATTGAACATTGGTACTCCACCCGTGAGTGGTTCGAAAGTGGCCAACAACCCAACAGTTCCTCCTACTACTAGTTATAGTGTTAGTGCTGAAGACTCGTTAACGTCCCAGCCTAGTGTGCAAGAAGTGGTGGACCATCCGCCTGGTGCGGATACGACATCGCCACGACCCATTCCCTCGGATCCCCGCACTAAGAAAGATGCCATGACGAACACTACAATGGATTATAAACTTATTCCACCTTATTCTGTTGATGAACCTCGAAACATTTTGTCAGAAGGAGAGTACCCATCTTTAGAGGAAAGTTTAGTTTCAAGCAAATCTTCGCATAATACCCCCGATAACAATGTGTCTGCTGTGAATAACCCCGAACATTCTAAAGTGTCAAGGCTTGAGGAAAATGTAGTGAGTGAAGCAGACACTACTACTTCTAGTGATAATGACTCATCGACAAAACGAGCAGCTTCTTCTGAAGTGGAAGCTAGTGTCGAAGCGACTGTTGTGCTTCCCAGGCGTCAGTGTGCTGCAGCTAGTCAGAGTGATAGCAATACCAGTGGCGTGGTACCGGTGGTGTCGAGTGCTGGTAATAATAATAATAATAATAAAACTGGAAGAAGTAGTGGGGCTTGTAGTAAAATGGTTGGTGGCGTTCGTCCTCCAGTGATCTTAATGGACGAGGCGGAGCAGGAGGGGACTGCCTATGGAGAAATAACGTTTGGCTTCGAGGTGAACGAGCAATTGTTGCTTTCTGAAGGAGCAGAGGACGAGGAGGAATCGACAGGCACGCCTGTTCGGGACGAGTTGGAGGAGGAGTCCAATTCCTGTCCACCGGAGGAAGTCGCCTACGTAGCCACCACGGTTGTGCTGCAAGCTACGTCGATCCTGACCCCAGGGGAAGAGTTCTCTGCCAGGTACAGAGAACCCACAACTCAAGCTGACAACCACGATAAGATTGTTACTTTCGTTGGCCTTGGTAAGTAGAACTTGGTAAATATACTGAAATGCTTGCCTTTTGTCAGTTCCCAGTTTGATGCACACATGTATTAGGCAACATTGTCAATCTTGGTTGGTTCCTTAGTTTAGGGGCTGCGACTATGTGGTCATGTAGGCCCGTGTAATTTGGGTGTGTGGACAGGTGTTAATGGTGATGGCTGTATTAGTGTGTATTTCTGTGATTCAGGTAGAAGGGCTACAAACGATTAATTTTTTCAAGTAGTTCCTACATTTGCCAATTCCTACGACACCTAGCTGCGGACATCGCTACTAAATGCCATTGCAGTCGGCACCTGGTGGCGAACGTTGGAACTAATATAGGGTTATCAAACTAACCTATAATTTAGTTTCACACAAGTGTAATTAGTGGAAGGTTCTTTTTCATGCCATAAATCTATGACCTGGGACCGCCGGTTTTACTTCCCCTTCCTGAGATATTTTTAACGCTCTTAAAAGATCCGACGGCTTTGGCCGGGTTTGAACTCTCAATCTTGGGCATAGAAGCTCAGCCTGCTACCAACTACGCCACCGAAGCTGCCAGTGTCAAACTAGGAAAGGGAAAATGGTGAGGACTCGTCCCGGAGTTTGGTGGCTGTTCACGCAACCTACACACTGAGCTATACCACAACTGATAAAACCTTTCCCGCCCCCAAAGAATAAAAATTTGGTTAGCATCAACCCGAGTTTTTAAATAAACTAAAATTCAGGGAATATGATACACACTTCAGTACTGTAGTACAGTCTGTGTTACTAGCTGCAATAGTCCATGTAGCCTATTGGTGCACATTCTTATACAATCGTCATTCTTAAAATGTTGTAAAAAAGAACCTTTTGGCCATACGTTATTATGGTTTGGTATTTCGTATCCAAGATATTTACACCTCTATTCACTGCAGACTTAATAATATTGTTTCACTTGCTGTCTTATTTGCTAAAATAGCGTGTCTCTGCCAGGTATTGCATGTTTGTGCTTGTATTTGTATTGTGGGTGAGCCCATAGTAAGTAATATTGTCGAATAGTTGTTTTCTTTTTGACTTTTAAAGTCAGAATGTAATAATAAACAAAGTTTTTTATGGTTCCGCCTAGTCAATACTTTTTTATTAAAGATTTTATCGTGACATAATCACTTGTCTTTACGTATGTTGGTACATGTTTCGGTGTCTTGTATCCTTCATCAGCCTACGGTTTTGGTAACACTCAATGACATTAAAATACTTATTAAAATAAGACTTTAAAAAGTTTTTTAAAACACTGTCATAATGAAAGTTCATTAAAAGTCTTGGTGCACTGTTTTGGTTTCCGATGTCCTCCTTCCGATAGTAACCTCCGAAAAACCAGCAAGAGGTGATCATTCATAACTGGAAAAGAAAGTCCCTGTGTGAACTATGGTAAGTATTAAACCGAAAAAGTGGAAGGCTAAACAAAGAAAAAGTGGAAATATATAAAAAAAAAGGAGTGTGGTGAACTTACGGTGTGGTTGTGGCAGCGAGAAATAAAACAACTATCAACTAGGCGGAACCATAAAAAACTTAGTTTATTATTATTTGTTTCCTAATGTGAATCAATTCCTCTATGGTTGGTTAAATTTTTCCAGACTGAATTTTGAGTTTTGAATACAGATATTTTAATGTCCCGGGACTGCATCGTCTGAATGCTATTGTTTCAAAATCTATTGTGTTCAAGCTTGTATTTGTAGGTTTTTCTCTCAGGAATTTTTGTATTTGGTTATTTCATATGTGGGCTGTTAACGACGAAGAAAAGGGACAGACCAATGAGTGGGATAACACTTAGAGATGGACAGCTGAAGAAGGTGGAAAGACTCAAGTACTTGGGAAGTATAGTGGAGGAAAATGTGAGAAATGACAAAGAGATTACGGAACATGGCAGACAGGCAGAAGCATTAGGAGCTTAGTGTGGAATAAAGATGTCCCACAAAAAAGCAAGGAAGTGTTTTATCCCGATACTGACCTATGCATCAGAAACGTGGACAATGAAGAAAAGAGACATACGCAGAATACAGGCAAGTGAAATGAAGTTCCTACGAAGTAGGATCGGAGTAACAAGAAGAGACAGGGTGAGGAATGAAAAGGTCAGGGAAATGGTGAAAGAGGAGCCCTTGCAAGGTAGGATTGAGACATCAAGACTGAGGTGGTATGGACACTTAAAGAGAATGGAAGAGAAGAAGATTCCCAAGAGGATACATGAGATGCAGATGCAGAATGAACGACCAAGGAGAAGACCAAGGGATAGATGGCTGAAAGAAGTGGAGGAATGTGTCAAGAAGAGAGGCGAGGACTGGACCAGAGTGACAGCGGAGAGGTGTTGGGAAGAAAGGGCTCCAAACAGACCCAGCCTCGGGCTGGAAACTGTACAAGATGATGATGATATGTGGGACTGTTAATGGGGTATGATATTGTGGGTATACTTTGGTTCCAGTATGCCTTCCTTCGGAGGGGAAGTAAAGCCGGTGGTCCCATGTCATAGATTTATGGCTTGTTAAAGAACCTTCCACTAATTGCACCTGTGTGAAGCTAAATTAGATAGGTTAAGAATGTAAACAACGCTCTTAGGTTTCTACGTTCGTTGCCAAGAGCCGACTGCAGTGGTGTCTAGTAGCTAAGTTCTGAACTTGGCCTAGTTGACGGTGGCGCTTCAAAAGTAGGAACTATTTTAAAAATTCTAATTTGCAGTACTTATATTAAAAAACAGATAACACACACTAATACAGTCTTCACAATTAACACTGGTTTTCAGACAGATTCTACACACACCCAAAGTACACAGGGCTACATGACCGCGTTGTCGCAGCCCCTAAACTTAAGAACCATACTTCGGTTCACATTTACTATTATTTCTTTTTCAACTAATATGCAAGTTTTTTTTTAAATTCCATTTGATTGTTTGCTGTTGGATCCATTTTAGTTCTTAAAATTTTTGTTTCTTTTTTTGATGTGATCATTTTTATTTAATATGGCTGGTATTTCCCTTATCAACGTTTGTAACTATTAATTTCTATTTTAGGTAGATTTCTTTAGATAGCTACCTATTTCAATGGGTACCATGTTATGACTCCTTCGTGTTTCACATCCCCCAGACCAGATGGGAGGCCTTGTTTGAAAACTTGTAAAATCGCTATAACTTTCTTAGTATCCATTCAAAGTTCATACTATTCTTTGGATTAGAGCCAAAAACTTATCTCAATCATTGACCAAAGGGGTAGGAAAAACCTCCCATAATAGGCGCAGTTTTGTCAATACTCCTCTAAGAATTACCTAAAACTTTGGTCTGAAAGAATTGTTGATATGACCCAGCCTTACTCCAAGGGATGAACAAAATGTAGGTATGCAACAATTGACATATTCAGTGAATTCGAAACATTTACTTTCCCCGGAGAAATCTACTTCCGGCATGCCAAGAGGGATTATTTTATTTTGTGTTAGTTTTTTATAGTTTTGGTATTTATAGTGTTGGTTTGCTCCAGTTCTATTAATTTATTATATTTTTCTTTGTTTCATATCTGTTCCTCTATGGGTAAATTGTTTGCTACCTCGGATTCAGCTATAACATTGATTAGGTTGTTTTTATTCATTCTTGTAGGTCAATTATGTTTCGGTCCCCTGTCAGTTATGTTCATTTTTTCTTCTGCGACTACTGTATCGGTGATGGGGTGGTATTGTGTTTGAACTACAGTATTTTGTTTCTTTAAATTATCCACTTTTTTGTCCAAGTGTTTTGGTATTTGTCCATCGTATCCTACATTTTCTAATGGGTCTTTAATTGAAAGTTGTCCCATTCTATTGCTGTTAAATGCAATAGGTGCGTGTCGTAAAACTTACTGTTCAACGAGTTTTTCTTAAGAATTTTACATCATATTGCAAAATTATTATAATCTGTGTTTTTGAATACTGAAATCGTACCTTCCTTTAATTCGAATGGCTTGGCGTTTAATTTAGAAGTGTACATAATTTTAAAATCTTTCTGATTTTCAGATCTTTGAATTAATTGGCTAATTTGAAAGCTTGGTTTGCTTCATTATACATAGAAATAATGTATACCATGTTGAATCACATCAATATTACATAAAAATCAATTAGAAAATTTGATTTGTCCGCCCTGGCAAAACAAGTGTCAAAGTTAAATTAAATCTAACTCGATCACATGAGTAAGGAATTTTCAAATTCCTCATGGAAGTCAAGTCAGGGACTGATGAATACCGAGGTGCAAGACAACAAGTGTCAAATGTAAAATGGAAACGATGGGTTAAAATCATTCCAAGCAGGAACACACCGTAAAGTACAGGAAATCATAAACCGTAAGGTCTATAATATATCAAGCAGTGGCATGCTGTGCTAACTACAGTTTCCCCAGCTGTAGGATAGACCTAACACACGACGCTGTCATTACTGAACAGAATTGTAAACCAACTAATTAATAATTGCATATTTGTATTGGAAACTCTCAATGTTTCACAAACAAAATGTGATTCTCACGCTGCAGTGCCCTTGTTATTTATTGGAAACATAAACTCAATGTCTATGTAATGTAAGTGTAAATATTACACACACTCACTCACTAACTCGGAAGGCTTCTATGGGTCACGAAGACCCCACGCCAATCTCACGTTTAAATATTGAGCCAAATATTTACCTAGCGTGTTAAATTTATTATAATGTGTATACTCGCCAACCTCTTGACCCGCCTCGCACTCGCAGGTCCTGGGTTTGATTCCCGGCTCTGTCGGGGGATTTTAGAAGCTGACTCGAGGGCTGGATCAGGGTGCACTCAGCCTCGTGAGGACAATTGAGTGGCTGTCGGACAGTGAAGCAGCGCCCCGGTCACGGAGACTAAGATTAATGGCGGGGAGGGCCTAATGTCTTGACCGTGTGTCACCCCATAATCTGAAGGCTGGGCAGCAGTCTAATAATTCTAGTCGAGATGAGAAAGACTGTAACAACTGCAGAGGAATCGCCCTCATCTCACATGTGGCAAAGATATTTGAAAGGATGCTTGAAGATGGTAGTGGAAAAGGAAATGGAGGAAGAACAATATGGATTTTGTAGAGACAGATCAACTTTTGATCTTATTTTTACAATGAGGATCATGATGGAGAAATGGTGGTAATACAGGAAGGATTTGGTGATGAAGGCATAAGATAGGGATAGTCAAGAAAGTACATAGAGCTGAAGTGGAAATGATAAAAACCATGTATCGTCAGGGTGTCAATAGCGTGAAGACCGTGATTGGACAGACAAACTGGTTCAATGTAGAAAGAGGTTTCCATCAAGGGAGTGTATTGTCGAGGATGGAATCCATAAACAAGTGGGAAGTAAAGGAACATAGAGATATGGTGGAAGTCCAACAAGTTAATATTTGTAACCATTGTGGATAAGTCAGATGGTAGGGGGAATATTGCAGAAGAGGAGAACCATTGGAAGTTGTGAAAATGTTCAAATCAGGTAAGTGAGGAAATTGGTAAGAGGATCCAACAAGCAAGTGTGAAGGGTCTAGTGTGGAACCAGGAAGTTCCTGATCTTGTATTCAACATATTACATTAAGGTACGTGGACAATAACTAAACAGGAAGTTCCTTAGGGGTATGATTGGAAAGACTCGCAGGGACAAAATCAGAAACATAAACGGGGAAAATACAGCATTCTCGAAGTTAAGGACAAGATCGAGATCAGTAAACTAAAATGGTATGGACGTATGTAGACGGGGTCCTGAAGTGATTATTTACCGAGAAAGTCACGGTAAGGATTTATTTATTTAGCGTATGGATTTTAGTGGCGGAGTGTCCGAGGACATGTAGCTGCTTCAAGCGGACACCCATGGGGTGAGCTACAAGTTCCGTTCAATTTCCAGTAGTTCCAACTTTCGCCACCATATGTCACTGGCACCTAGTGTTGAACGTTGGAACTTGGATAGAGCGGTAAGGATGAAGTGAATGAGGGAGAGCGTTGAGAAAAGAGGAGTGGAAGTAGGGCGAGTGGTGGAGAGAAGGATGTCCGACCCAGGTCACTGGAACCGGGAAATGTGTTGTACCGGGCTAAGATAACAATCACACCCCTAATGATTACCGTATGTAGTTCTCGGCTAATTTCCCTCAATTTTTCCGGGAATAAAACATGTTGTGCATAACAAAACATATTTTTCATTCTCCCCCGGACCATTCTTTGTATTTATTTTAGAGATAGTTTTGTTAAATTTTCTATTGTATCACACTGTTCAAAAGGTTTAGCACAACACAAAATGCCACTGAACACTAATTGACAATTAGCAATGCTACCAGATTTACCTGAATCATTTGATACTCATTTACAAAACAAACAAATTTGTGCCGAAAGCAAATTGTCAGGATTTGCATTACAAAACTCATAGTTTTCTGAGTGAGCAGATTTATAGTCACTTCAGGATGCAAATACAACATTATCTGAATAGCACACAGAAATACTATCTAATGCAGAAAAGACATACTAGTAGTAACAAAAGCTACCCACTGCACTGTAAAGACTAACTACTAGCAAAATAGAATCTTATCACCTGGTACACAACCCATCATCAAAATTGAAACCAATGGGCTTACTTATGCAATGAATGGAAGAACAATGCAAAACCTTGAATAATTTACATATCAACATACTAGCGAATGCTGGTTTACAATTGATACTGTGTTGTAATAAAAGTTGCATCTTATCTGAGACCAGTATACAGTTGATCGTTATGGCTGCTCAAAGAACTGGTATTGTTACTTATGTTTTAATAAGTGAGTTATGCCAGTTTCTTTTCATATTATAATTTCCCAAATTATTATTGCTGTGAAGATTAACATTTCTCTTCAGTTGGCCAATATGCTAGTTGGTAGATACTTGAAATATCCTGGATACTTGTCGCATATTCACAGAATTAAAATAGTGAACTTCTTGAATCCAAAATACTTTTCCTCAGTTTCACAAGTGTAAATGTGTTGACTAACATTAATGTAATTGTATGTTTTGTGTGTCTGCAGCCTGGGATGACGTGCTGAAGGAGATGAACTGTGCTGCTGTGCACTCCGGAAGCAAAATACGATACTACAGTGGCCAGTAGTGAGCCATTTCGACAACCCTAGTCGTTGAGCATTTTGTCGTTAACTTATAATTTTTGTTTTCTCCCCTCACAAGTGAACTTTTCACAGTCATTCTGGTCAGCATCTCAAAATACTGTGCATTTATTTAAAAAAAAAAAGTGTCTGGTTATACTGAGTAAGCGTGTGATATGAAGAAACCTGCAGGCAAGGTACACGCTTAGCTCATTTTTCAGCTGGTGTCGCCACCGCCACTGCCTTGAGCGACTTGTTAAGTAATAGTATCAGGGAAGAAGTAGTGTTAACCGTTGTGGGTTCGTTGGACTCTGTTCCCTCAATGCAGTTCGTAGCATTGTTGTTATTCTTCTTCAGACATACGTTAAATAATGTTGGCATTAGTAAAGAGGATATGGAGAGGAAAAAGTATATAGTTATATTGAAAGAAGGGAGAGCAAAAGAATGGAAAGATTTTATTAGTGACAATAAATGATGTGTGCAAGACGTGAAGTGGGTTCTTTTCTCCTAGCATACGCCACGGAAGCAGGAAAGAACGAACAGAAGATGGGTGAGAAGTTGTTGTTCTCATTTGTTGCGACGAGTGTGTTAATGTTTGTATGATGTGATCGCTGCTGCTCTGATTGGTCAAGGTTAGGGGGGAGGAAAGTTTAGACTGAAGAGGAAATTATTCATTGCCATAAATAGTGACATTTGATAAGCTTACATTTTGTTGTTTTTAGGAACCAATTATGTGAACATGTTCTTATATTTATCGATAATTCTTGCTCATTTCCGATCCTTTGTAATGTGTGGTGTAGTTCAGATTGGTTTATATTTATGGCAATCTAAGTTTCCTATTTTGTCTATTGCTGCGGTTAATTGTCCTTTCAGTTGAAGTGTTAGAATTTAGATTAGTGGAGTTGAGAGGAAAGAAATGGCATATCGTAAGAAATGGTTACGCAGTGTTGTTTGTCTGTATGAGTGAATGAGTCTTGTTAAAGTTCGTTTCTTTGTTTGCGAAATGTAATTTCTAAAGAATTGTTCTTCACTTGCAAAAATGTTTTTGTTTTTCTTTTTTCATTGTGTGTTTCTGTTGACCCAAAAAATTGCGAATATGTAAAAGTGAGTCTGTTAATAAAGTTCATATAGGAGTGGTAAGGAAAATGAACAGAAGGGATGCAGTAATTAAGAAACTGTATACTTGAGTGTTGCAAGAAGGGTAAAACTATTTGCTAGTGTGTGTGATATATACAATAAGCACTACCCAGCCCTTCCTTGTGCTCTCGTCTTCAAACGCAGTGCTTCGTTAGAATGTGGATATCGATGAAAATAAAACTCGGAAAACATGTCCTGCAGCAACAAATTTTCGGTTCAGTGTTGACAGGCAAAAAAAAAGTGCAAATCCGTTCTTTTCTGTTTAGTTCTGTTGTCTTTTTGTTTTCCTTCCCCCTAGTGGGTCAAGATGTGACTTTCTTCTGCATTACTGAGACCGCCAAACACGCTATTAAAATAAATAAAAATTGGTTTGAAAAATGTTTAATAAAGCAGCTGATTCTTTTTTAAAGTGGGAGTTATTTCTCCCTATATACTAAAAAAGAAATCAAATGTATTGAAGCTATTTGTTTGCATTTCTTGTGGTAGATTCATCAAAATGTTGGGTGTTCTGCATTTGTTGTGCCAATCTCACTTGTTTAAAGTGTGTACGATATTCTCAACTTCCGTGTGAATAATATTTGCATTTTAAATGTGGACACGCAATTGCTGCAAGAAATAGTAAATGAATCTAGCTTTTAGTAGATTCGGCAGTGTAATTAATCAATAACTCCTGTTATCCCAATAAATTGCTTTTGCATAAGAACATTCTACAGGTATAATTTAGTTTCTTGTTTTGTTTTTAATATTTAAAAAATCTGTTTTTAAGAAAGATCAACTTTTGGATGGAGAAAATTTGTATTTCAAAAAATTACCTTGTTCCATAAGCGTGAAGGCATTAGCATCTTAGCATGCAGCCATGTGTTTCGAAGATCTCTGTGAAGGATTCAAATACTGGTATTTGTCGGTGTGTTAACTAATCCTTTGTTTTTCTAAATGATCATTTCCATTAAATGAAAACAAGACAGCTAAATTACCTTGAAATTGATTATTTTAGGTGACCTATTAACTTACTGATGAAAGTGAAAGAAAAGAAGGGATCAAAATGGTTATTGTTGCTGAGCAATTGGCAGTCTACATGTTGGATATTAAAGAAATATCTTTGTTACAAATATTTAAGTTCATGGTTTGAGTGGTTATTGAAAACCCTAACATGTTTGTTGTTAAAAGGAAATCTAAGCGGGTAAAAATAAACTTCCATGCATCCATGAAAATCATTCTTGACCGCTGGTTACAACTCATCTTGCTGTTATTGTTGTTGAAATAATTTACTAATATGACTTGCTTTAATACATAAATTTTGAGTGATATTGCTTCTCTATTTCAGAATGTTCCATTAATTAAAAGCTTCCCAGTCTTCCTCACCATCCAGAAACTTAGAATTGTGTCCTATCCGAAACAGTCACATGAACCAAGCTCTTTATGCTTTATGTACAGAGGTGTGAATCCAATACATAAATTTACTATCAATTGCCAGAAGATAATTACCCTTATTTCAGTATTTAGTTAAGACATTTGACAGGTTGAGCCCAGGGGTGGCCACACCTGGAAGAGTGTTCATCACCATCACAAACTGCAAAGAACGATATTCTCTCTCTGAGAGCCCATGTGCTTGCCAGTATTGAACCTTGGTTTCCTTCTCCAAAGTAACCAGACTCCTGTGTGAATATAATGAAACCTATGTTACAAGAACTAGTTCTGACCTGACCCACTTATTGATAATTTACCAACCTCAACAGCTCAAATGAGCAAACACACCAACGATGTTGCATCCAGATATAATTTGACTGATATTTCTACGTTGGTGAGATTGTTGTCAGAATTATAACTTGGTAATAAATTGTGGCTTTAACAGATAGTGTTCTGATTGTATCATACACCAGGATATTTTTCCCTGTTTATGAAGATTTTTGATGTAAAGACTGTTCTTTGGCTATCATCAAACGAGGTCAGGGTGTCTACCGGTAACGAAAGTAACGAATTTTACAAATGGGTAACGAAAAAGTAACGAATTTCACAAACGGGTAACGAAAATTTTCTGAAGGCGGGTTGAATCATTTAAACTCGCGCCGCTAGGCTCAGAGATTGCGAGTTTCACGCAAGCGGTGCCGTGCCTATTGCATAGTACTAAGCTATATGTCTCCGTGCTCGACCTCAAGGAAATTCATACCGAGGATACCTTGAGCGGTAACTTATACATCGGTTCAACGTATATTTTCGGCATCAAGAAGTCTTAAGTTTCGTGTGAAATATTTTTCTGTGTTACTGTATTAGGAAACCTGACTTTTCGCGAGACGTTTATTCGCGAATACTTCCGAAACTAAAAAGAAATCTCTCGTTTCTGTTATTTGGAAACTATGTCAAATTGAAGTCCAGAAATAACACGAAACAATTTAATGTTGCAATCTTGCAAAATGTTACCGTTTCGAAGAAAATGCGAAAAATTTTCGAAATACATATAACTTAGTTAAAAAATATGTCAAGTAAATTTGCGACATTCAGTATGGTTAATTCGAAATTCCGTTATAAGTCGATTTTTCCTTCGAACTTTCGTTTCATTGGATATATAATCTATCAGATTATTTCGATAACTTGTCGATAATTCGTGGTTCTCAATCGAAATAAAACTTGCCCTCTTGTCGTATTATTCGTGCAATCCTCTCATAACAATTCGTAATATTCGATACCGTACCTAATTCGAACGTTCATCCTCCAAAATCGCATCCTCAAGACGGACGGCTGACCGCACTACTTGCCTGCGGGAATCTCGTCAAACGGACCGAGATCGACGTCAGTTGCGTAAAATCATAAAACCCGTCCCCTATCGTGAACTTGTGACCACGAGGACTGCGGGAATCCTGTCAAAGGTGATTGGGCACCCATCACGAAACATACTTGCCACTTTTCCCCTGACCATATACTTAAAAGCGTGCGGGGAGCGAGAAGTGCATCAACCCACTTAAAAATGGCAGCCTACGTAGCATCGAAATACTAAATCCTCCTCGTGATCCACCCTGAACTCATGAACTCCCAACTACAGCATAGAGACAAAGGGAATCACGGCGCCGACCGAACATGTTCATAGCTACGCGTGAATTTTAACCATGCCCAACCTTGAGCTTTCCTCTGCCATTCTATCAGGACAGGCAGACAATCGTTGAACGGCCGGGTGCGGCGACGATTGCATAATATCTCGAGGACAACGTAAAACGGCCGAGAGCGGCAGCGATTGCGATACATCGCGATATTTCTCCGCATTCAATGACTAGGACAACTGTATTCTTGTCAAACGGACAGCAAGTGGCGCCGATTGCATAATAATGCTATATTTTCTTGTGCCCAAACTCAAGGATAATGGAAATCTCGTCGAATGACTAAAAGTGACGCTGATAATCTAAATCGCGATTTTTCTCAGTGTTCTATCGTGAAAACTACGGGAATCTCACCAAACAACGGAGACCAGCGCCGATCGTGTAACATCTCGATATTTCTCCGCATTTGACTGCGAAGACAGAATTCGGTGACGATCGCGTAACATCGCATACATTTCTTCGCGACCTACCGCGGGGACGAAGGAATTCTCGCCAAATGGTCAAGAGCTGAGCAACCTCTTGGTACCGTAATAATAACAACATATTGTGGACAAGACGACATATTAGCTGAAACAACTCATTGGATATTAAATATCTAGTAGCCTATATATTTATTATTTTTTAAATTTTTATAACATCATGTGAATTTCATTTAAAGCGGCTTCGGTGGTGTAGTTGGTAGCATGCTGAACTGCTGTGCCCAATATAGCGGGTTCAAACCTGGCCGAAGTCATCGGATTTTTTAAAAGCGTTAAAAATCCTTCAGTATGCCTTCATTCGGAGGGGAAGTAAAGCCGGCGGTCCCATGTCATGGATTTATGCCATGTAAAGGATTCTTCCACACACAAAACTTGTGTGAAGCAAAATTGTTAGGTTATATTTCGTCGGAACGCTCTATCAAAGTTCCAACGTTCACTACTAGGTATCATTGATATCTGGTAGCAACTTGAAATTGAACGGAACTTGTAGCTCACCCTAAGGGTGTCCGTTGGAAGCAGCTACAGACTCAGACGAGCTGAACATGTCCTCGGACACTCCCTGCACTAAAAGCCATACGATAAATAAAAAACTTGTTTAAAAACAGTTCATTGTTGTTTTTCTTCACCGCGTGATGAGCGCCTATGCTTGTAGACCGCAGACGTAACTTGAATTCAAAGGTAACTAAAATTAACTAAAAGGTAACTAATTTTTACTTCATCCTTACAGTAGACACCCTGGAGGTCTATTTTAAACGAAACTTGATTTAAGGTTTGCCATTAGAAATCAAAATCTTAATTGAAGTTTATTAGGCCAATGACAGTGAAGCTGTGACTCTTTCCTCAATGCATTGTGATACCAGTTGACAGTGAGTGACAATGGCACGTTATTAATTCCAATAGATGAGCAATATCCCGCCCATAGAGGCATTATGGATGGCTCGTTATAAAGGATGCCACCCCTAAAAATATTTAGAATAATCAATATAAAATGGAATATATTAGTCATGGAGGGCATGATCTCAAAGCAGCTGTTGCTCACACCAGTTGCACTAGGTTACTGGCTGAACATACTTATTATTTGTTTTATATTTTATTCCTTTGCTTGAGTTCATCAAATTCATATCATGATCCTTGTTGTCTGCTGTGTTTTGCACAAGTAGTTGAGGTGGTGGCAATGAGGATAGTTATTTCGAGAAAAAAGGAAATTTTATAATCGCTACCCAGAAATGTAGGCTTGTCTACGATATATAATTCCTATTAGAGAAAACCTGGTTGGTTTGCTTTTCTTGCCCACGGTCGACTCTAGACGGTCGGAAGGCTGAGACTTGGCAACATGTTCATCAGTCATACCCTTGTCATGCGGGAACACGAGGGAACGTTCAGTCTGACAGATGTTCTTGTTTATCTCATGGGGAGTTTCCCTTCTTTATTTTGTTTCTTACGCTTTTTACGTTCATACGCTTTATAGTAGCGTTTATACTACCCTTCCAGATGAGTTTTTTTTTACTGTAATCCCTAATCGAGAACACACTGACGAATGTGCTTTGTATCTGGAAAATATGGTATTTTTAAATGCCTGCGGTACATGGAATTATCACATATCGTACTTCATGTTTTAAACTTAGATTTTCCTGGAATGTTTCGGCACCGTAACAATGCCAGATATATGTTGTATCCCCAACTGAAATGCAAATTAACCAAGTAAGGGAGGCTACACACCAGTGTTTAGGTTCCCAAGTGACGAAAATCGGCGCCAGGCCTGGATTAGGGAACCTTCTAAATGGTTCGTAGATTGCATAAATTAGTCAATTAAGTGAATAAATACTTTCAGTTATTGCCACTGTATTGCTAAACAATTATTCGCAGGCAAGGAATGATGCTGTTGATGTCAGCAAACTTGGTTATGGGAAGAGAAAGTTGCAGCACTTTAGGAAGGAAACAGAAGTAATCTGATAGTTATGGAATATCAGCAGCAACAGACTATATCTATAATGGTAGTAAATTATCTACATGTGCGGTGGAATCGAGGGTTTATTATAGGCCTACAGTGTGAAGATGTTATGGGAGATGGCCTACATTTTTGCATCACATAACCCTCAATTGCATCTACTTACTCCATATTATTATTATTATAACACCGCCAATTGTTTTATTGCCATACTTCAGAGTAGTAAAATACGAAAAGAAACCAAAATAATTGTCTTCCTTTTGCTAAACACTTTTATGTTGATAAATTATTTCCGTATCACTCATGCCTAATATCAGCTGCTTGGCTCTTATAACAACTTTTCACGATCATATGCACGTTATTCATTTATTTCCGATTGTAACCAGGGTGTCTACTACCCGGGAAAACCGGGAATTCTCAGGGAATTATGAATTTCTGGAATAATCAGGGAAAAATCAGGGAATTTCTTTGTTAATCAGGGATTTTTCTCCATTTCTCTATATCCCGTAAAAGTGGAAGCAATACTTTCGAATTTCGCGGGAAGTGATCGCTCGTTACTGATGACCAGGGTGTCTACCGGTAACGAAAGTAACGAATTTTACAAACGGGTGACGAAAAAGCAACGAATTTTACAAACGGTAACGAAAATTTTCTGTAGGCGGCTTGAATCATTTAAACTCGCACCTCTAGGCTCAGAGATTGAGATGGAGCGAGTTTCACGCAAGCGGCGCCGATTGCATAAGCTATACTTCGCCGTGCCTGAGCTAGAGGAAATGCATACTTTGGACACCTTGTGTGGTATAGGCTACATCAATTCAACGTACATTTTCGGCATCAAGAATACTTTCTAGTTTTGTGTGAAATATTTTTCTGTTTTATTAGGAAACCTGACTTTTCTCGAGACGTTTGTTCGCGAAAACGTCCGAAACTAAACAGAAACCTCTCATTTCAGTTATTGACTCTAAATTTTGAGTCAAATTGAAGTCCAAAAATAACGTGAAATAATTTAATGTTGCTATCTTGCGAAATGTTACCGTTTCGAAACAAAAAATACGAAATAGCCTCGAAATACATAATAACCTACCGGAATTTTAAAAATCAGTCTCGTAAATTTGCGACATCCGGTATGGTTAATTCGAAATTCAGTTATATGTCGATTTTTCCTTCGAACTTTGGTTCCATCGGATATATAATCTAACTGGTTATTTCGATAACTTGTATAATTCGTGATTCGCATTCGAAAGAGAATGTGCCCTCTTGTCGTATTATTCGTGCAATCCTCTCCGAATAATTCGTAATATTCGATACGGTACCTACTTCGAACGTTCATCCTCCAAAATCACATCCTCAAGAAAACTGGCTGACCTCATGACTTGCCTGCGCGAATCTCGTCAAACGGACCGAGATCGACGTCAGTTGCGTAAAATGATAAATCCCATCCTCTATCGTGAACTTGTGACCACGAGGGCTGCGGGAATCCTGTCAAAGGTGATTGGGCATTCATCACGAAACATTCCGAAACCTACTCGCCACTTTTACCATGACCGTATAGTTAAAAGCGTACGGGGAGCTAGAAGTGCATCAACCCACTTAGAAATGACTGCCTACGCTGCATCGCGATACTAATTTTCCCTCGTGATCCACCCTGAACTTATGAACTCCCAACCACAGCATAGGGACTGCGGGAATCACGGCGCCGACCATACAACATGTCCATTACTTTTCGTGAATTTTAACCATGCCCAACCTTGTGCCTGCCTCCACCATTCTGTCAGGGCAGATAGGCAGGCAATCGTTGAACGGCTGGATGCAGCGCCGATTGCATAATATCGCGAGGACAACGTGAATCTCGTAAAACGGCCGACAGCGGCAGCAATTGCTTTACATCGCGATATTTCTCCGCCTTCAATGACTAGGACAACTGGATTCTTGTCAAACGGACAGCAAGTGGCGCCGATTGCGTAATAATGCTATATTCTCTCGTGCCCGACCTCAAGGACAATGGAAATCTCGTCGAATGACCAAAAGTGACACCGTTTATCTAAATCGCGATTTTTCTTCGTGTTTTATCGTGAAAACTGCGGGAATCTCGTCAAACGGCTGAGACCAGCGCCGATTGTGTAACATCGCGATATTTCTCCGTACTTGACTGCAAAGTCAGAATTTGGCGACAATCACGTAACGTCGCATACAATTCTTCGTGATCTACCGCGGGGACAAAGGAAATCTCGCCAAACGGTAAAGAGTAGAGCAATCTCTTGATATTAAAACAACGTATTGTGCACAAGACAACATATTAGCTGAAACAACTAATTTGATAATTAATATATAGTATTTTTTATTATTTATTTTATTTACAGCTTAAACACAGTTCATTGTTGTTTATCTTCACCGCGTGATGAGCCCCTTTGCTTGCAGACCACAGACGTATGTTGAATTAAAAGGTAACTAAAATTGACTAAAAGGTAACTAAAAAGTAACTAATTTTTACTTCATCCTTACAGTAGACACCCGGATGACAGTGCTCAGCCAATGAGCAGTGCCTTCTCAAGGTCAACTGAACGTATGATGTGGCAACTTTTCCGTTCGCTTTCTGCGCAGGAGCCAACTACGCCATTTTATTGGGCCTTGAGCATTTTGTTTGTTGCGATCAGTATCGCCAATTTAGTGATTTTGTCGGTAGATATAGCAACTTTGGCGACAAAATATTTTAAATTTAGTATTGTTTATAAATACGAGCCTCCGTGGCTTAGGCGGCAGCACGCCGGCCTCTCACCGCTGAGTCCGTGGTTCAAATCCCGGTCACTCCATGTGAGATCTGTGCTGGACAGAACGGAGGCAGACAGGTTTTTCTCCGGGTACTCCGGTTTTCCCTGTCAAAATTTCATTCCAGCAACACTCTCCACTATCATTTCATTTCATCTGTCATTCATTTAATCATTGCCCCAGAGGAGTGCGTCAGGCCTCGGCAGCCGGCACAGTTCATATCCTCGCCGCTAGATAGGGGCTTCATTCATTCCATTCCTGACCCGGTCGGAGACTGGAAGCAGGCTGTGGATTTTCATTTTCATTGTTTATAAATATACTCTGTGAGCTGCCTGAATAGGATTGACATTTCAGCGGTTCCACGTCACTCATCACCGCTCTGCCTCTTGACCAATCCATGTTCGCATAGTTGATGTCATAATACTCTGCGTTGCAATATTACCGCCCACGTGCCTCAGTGCCTGGTCAGCTTTATCTCTGGCTTGTACAGTTTGGCATCTCGTTCTCAGACCACATGGAGAGACGAGAACTGTCAATCCTATTCTGGCAGCTCACAGAGTATAATATACTAGCTTCGCCCGGAAACAGTTATGAATGCATTACGTGACAAGCGCTTTTTTTTTTTCGATGTCAATGAACTACGACCTAGGCCTATATCCTTTTTACGTCTCTGCATGATGGGTTGAAATCACTGACTGGACTATTAATTATATTATCATGGAGATAGCATGTACAACGAATTCTTGTCAGACGTAATTTAAGAATGGCGAGGTGCATGAAACTCAAACCCCCCCTCCCGTCCAATCTAAAAACACTTATAGTGGGCGATGTATTGAAGATAGATATATGTTCTCGCGGACTTTTTTTTCTAGAACTTTCCGTGCTGAACAATTCTTACACTCATAGTATATTGATATTATTAACGGTTTGCTCAGTGTAAGCTTCAAAAGCGCATATATTGCGGTATATGGTCTCGATAGTGCTTTCGGTACAGGAAGTGAGGTTTTACCGTGTGTATTGTCATGTCAAGTGTTAGCGCGCACCCGGGCAACATGTGTTAGACCTGGTTTGACAATACTGTTTGCACGGCTTTTCCATCCCGGTATTCTTTGATTATTGTCTGATGTAGTTCTACTGTTAATGCTTTAGTGTGCTGTTTGAAGTTTACGAAAAATATAACATTTGTGCCATTGTGTGCTAAATCTATAGTGAAAACTTATGGTGTGCAATAATATCCAGGGTGTTCTTGTGCTGCTGTTGATATATGATTTAGCCCCTAAAATACGTAGTCGTTCAAACACGTGGTTGTGCTACCCCCTATTATATCGTGTGCTATTCGATCTGTGTCTACTCTTGTGCATCGAGGCAAATAACCTCTCGCTCTGCTTACGAATATTTTATTTGTACTTTATACTGTAGTGATCAAAAGGCTTAACGGAAGCTCATGATCACTATGAGGTTGTTAATGTGATCATCTTTACCTTGTAGATGCTGCCAGTTATGTTCAGGCTGGTTCACGATTGGCCCGGGAATGAGAACGGGGGCTCTGGTTAACGACTGGAACGGGAACAAGGAAAATGTTTGATGTTTATGTAATATGATGGATATGCCTAGTGCCCTTAAATGCATATTTATTGCTCCTACATTCCTTGGCTAGGCTAGAACTTGTGTCCTATTTTGTTTTTAATTGCGCCCAGGAAATGTGTTTGTAACACCTTTCAAACTCGGCCTTGTATTATCAAACAGACTAGGTTAAATTATTTTAGACTGATAATGGTGTGTTCTGGCCTGTCGAAACATCATTCATAATGATTTCCTTCATTTAAATGTATTTATAAATTACTAAATTGAGGAAATTAATATTATATAAACAGTATTTCATACCAATTGTAACATATGGACTGGAAACACTGGTAACGAATAAAAGGCAAAATAGTAAGATACAAGCAGTAGAAGTGAAATTTTTAAGAACTTGAGCTAAAAAGACAACAAGGGATAGAATTCAAAATATTGAAATCACAGAAGAGTTAAATATTGAACCGTCAAATCAGAAGATACAGAAAGCAAGGTTACGTTAGTTCGGACATTTGAAAAGAATGGGCAAAGAAAGAGTAGCAAAAAGGGAATTAGAAAGAGAAGTCAAGGGTAAGAGACCAGTTGGAAGACCGAGAAGAAGGTGGTTGGACCAAATTTTGAAGGACATTGGAGAAGCTGGGTTGGATGTGGCAGAAGTGATGGAACAGGAAAAATGGAGGGACAGAAAGGAGTGAAGGAGGCTTGTAAACCACACCCGGGTGGCTGGAGTGGGACTTGGATGATGATCACTCAATTACATCTGTCATGACGAGGTGGACCTAATTCAGAGTGAGAACTTGGAATATGCCTCCCTTCGTCCCTTGGATATGTGTAAATTACTGTATAGGCTTATATTCAGACTTATGCTACCGAATATCATACCTGCGACGTAGATTAGTGATTTCAATGGTAATGAAATGTTTTACAAATTAAATATTGGTCTAAGATGATTCCACTCATATGGTGACACCTTGATGTGTGTATTCAACCTTCCTTTGTCCCTTTTATTGGAGGCATTTACTGTAGTGAAAGCAGCATGACTTAATAGACCTTGCTTATTTTACTGGACAACAAGTTCACTTATTGAAATAAATTTATTTTCACAACTGTTTCCCTTGTGCCGCCATTGCTCACATCTGTTTGGATCCAGGAATTTCCGAGAACAGATAATATAAAACTTAATTCTATTTTCCTTTTGCTTTCCTGGATTACATTTTGCTTCTTGTTCCTGGAGAGCGCTTAAAACCAACCAAAAATAGCATGCGTTTCATCACACGTCCCGTTCCCGGGCGAATGTTTAGCATTCTTTACTCAGGGAATTCTCTCATTAATTCTGGAAAAATCAGGGAATTCTTTTAAGATGAGTTGGTAGACACCCTGGTAACACTGGTCATGTGAACAACAGATGTTTTGCTAAACATGTACCATTGTACATTATGTTTGCCCAATATTAATTCCGTAGTTTTTGTCACCTCCCTGGTTAGCAAACAGCTGTTTCAGTTCAGGCGCTCGTGACGAAGTATGACTGACAAAAGCCGTAGCTACAGTGTTGTCAGGTTGAACCTTCCGACCTTTCTAGAGTTGACCGTGCCCCGCCCCTTTCAGCAAAACAATTTCATGATGGCGGCCATGCGAATCGTGCAAACAATATGATCCAATGAATCATTGTTCACAGTACTTGCCACTCAGAGTTTTATACAAGCATCCTGTTACCAACGTTATGACTGTATCTTCTTCTACTTCCTGGTGTCGTTCCCAATTATTTTTTTTGGGTCCGCCACTGCACCTCGCTCTCCATTTGATGCGGTTTGCTGCATCTATAGGACGAAGACCTTCAATGCACAGTCGTATAGGGTATCCATCCAACGCTTGTTTTGTTGTCCTGGAGGTCTTTATCCATCAGGCTCGAGAGCATGTGACTTCCTTACAATGGACTCTGTATTTGCTCGGGCTACGCAACCGAGTCGCCCTCATTTTGGCTGGAATAGGGGCAATTCCAAGAGTATAGCGGACATCTTCATTCTTAATATGATCCAGCCGTAGAGGCAGATTACCTCGTAGTTCTGCCCCTTAAAATAACTATAACTAACTGATCCAGCCGTGTAATTCCCAAGGACCATCGTAGCATCCGCATCTCCATTTAGTGCAAGGCTTGTTCATGTTTCTTTGTATTAGGCCGGCATTCGGCTCCATACAAAGCAACAGGGCGGATGACTGTTGGATAGATCTTAGTTTTGAGGCGCAAAGGGATCTTGCGGTCACAGAAAATGCCTGTGACTTGGCGCAACTACATCCACGCAGCATTCACTCTTGCACGGGCATCCGAGACTGTGTCGCCATCAGGTCTCACAACGGGGCCAAGGTATCAGAGATGTGAAGCCTTTGGTAGTGGGGTCTCATCTACTATGATGGTCCCATTTGTCTGGGAACCACATTCAAGGTACTCGGTCTTAGTAAGGTTGACCAAGTGTTTTAGATCATTACGGCTCTCACTTGCAAACATGACATAAGCGTACAGGAATGTCCATGGTGGTTGCCTCTGCAAATCGGCAGTCACTGTATCCATACATCAGTAGTTTAGATTCCTGGTGAACCCCAACTCGAATATCGAACTGTTTGCTGAGGCCAGCAGCACAGCGTACAGAGCTAGTTGTATTACTGTAGAGGAGTTGGACCCAACCCACATCAGCTTCTGGTACTCCATGAGATCAAAGAGAATACCTGATGAGGAACCTGGTCGAATGCTTTCTCCAGATCCAGGAAAGCCATGTGAATTGGCCTTATTTTCTCCTCATACTTTTCTTGGTTAGCATCAGTTGTTCCGCAACCTTACATGAACCCACCCTGGTTAGGTGAGATGGTAACAATGCTACGTAAGCATGTGTCAATCACACGTTCTAGAATCTTCATTATGTGGCATAGGAGACGAATAGGACGGTAATTGGCACAGATAGTTACATCGCCCTTGCCTTTCCATATTGGTACTGTGACGCTAGTTTGCCAAGCTGACGGGATCTGGTGGCTCGCAAGGCATTTGTTGAAGAAACGTTATGACTATATGAGCGTAAATAATATGCGCAGCTGCCATCTTGAATTTGTAAAATATTAATATCCAGGGTGTTTCTAAATTCCCATTACATACTTTGAGGGCTTGCAGTGGGGACCCAGACGGTTAAGTTAAGCATAGGATCTTGTGTCCGGAAATGTACAGTCTTCCCCCTACTCGCACAACACCACCACATCACATGTTCAAATCTCCCGCATCTGATGTCCCATATCCTACAAGTTTGTTGATATTTCATGCCATTCAGTTGAGTGTATGATCCGCACGGAGACGCATACCTGTTGTGCTTGCGACCTTCTCATACTGCAGTACAGCTGTAATCTACTTAACCGCCTCAAGGCCGGAGGTCATTCCCTCAAAACAAGAATTTTCATCCTTATCCTCAGAATATGGGAATCAAGAAAGGTACCTGGAGACCTAAAGAATGCCACTATCGTCACTATCTTTAAAAAGGGTGATCGCAGTGTTTGTGGCAACTACCGTGGTATATCACTGCTATAAATTGTGGGGAAGATTCTTGCAAGAATTCTACTTAACCGCCTCAAGGTTATCTCTGAGAGGATCCTCCCAGAGTGACAATGCGGATTTAGAACTTCCAGAAGCACAATTGACTTGATTTTCTGTGTGAGACAGCTACAAGAAAAATGTAGAGAACAACAGAATCCATTCTTCTTAGTCTTTTATGACTTGGAAAAGGCATTTGATTCGGTTCCAAGACCAGCCATGTGGGCAGTGCTGAAGCGGTTTAGTTGCCCTCAGCGTTTTGTAGATCTAATCAAGGCTCTCCATGATGGCATGACAGGTCAGGTTTGCCATCAGAATAAGATGTCCGATGAATTTCCCATTACCCATGGACTGAAACAAGGATGTGTACTGGCTCCAACTCTTTTTGCGCTGTACTTGGCTGCAATGCTTTATGATTCACCCACAAACATCCCAGGTGTGGAGGTCAAGTATCGTTCTGATGGAGGGCTTTTCAACCTAACTCGTCTCCGCTCCTTGAGGAAAACTCAGGTTACTAAGGTTACTAACATGTTGTATGCAGATGATGCTGCGTCACCAACTCTCACACCAGAAGAGCTGCAAGAGTCAGTTAATTGTTACAAAAGTGCATGTGATCGCTTTGGTCTTACCACAAATGTCAATAAGACTAAAGTCTTGGCACAACCTTCACCAGGCACACCTCTTCCTCAGTTCAATATCTCCATCTCAAATTTGCCATTAGAACAGGTTGACCACTTCTCGTACCTGGGCAGTACCATTTCTGTGAGCTGTACCTGTGAGCAGGATGTGGATAAGAGAATTGGCGCAGCCCATGCAGCATATGGACGATTAGCGCACCGGGTCTTCATGAATAAAGATCTGTCCATGAGTACAAAGCAGTAGTCACTTCTACGTTGTTGTATGGTATTGGTCATGTCCATCGGATGGATGATGTGGGATTACCTCGTCAAATGCTATATGGTGAGTTATGCTATGGCACCAGACCTCATGGTGGTCCTCTAAGAGGCGCTACAAGGACCAATTTAAGCAGACCCTGAAATTGACAGGTCTTGATTCACAAACCTGGGACATGCTGGCTGAAGACCGTTCAACTTGGCGCCGTACCATCTCGGATACTGTAAAGACGTTTGAAAGGGATCGACGCGCACATGAAGAGGCCAAGCGTCAAGCTAGGAAACTTCGAGCAGCCCAACCACATCCTCCTCCAGCAATATTATGTGACTTGTGTGGACGCTTGTTCCATGCCAGGATTGGACTCTTTAGTCACCGTAAACATATCCATAAACTGGACTGAAGGAGGAAGATTTATACTCTGATTCGAGTTAAAGCTGATGATGATGATGATGACAGCTGTAATTCTTTACTATACAGAAATAAGCTGTACGTACTTAGTTCATTAGTAGTGTGTTGTTGTTGACCATGGCGTACACGTTTGCGGAATACGCCGACATTTTGATATTGTACGGCGAAGTGCCGTGCCATGGGAGAGCTGCTCATCAGTTGTATGGGGAGCGTTTTCCACACCGCCGGACACCTTCGCACGCCTTCTTCGCTAAGGTTATCGGCGAGCCACGGAGACTGATAGATTCGCCTCCAACAGAGACAAGTGTGGTGCTCCCCGGCAGCGCCGCACACCCGAGTTTGAAGAGGCTGTACTCCATACAGGGGAAGAGGAGGAGACTACGAGTACCACTGAATGTGGATCACACAACTGTCTGCAGAGGGTACAGGCAAAGCAGCCACGGGATTTTGCATCAAGAGCCCACTTCTGCAGGTGTGGATGATCCCCACTTCCCACAGTGGATTCTTTTCACTGATGAAGCAAACTTAACCTGGGAAGGTGTTTTCAATACCTGCAACAAAGGTGTGTGGGCTGATGAAAACCTGCATGCTGCACGTGCCCTTGGGTTTCAGCAACGATACGGTGTTAGCATTTGGGCAGGGTTCCTGAATGGATGTGTGATTGGGCCATACCTTCTTCCACGAGATCTCGCAGATGCCGCGTACTTGGTATTCCTTGAAGACTTACTACACGAGTTCTTAGATGATGTGCGTCAAAACATGTGGCTTCGACAAGATGGCGCAGCACCTCATTTTTCACTTGCGGTCGGAGATCTGGACCACAGATTTGGGCAACAGCGGATAGGTCGTGGTGGCCCGATTGTTTGACCTGCACGTTCACCCGACTTGACACTGCTGGACTACTAGAGCAGACGCAAGAAAAGCTTGCCGAAAAATGCTGCGCAGATCTTCGGACATGTTCGGGTGTTCGGTAGTGGCATACAACGCCCCTCCCACTTCCCAGCAGTAGCTGGCTAGCAGCAGTTCTGAACGGATCGTCTGCCCAGGCTTGGCAGGCTGACTGTGACTGGGGTTCAAGTGAGATCTCAGCTGTAGCCCGTCTCGGAGCGAGCTGCGTTCTTGAAGAGTTGAGTGAGCAGTGAGCCCGGTAATCAGCATTACAGGAGCCCCGCAGTGAGCATTAAAATACGCCAATTGATATTGGTATCTGCGCATCGTTGAATTTCGGCAAGCTTTTCTTGCGTCTGCTCTACCTGCGGGGTCACATGGAAACCTTGATTTACGAGACCCCTGTGGAATCCGAGGAAGACTACTGGCGCAGCTGATGTTGAAGGACCAGGGATTGGTGATGGTGTGTACCAGAACATGGTGTCTGTGTTGACGTCTGTGGTCGTCACATCGAGCCCCATCTGTTATTGGACCCAGACGACAAGCAGAGCGCCGAAAATGTGTGTGCTGTGGTAGTTTGTAGGGGGAAGACAAGAGTTCCTACGCTCTGTCTTGGTCCCCACTACAAGTCCTCGAGGAACACTTGACAGCTACAGTAGCGAAAATTAGTGTGGTCTTGTATGGCCAAGACAAAAGAATACTCTCCATAAATTAAAGATGGTGGCTGTGCGAACTATTACAATACTAAAATCGACAACTCTGAATGAAACTAGTTAATTAAGACTAATCTTACTAAGGTGAATATCATATAACAGCTCTCACTTGGGTTATTCAAACGATTGGCACACAATGGGCATCTTGAAATTTCTAACCTTTGGTTTCCTAGAGCTATAATAATGAAATTTGGTAATAGAATATAATCTTAAAGTTGCTTTGTATGCCCAAAGCAAAACAACTGACTCCAGTGCTCAATAAGCAAGTTAATATTATATTGCATTATAGTATTAACAGGTCTCGGTAAACTCAGTTGGTACCTTTATAGTACAAAAATGTGTAGCTTGTGATGTTATGGCACAATTAACTTCATAAAGGAGGGATGATATTATAAAATGTAGTCTGTAGAGTTAGCGATAAATTTATTAAACTGAATATAGCGTGCAGCGGCCACCTTGAAAATCTATAATTTAAAAATAACCTACAGTATGTCTTGGATTTACTATAACGAAAATTGGTGATGAGGTGGGAAAAAACTGCTTGGAGTATCGTATGCCCAAAGCAAACCAACTGTCTTGGAATGGTCTCGATTAAAGCAGGAAGAGTGAATAATTCAGAATATAATTGCGCTATTAACTCTTGAGTGGCTTTGCTTAAAACACTAAGGGTGCCGATCTATCGGCTCTGTGTTGGAATAGCTGTATTAGTGACTTATTGGGACTCCCAGATGGCAGGAGAAGATTGGCATAGCAGCATTTGAGTTTGGTTTACACTTTTCTCGACAGATAGAGATGCTACACTGCCGCATTTGAATGAAATTATAAAGCTGTGTATGTATGTTTGCTGCATGGCGAGTTTAACTGTTCTGTGTGCGTTTAAATTACGTGTTTGCACTTGTTATTTTGTTTCCATTTTAATACTAGTTTATTATTTGTTATATTTTGTTTACATTTAAAGTTTATCTGCGTTATCAAGTGAATTGCAGCGTTTGATATTTCGTGTTATTACGTTTTCGTGACTAGTGCAGGCGCGGATTCAAGGGGGGGGGGGTCACGGGGGTCATGACCCCCCCCCCCCAAACGGAGACCAAATTTTTTTGCAAACTCAAAAAATGAAAACACAATTACCAGACAAATAAAACTTAATGAATTTTAACTGAAAAACAGGTTTTTTTTTCATTTTATTCAATACTGAATTATCTTTATTGGAATTATTATGTTCTGTTACAACTGTACATATTTACAACTTCAAACCTCTTGTATAAAAACTATTAGTTATACAACAAAATCAACTCGTCTATTTTGTTTAGCAAACCTTGTGAATACCGAATCGATGTTTATAGTGATGTCACGATGAATGTGCAGCAATGCACGGATAGGAAACTGGGGCTTTTTTCGCACCGAAAATTTTTGCCGACTTCCAAACCGCAAGCTTGGTTGGCAATATAAGCTGTGACTTTCTCCCTTTGTCGGTACCAACTCGACTTGCCGAAACTGTAACGTACCTTGATCCTTTTCTCGAAGCTCGATGTAAAAGTCGCAAAACACGCCGTTGCAATTTGTACGAATATTTTTGGTGCGCTAAACGCATCAAATTTCTATCCATGTAGCTAGCAAAAAAATTGGTCTGGTTTTGTACGTTTGGTTATTTTGTGATTGCGTTTTTAGTGATACCATTTTTCTTAACAATTTCGATTCTCTGACCCCCCCCCGCATGGCCAAACTCTAGATCCGCGCCTGGACTAGTGTAGGCCTAATAATGGCTGGGCAGAGTTCTAGGCTAAATGATTGTGAAGTATTGGATTATTTAGATGCTATAGACCAGGGCCATCCAGACAGCGCTCTAAGCCTGTGCTCCGAGCGCTTTGTTGGAAGGTAGTTTCGGAAGCGGTGGGAGGAGCTTGGCTGGCTGAGCGCGCTGAAGTGTGCAGACGATCCATCAGTCACTAGTCTAGTCCAATGCGCTTTGTTGACAGCGTGTAAGTAAATCAGTTTCGCAGTGGTCATGACTGAACAGCATACAAAAAGAGCAGAATGGGAAATTTCATTTTTTTTTTGTACAGCTTATAAAGGTCATACCAAATGTTAAGTGTGCAACACAGAACACAATTTGTTGTTGAATTTTCCTCTCTAAAATGTACGCATTTCAGTTTGGAATAAATCACAATATTCTTGACTCAACACTTGCGTTTGTTTCCTGCACATTCCGTACATCGGAGTACCATTCGATTTGTATATGCGGTATATTTGATATGGCAAAACAGCCCTATTAATATGTCAACCATCCCACAAGAGCCGTTGGACTCACGACTGTACATACATATCTAGTCAGCGAGGTCCGAACACCGTCCGTCTCCTCGCTGCCACAGTGTAGTGGTGGTAGGGGAAGGAGCGCTAGTCTGACTGCCCAGTGTGCAATGACTGGATGGCCCTGCTATAGACGAAGACAGTGACTTGATTGCCGTGAGTGATTCTGATTTTATAGAAAACTAGCAATAGTCTCCGGCTTCACCCGGTGGATCTGAACTTTTTGTGGTGGTGGTGGTGAGGAAAATAATCAGAGCACTATGGAAAACTTCGGCTGTCCCGAGCTCCTGAGGTAGCAATACTATCATTTATCGTCACATAACTTACCGCTCAAGGATAAGGATCTGAATAAATGAAAGTAAATTTGAAAGCGCCAACGCTTATTGCAACTGATTACCTCTATGTACTGCACCAACACCATCACACTTATACAGAGGCACAATATTTTCATGATAACTGTTTTACGGGTCTAAGAAATCTTGCAATCATTACTCCCAGTGACTCCAATTTATAAGCAGCGCAAGTTGTAACTATTTTCTCAATTCTGGTAGGGGTGACTTGATGCAGCTCGCATTGCCAGCCAGCAATTGACTTCTTACAATATTCTTAGTTACACTATACCGACATGAATGGTTCTAGGACCTTAAAACATAGTTTTCAAGTTCATTTTGTCTGTTGTTCTAAATGTAGGGAATGAAGAGAGTTGTTCAAAATATCAAGTGAACAGTGTTACCCGCAGGGTTCCAAAGGGTAAGTACATTAAGTTTGGTTAAGATCGGTGAAATGATGTAGACTTGTGCCAAAGGGCCTAAATGCAGGGAATGGAGTGGTCTGTCCGAAATTTCATGTAAACAGTGTTACTCGCAGAGTTCCAAGGGGTAAGTATACAAATTAAGGTGCAGATCGGTGAACTAGTGTAGATTTGTATAAGTAACAGACAAACCAACATTGAGCTTTATACCGTATTTACACATGCTAGTGCAACAATCACAATAATGCAGGTTATCACAAAAATTCTACACACACCCATGTGCACCATGACCATGATGTCTAAGCCCCGCAAATGAAATAACTTATAAACCGCACTCGTTCCAGGTTCCGTATTGACCATGTTTACAAGATGTATAATACAATTTATACTCGCTAAATCAATACTTTACTTTACTTTACTTTACTAAAAATACTATAGGTACATGTTTCGGAAACTTGATATGTTTACTTCTTCAGCCCATATGTTGGTGTGAAACTTCATATGACATCGAAATCCTAACCAAAAATACAGTTCGTACTTTTTATCTTGTTCTTCATTTGTTGAGCCTGTGTCATTAGACATATTAATGTCCACCATGGAATAAGCACTTATTATTTGAAGTGATGAATGAGTTACGTAGAAACGTTAAATATTTATTCCTTGTAAGGATGATTGGGTGTGGTGTCAAGAAATTTTGATCAAGTCAGGATATATGTAGGAATTAATCTATTACGGCGGGGGTTGAGGAGGCAGTTTTCTTTTTTTTTTTTGTTATTTAAATGATCTGCTAATGTATCAAATAATACGTTAGTTTCAAAGTTAATCTCGTTCAGATTATTGCATTCATTAGATCTCTGATAAGTGTTGATATGAATATTTTCCAAAACATTCATATAGCTGCCTTTCGATGCGTAATGCAAAATTTTGACATCATTATTTATGTCCGTGAACTTATGTCCCGTTTCTTAAACGAGAACAACACCATGCATTCGGTCGACATTAAAGACATGTATACTAACATCCCAGTCAAGAAAACGATCAAGATCATTCTGGATAGATTAATTAACAATAGCGATTTGTCTAAAGTGGAAATCGAGGAATTCATTTCAATTTTAACCTTTGTCACAGACATCATTTTTTTGTTCAACAAGAAAATGTTTAAACAATCTGAAGGCCTTGCAATGGGTTCTCCATTGTCAGGTGTTTTAGCCAACATTTACCTTGACCACATTGAACATGAGAAGATTATTAACCAAATTAATGGCATCATTTTCTGGGGAAGATATGTAGATGATATTTTCTTCATTACCAATAACCAAGTTCAAGCGATTGAACAAATATTAGATAATTTGAACAACATAGACAGAAATATTAAATTCACTTTAGAATCAGAAGTAGACAACAAAATTAATTTCCTGGATGTAACTGTGATTAGAAAAGACAATCGTATGCATTATAAAGTATACAGAAAACCAACGCAAACGAGTACAGTTATACGGCAGGATTCTAACCATCCAGGCGGCCATAAGAATGCAACATTCATAAGCCTTATTAATAGAGCGTTACGTATTCCTTCCTCTGATCATGAACGGAAGCAAAAATTGATATTATATATCAAATAGCTAAACTCAATGGTTATAACCACAATTATGTCAGCAGATTAATTTACAAGTTAAAAAATAGACCCTTAACTAAATTACTTAGAGAGGACACATCTAAGAAGACTTTTGCTACCTTCACCTACGTGGATCGAAGTGTGTACACAGTAACCAATATCCTCAAGAAACACAATATGAGCATTGCCTTTAAAACAAATAATTCAAACTTCAACAAATTTTTCAACACAAATCAAGTTAACAGTATTGATAAACATTTAAAATCGGGAATTTATGAGCTCAGATGTAATTTTTGCAAATCAAACTACGCGGGACAAACAGGTAGGAGCATATGCACTCGTTATACTGAGCATGTTTCGGCCATAAAGCACAGGAAATTCTCAGCCATGGCGGTACATATGGAAGAAACGGGACATAAGTTCACGGACATAAATAATGATGTCAAAATTTTGCATTACGCATCGAAAGGCAGCTATATGAATGTTTTGGAAAATATTCATATCAACACTTATCAGAGATCTAATGAATGCAATAATCTGAACGAGATTAACTTTGAAACTAACGTATTATTTGATACATTAGCAGATCATTTAAATAACAAAAAAAAAGAAAACTGCCTCCTCAACCCCCGCCGTAATAGATTAATTCCTACATATATCCTGACTTGATCAAAATTTCTTGACACCACACCCAATCATCCTTACAAGGAATAAATATTTAACGTTTCTACGTAACTCATTCATCACTTCAAATAATAAGTGCTTATTCCATGGTTGACATTAATATGTCTAATGACACAGGCTCAACAAATGAAGAACAAGAGAAAAAGTACGAACTGTATTTTTATTTATGGTTAGGATTTCGATGTCATATCGTCCCACCTCTGGCAAACTAGCGAAAGTGCAAAAATAGTGAATCTGCAATCTATATCATAGAATTACTATTAATATAAGATCTACAGTCTGGCAAAGTATTGTATCTGTAGCTCGTTCCGTTTGGCAACAATTAGCTCTTCTTTATTTACGAAACTGCATAACATGGGATTTTGACAATGGTAAAGTAGCGAATCTACACTTGGGTTAGTTTGCCGTAGTCATCACAATAGCATACAACAATGTTTACTACAGCAAAGTAACGAATGTGTCAGATTCGCCTGATATTAAGAATGTGATGTCAGATAGATGCAAGGGACAACAAAAATATGCCAACTTTGTATGTGTCTAGAAACACCAAAAGCTCCAGCAGATTGATCACATTTATTTTGAGCCAGGGCACATTTTAATGGAATGTGATTTTATTCTTCAAAAAATATATATGTCTGCAAAGAACTTGCCAGTGTGCACTCCTGAAGGATGGGTTCAACAGATACAAAATGAATGCAAGAATCTAGCACCCTACAATGTTTATTCATTGGTGCACACTGACTTATAGATTTCAGCCTGAAAAAGAACAGTTTTATATCGGTTGAAGGTAAGAATCCTTTGCCTTTCCGTAAAGCTGTTTGGTTTCGTTATACAAAGGACGAACCAGTTACAGTTCAGATAAAGTCTGCTTATGGAGATGCTATGTTTAGTAGGTTCGTTCTCGGGAACCGAAAAGGCCGCCCATCAGACTGGCAAGTAGTGAAACCTTACCCTGCAAGATTTTGCATCTCCGATGCAAAATTAAAGTATCAGAAAAATCTTTGCTATAACCTGCAAATTCCAAAGGCTTATCATGCATTTTATGAAACCCTTCCGTCATCAGAAACAGTGAGAGATATACTCCCCGAACCAAATGTTTCAGAATAATCAGATTTTGAGTAGATTGTGGTATGCTAATTTATAGATTAATTTATTGTAATTAGCCTACTTTTCACATTTTGCAAAAATGAGGAAAAAGTAGACTTATGAGATCGATCCGGGCAAATGTGTGTGTGTGTGTGTCCCGTATCAACTCCTAAACGGCTGCAGAAATCGAAACCAAATTTGGTATAAGTAAATATATATATACCTGAATATCTCCAGCCCATATGTGAAAATTATGTCAGTGCTACCAACTGCTGAAAAACCACAATTGAAATTTGTGCTCCATGTTGGATATCTTGGGAGGTATGCATGGGAGCTATTCCAAAATTGGCACACATATAGATAATATTTCAGTTTAATTTCCAGGAGGCCAAACATGCCTATGTTGCTAAAATAATTCTAAGCCTGCTGATAGGTCCAATTTTTAAATACATTTAACTTCTACACTATCAATTGGATTTCAACCAGGTTTCGTATATAAACAGATATGGCTGAGCGTATTCTTAAGAGCCACCAGGGCTGCCAACTGTTAATAAAGGCTGTCTCTATTTTCTTACCCTATTATCAATATATCAGGAAGTATGTAATCCAACAGCTCTAAACTTTGCGCACATATAGTACCTGCCATTCTAGATTAATTTGGATCAACTAATGTACGTCAATGTTGCCAACATGATAGGTCCAATTTTAAATTACATGTAACTTCTATCCAAACAAATGGATTTCATCCAAAATTGGCACAACAAGAGATCATAATATTTCAGATTATTTCTGACCAATACATGCATGACATTGTTGCCAACATGATTTTACGCGCATTGATAATCCAATGTCTAACTTCATGTAACGACCATGCTATCCATTGGACTTCAACCAAATTTTGTATTCTCTACCTTAAGAGATGGACCTAATAAATATATTCAGTCACCAGGGCTGCCAACTGTACTGCTCTATTAGGCTACATTATACCAGGTATATTTCGAACTAATTAGAAATGTCGATATTGCCAACTTAATTTCGACATTATTCTAGATAGGTGGCAACTCCAGCTATCTGATATGACATCTAGCGGTAAAAATGAGAAACATACCAAGTAGGGTACATTTGTCACGTGGTGACTGTTTGTATATGGTTTCTTGTATTGGTAAACAGATCGTGGTAAATTGTTCGTGTCTTTATACATAAGTAATAAGTTTTACTCATTGATAGAGTGAAAAATGAGTAAAAGCAAAGTGTATTGCTCAGTTTACGGCTGTAAGTCGATGTATAAGAGGGCTGTTGATATACGTTTTCATCACTTTCCAAAAGATGCAAATAGCAATAGCCGAAATGTGATGATACCTAATAATACCTAATAATAATACCTTTCCACCCCGGGAAGGATCTAACACTTGTCGACGTAGACAGACAGAAGACCTGCGACGTAAAGCCAGCGAAGGTTACAGCTGTTACGATGGGCGCGCTGGTAAGATTGAAGTTACTTGAATAATTAATTATTGGCTGCTTGGTAGGGAGAAGGGATGAGTTTAACTTGTATTAAAACTCGAGGGGCGACGGGAATTGCTTGATTTGGATGGTTAAAAGGTGGGTTTGGTGTTGAATATTTGAATGGTAGCGGAATCACTCATTCTACAGTGCCCACGGGGAGGCATTTTAGGCCTATATGACTCGTAGTGGAATAGCTCGAATATCGAAGAACTTAGCGATTACGAGGTGTAGGCTTGGCGGAAAGGCTGGCGGATCATCAGTTTGACATCAATTCACGATATAAGTCGGAGCTTGGAAAAGTGGCTTCTGGTTTGCGTAGATGCTAGTCTCGGAATGATAAAAGTAGCACAGCTTCGGTATGTTATTTATTTGTTTATGTACCGTATTTCTCTATTTGAATGTCCTCGGCGTTGACTCAGGATCGACATTTACATTATATTGCGCATAATAGTACCGAAATAATGTCCGAAGTGTAGCCCTGTGTAAATTTGAATCAGCTGATCTACATCAACCATAAAAACTGATGCTTGATAATATGCAAATGACACCAAAAAATCCAGTGGAACACACAAATTAGATCACGTGTATCGCACAGTCATACATATATACAATTAAAAATAACACTGTCATTACTTTAGAGACCGCATTTACTGATTATAACCGAAAAATAAAAAGTGTTCCATATCAAACGCGTGTTATTGAGTATTTTAAACCCTACTTATCCAGACCGACCGCAGCGCCCCAAGTGTTAGTTTGAGTTGCCAATAGATTAATCATTGGCATGAATCTTAAGTTTTAAGAAAAGTAGGCTCTTTAGTTCGTCACGGAACTTCTTGTTTTTAATTGTGTTCAATTTTTGAAGAAAACTATTGGAATTTCGACTTTTTTCCTTGAAATGGAAGTCTAATGGTCTAAAAATTAATTCAAATAATTGTTTCTTTTGTAATTGTATTGCAGATTCGATACTTAGGAACAGTAATACTAGAGATAATACACACATCAAAAAAAGTTTTGCATCACCTCGGTTCCCAGATCTCCGGCATATAGACGTTGACTGTGTATATTGTATCAAAGATACAGTCCCTTTGACTGTTCATAGATGTCACTAAAACTGCTCAAAGATGTAAACAACCATGCATGAGCAGGGCCTATTAGACGGAGGGGGTACGACAGCCGATCAGTTCCAGTCATTCCACCAGGACGAAGGTATGCTGCTCATTTTGTCTGTAGTTCTACCATGCCTAGAAGGTCAATACCGCAGTTCGATCGCGTCCGCATTGTTATTTTGTGTCAAGAAGGGCTCTCAACAAGGGAAGTTTCCAGGCGTCTCAGAGTGAACCAAAGCGATGTTCGGACATGGAGGAGGTACAGAGATACAGGAACTGTCGATGACAGGCCTCGCTCAGGCCGCCCAAGGGCTACTACTGTAGTGGATGACCGCTACTTACGGATTGCCGCTCGGAGGAACCCTGACAGCAATGCCACCATGTTGAATAATGCGTTTCGTTCAGCCACAGGACGTCGTGTTTCAACTCAAACTGTGCGCAATAGGCTGCATGATGCGCAACTTCACTCCCGACGTCCATGGCGAGGTCCAGCTTTGCAACCCCGACACCATGCAGCGCGGTACAGATGGGCCCAACAACATGCTGAATGGACCCCACAGAATTGGCATCACGTTCTCTTCACCGATGAGTGTCGCATATGCCTTCAACCAGACAATCGTCGGAGACGTGTTTGGAGGCACCCTGGTCAGGCTGAACGTCTTAGACACACTGTCCAGCGAGTGCAGCAAGGTGGTGGTTCCCTGATGTTTTGGGGTGGCATTATGTGGGGCCGACGTACGCCACTGGTGGTCATGGAAGGCTCCGAAACGGCTTTACGATACCTGAATGACATCCTCCGACCCATAGTGCACCCATATCGGCAGAATATTGGAGAGGCATTTGTCTTCATGGACGACAATTCTCGACCTCATCGTGCACATCTTGTGAATGCGTTCCTTCAAGATAACGACATCGCTCGAATACAGTGGCCAGCATGTTCGCCAGACATGAACCCTATCGAACATGCCTGGGATATGTTGAAAAGGGCTGTTTATGGACGTCTTGACCCACCAACCACTCTGAGAGATTTACGCCGAATTGTCGTTGAGGAGTGGGACAATTTGGACCAACAGTGTCTTGATGAACTTGTGGATAGTATGCCACGGCGAATACAGGCATGCATCAATGCAAGAGGACGTGCTACTGGGTATTAGAGGTAGTGGTGTGTACTGCAATCTGGACCACAAATGCTGAAAGTCTAGCTGTATGATGGTACAACATGCAATGTGTGGGTCTCATGAGCAATAAAACGAGCTGAAATGTTGTTTGTGTTTATCTCTATTCCCTTTGTATTTAAAGGTTCCGGAACTCTTGGAACCGAGGTGATGCAAAACTTTTTTTGATGTGTGTAAGATAAAATCACTCTGGCAATGTAACGAAACTGCCATTTATGCCCTTAAAATGAAGACAAGAGCTAACATCAATACACCCTATCAAGATGTTGGTTAACCAGTCTACTGAGTATTAAAAGTGACCGAAAAAGAAAATAACTGGATTTTATATAAGTAGATGAAACTTGTTTTAGCTCTCCTGTAAAATGAAGAATTTTCACTTTCGCTAGTTTGCCCGAGGGGGGACGATATGATGTTTCACACCAACATATGGGCTGAAGAAGGAAACATATCAAGTTTCCGAAACATGTACCTATAGTATTTTTAGTAAAGTATTGATTTGGCGAGTTTAAATTGTGTTATACATCTTGTAATGAAATAACTGTCTACACATGAAAACTGCAAAATGGTGGTAGGAGAATGTAGGAATGTTTGCCACTATTTTTCTCTGACTGGATAGCATTAGCAAATTTTACTGGGCTATCATGATACAGAGTAAATGGTTGTTGCCTAGTGACAACCTGTCCATCAATGGTGCGGCGTTGACAATCATGATGCAGTGTTAGTCGTTGTCGCCTAGCGACAATATGTCCGTCAAGTTATTAGATCGGTGAAACGGTGTAGATTTGTGCAAAAGGGCCTAAATGCGGGGAATGGAGTGGCATGTCCGGAATTTAACATAGCCTGATTCAAGAGGAATAGTTTAGGCTACATCTCTCAGTTAACCTTGAAGATTGATTTTTGATCAGTACGTCGGAAGAACAAGCGCTCCCGAACAGCTTCAATAATACCTAAGTATATTGTTGACTGGCAATGCGGGCTGCATCACATCGCCCCTACCAGTGTTCTGGTGCAGAATTGCGAGCTGCTTATAAATTGCAGTCACGGGGAGTAATTAGTGTTAGGCCCCTTAAAACAGTTATCATGACAATAGTATGCCTCTAAAAGGGCGATGGTGTTGGTGCAGTATACTGAGGTTATCAGCTGCAATAAGCGTTGGTGTTCCGATCCTTATCCTTAAGCTCTCCAGTTCTGCAGTAGTATTCATTATCACCCATAAAATAAGTCCACTGGGCGAAGCCGGACACTACTGCTAGTACTCGAAGCAATATGTAACAACGAAAATTAGCAGTATTGTAGAACGTTGTATCTTTCTAAGAGCAAGTCCAAAGAACAGAGTTTCTATACTGTAACCTGTTCTAATCTGTTACAAGAAAATTATTAACAATCGCTGTATATTTTTATTGATTTATTATGGTGTTCATATATAAATTATATCTTGTTTTATTCATCTAATATATCAAGAGAGGAGGTGTATCACATTCGCGTCATCGCCATAATCACCACAATATTACATAAATTGATGAGACTAATGAGCGAATTTTATAGTTAGAATGTACTATAAGGACGGGCATGGAAGGAAATACCGTACTGCTTCAAATGTAATTCTGTATCACAGGCAGGCGACCGTCCCTGATGCAGCGTGACCAGCTGAATAAATGCTGCTGTGTGAATGGACAAATTCGTAAGGACGGCGTGTGTTTGGCGCGACTTTCTCTTTGTGCAGCGTGACCGGCTGAAGTTTTAATTACAAAGGCCAGTGGGCTACAAGACTTATTTAAAAACTGTTTGAAAGAACTTGACTTTGAAAATGCATATTTTGAGGGTTTATTGGATTTTTTTGCATATTCTGAACATAAGAGCATATTTTAGCATATACAGTTGAAATTAATTATAATTTAAAACGTCTGCCTGTTGGACATCCCTTGTAAGCAACTTTCTGAAACGCATATAAAGAGATGATAGTACTCGTACTTTACACAATGCTGCCTGGCTATTTGAAGAAGGGAATGGAGTGGGACATTACTTCCACCATCTCAACGGCCAGTAGCCCGGGGTTAGTTTTGTGAGGAGCTTCTTCAGTTAATGTGTTACTTTATTCTTAGTCTGCATATCCTTAACTCAAAATGCCTGAAGAGAAGAGCAGCAGAAAGTATTTATTAAAACAGTGGGTGTCGGGTAATTGTGATTATTCAAACGATGGCTTGGGACCCGACATTTATGCACTGAAAACTATTAAAATAGATGTAATTTGTCTCCTAAAAACATTGAAAAACTTGCAATTATCTATTGTGATGCTGCTTTCTGCAGTGAATGATACATGTATAAAGTGAGTGAATTAGATTGGCTTATTGTCCATATTTTTCAATTTTTAATGCATATTTTCTACATTTTTAGTGCATTATTGCATGCATATTTTAATAGTTTTCAGTGCATAAATGTCCGGTCCCTAGTAATAATAGTTAGTAAGCAAGTTCTTGCAGAGCAGATACTGGATTGCACAAGTGGTCACTGATGGAACTTCATGCAGCAGCATTTTAAGCACAAGTGCTTGCATTTCCTGGCAACACTCTACCTACATTAAACACAACTGTTATTGGACAATTTTGAAAAATAAGGTTTAAGCTACAGGCTGCACCAACAAATGAAAATTAAGGAAGTTACTTTTTTTTTTTTCATTTAATCATAATTCAAGGCACCAGGGAATGTTCTCCGCAGTGCTGCTGCGAGAGGTGGCATCGGCAGTTTAGTTGGCAGCACGGTGTCCTTGACAGGGTGAATCCCACACCTGTAGGCTATCGAAATTGTCAGTGTGTATTGCATTAAGCGAGTGTTCAGATACAGGCGGTAATGTTGACTACTGAAGAGAGAGAGCTTTTTTGGTGGAATACGTTTTCATACCTGCCAACTTTTAACGGTTTTTCCGTCAAATTTACGGAAAGGCAGTGTGTTTTACAGATTTAAGTACCAAGATATTTTTAAAATTCGCGGCAGAACAAGCTTCCGCATGCCGCCGATACATTGCTGTGTGACCAGCACACATTCGATACATCGCTCTGAACTAGATTCATCCGATTGTTACAGTCTTCGACTGGGAATACGAGATGCGTCCTGATTTGCCTGAATCCTAGTCGATCGATATCGATTTGTTTGTGTTGAATCAAAGCTTGTTTGCTTGTTTTTCAATGCGTTGATTAGTTTGATAACCTTTACCGTTCTGTATTTAAAAATAGTTTTCTTCTTCTTCGCCACGAATTACAAAGCGTAGGTCGTGTTGTAGTTGCGGAATAACATGTGAATTATCAGGGTGTCTACCAGTAACGAAAAGTAGCTAATTTATGCATGTTTTTTTAGCATACCGTCAACCGGGGTGAGATTGGTCCGTTATCTGTGTTCGTTTATGTTTGTATTGTGTTGAAACTCATACCATAATTGCAAAAATTTAGAAAAATTCTGTTATATGAAATAAAACTAATATGGAAATAATCGAATATTTAATAAACCAAGAATGTATCATAAGATTTGAGATAAAGAGTCTGAAAAATGTGGAACAATTTCACCCGGAGATGGGGTGACTTTGGTCCATATTGTGAATACTCCTTTTACAGATGGATATTCCGCTCTGGAACAATGTCACCCCTACACCAGGTAAGGTTGAATACAATCTATGATTAAAATACCCAAAAAAATTAGGTTTATTGAACAAAACATAGAAAACAAAAGCGAAAATGTCAACAAACTTCATTTCAAAAAGATAAAATGCCAAACTTTGGGCCCATTTAGTGTCCATGTGAGCAGTGTCACATTTAATTACAGTACAAGGTAATATTTAAATTTACTAAAAGGTTATGATAGAGAATTGAAGTATCGTACAGAGCTACCATTTAAAACAAGATTTCGTGGAAGACGTGCTAAGATAACCTCAGAGGTTTCATAATTAAACAATAGGTGAGGAGAAACTAATTAAAATAAACTAATGTTAATATAAATAAAACGCAATCTTCTTCAAGGACATTCACATATAATTTACATAAAACAATTACATTTTAAAAACATGTCCCCGAAAACAAATAAACAGTAGGCCAGAAGGATAAAGATTAACAAATATCAGAAAAATACTAAGAAAACGAAGGATCGTGCAAACGTAGAAGTTAAACCCTGCATAATTAATAATTTAGATCACAGTCAAAATAAGGAAATATACTAAATACGTACGTAGATGAAAGTTCCATCAAACATGTGCCCCAGCATGATCAGCTGACTATCAGTAGTCAAGGAATAAAACTTGTCCCAGCCAAGAATACCTAATCGTCAAGTGCAAGACTATTTAAAACAGACCTCTATTAGGCACACTATTATATATATAGAGCAAGAGGAAAAATAAATTAATTAAAATAGTTAAAGAAATATGCTCGATATTAGATAAAAGATGACAGACGTTCTTCAAAGCAGAACAGTTTGGGACGGCTTCAAAGATGAAAAGGGAAATAACCTCAAGTAAGTTAGGCCTGCATATTACAAGAATATATTTTACACACGTTACCGTAGACAGGTCACATCCCACATAAGTCCAATTTTGATAAGTTAAGCCATAATAAAATATCCCTGAGGCACGGTTGTCGAACTTTGGTTGGCATTTTCGTATCTGACAAAAGATAATTTTGAGGTAATATTTGCATATAAATTAAAATGTCGAACAAGCTGGATGCAAATAACTGTTCATGTCGTTGATAAGCCCCAGGGTTAGGATGCCTAAAAAGGCGAATCCTCCCCTCAATTTACGGGAACTTTTACTTTTCGTGACCTTCCATCATGGAGCCTGGTTAATAATCCTTTTATAACAAAATACAACTCCCTCGCAATGACAATAAGTTCGATCCACGGGAACACCAATCGATATTGATCCAGCAGTGCAAATAGGAACTGACCTGCCATCTAGTAGGCACAACCTGAGTTAATCCAGTCGCCTGGCCGTAGCATAGTTTCCAATTCCTCCACCAGAAGTCGATACATGCAACTACCGAAGATCACCTTTTTTAAAAGATACAAGTGACAATATTTCCAAGAATATTAGTCACGTATCACATGAATCCCACAAATGCTCTCCCTTATATACAACATAGGGAGGCATCAGTTCCGCACTAGCACTGCCTACAAACATCACTGTTGTAGATGTTTTTGTTGCATTCAGACCTGCTCTAAATACTTAGTCCCTCTGCGACAAATTACATGTTTTAGACCTGGATCATCTGGCAGGTTCGTTTCATCGTAGTTCCAGATGTGTATTGGTGGAATATTTTCAATCTCTTTCGTCAAATTATCTTGGTATTCTTGGCATTTCTTTGCGGACAGCAGCTCTTATTCTTTTTATGTTTGAAGGAAAGCGAGTTGTTAGAATGGGATGACGTTCTAAAAATAATTTTACCCAATCAGGCACTGGCATATTATTTTTAAATTTGGACACAACTCTGCCAGTCTTGAGTAAGTAATTCTTGATGGAAAACCGTAAGTCTATTTCAGTAACAGGAAATCCAAATTCTGCAAGTTTCAATAGGTGGCTCTTGAAACCCTCCTCTTCCTGTGAAGTGAACACTGTTGGCCCTCCAATAACTGAGCTGCGCACACCTTTCAACTTGTTTATTATTGTACTGCGGGGAATACCATACTGTTCTGCAGCTTTACGTTGAGAAAGGCGCTTACATCTGATGTCTTCCAGGCTTTTGCTTAATGTTTCAGCTGAATATCTAATATAGGGACGAGATCCAACCACACCTTTGTACTTTCTAGGCATGATGACCTGAAAGTAGGAAAATGTTCATTCTATTTTATAAATTTGGTTTGTTAAACTCAACTAACATCATTTGATTCAATTCATCAACTCCAATGTATCAAATTTCTTTCCTTCAACTAGTTAACCTAAAATGGGGTGACATTGTTCCAGGACCAAAGTCACCCCTTTTTAACCTCAAAATTGTATTTTTAACTAATTTGTTAACTACTGCAGAATATATACATTTATTCTTTAAAATATCGGTTGCTTCTTGATCAGCATAATATTCAGCACTAAATGTATACTTGCCAAATTTTTGCCACTTTTCTTGCCAATCACACATGTGAAAGTTATCAGATTGTTGTTGTTGTTTGTGTTGCGTTGCTGGACACAGAAGCTTCTTCGCCCAATAACATCCGGCATGGGAATAGTCTACAGTAGCCATCGCAGTAAAATGCCGCAGCAAATTGGTCCATATGTTCAAAACCACTAATCTCTTGAACTTCGTTTATCACATTGCAACTGATGTCCACATTATCCTCTTCACTATCGAAGCTGATCTTTAGCACTGATGTCTAAATTTATATAATTATCGCACACGCCAAATATGAGAAATCAGGGAAACAAGATCTATCCGTATATTTATATGGGTGACCAAAAAACCGAAAACCACACCCAGGAGCACCAGAAAGAATAACGGGAAGGACCCCCTAAGAGCCCACCTAAGATTTTACAATTGAAATGGAAGGTGATCCAAATATGACATAATAGCATCCACCAATGGAACTGTAGGACTATGTACAAGTGACGCGATGTTTAACGGCAAGGGATAAGCAAGTCGCCTCAATTTCTCCAACATAATGTCCCGCTGCGGATTGAAGGTTTCGCACTGAAACAATATGTGATGTAAAGTACCTCGTGCCCTACCACATACACACCTATCATTGTCCCTGAGATGCATGCGCTCCAAAGCTACTGGTGTAAGAGCGTGCTGGAACCGCATTCGAATGATGGTAATAATATGACGCCGCGAATATTTTCCGACCCGGAACCAAGGCGCTGTAGTTAAGGATGGTTTTATTAAGAAAAAATGTTTTGCTTTACATTTTGCTATCTCGGTCCATTCATTTTGCCAAGCACTAACGACTCGCTGATGAATTATCGGTACTATATCCGGATACGGTATCCCGATATTATACACTGTTCCCTGACCGCATGCCGCATTCTTAGCCCAGAGATCGACTGTTTCGTTTCCTGCTATATGACAATGCCCAGGAATCCACATGATAACCACGTCTTGTCCTGTGAGGGTGAATGTATGGAAATATTGCACTATTTGGTAGAGATACCAATTATTTGAGTGCAGAAAATGAGGTAAGGCATTAATAACACTCAAAGAATCCGTGCATATTAGCGCGTGATGTAAACGATGGGCATGAATATAGTGACAAGCCTGGCGTATAGCAAAGAGTTCAGCTGTAAAGATTGTAAGATGAGGGGGGAGGCAATAAGTGCGACTAACCTGTAAATCAGGAGAGTAAAAAGCCGACCCCACGCGATCCGGTCGAACCATCTTTGAACCATCCGTATAAAAAATCTTATAATCGGAATACAAATCCTGAATATCTCGAAATGCACGAGAAATGATATTCGGATGATGCTTGAACATTTGAAATAGCAATGGAAAGGAATTATGCAGAATCTTATGTTGGGTATGCAAAACCTTGTAGGGGATTGTATATGGAAGTGCTAAACGGGTTTGTAACACATCCTTCCTGAAGGGTTGTAAAATCTCATAAGCTATGACCAGTGCCGGTTTATGTGAGCGATCTAAACGATTTTGTGCGTAATATTCCATCAGAAGTTGTAATTTAGAGATAATCGGAGACGCCACTAACGACAATTTGTAGGCCAAATATTTGCCCGCTATAAATGTGCGTCGATGTGACAAAGGTAACTCACCGGCTTCCAACCAACAATGCACTCGTGGGGGTGGAGGCCAAAGCCCCTAGAATGATGCGGATGGCTTTATATTGTAGTCTATCTAACATTAACAAGCGACTGTTCGCCATTAGATCGTAAAAGAAACTGCCGTAATCTAATTGTGAACGAATAATGTTCTTGTACACTGTCAATAATAATGCGGGGTCCGCACCCCAACGACGCCTTGTCAAAGCTCGAAGGACCTGTAACCGTTTTTCGATTTTAACTTCAAGATATTGCACCTGCCGTGTCCACCGGAGTTTATCATCAATATAAATGCCTAAATATTTGATATTGCGCACAACATCTATGGTACCCTGTCGAAATAAAATAGGGCTCTGATCGTACCGCCGTTGATGCGTGATAATTATAGCAGAGTACTTACCCGGAGATGTTTCCAAGCCATGATTACTTAGCCATTCATGGGCTAGAGTTAATGCAAGATATAAATCTGTTCGACATTGATGCAACGAGTCACGGGAACAATAAATCATAAAATCATCCGCATATTGTATGATACGGGCATAAGGCAAAATCACCGCTTCTAATTGTTGAGTATAAATGGAAAACAGAAAACCACTAAGTATGTCCCCTTGCGGCAAGCCCTGAGACGTCTGACGGTGGTCCAGCTTCCCCTCGGGGGTACGTAATATGAGACGCCGATGAGTTAAAAAATTGTGAACAATACAAAGAAATGGAGAGGGGAAATGAAGCTCCTGCAGTTTCCGTTGTAAAATCATGGGATCTACTGCATCATACGCCCCCTTAATATCCAGACAAACAGCAATAGTATGATGTTTACGTCCTTTAGCTAATAACACATCAGTTAAGAAAATCGAAATAGCATCGACAGTACTGCTACGTTTACGAAATGCGAATTGATACTTAGAGAATAAGTTGTAATATTCCATACACCATTGCAAACGTTGCAATAATACTTTTTGAAATATCTTCCTCACACAGGAGCCTAAATTGATCCCACGATAATTCTGAGGGTCACGTGCGTCTTTCGAGATTTTTAAGATAGGCAGGACCTCAAAGATATTCCACTCAGTGGGAAACGTGCCAAAACGTAATACTTCATTATATACAGAAATAAGTATCTCGAGTGCCTTGTCTGGAAGATAGGCAACCATCTGATATGTTATAGAATCGACACCAGGACTTGTCGATTTCGTACCTCGAAGAGCAGATTGAACTTCCGCGTGCGTTATAGGTTGCAGTAGAACATGGAAATGATCTGAAGCTGTATAAGACGGAAGCGGGCCCATATTGATAACTGTATCTGGCGTGAGATTTATATAAAATTCTTGAAAACCCTGCCGGCTAAGTCCTGTAGACGGCCCCATATAACGAGTATTGGACAAACTTTTGATGGTAGACCATAACTTAGTTAAAGAGGTTGTGGCATTTAATGAGCTGATGTGATTCTTCCATGCGTCTCGTCTCTTTTCATTAAATACTCGTTGGATCGTGGCTGTGACGCGCTTATACAAGATATAATTGTCATGTGTACCATGTTTCCGATATTTTCGTAAACACGCCTTCCGTCTTTTTACTAGTAAGGCGCACTCTGCATCCCACCACTGTATAGTCCCAGGGCGTTGGAACCTACTATACGGAATGGAACGCTTCGGGTGATAACAATCCAAATATTGTTGAATAAGGTGATACAAAAGAGAGTATTTCTGACGTGGGAGGGGTGGGATACGGCCCAGATTATCCTGAATGAATGTCTGAAAGAGGTCGAAATCAAAGTATTTTAAAGAACGAGTTATTTTAGTGCCCCGGTGTATCGATGGTGCGACCCCAGTGCGATCATAAAAAATTAAAATAGGGAAGTGATCACTCTGATGCGTGTCCCCGATCGTGCTCCAATCTAATTTATGCGACAAGTCCGGGGTAGTGAGGGTTAAATCTACCGCACTTTTTGGACTGCCCGGGGGTGTCAATCTCGTAGGAGAACCGTCGTTTAACACATTTAAGGAAAATGTGGCAATCGCATGAGCAATATGTCTACCTTTAGCGTTTGTTCGTTCACTGCCCCAGAGGCCATGGTGTGCATTAAAATCACCTAGGATAACATGCTTAGATCTTTGTGACACGTATTTAAAATACATGTGCCACTGTTGTTGCGTGCCCTGAACACGTGGTGGGCAATAGATATGACTAACATATATATCCCCCACCCGAAAAAATTGATGATAACAAAAAGGGAGGTGATACGGCAAAGACAGCGGAGTAATTTGTAAATCCGATTTACAGAGGGTTATTAAGCCTCCGTATCCCGGACCATCTTCACGAAAGACCGTATAATTGGGAATTTGAAAACGGTAATGTGGGTATAGCCACGTTTCTTGGATAAAAACGATCTCAGGGTGATATGTCGATATTAAATGAAGCAATTCATGCTTCTTATTTACCACACTCCGACAGTTCCATTGCAGCAGCCACATCCTTCACCTATGAACGACATGAGATGAAGAAAGAGACGAAACGAATCAACCCAAAAAAAAAAAAAAAACTATTGACAAACTGCACCAGTGCCCCTTGGTAGTGGTTTTTCGAGGGGTGGAAGTAATGGCAGTATTTTATCTAATAACTTTTTAACACAGTGCGCCCACTGTGCATTGTGGCCTAAAAGCTCCATGAGTTCTGTAAATTCGTCTAGGATTTTTTGAGTAGGAGCAGTTTTATCGGGCCCCGAATCGGGCTCCAGTCGCCGGACACCGGATGTGCCCGGTTCGCTGGGCTTCTCAAGTGGTGATATCCGTTCCACGCTTGGGGTTTCTATCAGTTGCAAATATGCCGACCTATCATATCCCAAAGGTGTAATCAATTTCGGAGCCGGATGTACCAACTCTGAAAATTTACGCTTACGCGGAGGATCAAATCGTTGCCCACTAGGTGATGCTGCCAAAGGGGGGAATTGTTGGGGAAGTGCTAAAGGGTGAAAAGGGGTACTTGTCTGGCGCTTCACAATTTCATTATATGATTTGTTTTCAGTACACATCAGCCTCTTTATCTCTATTTGCTGCTGATGCACCTCACAGCGCACCGCCCCTGCCATATGATTGCCTTGACAATTAACGCACTTGAATATCACTTCTTTGCAGTCACTCGTTAAATGCTCCTGCGCACATTGTCCACATCTAGGTCCCCGAGCCCTACAGTGAAGTTGCACATGCCCGTACCTCTGGCACTTCTGACATCGAAGAGGTGAAAAAATGTACAAACTTACTTCTAAGAGAACATTGAAGATGCTGACATGAGTAGGCAAGTTTTGAGTTTCGAAAAAAATTTTCACCGTGCCCGTTGCTATTTTTTCCGATTTTCCATCTACGGTTTTAGTACGAAAAAAACGTTGTAAACGTACGATAGGTACAGGAGAGTCAATGAAACGCATTAGTTCCTCCTGCGTAAGGGAGGTATCTACCCCCCGAATGAGTCCCACTCGTTGTATGCTTGACGATGGTATAAAGGCCATCATATTTCTATCCTTTAACACCGGATGTTCCAAAAATGAATTGGCATCTCGTAGTGACTTAAATTGAACTTGAAACCGATTGCGCCCTTTTCGTTGGATTTCTTGAATTCCTGGGATTTTACGTTCATAAAACAACCGTCCCAAGGCCATTGGATGCAAATGTCCAATCGCTTGAGGCTCAACGCCTTGAACGAAAACTATATACGGTCCCGTATGATTTGAGTAGTAGCGATAGTCACTAGGAGGAGTACGAGGTTGTACAGGGGTTTGGACCACAGGAATAGCCCGAACTTCCGACATTTTAGTGTTCTCATGTTCATCCACAATATGCATTGATTCAATGTTGGCGTAACCATCAATAATAACCGCCGATGGATTATCCGGTGGGAGGCCTATTTGACCTCCCCCACTCTTCTCCGACATTGCGGCGAAGAATTTCCGAATGTATAGTACTTACATAAATCGTCACCAAGCACAAGGAAATAAAGACGAAAACAACACACTTAAATATGGATAGCAAATCGCACACCACACCGCTCACCGCACACACAAACACCAGACGAAAGCGACGGATATGTTGCTGCGTTCACAGCGGACGAGCGACTGAAAGTTATCAGATGTTGTTCCCACCAATAAAATATAAAGCCAAAACAAACTAGTGCTGTCCCAATGGGAATTCTCCTGAAACTCAAACAGTTGTTTCAGAGTGGCCAACATATGTCCTTAAAAACATGAGAGGCCACACAATCGAAATTTCCCCCACCGACTGCACAGGGAAAAAATATATTTAAAACTTCCCCTTGTGGAACAATCTCACCCCGGTTGACGGTATGGCTTTTAGTGCCGGGAGTGTCCGAGGACATGTTCGGCTCGCCAGTTTTGTAGCTGCTTCGAGACGGACACCCAATGGGTTAGCTACAAGTACCGTTGGGGGGGAGTTGGAATGTAAGGACGAGGAGTTGGAAGGTAGCGGCTGTGGCCTATAGTTAGGGACCAACCCCGGCATTTGCCTGGAAGGAAGATGGGAAACCATATAATACCATCTTCAAGGTTCCGGCGGGGGAATTCGAGCCTCCCGGATGTGAGCGACTGCCAGCAGTCATGCCGTAACGACCACGGCTAACTCACCCGGTTATGCATGTATTTGGAGGTGACGAAAATTCGCTGAGGTCTGTTTAAATCATTTAAAGTCGCGCCGCTAGGCTCACAGATTGCGATGGAGCAAAAAGGGGCGTCGATTGCGTAAGATATATTTCCCCGTGCCCGCCCTCTGAGGATACCTTGAATGCTATACATCGGTTTAACGTAATTTTCGGCATCAAGAAGAGTTTTTCGATTTGTGTGAAATATTTGTCTTTGTTGTTAGAAAACCTGACTTTTCGCGACACGTTTATTCGCGAAAACTTTCGAAACTCAACAGAAACCTCTCATTTCTGTTATTGACCTCTAAATTACGAGGCTATCTCAAATATAAGTCCAGAAATAACGCGAAATAATTTAATGTCGCAATCTTGCGAATTGATACCGTTTCGAAAAAATCGCGAAGCTTCGAAATACCATAAATTTATTTTAAAAATCGATCCGGCTTGTTAATTTGTTACATCCAGTATGGTTAATTCGAAATTCCGTTATGTCGATTTTTCCTTCAGACTTTGGTCCCATCGGTTATATAATCTAACCGGTTATCTCGTAAACTTGCATGATTCGAAAGAAATGTGCCCTCTTTTATTAAAATTCGTTTAATCCTCTCAGAATAATTCATAAATTTCGATACCTACTTCGAACATTCATCCTCAAAAATCACATCCTCAAGACGGCTGGCTGACCGCACGACTTGCTTGCGAGAATCTCGTCAAACGGACCGAGATCGACACCAGTTGCGTAAAATCATAAAACCCGTGCCCGCTCGCAAACTTCTGATCACAAGGATGGCCGGGTGCGGCGCCGATTGCATATTATCACGTTCTCAGTGTCCAACCGCGAGGACGTGAATCTCGTAAAACGGTCGAGAGCGGCAGCGATTGCGATACATCGCCACTTTTGATCACGAGGTCAACTGGATTCTTGTCAAACGGACAGCAAGCGGCGCCGATTGCGTAATAATGCAATATTTTCCCGTGCTCGTTCTCAAGTACAATGGAAATTTCGTCGAACGACTACAAATGATACAGATTATGTAATTCGCGTTTTTTCTCCTTGGTTCTATCGTGAAAACTACGGGAATCTCGGCCAACGGCTGAGACCAGCGCCGATCGTGTAGCATCTTGATATTTCTCCATACTTGACTGCGAAGACAGAATGTGAACGAATTTTTAGGCTGAGTAAGAAAAACAGGACACATTTCAAGTCATCGATGTCCAATGGAACAATGAAAGTCATTTCCATTTTGAAGACCAGAAGTTCTGAAGCATGTTATACAAACAAATCATATTCTATTGACTTTCTGAAGAAAGCAAAGCAAGCCAAAATTTTACCTATTAAATCAGACCCTTATAATGTCATCGGTTACTGTGTGTTTTATATTAATGCTGTTGAACTCGTAATTTTTCGAAGTGAAGAAAATACATGAATTTTGTCCCAAATGAAACTCTGGAGTCTATTTCTATTTAAAAGACGAGGAGTTCTGGTACCTGTTGTGCCAGAACCTTTTCTCCAGACTTTTTGCAGGAAGCTAAAAAAAAAAGCCACAGCTATGAATTTAAAAGTGCAAGTAATTCCCAGTCAGTGATGAGTGTATTACCTAGGTATATTACATGTATTTCAAAGAAGTCCTGCTCCAAACCAAAATTCACCACACCTGCTTCTTGAGGATCATGCTCGTCTATAAATAATTGCGTATGATGTAAGTAGATAAGATTTCATTGACATATCCTGTTTAAAGCATGAATTACTGTATTTTGTAGCCCAGGAGGATTATTGTTTCAAGCCGGGGTTTGTCGAAGTTTGTTAGATTTTTTAGCGTGCGCGTGTTTTGCTGAAAAGTTGATTTGTTCGCTAACCATTACCGTTCTGTTTTTTTTAAATAGTTCTTTTCTTCTTTACCACGAATTACAAAGCGTAGGTCGTGTTGTGGTTACGGAATAACATGTGAATTTTCAGGATATCTACCGGAAACGAAAAGTAGTAAAATTTTGTCTGAATATTTGGAGGTAACGAAAATTCCCTGAGATTGGTTTAAATCATTTAAACTCACGCCGCTAGGCTCACAGATTGCGATGGAGCAAGTTTCACGCAAGCGACGCCGATTGTGTAAGAAATATTTCCCCGTACCCGCCCTCAAGGTAATGCATACTGAGGATATCTTGAGTGGGATACATCAGTTGAACGTATGTTTTCGGCAGCAAGAAGAGTTTTTAGTTTAGTGTGAAATATTTTTTTGTATTATTAGAAAACCTGACTTTTCGCGTCACGTTTGTTACGAAAACTTTTGAAACTCAACAGAAACCTCCCATTTCTGTTATTGGCCTCTAAATTTGGAGACTATCTCAAATATAAGTTCAGAAATAACGCGAAATAATTTAAAGTCGCAATCTTGCCAAATACATTTTTTTTTAATCTGTCCGTCTCGTAAATTTGCGACATCCAGTATGATCGATTCGAAGTTCCGTTATATGTCGATTTTTCCTTCGAACTTTGGTTCCATCGGATATATAATCTAACCGGTTATCTCGAAAACTTGTATAACTCGTGATTCGAATTCAAAAGAAAATGTGCCCTCTTGTATTATCCGCTCAGAATAATTCGTAAAATTCGATACCTACTATAGGATTTTTTATTATGGATACTCGAGTTTAGGCCTTAATTACAACCAAACCAACAGACCTATTGAAAAACGAGTTATACCAATATTTTCCTTGTTTAATTCTACGCTAGACTATATAAGCCAATTATTTTAAAGTTTATTAATTATTTATTTATTTGTGGTTGTATGAAAAATTGTCCGTGTTTTTGACGTCTTTTCTAGGAACCGCTCACTTAAAACTATATACATGGAAAACTACTTGGCTGAGGGTAATGAAACTTTTATATGTGATAGGCACAAGTATTGGTAGTGCAAATCTCAAGTTTCAATTTTTTTCAACTACCCGATAAAAAGTTCTTATACTTTTTCTGACGTAACGTTTTCTCAGCCCAGGATAAACGTACAGCAGGAAACTTGGTCTCATTTTGAAGCTCTCTTTCGAGATTATCGGAAACTACGACCACTGTAAACGTACAGTGTGATGCCGAATTTATGAAGAGTAATATTAATGGTAGGTTTTGCGTGTTCCAGTCCGTGCGAGTAAAAGCGAGCGAGCCGGTGAATTCGAGTACAGCGTTGCCGGGCAGTTGTGTAATGGAATGCGACTGACCTGGCTATGTCCACATGCTATTTTCAGTCTTCCTGTTTACTATTTATATACCACATCACATCACATCTCACATCACATCACATCACATCCAAATGCCTCAGAGACCACCATTGTCTGTGGGCGAACTTGCGCTAACATAGCCTATTACAAAATAGTAGGAGTATTGAAGCAATGAATGTTTTATGCCGAGAAGCCTTGCTTACCGTTGCTCCTGAACTATGGAAACAATGTATTAAACACGCTAAAAGAATTGAAGACCACTACTGGGAGATAGATGGCCTGTCTGAAAATGTCCTTCATTTCGAGCCGGTCATAATTAACATGAATGACAGCAGTTCTGATTAATCGGAACAGAGCCATTCTTCAGACAAAGAATACTGACTTAATTACATTTATTGTAAAGATATTATGTAAATAATGCAAATAGCCCATGTAAAAATTGTGTAGTCTGACATTTCCAAATTAGGAAGACAACCCACTTTTAAACCTGCCATTGAAGGTCTAAAGCCCTTATGTGAAAAAGGTGATGGAAAATGAAATTTGTACGAGGAAAGAAAATAAGAGGTTGAAAGGAAACTTAAAGCAGTGATCGTTCGTAGCGAGCCGCAACGACTGCAACTTAACGCGGCAACGCTGCACTGGATTTCACAAGTCCGCTCGCTTTTACTCGCACGGGCCGGAACGCACAAAACCTCCCAATAATATTACTCTTCATAAATTCGTCATCACACTGTACGTTTACAGTGGTCGTAGTTTCCGATCATCACGAATGAGAGCTTCAAAATGAGACCAAGTTTCCTGCTGTACGTTTATCCTGGGCTGAGAAAACGTTACGTCAGGAAAAGTATAAGAACTTTTTATCGGGTAGTTAAAAAAAATTGAAACTTGAGATTTGCACTACCAATACTTGTGCCTATCACATATAAAAATTTCATTACCCTCAGCCAAGTAGTTTTCCATGTATATAGTTTTAAGTGAGCGGTTCCAAGAAAAGACGTCAAAAACACGGACAATTTTTCATACAACCACAAATAAATAAATAATTAAACTTGAAAATTATTGGCTTATATAGTCTAACGCAGAATTAAACAAGGAAAATATTGGTATCAGTCGTTTTTCAATAGGTCTGTTGGTTTGGTTGTAATGAAGGCCTAAACTCGAGTATCCATAATAAAAAATCCGATAGTAGTTCGAACGTTCATCCTCCAGACGGCCGGCTGGCCGCACGACTTGCTTGCGGAAATCTCTTCAAACGGACCGAGATCGACGTCAGTTGCTTAAAATTGTAAGACCCGTGCCCGATCGCGAAGACTGCGGGAATTCTGTCAAAGGTCATTGGGCAGCAATCACGAAACATTTCGAAATCTATTCGCCGCTTTTCCCTGGACCGTATACTTAAAAGCGTACGGGGAGCGAGAAGTGCATCAATCCATTAAAAATGACTACGTAGCATCGCGATGCTCATTTCTCGTCGTGATCCACCGTGAACTCCCAACTACGGCATAGGGACAGCGGGAATCATAGAACATGTCCATAACTGCTCGTGAATTTTAACCATGCCCAACCTCAAGCTTGCCTCCGCCATTCTGCGAGGACAGATAGACAGGCAGACAATCGTTGAACGGCCGGGTGCGGCACTGATTCCATATTATCACGTTCTTAGTGTCCAACCGCGAGGACAACGTGAATCTCGTAAATCGCTCGCGAGCGGCAGCGATTGCGATACATCGCAATATTTCTCCGCATTCGATGACGAGGACAACTGGATTCTTGTCAAACGGAGAGCAAGCGGCGCCGACTGCGTAATAATGCTACATTTTCCCGTGCCGATCTCAAGGATAATGGAAATCTTGTCGAGCGACTTAAAGTGGCATCGATTATGTAAATCGTGATTTTTCTCCGTGTTCTATCGTGGAAACCACGGAAATCTCGTCAAATGGCCGAGACCAGTGTCGATCGTGTAACATCCAGATATTTCTCCGTACTTGACTGCGAAGACAGAATGTGAACGAATTTCTAGCCTGATTAAGAACAGGACACAGTTCAGGTCATCGATGTCCAATGGAAATCTGGAAGCCATTTCTATTTTGAAGACCGGAAGTTCTGAAGCATGTTATAAAAACACAATTCTATTGACTATCTGAAGAAAGCAAAGCAAGCCTCAACTTTAGCCCTTAAGTGAGACCCTTATATCATCGGTTACTGTAGTGTTTTATATTAATGCTGGTTGGTTGGTTCTTAAGTTTAGGGGCTGCGACAACACGGTCATGTATCTCCGTGTACTTTGGGTGTGTGTAGAATCTGTCTGATAACCAGTGTTAATTGTGATGACTGTATTAGTGTGTGTTATCTGTTTTTTTTTTTAAATTTAAGTAGGCCTACAGACTGCAACTTAGAATTTTTCAAATAGTTCCTACTTTTGCCGCCAAGCGCCACCGTCAACGACTACTAGGCCAAGTTCAGAACTTAGCTACTAGACGTCACCGCAGTCGGCTCTTGGCAACGAACGTAGAAACCTAAGAGCGTTGCTTACATTCTTAACCTATCCAATTTAGCTTCACACAGGTGTAATTAGTGGAAGGTTCTTTAACATGCCATAAATCTATGACATGGGACCACCGGCTTTACTTGCCCTCTGAAGGAAGGCATACTGAGGGACTTTTAACGCTCTTAAAAAGTCCGACGGCTTCGGCCGGGTTTAAACCCGCTATCTTGGGCATAGAAGCTCAGCATGCTACCGACTACGCCACCTATATGCTGTTGAACTCGTGTAATTTTCTGAAGTGAAGAAAATGCATGAATTTTGTCATGTCAAATGAATCTCTGGAGTCTATTTCTATTTTGAAGACCAGGAGTTCTGGTCCCTGTTATGCCAGCACCTTTTCTCCAGACTTTTGGCAGGAAGGTAAAAAACCACAGCTATGAATTTAAATGTGCAAGTTTTCCAGTGAGTGATACGTGTAATACCTAGGTATATTATTTCAAGGAAGTCCTGTTATATCTATGCTCCAAACCAAAATTCACCACACCTGCTTCTTGAGGGTCATGCTCGTCTACAAATAATTGGCGTATGATGTAATAATAACCCCTGGCACTACAGCCCATGAAGGGCCTAGGCTTACCAAGCGACCGCTGCTCAGCCATTTGGCCTGCAGATATTAGGGTGACGTGGGGTCAGCGCATCGGGTCCCCTCGACCGTTAATCTTGGTTTTCGTGATCGGGGCGCTGCCTCACTGTCAGACAGCTGCTTAATTGTCCTCACGAGGCTGATTGCACCCCATTCCAACCCTCATGTCAGTTTCTAAAATCCCTGACGGAGCCGGGAATTGAACCCGAGGCGTCCAGATGAGAAGCCGGTGTGCTACCCCAACACCACGGAGCCAGCGGTGTATGATGTAAGCAGATAAGATTTCATTGAAATATCTTGTTTAAAGCGCATGAATTACTGTATTTTGTAGCCCAGGAGGATTATTGTTTCAAGCAAGGGTATGTCGAAATTTGTTAGATTTTTTGACGCGCGCGAGTTTTACTGAAACCCCTTTTTGAAAGTTGGCAGGTATGCCTGTGGAAACGACTGCCTTTGCTGCTTCCCGAGAACACATGGTTCACACAATTCCTTTGGTATTTCCTTAAATTTAACATCATCAGACATTTGACTTAAGACTTGTAACTTCTGTTGTCCAACGTGGCCCAATCTTTGATGCCACAAATTGTAATCGGACACATCAGCAACAAGGGCAGATATCTTGGTTAACATTCAGATAATACAGACCATTCAAAACTGAACCAGTAGCTAGCACACTACCATTCACTGAGCAATTCTCTGAATCCAAGATTTCACATCCATTATTGTTGAACACAACAACAGCACCCCTTTTAATCATCTGACTTACCGACAGCAAGTTCACACTCAGTCTTGGAACATGCATCACGTCCGACAGATTATGAATACTGTCGCTCACATTCAGTGCAATGTCACCAACTCCTTGTACAGACAACTTATCATTATTGCCAATTACAATGTTTATATCAGGATCATAATTGCATTTATAATTTGACATAAGTTTAATATTAGGAGACATGTGAGCACTACAACCAGAATCAATGACGAACCAACTCTTTGGTACACGAGCAGTTCAAGCACAGAGTTTTTTCTTTAATAACAGAGTTCCCTTTGAAATCAGGGAGGTATCCGAGCCTCCCCATATTTAATGCACACGCTAAGTTTTCGTCTCTCGATTTTCGAGACACGTAGTTCTCAATTTGACGATCTGATTAGAATCCATCGTAGAATGATCAGTCCCCTACACCCGCCGCTCGTGTTCGTGCCCGCTCAAGTCCGATCAGGTGTGCCACAGTAAAGTTCGTTGGACCGAAAGTTTTGCCACAGCAACTTATGTTGGTATCTTGGAAATGGAACAAATGCTCCATGAACACTGGCGCTGAAATTATCGCTCAAATTGCAGTTTTGATGGAACTTCCCGTGGCAAGGTCAACACGTGCGATGCAGTCTACCACCAAAGTTAGTTATCAAAGTGTATTCCACAATATTGTATAATTGTAAAATTTTACATTTTAGTTCCAGAATGTTCATTTTGGGGAAATGGGAAGTTCAGTATTTTATTTTCAGGGTTTCCAGGGAAAATAATGTCCTGAAGATACCGTGGTGGGTTGTACCACCGGTACACTATCACACTTGTTTCAACAAACATCGCTCACGTTCCTACGTTTGTCGCTAGGAACCGAATGCGGTGGCATCTACTAGCCAAGTTCTGAACTAGTAGTTGTTGACGGTGGTGGCAAAAGTAGGAACTACTTGAAAAATTCAAAGTATTCAGTCCTTACTTGAATTAAGAAACAGAAACACACATTAACACCGGTTATCAGACAGATTCTACACGCACCCAAAGTACACGGGGCTACATGACCGCGTTGTCGCAACCTATCTATAGACTACTAGAAATGATGTTAAATACAATCAAATCCTGCTTGTTGCAACATATTGTAATAATAATGAGATAAATTGTAATTTTATGTAGATTCTGTTAAAATGACTCATTGAGTCATAACGATGTGATAAATATCGTTTAAATCGATAATCTGGTACCCAAAAATATTAATTCATCCTACCAGGGGTTCGTACTCTAGACCCCACGATTCTCAGACCAAGACGCTATCACCGCAGCTATTACAACTACGCAAGTTGAAAGTACAAGGTGGCTACTTATTGTCACGTACCGGTAATATTATGGAAGTAGTATTTTATGCTCCATTAATATTTTGCTTATTTCGATAATTTTCCAGCGTGAAATTGAGTTTTAATTCGTTATGAATAGGTCTACTTGACAGTGAATGGAATTCGTACAATAGTCCGTGATAGGCTAGCTCAGTGTCCGTATAAACACATCAATATATATATTATGTCGATAACTGCATTACCGCAGTGTGGGTTAATATCTGAATACCGGTATTGCCAACTAGTTGCAATGTTTCATATTAAAGCATCTCATTATTTAACTACTGATGATACGAAGACTGACACAATATGGTTTGTGTTTCAATCAGTTGACATCAGAGTTCGCATGAGCATTTACCGTTCAGAATTCAATTTTGACCAATCACATAACCCGTAGTGTTGTCGTTCCATGATACTTCTGTCGAGTAAGTTTGCATTGAAAAACAAGTTTCGAATGCCGAAGGAATACAGTGATGGGCCAAGTTACTCGAGGAGTGGATGCCCATCACTGAGACCCTAATCACATGTAATTTATTTCACATATTCCAGTAATTGGAATTATTTTATCAATGTAGGTCAGGCGTTCTCAACCTGGTGATTTCTAAATGAAATATAGTGCTCACGAGAACGAGCTCCAGTCGACCGACGGGTCAGGAAAGCCCCCATCTAGCCGGCTGCCGAAGCCTGTCGCACTCCCCTGGGGCAATGATTAAATGAATGAGAGAATGATATTGTGACAGGGGAAAACCGGAGTACCCGGAGTAAAACCTGTCTGCCTCCACTTTGTCCAACACAAATCTCACATGGAGTGACCGGTATTTGAACTTCGGACCCAGCGGTGAGAGGCCGGCCTGCTGCCGCCTAAACCACGGAGATCCATTCTCCAATCCAAATTCTGCTGCATGAACCTGGACACGTGTCAATGAGTCAACTTCATCCCTTTGAATGTTAATGCATGTATTTGTGGATTGAATAAAACGCTCTTACATTCACCATTTGATAAAATCCTTTATTTTGTGCTTACTTTTCCTCGTAAGTTTTTAACAATTCAAGACAATTGAAAACCCAACGGTTAAGTCCTTTTTTTTTCTTTCTTCAAAAATTAATTTATTCACGGAACACAAACATATCGATATCCTGGGAGAGATTAATTCCTACATTGTCTTGGTTACAACAGAGATAGCACTGCTTGGCTGGAAGCAGTGGCCTAATAACAACATATCTACCACCCTTGGCCGATATATCGCCCCCTGACACTATACAAGACTTCAGATACAAAATACTATCAGAATATGAATATAAAACAATTGTCAACGTCGAGCTAAAGACCCGAACATTGACTGCCCGCAGGGGCGCATATCTTTATATATATATAATTCTTCGACACGTGTGTATGTGACTGAACTCCTCCTAAACGCCTGGGCCGATTTTGATGAAATTTTGTATGAATGTTAGGGTGAGCCCATGTATGGTTTAGATTCACAATTTGACCAGATAGGTGGAATTTTAGAACATCAATTTACACACAAATTTAGAACCACAATATACAGTCATAAACAGTCATCATGGAAACCGCTAGCCTTAGTGGAAAGTGATCCTTTTGGACTGTGTGTCTCTGCACGTAGAGCCACCTGGTCGCAACCTGTACAAACTACCGCCATAACATACACTCCGCCCATGGCGGAAAGTTGTTTTTTATGCCAAAGGTGGCAGTGATGTCGAATTCTGTTTGTCTCTGCACGTTAGAGCGTTTCAAAGTTCCGTATGCGTTCATATACCATTCATCCGATTGCGATGAAACTTGGGTGAGTTGTTGAGTGCACTCCAGGGAAGGTGTTTGGCTAAGTAAATCCATTTTACAATAGATAGCGCACGACTAGATTCAACAAATGAGTGACGACGCGCGAAGCGCTTCAAAAAGGTCCCGTATGCGTTCCAATACCATTCGTCCGATAGCTATGAAACTTGGGCGAGATGTTGTGTACACTCCAGGGAAGGCTTCTGGCTTAGTAAATTCATTTTACTATAGGTAGCGCACGAGTAGATTCAACTAATGAGCGACGACGCGCGAAATGTTTCAACAAAATCCCGCACAAGTTTATATACCATTCATCGATTGCGATGAAACTTTGATGAGTTGTTGTGTACACTTACGTGAAGGTTTCTAACTCAGTAAATCCATTTCACAGGAGGTTAAGCACGATTAGATTAAACAAATGAGCGCCGACGCACGAAGCATTTCAACAAGGTCCCGTATGCGTTGAAATACCATTCGTCCGATAGCGATGAAACTTGAGTGATATGTTGTGTGCACTCCAGGGAAGGCTTCTGGCTTAGTAAATTAATTTTACAATAGGTAGCGCAGGACGAGATTCAACAAATGAGTGACGACACGCGAAGCGTTTCAACAAAATCCCGTATAAGTTTATATACCATTCATCGATTGAGATGAAACTTGGATGAGTTGTTGTGTACACTTACGTGAAGGTTTCTAACTCAGTAAATCCATTTCACAGGAGGTTGCGCACGAGTAGATTCAACAAATGATCGGCGACGTGCGAAGCGTTTCAACAAGGTCCCGTATGCGTTCAAATACCATTCGTCCGATAGCGATGAAACTTGGGTGAGATGTTGTGTACCCTCCAGGGGAGGCTTCTGGATTAGTAAATCCATTTTACAATAGGTAGAGCACGAGTAGATTCTACAAATGAGCGACGATGTGCGAACATTTAAACTAAGTCCCGTATGCGTTCATATACCATTCATCCGATTGCAATGAAACTTGGGTGAGATGTTGTGTACACTTACGTGAGGGTTTCTAACTTAGTAAATTCATTTCACAGGAGGTTGCGCACGAGTAGATTCATCAAATGAGCGATGACGCGCGAAGCGTTTCAATAAGGTCCCATATGCGTTCAAATACCATTCGTCCGATTACAATGAAACTTGGGTGAGATGTTGTGTACACCCTACGGAAGGTTTCTGGCTTAATAAATCCATTTTACAATTGGTAGCGCACGAGTCGATTCAACAAATGAGTGACAGCACGCGAATCATTTCAACAAAGTACCATATGCGTCCATATACCATTTATCCGATTGCGATGAAACTTTGGTGAATTGTTGTGTATACTTCAGTAAAGGTTTCTGGCTCAGTAAATTCATTTTACAATTGGTAGCGCACGAGTCGATTCAACAAATGAGTGACTGCACGTGAATCATTTAAACAAAATCCCGTATGAGTTTTATGGCATTTATCCAATTGCGATGAAACGTTGTAGAGTTGTTGTGCATGCTCCCACGAATGTTTCTAAATTAGTTAATTCATTTCACTATAGTTTAGAGGCAGTTAACAGAAATTGAAAAAAAATATTGTTTATCCAAAAGCACTTCAAGAAACAAAGTTACAACACTTTCTTTGATTGGCAGGACAACGTCTGCCGGGTCAGCTAGTTATCATATATATTATTTCAGTAGTATAGATCCCTCCTGCGGCGCTGAATAGCGACCTATCGTGAAAAATGAGCATTCAAATGAAAGAGAATATACATTACCAGAGACGCATTGCACTCAAACAAAAAAAAGTCAACCCCTGGCACTATCCAGCCCATGTCGGGCTAAGGCCGACCAAGCGACCGCTGCCCAGCCATTCGGCCTGCAGATATTGGGGTGACGCGTGATCAGCGCGTCGGTTCCCCTCGGCCGTTAATCTTGGTTTTCGAGATCGGGGCGCTGTCTCACTGTCAGACAGCTACTCAATTGTCCTCACGAGGCTGAGTGCACCCCGTTCCAACCCTCACGTCAGTTTTAAAATCCCTGACGGAGCCGGGGATCGAACCCGGGGCCTCCGGGTGAGAGGCAGGCGCGCTACCCCAACACCACGGGGCCGGCACACGCATTGCACTCTAATTTCATAAATATCTATAATTTCTTAGAAAAATGACTTAAAAAACTGTGTGAAGTGTGAGACTTGCGGATACTGTTGTTGCAGGAAGATACACTCCATAATTGCTGTCCACTTCATATTTTGGCCACTGTGACGCCTGTTTCATGTCATTTTAACATTTTGGGGTCTTTCCATTATCATTTTGCATGGATTTCAGGAACAGTAATTTAAGGGAATGCCTACTCAAATCGTATAATTTCATATCGAATAACCGGTGAGTGTTACGGCTAAGCTGGCAATCAATGGACTCGGCACACAAATGACACTAGCAGTGACTAATTGCATTCTATTTTATAAATATCAATTTTTGTAAAAAGTGTGCGATTTGCAAATACTGTTGCTGTAGGAAAATAGGCGACAGCATTGCTGTTCAGTTCGCATTTGAACCGTAGGTACGCCTGAAACGTAAACAGTTTTCTATAATCATTTGGTTCACATAAAAACATACCGGTAAGAACCTTTCTCCTTAAGTCCTTTATTATAAACCTATTGGGGAAAGTGTGGCTTATGAACATGCGAGATTTCTCACACGGGTCCGCTAGTAGAGTTCTATTTGGGTGGGGGGCAGCCGGGAGTTTGGTGGCATGGAATAGTCCCCAAAGAAATGAGTTCCTCCTCGGGAAACGTTTGTATAATTTGGTGCAAAATGATGAGTTTTAAGGCTATCTGACATCACTTTTTCAACCAATTTCGAGACAGTGTGCACTACCGTATTGTCATACCCCGAACACCATTAAAACAACTTCAACAAGCATGCTACTCTCTTTCCTTTGCCTAGCTCTCTCCCTCAGAAGCGGCTTCGGTGGCATAGTTGGTAGCATGCTGTTCCCAAGATCGCGGGTTCAAACCCGGCCGAAGTGGTCTGATTTTTTAAGAGCGTTAAAATCCTTCAGTATGCCTTCCTTCGGAGGGGAAGTAAAGCCTGCCAGCCCATGTCATAGATTTATGGCATGTAAAAGATCCTTCCACAGACTAAACTTGCTTGAAGCTAAATTTCTAGGTTAGATTGGAACGCTCTATCCAAGTTCCAACGTTCACCACTAGGTATCAGTGACATCTGGTAGAGAAAATTGGAACTACTTGAAATTGAACGGAAGTTGTAGCTCACCCTATGGGTTTCCGCTTGAAGCAGCTACAGCTTCTGGCCAGCCGAACATGTTCTCGGACACTCCCGGCACTAAAAGCCATACGATAAATAATTGCATACTAACCAGTCTCTACGAACGCATTCTCCTTTCAGTAGTTTTGAAATTCAAACTGTTTTCAGGGAGTTTCTTGTTCCGTAACTTGGAAGGTTATTATGCATTGCAGGGGAACAATATCTGTCTTGTCCTATCAGGTTTTTAATTTAAATAAATAAAACTATATTCACAAGAAAATGTAAAGAATCACTAACCCAACGTGCCTCTAAGCATTTGCCCCTCTACTCGGCAGCCCTGTTTGTGGAGTATATTGCTGCACCTTTATAAACAAATGCCAGAATATTGTGTTATAATTTACTTATCTACCTGTTCTCTACGTCAGGCACTAGAAGACATTTTAAGCTTCCAAATGGCATTAAGATGACTATATCATAATTTTTAGTGCCGAAATGATGTTTGGAAATATGGGTCATAGTAAAAATTGCAACTTAAGGGAAATCGAGTCAGAAAACAGACTTCCTTAGAAAGCCCCAGCAGAGTATCACCCCTTTCACATCTTCCTATTTATCAAGTTTCTGCTTCTTTCTCTCTCTCTCCTTGTTCCAGGTGTGGAATGTTTTTTGGCACTTATGATTTTATTTTATGGTATCTATGTCTCCATAAATGGTATTTCTTCCCATCTTCTAGCTCATTTTCATAATGGTGCACAGCATTCACACATCTTCACTGTTCTGTGACCAGTGGAGACCTCTTTGGGACACCTCTTTTGTATTTGTCGTTTTACCACTTTTCCAAAATGTTGAGGTCAGTTAGTCTTTTACAAATGTGTTTATTGCTCTAACAAGCTCCATTTTCATGCCTTGACCATTGTGATGATTAGGGATTGGATTTTTAGGTGCTAAAAATTGGGAAAATACTTATTTTTAATGTATTAAAAATACCTGAAATATGTGACAAAAAAGTAAAAATATGTAATTATAATTTAGTTTATTAATGAGAATATAAGCAATATGGAGCACTCATGAATGCTATGTCTCACTGACTGCTGATACACAACGAGATACATCTTCAGGCTGTCCCATCACTAATGACCGACGATTATCGCGAAGCACTTCTGAAGGCTCGAATCTGGGGCAATATGTTTCTTGCCCGTGAGGTGTTGTGTAACTTGAGATCGCTGTTCAGCCTTGATTGCTTTCCCTCATGGTTGGCAGAACAGAACGCCCCCATCAGAAGTAAAGTTATCTTTAAATTCTGCAACGGACGATAACTTGTATTGTTGTTACTTTAGACATCATAGAACTGCCTTTCTTGTTGCCCTCTGTATTAAAAACCATGTCAACCATTAAATACTCTACTGTATACAGTGAAACCTTGATAGAACAACATTCATTAAAACTTCCAAGTAGTGGGTCCTCCCTTTTCGCAACTTTTCACAAGTAGGCCAGGCGACAGGTCGGAAAAAAGCCTCAATAAGGAAATAATTAGTGGAAAGCTGGAAATTGCTTTAATCTCTTTATTTAGGCCCACATATTACTCTCCCTGTTTGCCATCTCTTGATGAATACAGTACATTTGCATTTGTCAGTTAGCACAGGCTAGAGTAAAAGGTGGCTTTTCACCGATGTCTCAGTCCCACTCATGGCTGTGATTATATGGAAGCTACTGAGGTATGGGTGGTGCTTAGTAATGACATTCTGGGCACAGTCTGTGTCTGTTGGCACAGGCTAGAGTATCACCGCTGTCTCTGTCTCACTCATGGCTGTGATTATATGGAAGCTACTGAGGTATGGGTGGTGCTTAGTAATGACATTCAGGGCACAGTCAGTGTCTGTTGCACAGGCTAGAGTATCACCGATGTCTCAGTCCCACTCATGGCTGTGATTATATGGAAGCTACTGAGGTATGGGTGGTGCTTAGTAATGGCATTCAGGGCACAGTCAGTGTCTGTTGGCACAGGCTAGAGTATCACCGATGTCTCAGTCCCACTCATGGCTGTGATTATATGGAAGCTACTGAGGTATGGGTGGTGCTTAGTAATGACATTCAGGGCACAGTCAGTGTCTGTTGGCACAGGCTAGAGTATCACCGCTGTCTCTGTCTCACTCATGGCTGTGATTATATGGAAGCTACTGAGGTATGGGTGGTGCTTAGTAATGACATTCAGGGCACAGTCAGTGTCTGTTGCACAGGCTAGAGTATCACCGATGTCTCAGTCCCACTCATGGCTGTGATTATATGGAAGCTACTGAGGTATGGGTGGTGCTTAGTAATGGCATTCAGGGCACAGTCAGTGTCTGTTGGCACAGGCTAGAGTATCACCGATGTCTCAGTCCCACTCATGGCTGTGATTATATGGAAGCTACTGAGGTATGGGTGATGCTTAGTAATGACATTCAGGGCACAGTCAGTGTCTGTTGGCACAGGCTAGAGTATCACCGATGTCTCAGTCTCACTCATGGCTGTGATTATATGGAAGCTACTGAGGTATGGGTGATGCTTAGTAATGACATTCAGGGCACAGTCAGTGTCTGTTGGCACAGGCTAGAGTATCACCGATGTCTCAGTCTCACTCATGGCTGTGATTATATGGAAGCTACTGAGGTATGGGTGATGCTTAGTAATGACATTCAGGGCACAGTCAGTGTCTGTTGGCACAGGCTAGAGTATCACCGATGTCTCAGTCCCACTCATGGCTGTGATTATATGGAAGCTACTGAGGTATGGGTGGTGCTTAGTAATGACATTCAGGGCACAGTCAGTGTCTGTTGGCACAGGCTAGAGTATCACCGATGTCTCAGTCCCACTCATGGCTGTGATTATATGGAAGCTACTGAGGTATGGGTGGTGCTTAATAATGGCATTCAGGGCACAGTCAGTGTCTGTTGGCTCAGGCTAGAGTATCACCGATGTCTCAGTCTCACTCATGGCTGTGATTATATGGAAGCTACTGAGGTATGGGTGGTGCTTAGTAATGACATTCAGGGCACAGTCAGAGTCTGTTGGCACAGGCTAGAGTATCACCGCTGTCTCAGTCTCACTCATGGCTGTGATTATATGGAAGCTACTGAGGTATGGGTGGTGCTTAGTAATGACATTCAGGGCACAGTCAGTGTCTGTTGGCACAGGCTGGAGTATCACCGCTGTCTCAGTCTCACTCATGGCTGTGATTATATGGAAGCTACTGAGGTATGGGTGGTGCTTAGTAATGACATTCAGGGCACAGTCAGAGTCTGTTGGCACAGGCTAGAGTATCACCGCTGTCTCAGTCTCACTCATGGCTGTGATTATATGGAAGCTACTGAGGTATGGGTGGTCCTTAGTAATGACATTCAGGGCACAGTCAGTGTCTGTTGGCACAGGCTGGAGTATCACCAATGTCTCAGTCCCACTCATGGCTGTGATTATATGGAAGCTACTGAGGTATGGGTGGTCCTTAGTAATGACATTCAGGGCACAGTCAGTGTCTGTTGGCACAGGCTGGAGTATCACCAATGTCTCAGTCCCACTCATGGCTGTGATTATATGGAAGCTACTGTGGTATGGGTGGTGCTTAGTAATGACATTCAGGGCACAGTCAGTGTCTGTTGGCACAGGCTAGAGTATCACCGCTGTCTCAGTCTCACTCATGGCTGTGATTATATGGAAGCTACTGAGGTATGGGTGGTGCTTAGTAATGACATTCGGGGCACAGTCAGTGTCTGCTGGCACAGGCTAGAGTATCACCGATGTCTCAGTCCCACTCATGGCTGTGATTATATGGAAGCTACTGAGGTATGGGTGATGCTTAGTAATGACATTCAGGGCACAGTCAGTGTCTGTTGGCACTGGCTAGAGTATCACCACTGTCTCAGTCTCACTCATGGCTGTGATTATATGGAAGCTACTGAGGTATGGGTGGTGCTTAGTAATGACATTCAGGGCACAGTCAGTGTCTGTTGGCACAGGCTAGAGTATCACCGATGTCTCAGTCACACTCATGGCTGTGATTATATGGAAGCTACTGAGGTATGGGTGATGCTTAGTAATGACATTCGGGGCACAGTCAGTGTATGTTGGCACAGGCTAGAGTATCACCGCTGTCTCAGTCTCACTCATGGCTGTGATTATATGGAAGCTACTGAGGTATGGGTGGTGCTTAGTAATGACATTCGGGGCACAGTCAGTGTCTGTTGGCACAGGCTAGAGTATCACCGATGTCTCAGTCTCACTCATGGCTGTGATTATATGGAAGCTACTGAGGTATGGGTGGTCCTTAGTAATGACATTCAGGGCACAGTCAGTGTCTGTTGGCACAGGCTGGAGTATCACCAATGTCTCAGTCCCACTCATGGCTGTGATTATATGGAAGCTACTGTGGTATGGGTGGTGCTTAGTAATGACATTCAGGGCACAGTCAGAGTCTGTTGGCACAGGCTAGAGTATCACCGCTGTCTCAGTCTCACTCATGGCTGTGATTATATGGAAGCTACTGAGGTATGGGTGGTGCTTAGTAATGGCATTCAGGGCACAGTCAGTGTCTGTGGATGCTGTGAAAGGTTCTGCTCATGGGGTTAGTACAGCTGTACTGACTCAGTGAGGAAAGCAATGACAAACTACCTCACTCCTCTTCTTGCCTAGAACGCCTCAATATAGCGCTGCCTTGGGTTTTTGTGGGTATCTACTCACATAACGTAACGGCGGTGCTTCTTGAAGATCCAACCGGCTTTCGGGTTGACTACCTAACAGACAGATTACTCTCCCAAGTTTCCCCCCCTCGAGCGAAGTCGGCGTTGGCCCTAAGAAGGTACCATTTTTCGTTTTTTGAAAATATCTCCCATACCTTCAACTTTATCAACAAAATACCTATTATCAAAAACAATCTTGAGTAAATATCCTACAAAATTATCCAGTACCATTTGTCTCTAATGTGAACCGTTACGATGCTACGACCATTCAAAGTGGAGCCCTTTTTGATTCTTGCGTAAAAGCTATGGAAATGATATGCCACATCAAAGTTTCTACATGTTATAAATATTTGTCAGCATTCCAGGTGCACAAGCTGTTAACTTGTTACAAGTATAACAGCTTTTCAATGTAAACAGCTGTGGCAAAATACCTACCATTAGTAGTATTATTGCGTAGTATTGGCATAAAATCACTCTTTTCCACACCACTTGGCGGTAAAGTAAATGGCGCGTTTTTTTAAGTGGTGTCCCCAGGAGGCCTAATCCACTGTTCAAATGTCAAAGTTAGTTGCTTTTAAACCATTTTGATGAAGGCTGGTAGTCTTGATCGTCTGCCTCAATTTCTCCGTCATAGCATTCATCGTCTGTATCGGTACATTTGTCCGACGTCACAGGGCGCTCAAGATTAACATCGATGTCTCCGTCTCAATCAACCATATCATCTTCCACGGCAGCATTTGTACATGACCGTCCCATACAATTCATGCAGATTCTGGAGCATCGGAGGTCCGTTTCCTGCAACCACATGCTGCATTTCATCCTTTCGAACATTTGCTGGACAATGTTTTTAGAAGCGTTTGTGGCGCCGGATCCCTCGTCGTAGATATGGGAGCCAAACTACATTGAGAATTTTTCCAGCCCCAATCCAGTGGATTTGTATCATTTCCATACCATGTTTGGATTTGATGGTATGTTCTTAAAGAGTGCTCACGTGCCGCTGATTCGGTGGGAGGTAAGCTTGCGAGATTAAATCGATGTTTGCTTAGAGATTTTGCAAACAGTTGGAACCGCAACTCATTCATGGTATTTCCCTTGGTTTTGTTGTCAAAAAGCCCAGCCAAAACCAACTGGCCCGCTTTGTCAATTTCATCGGGGTTTGCTTTCACGTCTTGGAAAACCTTAACAGCTGTCTGCAGTTCCTCATTACTCTTCAGCAGTGTTACGAATTTCATTTTGCTCAGCCTGTGAAACGAAGACGTTGTATCGCACCCACTAAACGCATGCAAAAAGAGGAGTTTTCTTGCACACACGGCGGGAGATTGAAACTTGTTGTGCAAAATAGTTGTTGTTTGGTTGAACCTTTGCCGGGTTTCATAAAATACATCTTCGTGGATGGTGGCACACAAGCCGCCAAGATGACCAGGATATCTATATCTTCAGCCACTATAATGACTGAATTGTCGGGCAGAGATAACTCGAGTGCGGTGGTAACGATGAGCACATCTTCTGGAGCTTGTCTGGTTTCGATTTCTTCGCTTTCGAATTTGACGCGCCACAAGTCGATCAATCTTAGTTTGTTTGTGTCATTAGACAAAAATTTTGCTTGTGGCATAGGTGCCGTCATGGACACATAAAAAAACATTAGCAGCATCATGCTTGTGTGATCGTCGAAGACGTTCAGCGGACTTGGTACTGCGAGCTGCTCGGTCGTCAGGATACCCATCGAAAATAATGACACTGTTTTTGAAGTATCTTTTATCGTAATTCACATATTTGGCACTAATGTCGACAAAAGTATTGGTTCGGTGCCAAATTACATGGTGCAGAAGATATCCTCTGTCGAGAACGTGATGTAGGTCCTCAAGTGTGGGTTCATCGGTAACAGGATGGAATAATTTATAGAACACAGACTTTTGAGTCTTACGCATTCCCGCTTCATCAAAGATCGCAACCGGATACGGAGCTAGTTCAAACTGGAAATATTGTTTCAATTGTGCATCGGATTTATTTGCAAGGCAAATGCGTTGGAAAAGCACAAGAGGATCAACAGGAATATCCGTGTTGCAGATTTTTATTTTAGAATTTACCGGGTGGAGAGGCATCACGCGATTTTTTCTAAGGAACTTCACATCGCGAAAGTTGTTTCCGGTTATGCTTTTTTGTGCTGCTATTCCAATTTCCTAGGCCATATGACAAGTGATTTCTCCATCCCCGACAACTCCTGTGCTTAACGAAACAATGTGTTGTCCACGAGGAAATGGATTGCGAGTTGATAGCCATCCAACAAATTTTCTCAAGTCCGCATCATCCATGTTAATCTTGAGCGCCCTGTCACGTCGGTCAAATGTACCGATACAGACGATGAATGCGATGACGGAGAAATTGAGGCAGACGATCAAGACTGCCGCCTTCATCAAAACGGTTTAAAGGCAACTAACTTTGACATTTGAACAGTGGATTAGGCCTCCTGGGGACACCACTTAAAAAACGCACCATTTACTTTACCGCCAGGTGGTGTGGAAAATAATAATAATAATAATAATAATGGATGCGTTGGGCGCAACCTCCTAGAAAACGAAAACATAGGTGGTGGAACGTAATTTGTGATCAAGCCACTGAGAGAAGAACACAGGCATGGATGAAGTTCAGCAGTAACAGAACATTCGAAACATGGAAGGAATTTCACGAAGTTCAAAAACAATCATCAAAGGAAATCAGAAGAGAAAAACGAGCGTACGACAACAACAGGCTAAAAGAAATTGGAGATTTTAAGAGAAATAACACAAGAAATTTTTACAGAACATTCAAAGAAAATATTAAGGGTTATCAGCCTCCTAGCCTCTGCTTTCGAAGAACAGATGGGTCCCTGGAAACGAACACGAAAGAAAACTGTACAATTCTCAAACAATACTTTAATAATCTTCTCAATTGTACAGAACCCACGGAGAAATTGACCTTCCAAAAAACCACATCCAATCCCGATTCTACTCCACCTACAATAGAGGAGATAGAGAAGATCATACAACAAATGAAAAATAGCAGAGCGGCAGGAGAAGTTGGCATTATTGCTGAAGTATGGAAGCTGCAAGATAAAAACATCACCAAAACAATTCATAAGATCAACACAGACATTTGGATCACAGAGAAAATGCCAGAGGAATGGAAATGTGCATTGATCCACCCATTACATAAAAAGGGTGATAAGTCAGAGCCAAATAATTACAGAGGGATTTCTCTAGTGCCAGTCGCTTACAAAATATTCTCTAAAGTGTTATTGAACAGACTAGAACCACAAGCAGATCCACAAATAGGAGAATACCTCTAAAGTTAAGTTCATGGGTGAAATTTCAGAACCCTTTCATATACGCACAGGTGTCAAACAAGGAGACGGCCTCTCACCAATCTTGTTCAACATGGTTTTAGACAAAATTGTTAAGCAGTGGGAGGAACAAGTTAAAGGAATACAGCTAGGAAGAACCCGCGAAACAAAAACAATCATAAAATGTCTGGCATTTGCAGATGACGTAGCCTTACTCGGCAATAACACACAGGAGGCAAAGGAAGCACTGGAACGATTACATGAAATAGCTGCTAAAACAGGTTTACAGATATCTTATGAGAAGACCCAATACATGGAACGACACACCAGCAATGTACAAACCATGCATACCATATATGGATCCATACAAAGAGTTGAAAAATTTAAGTACTTAGGAGAATATATATGTCGTAGTCAGATTGTGAAATCCGTCATTTCATGAAAATCCTAGGCACTTCATGAAGAGCCGGCATATGATGTAAAAAGGTACAGTTGCACTATCTGACACGTGGTTTCATGAAATGACTAAATATCGCCGTCACATAGTGTAATTCATTTTGTACATCATCTGACGGGAAATCCAGCCTGTCACTTCAAGAAGTACCTTAGCGGCAGCGGTGATCACGTGTGAGGGAAGTGTGACTTCCAAGAATAAATCAGATAAAAATGTGGACACTAAAGGGCTGTTATTTCCTCAGAAAGTGAACACTGTGACATATAGTACAAATGTCTAATGGTCTGGACTTCATTTATGCCCTAATTCCCTCCCCAGCATCTTGCTTGGCCTTGCGCCTAGAAGGAATATTATGCTGCCATACTGTGAACGGAAGAAGAACGTCGTTCAGATCCATTTTGTTTTTAAAACATGAGAGATGGATAACCGCTAGTATAATATGACTTTATTTCGATGTTCCACCCTTTAAAACAACAAGAACAAACTCAGTTACGGGCTCTTGGCAGCCAACTGCATTAGTGGTCTCGCGGTATGGTGTTAGCTTCCGGATCACTACGTGGAGAGTTCGAACCCCACTGAACGATAATTTTTTGCCAACTAACATTTTAATCTAGTTCAGTTGTTGCCTTGTTTTATAGTTGTTTTCTTGTATATTTATTTTAAGGGCTAGGGACATCTTGATCATCAGCCCAGTGTATTTGGGTGGTTGTTTTCTGATAACCTGTGTTTGCGTGATGATAGAAGTAGTGTGTGGGTAAAGAATTTGGGAAGGTGTCTCGAGACTTGAAATGAAGTACCATCCCGGCATTTGCTGAGAGGGTGTGTGAAAAGACCTGGGGGAAAACGCCACAGTCAGTGACTGGATTCGAACCAGCATATTGGCCTACTCGTTAAGTAGACTTATGAAATCAACTATGGTTACCACGGATGAAAAATGAAAATCCATAGCCTGCTTCCAGTCTTCGACCGGGTCAGGAATGGAATGAATGAAGCCCCATCGAGTGGCGAGGATATGGACTGTGCCGGTTGCCGAGGCCTGACGCACTCCTCTGGGGCAATGATTAAATGAATGACAGATGAAATGAAATGATAGTGGAGAGTGTTGCTGGAATGAAATTTTGACAGGGAAAACCGGAGTACCCGGAGAAAAACCTGTCTGCCTCCGTTTTGTCCAGCACAGATCTCACATGGAGTGACCGGGATTTGAACCACAAACCCAGCGGTGAGAGGCCGGCGTGGTGCCGCCTAAGCCACGGAGGCTTCAACGGTTACCACGGATAGGAACATAAATATGGTCGACCTCGGGAGGAAAAACTGAGAAGAGTTCCATTCCTACCTTAGCCATCCTGGAATTGGTTTTCCGTGGTTTCCCCCTTCTCCTCTAGGCAAATTCCGGGTTGGTTCCTAACTTAACCACGGCCGCCTCCTTCTCAATCTTAACCTGAACTACAAATACCATTATAATACTGATTATCAGACAGATTCTACACACTCCCAAGTACACAGGGCTGAATACACAAAAGCTTTACATTTGGTTGATTTAGTGGAGGGTTCACCTTCGAGAAAATCTCGAATTTCAGCCTATTTATTATAGACAGAAATATTTGAAAGAATGATTCTGCATTTTTCTTCATTGTGTGTATCTTACCTGTAAGTTATCGTTCCAGTTTTGTTGTTAATTCATTTGGAGGTCTTGGGTCACCTCAATCATCAGTCCCGTGTGATTGGGTGTGAATTGAAATTATATTTATATGATGACTGTAGGGGTGGGCGGACAATTGAACGAATTTAGATGTCGGTGCATTACAATGTGTATAAACATATACTGTACCAAGTTTCATTGCGTTTGGTTGGTTAAATCGCGAGAAACGTCTATTTAAACGTCGCAACTTCGCTTTGCTGCCATGTTGGTTTTGTAGTTACCAGGTTTTGAAAGAGTCACATCGGTAAACTTCTAGTAGTTCCCTTTACCACCGTACAAAATTCCAGGGTGATATCGGTAATAGTTTCGGAGATATTGAATGCAGGTGAAATATTTCGCACAGCCGCCATGTTGGATTGGTGAGACGTAACAAAATTTGAAGGTCGGGGTCGCCCGAAATAGTGCTATGAACTTACCGAATTTCATTGAAATCGCTCCAGCCGTTTAGAAGTTATTGGGGGGGACAAACACACACACAAATCCTCACACACGCGCACACACAGACAGACACACGGACAAAAGGTGACATCATAAGCCTATTTTTTCATAAATGAAAATAGGCTAAAAATACAAATTGCATCAGTGAAGGAAAGAGAGAAAAAAGATACACAAATGAAGAACAAAATGAAAAACTACAAATGAAATTATGAAAGTAAGCATTGCAGATTAGAAAAAAATTCTGTACAAATAAAATATATAAAAATACAAACTTCTAGAAAAAAAAAGAGATACAGAGTAAAGAGTATCCAGTATTTCACGATTAGATTTGGGTTTTTATGTGACAATTAATTTCGAAAACCATAATAAACAAGCATTAACAGAGGTGCCAACCTTTGAAGTGGGTTATCAGTAATCTCCCCCCCCACACACACTGAAAAATTATTTTCATGTCAAATCCAAAGCAAGCTTCTCCCTTCTCGATAATAACACCACACCACCTTTGTCCTACCCGGAAGCAACCTATAGTAAATAATACCACATTACACAATAAAATTTGCACATTAACTGCTAGTTCTGTGAATTTAAAAAATCCTTGTAGCTTGTTATGCACTCAGTAACTGGTTTTCCGTGAAAGTTTTCTTGCAACATTCTTCCCCCTGTGATGACATTTTCGTCTTGTGAATCATAAGCGATTCCAGTGTAGATGTGCTTAATGTAGGTCTGAATTCTGTCTGATTTTTCCTAACAACACTGAAAATTCTTTCTGTGGGAGAGTTGCTGTGTGGTACGAGTAATATTGCAAATATCACTTTACTTAAAGTTTTATACTTGAACTATCCACTTTCGTTTATAAGCTCAGCAATTTTGCCCCAGTTTACATCAATTCTAGTTGCTTGTAACATATATTCAGGGAAGGTATCACACTGATAAACAGAAAATTCCTCTTCAAGTTTGTCATGTTCACTTTCCTTGACCAAACTTGGGAATCTTTGAACAAAATAATCAAGAGATGAATATGAAACCTTCATCCTAAGAAAAATATCGAGATGTTACACGATCGACGCTGGCCTCAGCCATTTGACGAGATTCCCGTAGTTTTCACGATAGAACAGAGAGAAAAATCGCTATTCACTTAATTGGTGTCACTTTTAGCCGATCGAGTAGATTTCGATTGTCCTTGATGTGGGGACGGGAAATTATAGCATAATTACGCAATCGGTGCCACTTGCTGTACGTTTGACAAGAATCCAGTTGTTCTAGTCATCGAATGCGGAGAAAAATCGCGATGTATTGCAATCGCTGCCGCTAACGGTCGTTATACGAGAATCACGATGTCCTCGCAGTTGGTCACTGAGAACGCGATAATATGCAATCGGCGCCGCATCCGGCCGTTCAACGATTGTCTGACTGTCTATCTGTTCTGGCAGAATGGCGTAGGCAAGCTCGAGGTTGGGCATGGTTAAAATTCACGAGCAGTTATGGACATGTTGTATGGTCGGCGCCGTGATTCCCGCTGTCCCTATGCCGTGGTTGGGAGTTCACGGTTGATCACGTGGAGAAATGAGTATCGCGATGCTACGTAGACTGTCATTTCTAAAAGGGTTGACGCACTTCTCGCTCCCCGTACGCTTTTAAGTATACGGTCATGGGAAAAATGGCGAGTAGGTTTCGGGATGTTTCGTGATGGGCGCCTAATCACCTTTGACAGGATTCCCGCAGTCCTCGTGTTCAGAAGTTCACGATTGGGCACGGGTTTTATGATTTTACGTAACTGGCATCGATATCGGTCCGTTTGACGAGATTCCCGCAGGCAAGTCGTGCAGTCAGCCGGCCGTCTTGAGCATGTGAGTTCGGAGGATGAACGTTCGAAGTAGGTATCGAATATTACGAATTATTCTGATAGGATTGCATGAATATTACGACAAGAAGGCGCATTTTCTTTCGAATCACGAATTATACAAGTTATACAAGTTTTCGAAATAACCGGTTAAATTATCCGATGGGACCAAAGTTCGAAGGAAAAGTCGACATAACGGAATTTTGAATTAACCATACAGGATATCGCAAATTTTCGAGACGGGTAGATTTTTAAAATAAATGTATTTCGAAGCATTTTCGGGATTCTTTTTTCGAAACTCTAATTTCGCAAGATTGCGACATTAAATTATTTCGCGTTATTTCTGGACTTCAATATGAGATAGTCTCCAAATTCAGTGGTCAATAACAGAAATGAGAGGTCTCTGTTGAGTTTCGGAAATGTTCGCGAATAAAAGTCTCGCGGAAAGTAAGGTTTCTTAATAATACAGAAAAATATTTCACACAAAACTGGAAACTCTTCTCGACACCGAAATTATACGTTGGACCGATGTATACCACTCAAGGTATCCTCAGTTTGCTTTCCTTGAGTTCGGGCAGGGGGAAATATAGCATACGCAATCGGCTCCATCGCAATCTGTGAGCCAAGCGGCGCGAGTTAAGACGATTTAAACCGACCTCGGCGAATTTTTGTTACCTAATACTATGCAGACATAAAAATTAGCTACTTTTACTTTCGTTACCTGTTTGTAAAATTAGCTACTTTTTCGTTACTTTCCGTTACCGGTAGACGCCCTGCAACTTTCCTTTTATTTCTTTCATAGAAATGTATTTTTTTCGTGATATCACTTTTCCGTAATAATTTCCCCTTTGATCGTAATGCCGTAATCGCGAGCTGAAATCAGTAATAATTACGGACAATCCGTAATAGTTGGCACCTCTGCATTAATTTATTTCTCGGAATAGAACAATTAAATGAATTAATGTACGGCTTCATTGTGTCAGTCATTTCATGAAGTGCCTCGGCTGATAATGTAAAATCATTCCTTACACCATCTGCCTAAATCGGTCCGTCACTTCATGAAGAAACGCGTCACATGGTGTAACTATCTCTTTTTACATCATATGCCGGTTTTTCATGAAGTGCCTAGGATCTTCATGAAATGACGGATTTCACTATCTGACTACGACATATACAAATAGGAGGATCAAACACGGTGTCTAACATAGAACGAACGGAAAAACTCCAGGAAGCATACAAACTTACATGGTCACATTATAATAAGAAAAGCTCCGGGAAAAGCTGTACAGCGTTGCTGTGATGGAGCCTATCACTTCCGAGCAAGGTACGCCATGATGCCTGATGGGCTCCATCACAGCAACGCTGTACAGCTTTTCCCGGAGCGGGTAGCTGGTGAACGATGTGTTATTTCCGCCTACAAATACAAACCGATATAAAATGAGTTAATTTACGTATTTCACAGTCATACAGCATAACCTTTTGATGTATAAGGAATACATCGCGACCAAGAACTACATTTTCCAACCACCCCGAGCCGAGAAAAAGTTACCTTACAAAAATGATAACTTTTTTTCTTGGACACGCCAAATTTTGAAATTAATAAACCAGTTATACAACATTCCAATGTATATTGTGTTAAAATTTGGATTCGATCTGATGACGGGTTTTTGAGAGAATAATTCTTAAATGTGACGCATGGTTGAAATACGCTTAAAAACGTGCACTTTTTGTGCTCCAACTGCGACAAAAAATATTAAAATATAAATTAAAAATTCCAAACCTACATGAACTAACGTAAAATAGAACGACGAAAATGATTATGTTATTGGATTTTATGTAGGTCTATTGGTTACTTCACAAACAACCTTCAAACTCGAGTGCACATAATACTTTGGTTGGCAGTAAGCTTGCTATTCCTGGGCGTCTTAGTACCGGTATGTGTCCTACCAACCTATCTCTTATCTTCATTAGCAGTCGCCAGAAACATCTCTCCACTCCCACTCGTCTTAATACCTCTATGTTTGTAACCCTATCTACCCATCTGATCTTCATCATTCTCCTGTAACACCACATTTCAAATGCTTCAATTCTCCTCTTTTCTGCTGCACCAACAGTCCAAGTTTCACTTCCATAGAGCGCCACGCTCCAGACAAAGGCTTTCAAAAATAACTTCCTAATACCTAAATCTATATTCGATGTCAACAGATTCCTTTTTGTAGAAATGCTTTCCTTGCCTGAGGCAACCTACTTTTTATATCCTCTTTGCTTCGTCCATCACTGGTTATTTTGCTTCCCAAGTAACAGAAGTCTTCTACTTCCTTCAGCTTTTCACCTGCCAATTTGATCTCCATAGAGGTTTCTGATTTATTTCGGCTGCATTCCAATATATTTGTTTTACATTTATTAATTTTCATCATGAATTCTTTCCTCAAGACGGAGTCCATACCATTCAAATACTCTTTCAGACCCTCAGGCGTGTCGGCCAAGATGACGATGTCATCAGCAAATCTCAGAGTTGAAATTATTTCACTTTACATTGACGTCGGTCAGTACGTCATACCCCATGTGACACGTTGCCAAACGCACAACACCATTGGCCTGGATAAAGATAATTGATGCGTGACTTCCCCCACTGTGCGTGACAAAAACCAGGAGTGTTATCCATGGCCACACTACCTAACCACCATTAGTCTGGACGAAAATATAGGTATAGGCAAAACGATTGGTCTGCCGGATGTGATATAGTACCGAATGCGTGGGGGTGGCATTATTGACTCCTTGACGAAGATGGCTGTCAGAGCTGCAATTTCAACTATACAAGTCGTGATCCTATTGGGGACGGTTGGGTGGGTCTACGACATCTAATCTTCTCCAGATATTCTCCCAACTAGTAATTCAGGTAATTTCAGTTCTTGTTAACTACAGTACTGAGTATATACATTCCTGATGAGAAATAACAGAATAACGACAAAAATACAAAACTAATCTGGTAGAGCACTGTACAGCTCAAGGTACTGAATCAGCTTATAAATTAAAGAAAGGTAAAATAAAATGTATCTACTCAAGCTTCTTACAATTTTTTAAACATCAGTGATTTGTTGATCGTCCGATCACGATTGGTGTCAACTTATGTGTCCCTGACGCGATGCTGCAGAGAAGAACCGTTCGGCGTACTTAAAATTATCACCGATTGCAAAAATCACGGAAAGAAACTGCGTATGACCGCAACACAACACTTCTGACTGCAACTCGAGCTCAACATTGTACAGACGATAACAGTTACCACTGGTTCAAACACAGGAGCTCTGCGACTCATAGCAGAGCTCACCAGAGGCTGTACCTGCTTACCATCAGGACAGGATGTCGTCATATCGCTCATATTGGCCCGTATTGACGCAAATTGAATTCAGTAGAGTTTATTTCCGCCCTATAGGGAAATAAACTCTACTGAATTCAATTTGCGTCAATACGGGCCAATATGAGCGATATGACGACATCCAATGGCAAGCCAAGCCAAAAGGTCATTAATTGTATTGAATAGGGCGGAAATAAAATAAACTCTACTGAATTCGAGGACAGGATGTAGCGAAGCTCCTGAAAATACAGCGCTGAAGGTCGAGAGCTTTAACAAATAATACGAACCATTATAGTCACATTCTTAGAAGCAAAAGATACAGTGAGTCCGGAAATGTTCTCCGCAGCGCCTACATGCGTCTGCGAGAGCTAGCTACAGAAGTTACGTTGGCAGCACGGCTGCCGCTTGCATCATATTAGCCTTTCATGAAATGATTGCCGACGGTCGAGATGGGAACTATTCTTTGTTTACTTGTGTCACACACACGTCAGCCTGCTTCGTTGACAGGTAGGATATGACTCAGCTCCAGTAGCCTCGGTCATTGTTTAACTGTCCGTGGTGACATGAGCTCCTATGACGCGCAATGCTGCTTGACTTATGTGCAGAATGCATTCTGTCATCGCTGTGTTCCCTAATAACAAGCAAACAGTATACTTCGTACTCACCACAGCCATTCATGACAGATGCTGGAAGTGTTGATGACACATACGCTCGCTAATTACAATGCACACTGACGATTTCGACACGTGTGGGTTTCACCGTGCTACCAACTAAACCGATGAGGCAACCACTCACAGCTGCACGTAACCACTGCGGAGAACATTCTCGGGCGCGCTGTAGTAAGATCCCCGAAACTTTGTCTTCGTTATAACAGGGTGTTATCAATTAATATGATAAAATTGGTCCGGCTAGATCAAACATAAAAATGCCAGCGTTTCGCCCCGGTGTGCCGTTGGGCTCGTCAGTTGGTACAGACACACCTCACCAATACGCATGGCTAGCACATACTGAGAAGGCCATCACAAGACACAAAATACAAGTAGTATTGACGTCACGAGTGATGCCAATGTGCTACGGAAGTCAAGCTCCCTTTATAAAACAAAAACCTTACCTTGGCAATCCAAATAGGTTATGAACATTCCCGAATGGGAATATGATGCTATTTCCGTTTGATCAGATAAATTATCAATTTATATAATAAAATTGGTCCGGCTAGATCAAACATAAAAATTCGGGAATGTTCCTAACCTATTTGGATTGCCAAGGTAAGGTTTTTGTTTTATAAAGGGAGCTTGACTTCCGTAGCACATTGGCATCACTCGTGACGTCAATACTGCTTGTATTTTGTGTCTTGTGATGGCCTTCTCAGTATGTGCTAGCCATGCGTATTGGTGAGGTGTGTCTGTACCAACTGACGAGCCCAACGGCACACCGGGGCGAAATGCTGGCATTTTTATGTTAGATCTAGCCGGACCAATTTTATCATATTAATTGATAATTTATCTGATCAAACGGAAATAACATCATATTCCCATTCGGGATGTTCCTAACCTATAACAGGGTGTTGCTAAAATTACTTCATCGTTGTAATGAGGGGTAATTAACATAGTAAATATAGGAAATCAGCCGGGACCATATAAAATTATCGCTCTACCTGCCTTTATCGTTGTACGGAGGTTTGACCGATCACTAAACAAGCGAAATAATTCTATCAACAGTAAGCACTCAGCCAGCTGTAGCAATAAACCATTGGGGTAGTGATTGGAATGTATTGCTGTCCAGAATGATGCCGTACATTGTGTAGCCTACAACATGCCCTTACTAATGATAGCGACACAGACAGGCGATTTGAATTGCACAATAGGAAAGTTCAATAATGAGGAAACGCATTCCTGTACCGACAGTCCTTAGTGACGTGGGAATTTTGAGAGATGACCCGCCTACAGTTCGAGAAAGTAGGAAGAGCAAAAACAAAGGGAGAATAGATGACAAACGCCAGGACATCGAGTCTGGAAAAATTGATGAAGCTATATCAAGCATAACAAGGTATATACAAGAAGCCATCCCGACGAAGGCAAAACCCCGTATATCAAAGAAATGGTTCGATAAAGAATGTTATGAAGAAGACAGGCAACTCTATGGAAACTGCATAAAGCTAAAATAACCATGAGTACGATTGATTTGCAGGACTATCACGAAGCCAGGAGGAAATGCAAACCAATATATAAACGTAAGAGGGTGGAATTTATGGAAGAAGAAACGAAAAAGAAGATAGAAGAAATAAACAAGAATCCGTACAAAACGATCAGACCGGCAGCCTCGTTTCCCAGCGGACATACTGATGGAAACCTGGGATAAACACGCGAGTGATATCCTCACCAAAACATATACTAGGTCTGAAATAGTGACAGACAATAGAATGGAACCATGTGAGATGCTAACAGAGACGGATGTTTATCATGCGATTACGGCATCAAAGATGCATGAAGCTTTAGGTATACTGGAGAAGGTCTGTGCAATGTCAGCGCAGTACTGGATTACCGTTTGGACTGAGTTATTGCATAAATGCCTGAAAACAGGTCATTTACCACATGAATGGAGGAGATCAGTAATCAAATATCTACAGAGTATAAATCAAAGTCCCCGATTCTTGGATGTCACGGGCAATCTCGAGAACCAATGGATGGATTTTGTTGCGGTTTTCACCATTCTGTAAAGGATATCCCGAGGAAGATCTCTGTAGAAAATAATTTATTTATGATCAAAGGAAGCCAAGCAGTAACGATTTCAGTGAATAAGTCGAAAATTAAACCTGTCGTCGGTGCTGTTTTTGAGCTTACGCTGGGCAAACCGTTAAAAATATCTATAAACTGTGAGTATAAAAATTGTTCAGCATGAAAAGTTCTACAAAAAAAAGTCCACTAGAGCATATCTCTATCTTCAAAACATCGCCCACTATAAGTGTTTTTACATTTTCATTTCTTCCAACAATCTCCATTCGATCACTGAGGCGACACTTTACGAGCTAGCTAGGGGCGAGTCTATCACGCCAGTCACAACCTAGCTATCAAGCGAGCCTATTAGATACAGCCAGCAGCAAACTGTCGAGTCGTGTTGGGTTAAGACTTCAGAGAAGAATGGTTGTGTTTGGAGTTTCCCTGGAAGTGCAACTCAGCTTTTCTTCATTTCGCCAGTGAAATTTTCGTTCCGCAAAATACGGCGTCAGGTTAAAATTGGACGGAAGGGGGATTTGTGTTTCATGCACCTCACCATTCTTAAATTACGTCTGACAAGAATTCATTGCACATGCATCTCCATAAATAGTCCGGTCAGTGATTTTAACCCATCATGCCAAGACGTAAAACGGATATAGGTCGTAGATATAGGGCACTTATCGCGTAACTGTTCCTGGGCAGGTTGCTAGTTACTACATAAAGGAAAGGGAGATGTAGGCAATCCTGATTCATATACAGGATTTGCGCTTTATTCTGCGACTTTTAAATTATTCACAAGGAAGAATAAGTCGACCCTCATGTACCTGAAGAACAGTGTGGCTTTAGACCAACGCTTGAGGCGGCTACGATCTTAATGAAAGATCTACACCAGGAAGTTTATCAGGAGGGAGGAAAGATGTATGCAGTATTCGTGGATTATACAAAGGCGTTTGATTTTGTCAATAGGGGAAAACTCCTAGACAAGTTAGAGGAAATTGTCGGTTGTAATTGGATGACACATACAGGGTCATTATCTTTGTGTGCCCCGATAAACACGGCAAGCTAAGCTGGCTGTGACTGGCGCAGATCGCGGGCACACGGTTCAGCCGGTGGTTGGCACGCACTTTTTCCAAACATGTTCAATAATGTGTACTTACAGTGCTCATAGATCCCTCTCTTGTAACACACACCTGATATCTTCTGATGTGATGGCTTCGATTTCATCTCTAGACTAGAGTTTCGTTCGCTAAATCGTGACATCGCGAATAAAACTCGATTTCTCGTCATATATTGATTTGAATGGCTGCCTGTGATTGGTTAGCTAAGATGACCGTTAGATAACTCTAAGGGAACACTGATACGTCAAGTCGGAGGTAATGATGGCTTTACTATAATACTTTCTAGCCGAAATATGGAACTTCCAAATATGGAAAATAAATAACTCCACACGCCCTGATTCGTAAAGATAATACAATATATAATGAAGTTTAGCTTCCTAAATAGAAACCCGTTCCCTGTTAATAACTGTACTAGGGAGTGGCGGCTGGAGGATAATTGCTCTGGGCGTTGCCTGCTTGATGTGAGAGAAAACTGTATTCAGTTGCGCCGTAAAACGTACGTAGGCCTTCCTCATTCATCAGGAATGCCGCAGTTCAGAGAACATCACATTGCCATCGGATTAAATGGATTACAAGTTAGTCTTCATGAAAACTTCAAGAGAACAAAACAATCTAAGTTATATTTGAGGGCGAGAAAGAACCATGAGTGTCACAAATACGTACTAATTCCATTGCAAGACATCGGCAGTTGACGGAGCTCCTGGGCTCCCTTGTTGCATTAAATTGGGCAACGACCAGCCAAGTTAACTGTTGGGATAGGACTTACCCTTCACTATTGAGATTTGGTCGGGGCTTGGACCTGGCAACGACCTAACGGACGAGCGCTCCTAAACAGTTGGTGTGCTACGCTTTCTCAGACAGTTCAGTTCTGAATTATTAAAGAACAAAATTATGAATTCATGAGACATTTGGACAGAATGGACCCAACTAGGTTAATACATAAAATCTATACGTTTTTGCAGAAAAAGGCAACAAGGTCCAATTGGTACAAACAGGTGGGAAAAGGACTTGGCTGAATTAGGTTTTCCTAATCTCAAGGATCGAGAAGAAATTAGGCAAATTACTCATACACGGGGTTCTGAGGGAGAAGAGGAGATGATGATGATAGTTGTTGTTTTAAGGGGCCTAACATCTAGGTTATCGGCCCCTAAGGGAGAACAGAGAAGACCTACCAGTCACGTCTGGTCGCAGCAAGACTTGCTCAATCGTTGTGCATGGAGAGTTATTGGGTAAACATGAAGTCCAATAAGTGTTGATTCTGCATGGTTCTAGGAGACCCATTCGCGCAGAAGAAGAAACGTACAGCTAAAAATTATATTACGATATTATTTTTCTTAAAGAAATGTGGTCATTGCGCAACACTGCAACCTTATTACCGGCCGCCACTGGTACTGTCCATGTTGACTGATGTCCACAGGGCTCCGCCAAACTCCGCTACACTGGTGAATTTGATGTACAACACCTGTTGAAGGAATTGACAGCATAATTCAGAACAATTTAAGTCAATTAGTTATAGTATGAATTATGTTTGTAATTTGTAGGTAAGGTAACCTATTTTACTGCACATCACAACATACAGAGCACAGTTGCCAAAGTGGACCAAACCAGGTGAGGTAGTGGGAACAGTCTGTTTAATTTTCATTCTCTTCAGCGGTTGTCTGACGTGGTGGTCCTAGATTCAGATCATGTTAGCTGCAACATGTGGCACAATATCTCATTATCTGTGCTCAAAACAGCCATAAACTGTTTTCTAGCAAAACCCCAATCACTTGGCTTCTGTGTTGAGGTCATGCTTAAGCTGTGGACTGGTACAACTTCTCCCTCTCCGTCTACGGCTAAGTATATACCGCGATATGTACGTGTCTAGGGGAAAGTTTTAGTTTAGTCAATGACATGCAGACGTTCTTGGTTTGGCTTGAATTGCCTCCAGTTAGTCAGCTGTATGAGGTTTCAAACAGTGTGTCGTTAGGTGCCGATGTAGTGACGTGTTCAAGAGCTAGGTGTGGTGGTGAGTTACGAATGTTCATACATTACTTTCAGTTGTTAAATTTAGTTGAAATGTTGCACTACATTCTCTTAAAGCCAATGGTCAATACTTGGTTAGACGACTGTGTGGATGGATGCCATTGGTCGCTACTTGGTTAGACGACTGTCTGGATGAAACCATTGGTCGCTGCTAGGTTAGACGAATGTCTGGACGAAGCCATTGGTCGCTGCTAGGTTAGACGAATGTCTGGACGAAGCCATTGGTCGCTACTAGGTTAGACGACTGTCTGGACGAAGCCATTGGTCGCTGCTAGGTTAGACGAATGTCTGGACGAAACCATTGGTCGCTGCTAGGTTAGACGACTGTCTGGATGAAACCATTGGTCGCTGCTAGGTTAGACAACTGTCTGGGTGAAGCCATTGGTCGCTACTAGGTTAGACGAATGTCTGGACGAAGCCATTGGTCGCTACTAGGTTAGACGACTGTCTGGATGAAAATAACTGCTTGTACTACAAGAAAGGGGGAAGCCCCAGATTAGGTTTGTGTTTGTAAGTAAGGACAGAGTTTTTAACATGTATCATTTAAACCTTTTAATGTAGCCTATGATGTCATGGAAGCCACTACTATTTTGTGTCTAGGGGAATTTAGTAGTGTAATTTATCGTGATCTATACTACATCCCTGTCTAGTCCCTCTAAGGGATGGGCCACCAGGTCAGACATTCACTGTATTCCTCTGTTCTCGTTGATTGCAGAAACTGATCATGTGGTCTAACTTCTAATAGACCTAATGAAATGCTAACCTCCATGTAAGACAAGTTTAACAAGTAGCCTAACTGAAATATGTTACATATGTGTTACAAAGAATAGGTTACATCATGAAGCTAACCGATCTTCATCTAGCATTATGCGCCCTAAATTACCATACCGAAATGCCTTTAGAAAGTGGTAGGCCGCTGCTATGAGATCTGGTTTCATTACATAACCACCATCAAAGTTTTGGAGTTTCTTCATCTTACCTAATTTAACAGCACCTTTTGTTAACACTATACCAATATCATCTGTGGGTTCATCTAAACCCATCAAGTTCACATACTTAAAGTTACCACTTTTATTCATCATATACAGAAGATAATCAGCTATAGTATCTTCCCCAACCAAGTGATCTTGGAGACATGCACACACAGCCAACCGAAGTCCAGCCTCCACATCATTGATGCTTGGAGATAAGATTCCAGGAGTATCGAGCAAGAAGATTGGAGGATCATCTCGGATCTTGATGCGGCTCTGCACACTTCGAGTAATGCCAGCCACTGCGCCTACATGAGCGGCACCCGATTTTCGAAGGTACTTGTTCCGCAAAGCATTGATCAAAGAAGATTTTCCTACATTTGGCACACCAATAATCATCATACAGAATTCTTTTTGCTCACTCCGATTAAATCTCTCACATGATGCAATCAGATCAGTTGCCAAAGGTAAAATTTGCTTCACACCAGTACACTTGTGATCCTTGCAGTTAGTAAACAGAACTTTGTGTTTCAGCTGTTCCTCTATTCTCGGGTACACTTTTCTGTCGATCAAATCTTTCTTGTTCAAAACAAGAATGTGCGGTTTTACGCTGCTGATGGTGTGGTTGAAATTAGGATTGCGGCCGGAGAAAGGAATCCTAGCATCATGGACTTCTATAATGCAATCGACACCCTTTAGTTTTTGTTGCATTTGCTTTAAACCTTTTCCCATGTGCCCAGGAAACCAATGCAGTGCATCTTTGTTCACAAACTTAAAACACTCTCGAAAAGGCTGCGTCATCTTACACAATGTAACACTGGATTAAAATTCTCTCTGTCGCATTCGCCGAGATAACAGAATCATACATCATACGACTTGTTGTACCTCATGAGGCACGAAAATAGCAAAGGCAATTGTTCTACTGAGCTTTTGTTCTCGACGACAAAAATGTAATTACTTTTCTAGACCGCTGATCAAATTCATAACCTAGAACATTCGCAACTGGTTCATAATTTCCTTTCCATATGACAAACAGAACAAACGAATTGAATATAAGTGAGGTGCAACTGTTTTAATTTTAACCAACATTAACTAAAAAGCCTGTCCTGTGAGCTATCCGCCCTGCAGATGCAATGTTTGCCGCTAGAGGCGCTGCATTCAGTTCAGTTTATACATATTGCAATGCCACTTAAAGAGAAGGCCGTGCAATAAGTTTTATGACGTCATAGCCTCCCGGCCATCAGAGAGCGCGTTACCCAGTGCTGCTGCTATGAACAAGCTGTGAGCCAACGAGACAGAGTAATTATCAAATTACGTTATACAGACGTGAAAAACCATAAATGAAACATGGGCAAAGCTTGAAGCGATCGATACATTACAATAATAAACGACATTTTCGATCATACTCGATAACTATGAATTTCGAACCTTGCACGTATGAACGTTCTTCTCCAAGTAAATGCTGGGATTGTTCCTAACAGAAGACCATGTTCACCTCCTTCCCAATTCTAGCTTCATAATGCACACACCACCACAGAAAATACACACATACAAATTCTACCCGTATCCAGATACACATGGCTGATGACAGTGATGTCCTAACCCACTCACGAAAGAACAACAATTAGCCACAGAACGTTTTCATCAGTGATAAGAAAACAGGCTAGAAATGCCTATGACTGAAATGGAACAGAGCAGCAGTCTTAAGACACTAGAACATTTACCAAAGAGGAAACTTGTTGTTGATTCATATAGGGGCATGATTAGATTAGATTAGATTAGATTTTTTATTAATCCATTTGATCAATTACATGTATACAATACATTTTTGATATAGGACACGTCAGCAATTACATCTATAAAATAAAAGAACTTACAGGTATATATTACTAATACAATAGCTATTTATAACTTATTATACTAACAGATCTTAAGAGATACAATCTTATTGGACAACTATTTACACCTTACTCTATTATCACAATATGAAAACTTAAATCTATATATAGAACAACTTACAGCTAGGTATTACAATTAAAATAGAAAAGTAAAATATAATTATGGTTTTCATCGTTTCTATACACTAAGATATTCAACTACAGAGTAAAAACAATGGCACTGCACATAAGCTTTCAACATTCCTTCAAAGGTTTTAATTTTTTGTGGCAAATTTTATATACTGGGGTAGTTTATTGTATAATTTAACTCGTGTGTGAAAAGTTCCTTCTTGATATGCATGTGTGTGTGTGAAATATGAATGTTTTGATTTTGTCTTGTGTTATGCCTATGAACATCATTGTTTGCAAAAATAAAAACGTCTTTATTCATTAAATTCTCTTTAAAAACAGAATACTTTCAAAGATATATATGCAGGGCAGTGGGAGAATGTTTAACTCTTTAAACAGAGGTCTGCATGATTCTCTAGTGTTTACATTTGCCATAATTCTAATCGCCCTCTTTTGTATCCTGAACGTGCTTAGTACATCTGGCGACATACCCCAAAATATGACCCCATATCTTAAGTATGAATGGAAATAAGCAAAATAAGTATTTCTTAATGTGTGCATGCTCGTGCAAGTTTTCAAAATACGTAACGCAAAGCACATTGAGTTCAGTTTAGTATTCAAATATTATATATGTTTATTCCATTTCAAGTTATGTTGTATCCATAGTCCTAAAAACTTTGTTTCTGATTTATTTTCAATTTGATGACCATTTAATGTTATATTGGGCTTCACAGGATTCCTATTCTGTATAGTGTGGAAATTTAGACACACAGTTTTTTTTATGGTTTATTATGAGGCGATTATCTTGTGACCATTTGGTTAACTCTCCTGTAACGGAGTCAGCAGACTGCTGTATGACCTGTTTAGTTTCACCTTTTATTACGAGTGTTGTATCGTCCGCAAACAAAATTTCCTTATGAGAACGAACGTTCTGTGTTATATCATTGATATATAGAAGAAAGAATAGTGGGCCCAACACCGATCCCTGGGGTATTCCAAATTTAATAATTCCCTCATTGGACAATGTTTCATTAAGTACACTACTTGCTTACGCCTTGTTAAGTAAGACTCTATCCATTTATTGATTTAGTTTTGTAAGGAGGATTTTATGGTCAACAACTTCAATTGCTTTCGATAAATCCAAGAATAGGCCACTTACATGTTCCTTATTGTCAATTAATTTCAGTATACAATTACTACATTCGTAATTTGCTGTCTGTGTAGATCTTTCCGTTCTGAATCCATGTTGTGAGTTTGATAGTATTTCATTTTTTTTCTATAAAACCTATCAGCCTCGTATACATGAATTTTTCCACAATTTTTGCAATACCAGTTGGTAAGGTAATAGGACGATAGTTATCTAATCCATCTTTTGAACCGTTTTTGTGCATTGGAATTACTTTTGATAACTTCAAAATATCCGGATAAGTTCCTGAGAGAATTGAACTGCTTATTAAATGCGTAAGTGGATTTATTATATTTTCTGCACATTTCTTTAAAATTTCATCAGGGATGCCATCAATGCCAGCACAGAATTTATTTTTAGCTCTTTCATAACTATTCTTACCTCTTCACTTGTGACATGATTTATAAATAAAGAATCACTGCATATATTTATTTCATTATTAGAATTTTGTGTATTTACCTGTGATTTATTTAATAATTTTTGTGGAATTTCCAGAAAATAGTCATTAAATTGTTTGCTATTTCGTCTGGATTATTAATCACTTTAGTATTGATGGTCAGTGTAATGTTCCTTTGTATTTTAGCAGATTTTCCAGTTTCTTTCTTTATCACGGACCACATAGCCCTGTTTTTATTAGATGATTGGGAAATAAAATTATCATTATACATGGTCTTTGCTAGTCTTATTACCTTATTTAATATGCTAGTGTATTTTTTGTAGTATAAATTGAATTCAGGTGTTGTGTGGTATTTTTTATATAATTTCTGTAGAAATTTCTTTCCTTGACATGAATTTCTAATCCCTGTTGTTATCCAATTGCTAGTTTCGTTATTTTTAATAGTTCTTTGTTTAAAAGGAAATGCTGTTTCAAAAGAGTGTTTTAGGGTACTGTTAAATGCATTAAATTCATCATTTACATTTTCTAGTTTATAAATTTCTGACCATGTTTCCTCTTAATAAGTCATTGAAATATGTAACATTTGTTTCAGTGAACAACCTGCACTTTGATTTTACTCCATTATCATTATTATTGATTGTTTCAGGTACTTCAAAACTCAGTATTTGTCCATGGTGGTCACTAAAACCCGGACAATAGACTTCTATTGAATGGTGATATTTATCTGTATTTAAAAAAATTTGATCAGGAGTGGTGTTACTAAATTTTGTTATTCTTGTTGGTGTATTTAAGTTACTGTAGGTTTCAGTCCATAGGAAATTAGTTACTGTGTTAATAATTCACAATTTCTATCAAATTTTAAGAAATCCACATTTACATCCCCACAAATTATTATATCGAAATTTACTTTGCTCATGTTACTGAGTAACAATTCTAATTTATCTATAAATAAAGGAAACTTTCCTGACGGAGAACGGTATACGCAGACAATTATTAACTTAAACTGCTGTATTTTTACGGCAGAGAATTCAAAATCCTGTTCCATAATTAGATAATCATAAGCTGTTAACTGTTCATGTTCTAAATTATTTCTTAGATAGATACAAGTACCACCATGGCTAATATTATACTAGCTTGTATAAAACCTGGGAATTGAATTAATTCCAGTTGTTCCACTTTCAGCCAATGCTCTGAAATGTCTTTAAACTCATTTTTAAGCATTAGATTTATGTAATCAATTTTATTATAGAGAGACTGAGCATTCTGGTGGTAAATTTTAAATTTGTTACTTTTGCAAGCTGGTTTTGGTGATTTATTTACATTATTATTATCATCATAATTGTTATTATTATTGCTGCTATACCATTGTTGATCTCAGTTAAATTTGATATCAAAAGTTCTGAATGCCAAACCTCACGTTTGGCTTCTTCTACCAGTTTTCCTGCTTCCACTCTAATGATATTACTGTTGAACTATTCTTACCATTTGAATTTACAATTTTGCATATTTCATCACTAAGATACCTATTTAAGTGTAGACCTTGCCGAGTGTAGAACTTCCTGTCTAATTTACTTACATCTATAATTTGGACATTTGGAATACTCTTACACATTTTATGAATTTTTCCATTTGTAGCCTCTATTTCTACATTTACACATGATTTGGGAATTAAGTCGTATCTCTGCGGAATGTTTACAATAATGACATTTGTGTTATGCATGGATGGCAATGTACCCTTTAAATCTTTGATTACCTTTTTACTCTCGTTTCTGTACACGTCGTTTGCTCCAGCGACGATGACAGTAAAATCCTTTGAATTTAGGGACGCATATTCATCTATCATCCCGTCCGTGACCGCTGCAATGGGAGCTCCTGGTTTCATTGTCAAAGTGACCTCCATGTTCACACTTCTCTCCAGAACGTTTGCTGCTATATCCCGCCCGTGACTATCTGCAAATATCCGCATCTTCCTGGTTTTTCTCTTTATCACTTTCTTCTTTTCTTCTTGAAGAAAGTCATCATTCTCTTCGACGAGCACTCCAAGTGAATTTGCTACGGGAATTTCATTTACTCCATTTTTAGGCCTAGGGTTATGTGATCTTACACTACCAGCAACCACTGTTGACCAAGTTTCCCTGCTTTCTTGTCTGTTTCCTTTTAATTTATTTATCTCTTCCATTAACTTGGTAATATATTCCTTTAGCAGCTTTATAATTTCATCTTTTGAGGACAATTCGTTTCTCAGGTTATGACATTCACATGACGGTTCCGATACATAACGACAATCGGTTTCACTCTTCTCCTCATTCAATTTTACCCGAGATCTTGTGACGATTTTATTTGCATTTTTTACTTTTATTTTGCACGACGAGCATAAATCCGTAACGGTTACACTACCTGACGAGACACTAACACTGTTTACTGACGTCATACTAGAGATATAAGTTAGCATAGATGTTTACACCAAATTTCACTAAATTTATTTTAATTATTACTACCTAAATGATTTGATCTAATTAGCTACTGATAAAGGAGAATGCGAAATACGTATATCTTCCAATCAGTTGAAATCTCGTAAAAGCACCACTGCTCTACTTGGTTTAAACAGTGATTGAAGAAGTCACCGAATCTTTGGATACTCGTTCCCACAACTTAGTTTAAGTTTGTTAAGTTATCAATAAGAATTTCTAAATACTATCAATATTCCGTATTTCACATGACCTAAGGAAAGTGACTTTATAGATTTTACACCTCTGTTATAATATTTTACCACTTTTATCAAATATTTACACTAGCTGCTATTTCACTACACTTTCACTGCGACGCCATCTTGCCACGGGCAAGATGTGGTAATAATTTAGAAACAAACACTTGATATAGAGTAACCCTACAGTAGTTTTCATATTGCAATATTTACAATATCAGGCATGGCATACCCGACAATACATAAAATATGCTTATTCCCAGTGATCTTAGCACTTTGTTTTGAACAGATTACAGTGAGTCGTCTGCAAAAATATGTTGACCTCATTTTTTTTGTCACATAAGCTGTTCTGTTGTGTAAAAACAATAATAACTAAAAGATGATCATGTCTATCCTTCACTAGTTAGCCTACAACAAATCATTGACACATTGGCATAGTGTTATGTAAAATAAATATTTCAAGGAAAAAAAATAATTGGCTTAGTTTGAAAATTTACTTCCCCATAATAATTCAATAGGTTACATAATTTGGGTGTCATATGAGAGGCTCATTAAATGCTAAAAGTCCATAAATATGCTAGCAGAGTACTATTTATGACCAAATTTTCATTAAAATTTCATTTTAAAAAGGGTTTGGGATAGCTTTCAGACTCTTACATGATGTGATATCTCTTGGAAATATCATCTCTGGAATTTGATGAAACCAATATTCACCAAAACACTCTGCTGGTTGCAAAGAGCTATTTACCACTTCCTTGACTAGATGTTTAATGAGACTGTACACAGCAGTTATTAGTTGCATTCTAGACTGACATCTCCAATTTAGGACAACATCTTGCAATCAGTTCCAACGTTTGGTGTGCTAACATTACATGCCTCAATAATTTTAAGAAGTGGTCACCTATTGTAAATGCCAATTGATTGTTCATCCTATACTTACAGATAAGTAATTAGCCATGTATAACAGTGGATCAAGTAACACAATATTAATTGAACTACATACAACGAAATAATATTCCAAAATTCCTAATTTCCACTGAATGCCCATAAACAGTTACTCCACAAGTTTCCTCCTCTTATGCTGAGCCAAAGTTTTGGGTGAAAAGCTATCATTAACATCGTGTTCAAAATTGCTATATTCCTGGCAGTGCCCAGTACAGTCTTTTCAATTAATACCCTGGCATGCTTGGAACAGATGTACCCCATAAACAGTACAGTGGACAGACATCCTCGTGTTACATTCACCAAAACTATCTGATGATTGCAGTGATGCAAACATTCTGTCTTGTAATTGTCGAGTAGCTTATTCATAACTATGAAAGTAAATGCATAACAGTTGAGTACATCTGCAAGGGGATAGCAGCTGATAATTGTATCACCTTGTATTACATTAGTCACTATATTTATTCTAAATTTATTCAATCTCAAACCTGATTCACACAGCCCTCTTCCCCCACCCCAACAAGAAATGTAATGAATGAGATTAGTGGAATAGAAAAATAAAAGATTAATCAGGACTTGCTACAGGTTATCGGCCTCTAAAATAATGCAGTTCTTGAAATTTAAATCCCAATAGAAATGTGAATACTACCCACATTAACACCTACTTGAAATTGATAGCCCTATAAAACATATAAACCTAACCTACGACATAGCCTGTAGCACATAATTTAGGTGGAAAAATTCTGAATTTTACATTTGAATGAATTTTTATGAACAGAGGGGCTAGCCTATGCTATAATTTAAAGGTAGGACTATCTTTTTACTAACCTTTAATCAGTCTCGGTTTATACAACGGTGCACTAACTAGTGTTCCAATCTTTTAATCATACTAGTTGTCCATTCCATCTCATGTTGTTTAAAATGGAGTCCGCCCACAAGAGACTTGATTATAAGGCTTCTTCCTCCCATTACACTAAACTAGCAAGAATTAGAGCTTAAGCATTGATATAACACGTACCTTGGAATGTTTCGTAGGAATAAAATCCATGTGTATCCCTTCCCCTGCATCATTAGGAAAGAGAAAACATTCACCTTCAATCCATTGGCATAATTGCCTTTAAAATTTGGCACACTGCACTTATTAGGCATAACTTTACACTGAACTGATAACCATGAAGTATAACCGGATAGGAATTCCGAGAAAATCAGTACCGGGACCGTAAAAACGAAACACAAAACGCGGAAACCACACCATAACAACACATACGTTATTCCTCAGTCTCCATAGCCACAGCCGTTGGGCCGTGACGTCACTTGCTTATCAAATACGTATTGCACGCCCTTCTCTCTCGGTGGTGTTGCACATTGTGTACGCACGAATCAAGTTATGTTACTGAAAAGGGCCATTGTATTACGATGGTATACTGTTGTGTGCCGTTTTGTAAACAAGGCTCTAGAAATAATACTTCTGGAACTAGTTTTCATAAATTTCCTAGTTGAGAGCCAACTAGGAAATTATGGATTAAAGCAATAAGCAGACAAGAAGGTATGTAGCCTACGCTGACCATGCCACTGAACATTTTGTGCTATTGTATTATTGCTCCAGTTCTGATGATGATGATAATCTCCTGACCACCTCGTCGTTTAGTGGCTAGCATTCTTGGCTGTCACCAAAGAGGATATATTTTTCCCCCCTTATTACGTTACTGGGCACACGTTAGCTTTGCCCAATGGCCTGACGTGTGTTGGGCAGTGAAACACCAAATACAAATATACAGACATCAATGGGATAAGAGCGAGACATTATAGTGGGTAAAAACACAAAGAGACGGAATTTGACGGGAAATAACTACAAAAATACAGGAAAGCACAGGGCACACAAAGGTACTGTGCCCGTTAGAGGAGGTTATCTGGGTCACCACCAACCGTGTGTGGCCTCCAAGATAACCCTATCCTTCAAACACATTGCCGAAGAGGTTCGGAATGCACTTCTTCTGGGACTAGATGGCACAAGACTCGAAATCTCAAAGGATCAGGTCCCCATCATTAGCAATGTCAAAGACACCCAAAGAAATGCACCCCCAAAACACAAACTAAGAAATGGCTTAAGTAAAATTCGTGCAATTATTTATTGAAGAATTCAAACACCTATCCTACCATCGGAGGGTTTGAAATTGGCTAATCAGCTAGCTAATAAAAACAACAACAAAATCATCCCCTAACTAAATGTTATTAACCCTCTCGACGAGTCCTAGATACATCAGAAAAAGCATAGCAAAGCAAACAAAAAACATTCCTGATTGAAGATACATGAAAGGAATGATGTTTCAGAAAGAAAACATCGTCCGAAAGAATGTCAAATCATGACAACAGATCTAATTGTACTGGTACCACTCCCGTATTTACAGTTAACGTTACCTAGTCTAGCTAATCCTGGCTTAATATAACCTACGGCGATAAGCGTCCCTATAAACAAAAGCTAAACAAAACTAGGATAATAGTCATCTATTTACAATTAACAATAACTGTATAATAATACTATCACATTACAGTAGGGTACAATGATATTATACACTCGTAATAAAGAATATAACACACAAACATTATTAATATTATTACTCTGTCTACAACAGAATGGTAACTGTTTGTTAACATTCGTCATCTAGGATAACGAAATAATAGCTAAAGCACTGTTAGAACAGTGTCTCACCATGAGGTCACTGCGGCCCCCAAATTACAAACTTCTGGTTAGCCGGTGATCTCTGTCAGGCAAAATGTAACTGACTTCCTAAATATTCCTTCAGGAATCACCTAACAAGCGCTATGCGTCGGTCATCTGTGATTCAGAAAATCAAGATTTAACAACGGTTAACATTTAACGTGTATTTTAACATCGTCGATTTAATGTAAATGAAATTTCATGATTTAAAGTGTGATTTATTAAAATCGTCGGATTAAGAATTCATTATTTATGACGAATGACCATATGACACAAGGCTTCTACTTAACAAATGAGTTACCTCCAGTGACGGCCGGCTTATCAGTACTCTCGGATGGAGCCCTTCCCAGAGAATGGAGGGAAAATATTGTTTTATTCCATATCTTAAGTAAAAAATGTACTAGTAATGTTAAGAGAATTACTTTTCATTGTAGAAGTTTAACCATTCTCAGTAGGAAGGATTACGTTCGTTACTAACAAACTACGGTCAATGTTTCCGGTGAGCAGTTCGCGGGTCAATGTTTTCGGGTGGATGTATAGTTGGGACTCTCGACGTTCCGTCCGAAGATAACGTGAAGTTGCGCGAGTCAGCCACTAGGGAATCACTCTGATGGGCGGCAGTGTGTGAGGTGAGGAGCGCGGGAGACACTGTTTCCTTGGACTCAGCCCGGCAGAGTTCAAACATGCGCATGCGCTATCAAACTCCCCATGCTCCCATGCACTAAGAATATTAAAATAATGCTCTCGTCTGTTATTTGAAGACATAACATTCATGCAACATGTTAAACGAGGACTATTTCGTTGTTACAACGGTGAAGTAACATGGGTTTTAGAATAATTGCATCCCGCGTTACTGAAGTGTTGGTAGCAGTGAGTTCGTTCATTTTCCCTCTCAAGACATCAGTGTTGTGGCGGTGGTAATACTGTACTATTATTGTGAACAACTTCACTGCATGACTGAGCGGTCAATGGACTTTACAAGAAAATCCGTTTATTATTATTATTATTATTATTATTATCCACCTGGATTGATTAATTTCTTACTTCTTAGCTATCGCACTGTCGAGAGCCAAGGATTCTACCAAAAACTCCGTTGCAGTTATTTCATTTAATTGCCTGTTAGGCCCCTTAAAACAATAACAACAACAACAACAACATTGAAATTTATTCGCAGAGCTAGGAAATCAAACCCGGGCCTTCTGGTGGTAGCCAACAGAGCTATCCACTATACCACCCGCCGCACAGAACTCTGCCGGTGATTTATATAAAGTGCAATAACAAGTAATTTAAACAGCTGATCATTTCCCGGGCTAGAAATTAATAAGGATGTAGCCAGGCTAGGTACCATGGGAAACCCGGGAAGTACAATTAATGTCCCTATTTATTTCTGTCTGCCTGTTCGAATACTATTTAATAATTATTAAATGATTAATTGATTCATTGTTGTTTTCTTTGCATACATTATTAGGCGCCATTATTATTATATCAAAACCATCCGGGATTTGAACGAGAACGCGTACTGTAATCTATGAATTTAGATACATGAAATAATTAAGTAATTTGGTTTTTAAATACCCTATGTTAATTTGTTCTGAAGCGCAGCTATTTCCTTTATTCCCATGAATCTATGTTAATTTATTTATTTCTGCTTCCGTGCATTGATATTGATAACCTCGACGTGCAGTGGCTACCATTTTCGGCTGTCACCCCTGAGATTCGGGTTCGATTCCCGGCTCTGCCAAGAAATTTAATTCTGGTCTGACGGTTGGAATGGAATTCTCTCAGCCTCATGAGGTAGAACTGAAAGGAGGCGAGTTCGTCTCCCACCTCAGCCATCCTAGGAGTCGTTTTCGGTTGTTTCCCACATCTACTCCAGGCAAACGGTACCTACTTAACGACACGGCAGCCTCCTTCCCAATCGTCATCTCAATTACGAATACACACACCAATACAGCCATCACAATAACGAGGTGATCAGACAAATTCCACACACACCCAAGTACACGGGGTTACATGTCGCAGAGCAGCTAAATAATCATCATCATCATCATCATCATCATCAACAACAACAACAACAAAGCATTGATATTCCTCCAGTATAGTGTATGGTATGATTTCATGATTTTCTGTAAGATGAGAAGTTTCTCTGAAATAAGGCACTTCAAAAAGAGTCACCTTTTTTTTTCTTTTGCGTGGTGACGTGTTCATGAATTACCTGTATTGCCGAAGTATGATGATATACCGTCCCACTTCACATTTTGGTAACACCCCAAATCCTCAACTGGCCTTGTAAAGAAAGGTCCAAACGTCACTGTCAGGATATGACTGGAGTATTGTATTCGTTGCCACTGCAGCAAGCTTCCTTGTCTGAATCAACAGCATATTCAGTGGCGTAACTGCGGGGGTGATTAGGGGGATCAAATCCTCCCAGAGAAAATTACTAAAAATATGAAATTCGTTGAGGTTTAATTTGGAATAAAACCAATCTTTTGATTGATAACAAACGATTGGATTATGCAAGTTTACATCTACTATTTGAGAACTTATTTACTCGTGTAAATTATTTGAGTTACCGTACCTAAACTTACCACTTACTGAATGTGGAAACCTTGCTGTTCCGACCTCTAAAACAACAATAACTCAGTTAGTCAGAGGGGAGTCAGTGTCACGGACGCGGCACATTCTGCCCTCATCACTTTTAAAAATACACCACTTGCCAGTAGCCATTCTCTTTGTATCGGAAACGTGAGTGATAGTAGTATAGTCTTATTTTGTAAAGTGAATTAAAGTTGTATTTCTTTGTTAAGTTACTTCTTGGAAACGGTGTTCATTAATTTTTAAACTACCGTATGTCAAGATTATTATTATTATTATTATTTATTTACCAAAAATTGTGCCTACAATTTATGGACGGCAGATAGAGAAAGGGCAAGCCCCACATACACAGCAGTGTCTCCATCTCCGTTCATTAAATCTAAACAAATCTCAAATGTTACATTATACAATTTACACCTTTACATTTGCTATATACACATAATCTGCTGTACATGACGTCTATATCATACAATTCATAAATAAAAGGGAAGACACAGGCATGCACGCACACATATACACGCTCACACACGCATACATACATACATACATACATACATACATACATACACGCACGCGCACACTCCCAATCACTCACAAAGTTACATTATACAGTATATAAATTCAATTTACGTGGGGTTTTAGTCCCTTTAGAGCCTTCACTTTGCGGCAAAATTGTCGTGGAGGAAGGTCTTTTATTTCACGAGGCAGGTCATTCCAAAGGCGAGCAGAGCGATTATAGAATCCAGATTGATAATCTGTTGTCCTAGCGAATGGAGGAACAAGGGTGACACCCTGTGCTCTACGGACTGAACGATATGCCAGCTGAAGGCGGTGAAATGGGTTGAGTATAATGGTGCCAGCTATTTTCGGAGAAAGGTGAGGTCTATTTGGCTACATATGTCATTCAAAAAAAAAAGTCAACCCCTGGCACTATCCAGCCCATGACGGGCTAAGGCCGACCAAGCGACCGCTGCCCAGCCATTCGGCCTGCAGATATTGGGGTGACGCGTGATCAGCGCGTCGGGTCCCCTCGGCCGTTAATCTTGGTTTTCATGATCGGGGCGCTGTCTCACTGTCAGACAGCTACTCAATTGTCCTCACGAGGCTGAGTGCACCCCGTTCCAACCCTCACGTCAGTTTTAAAATCCCTGACGGAGCCGGGGATCGAACCCGGGGCCTCCGGGTGAGAGGCAAACTCGCTACCCCAACACCACGGGGCCGGCACATATGTCATTGATGGATGTTAATGGTTTCGTCAAAACTTTGTTACCCTGATTGTAAATGAGTCGCTCTGCTCGACGTTGGACTGCACTTAACTTCCTCATGTTTTCCTCGGTAGTGGGATGCCAGGCAGGAAGTCCATACAGAAGAATGGGCCGTATCGTGGATACACCGCTCGGAGTGCACGGCTTCTGAATCCCAGAAGATTACGTCTTGCAAATCCTAGAATTCTAAATGCCTTACACCTAGATTCTTCAACGTGTACATTCCACTTCAAATTGCTGGAAATGTGTATTCCCAGCATTCGCAGTGAATTGCACATGGGAAGAACTTTGCCGCTCAGTGAAAGGCTATGTGCAATAGGCTGTCTGGCCCTACTTAGCCGAATATATTTACACTTGTTTACATTCAAGGTCATCTTATTTACATCACACCACAGTGCCACACTGTCCAGATCTTCCTGTAGTGCTTTGACGTCATCATTATTTTTTATGGCTCTGTAAATTATTGAGTCGTCTGCATACTGCGCCATCGTGGACGTCACACAGCTTGGAAGGTCGAGGGTAAAAACCATGTACAACAAAGGCCCAGTCACCGACCCCTGTGATACTCCCGAAGTTACCACTATGTTCTGTGACTTGGCCCCGCCAAACACGACACACTGCGTTCGACCTACCAGGAATGACGTCAACCATGTAATCAGTTTGCCTCCGATGCCATATTTGCCAAGCTTTAACAAGAGTCTTTGATGAGGCACCTGATCAAAAGCTTTGCTTAAGTCCAGGGCCACACAGTCCACTTGGGAGACGTTAGTCTGATCCAAAGAGTTCTGCCAGTCATCAATCACTTTTGTCAAAAGAGTTGTACAAGATCTCCCCGGAACGAAGCCATGTTGGCTTGGATTTAACAGGCCTCGCTCACTCAGGAATTCCAGTATGTTCTTAGCAACCAGGCGCTCCATACATTTACAGATACCAGACGTTAGAGAAATCGGGCGGTAGTTGTCCATGTCTTCCTTGTCACCATCTTTGAACACAGGGACCACGTTAGCATGTTTCCACTCTTGTGGTAGCGTCCCGGTGTTAATGGACTGGTTGAAAAGTGCGCACAATGAGGGTGCTAGGGCCTCTGAACAGTAGTGAAGGATCCGAGCAGGGATTAAGTCTGGTCCTGTCGCGGCATGGGGTCTAGTTCTCCGTAAGCTGTCCCGAACTTCCTGTTGTGTGAAATACAGACTGGTTAGGGGAAAGAGAGGGGATGATGTCCTTGGTAGGAACATTCCTTCACTGGTGTCAGGTGGAGAGAAGTTACTTTGGAATTTACAGTTGAACGAGTTGGCTATGTCTAGTGGGTTGGAAATAGAAAGTCCGTTATGTTTAAAGCTCTGTGGTGCGGTGTTGCCACTTTTGCTCCGAATGAATGTCCACATTGCCTTGGGATTAAAGCTTAATTTGTCCATATACGTACTGTAGGCTTCACGAATTGCAGATTTGGTACTATTTCTAGCCAGCCTATACTTTTCCCACCTGCTATCACTTGGGCACTGTTTCCACTTGTTATAGAGCTGATTTCTCTTTCTTATTTTGGATAGTATGTCCTTTGAGATCCAAGGTGTTGTTTTCTTATTTTTAATTGTAACCTTAGGGATCACTTCATCGACGCACTGAAAAAAGATTTCCTTCCAAGTATGCCAGGTACCATCTATATCTACACTGTTGGTGACTGAAGGTGTAATGACCGGTAATCTGTCAAGTAAAATTTCAGAAAGGAGTTTCCAGTTGGTACGGGAGTAATTGTAAACTGTTCTGGTTTGTAATTTTGGACTGTTCTTTTTGTGGGTAAATATAGCTAGGAGGGCTTGGTGATCACAAAATCCAGGGATGACTTGTAGAGACTGAATTGAGGATGGAGAGTTTGTTAGGAAGAGATCGAGGGTTGAACGGGAGGTCTCAGTGATACGGGTAGCTTCAAATATGAGTTGATGGAGGAATAGATCATAGAATGTTGTAAGGAAGTTGCTGGATATAGGATTATTTGGGATAGGAGCGGCATTTCTATTCCATGTGATTTGTAGGTTGAAATCACCAACAATGTAGACAGCGTCATAATTTTGTTGAACATTTTGCACCCGTTTTAGGGAGAGAATCAGCTCATCATTCATCAGCTGGGACGATTTCGGAGAGCGATAGACTGATCCGATCAGATATTTACCGTTACTGCATTGAACCTCCACCCACACGGCTTCAGCGTCAGTTTCCAGCTGATGGACGCGAGTTGCATTGTACTCAGGTTTCACAGCAATGAGAACCCCGCCCCCTGAAGTCTGCAGTCGGTCCTTCCGGAACAGCTGGTATGTGTCTGGTAACACCTCCCGATCACCTACCACCCCAGAGAGCCACGTTTCACTGCAACACACGATACTTGGATCTAGGGCGGTTACTGTAGCATGAATGTTTTGTTTCCGTCCCGGCCGCGTGATGCTCCGGGCATTGAAGGTGAACAGTGATAAGTGTTTATTTACAAGTGAACTATTCAGGTTATTTACACTATTTACAGAGTCACTGGGAATATCACTGGTATTGTTGCACAACGAGTCGGTAAACGGCGGCATAGCACATTGCCAACATGTCCACGTTTGCGTGCCTTTTTTAATGCACCGGAACTCCGAGGTACTGATTTTAGCACACGTCCTGTGACTCGACATGTTACAATTACTGCACTGAATATATAACTGATTTTTTCGGCCGATTTTTTCACATATTGCGCATTGCATAGGTCCAGGGTTGAGTTCTATGTCGCCGCTTAGAGCAAGCGCTAGACAGCAGAGCGAGAACCCGGTAGCAGGTAGCCTTGCGACATCTCCCCCTCCCGCTCGGCGTGGCCGGCTAATGGTGGCCAGCCCCAGACCTTCACTGCCACAACATGTCCAGGAATGTATTGTGCATTTGTCACTCACCAGAAGTTTTTCCATAAGGGGTTGATTCCTCAGATCCTGTTCACCATTAACGGTCACAGAATGAACACTTCTTGCCACAGTCACTGCACATTTTACCATTAAAAATACTAAAATTACACGGAGCACACTTCCCTTGATGCAGGCACGCGCCGCCATCTTGCCAGGGTGATTTCGCAAAGAATGTTCGGAAATTAATACCAAATTGTTTTACGGTGCCGTATATTAAGTTTGGTGTCAATATAGTCAGTAATCTACTAATTGATGACCTTAAAGTGAAACTTCTAAATCAATGGTTTGCAGGAGAGCGAAAGAAACCTAACGTTAACAATAGGCTATGCTACCTATTATAATTTATATCACTATGATTCAGTCAACCACTGGCACTATACAGCCCATGAAGGGCCTAGACCGACCAAGCGACCGCTGCCCAGCCATTTGATATTGGGGTGATGCGTGATCAGCGCATCGGTCCCCTCGGAGGTTAATCTTGGTTTTCGTGATCGGGGCGCTGCCTCACTGTCAGACAGCTACTCAATTGTCCTCACGAGGCTTTAGTACATCGATAGCGGCAAATAATCTACAACGTATCAAATGCTATCGAAATAAAACACGAAAAAGTGTAGATACCAAGTAACTTATATAACTTTTGGTACCGTATATTTGCTTTTATTGGTTATGTCTCGTGTAATTTTGACTCCTGTCATCCCCCTTCAAAAGCAAATCCTTGTTACGCCGCTGAGTATATTCGAAGAAAAGGAATAATACTTGTGGTGTCGGTATTACTTAACGGTATTAATTTACGTCGTTCACCCGTGAAATATTATCAAGGTTTGAATTAGTGAGGAATGTAATAATCGGAAAGTACAGCAATGGGTTCCAACTAAAGCTCCCTGGAATTCACATTTTGCATTTTCTTTATTTTACATTACGCTATCGGCCGTCTTATTTTATTTTTACCGTCAACTTGAGCCTCTTTGGACTTCGTGTTAACAACCACTCTCATTTCAGTGCATGAGTCTTGTTCGTCTGCCGGCTTTGACATCTTGCCAGTATCTCTTGAGCCCATCTATCAGCTTATTCTTCCGCTCCTCTGTTAAAGGGCCTCTCCGTCTTCAAGGGATCTGCCTCCACCATAAAACCCTGATAGCTTTTCACCATCCTTCTGAAACTATTCCTATCTTTGATTCTATCCTCGGACGTCATTATTTAAAAGTAATTATTGATTTTCTATACAATAAAACGCCTGAAATATACAGGCATATGATCTGATGTCAAAAAGCATTCGGTAAAACTCAAACCGAAGCGTTTCAACTTGCTCTTTCTTCTTATGTGATTTTTTTTTAGAGAAATGTACGCGTTAAGTTAGTATTGAGACCACGCCACCGGCCCCCGAACCCACCAGCCGCCACTGGTTACCTCACTGGCACTAACATTCTAAAGCAATCGTTATGGTTTCTGAAACACACAAGCGAAAGACCTCGGTCAGAATAGCTCGAAGCTATTATCTGCCGGCAAGCACAATCACACGGGTTATAAAAGACTCTTTAACCATACGATCACTAATCTGAGTGGCTCTGTAGCTCACTAGAAATATCCTCGGTCAGTCTAGTCTAAAACTTAGATCTGCCGGCAATCTCAAATGCAATAATACTTCACGTGTCAAAACACGGGCAAAAACATTCACGTAATGTGTGAAAAACAGCCTATTTAAAATGTCTGGTTCATCAAAAGAAAACTCAACGTATCATATCAAAGAAATAATCAACTATCATTCGCTTACAACATGTGCGAAAAAGTAATATGGATTCATGAGTTGGGAATCACCCTGTATCAAAATAATTTACAGCGGTTGTTACTTGACCTTCATAAATATCTGGCTTTCACAAGCTAGGCTTGGTTGGAAATTACCTTACAAAATACGTATAAGAAGTGTGTGTCGTTTAGTCGTAGTCTCATTGGAAATCACCGTTGGCTTTCTTGGTGATATTCGCAATGGGATTCGTGGCCTTCAGAACATATGTCATCTGTTCCGGCACAGTTCCTGCCTCATTACAAGTGAGTCCATTGCCTTGTAGCAAAGTATTTAAATGTTACAAAATACATGTAGGGTTCACATTCTAACTGTTCACTGGTAACCCTGGTATACATCTGAGCAATGTTACTCAATAATAACATATAATGTGAAGTCGTAACCCTTCGAAAATGAGTAACACTGATATAAATGCTTAGTAAAAGCAAGGAGAATAAAACGGAAGATATTCCTCTCCTAAGTAAGTCTAAATAGATATTCTACGCTACTGTGGATTCAAAATAGTACAATCTCGTGCGTACAAGCACAGTAAATAATTATAAAAGGTTTAAACACCTTAACCTTCTGGCGTTAAATATAAATGATATGATTATCATGTAATCGGGATTAAAGTGTGCAAATACTGGCTACACTTATTACAATGATATGAGATTCAACTCGAATCTCGTGGTTTACAATACCACTTCAAAAATGTATTTACAATAATCATAATTGAGATGAGTGATCTTCCTCATCTAAACGATACGCCAGCTACAGTGGCGTACTAAAACTGTACAAAAATGGAGCTTAAAATTGTTACACACAATTCAGCATCAGCTGTTACGAAAAAATTACGCTCCTCGTTTTAAGTCATAATTTGGGTTTCTATGAATTGGAAATTCACATTTTACAATAATGCACCAGTGTGCGAACACACTAAAATGGTGTCTAACTCCGAGATTTTGAAAACAACGGTGTGGAAGCTCAAGAAAACTGAAAATCACCAAAAATGGTATCTACGAGAAAAGAAACCTACCTACATGACTGTTATCGAGTACGGTTGCTAAAAACTACTCCACCATGACCTATAACCTGAACAGGAGAATTAAATGCATGACTCATGGCGTTGGTTAATCACCTCGTCCGTAAGGAAATAATGAGGGGTACTTCCTTTCCTTGGAACTTGAAGAAAGTTCTCCATTCTCCACGTGTCGCCGTGAGCAAAACCATTCTCTCACGTTATTCCATTTTGTAGTGTTGTCAGGTGGTCGATGTCCCCTCCATCGAGTAGTTTAGGCCATGTTAAACAACATGTTCCAAATGGTGAAGATTCCTAGCACGTGGTGCGTTGACAGCATCTTGTAGATGGCGATAAATATGATTTTCACAGAATTTAGCGTAGTTTTATAGATCAAAACTGAATCGACACTTGGGCAGATCTTAACAAAAATGACCATGTGTCTGCTCACTGATTTCAATAATACTTGTAGTATCGTCCAACACAGATTCTAATATCTGGGAAATTTTGTAATCGTGCTATATCACTGTAATCTTGGCACTAAATATCACGGCCTTAGCACGGCTCGGATGTGCGGCGTAATATTTTACTTTCAATCGTATGATTAACAGTATCACTTGGATTATTTCCAAACCTAGGAAATTTATTGTAACTGCACTTATGCCATGTGGCATGAAAAATTGACCATGTGCTTGGTCAGAAAATATTCCGTTTCACAATTTTCACAGTTTTCATTGAAAATATCGTAGTTAAGGTTGCCACTTTTAACTTGTGATAATCACTAGCACACTTCATGCTCAAATAATACTGGATGCACTCTGATATTTCAAAAATGGACTCACATTTCCTACTATAATCCCTGGTCTTGCAGACCAATTGACGAATACGTGCGTACGTGTCAAACGCACCAAAGTGAGTGTCTCTGCATGAAATCTGCAGTTCCGGCGTCGATGCTTCGTAAGTCGCATTTCCTATTCGCATCTCTGCGATGTTATACCTTTACTGTGGATGATACTTTCAAACTTGCACATTAAATATAAAATCTTTAATCTTGTAGAAAAATTATATGGAGCATCTGAGTGAAGTCAAAAGTGTGTCTGAAGCTAGAGCATGCTTCCTGGGCGCGTTCTATGTTTCTCAGATATACAAATACACATCTCTCATAAACATCATCACCAGCATGAGCGAATACGGGCTCAGTACTAAACTTCACACCAAAGTGATCCATCTTGGTGACTGACAGTCACATTTTTTTACACAAACACGACCAGATCACGAAAAAGGGAGAGTTGTAAAATGACCTGAATGTCACGGAAAAACTTCATTAGGATGTCTACCAGTGGAACCGTCGGCGTATGAAATAAAGTCGTCAAATTTATGGGGAATTGAAAACCAACAGAGAATAGAGATTCGTACATTAAAAAAAATTGTGTATCATATGTTGAACATTGGAAAATGATATGAGGGAGATTTCCTCTGTATTGACCGCAGCCACTACAGACAGGTGAATCACGGGCATTAATGCCATGGAGGTAGGCAGGAGTTACGGCATGGTTGAATCTCATTCTGACGATGGTAGTGATGTGGCGGCGAGTGTAAGCTCCTTTCCAGAACCATGGCCGGCCAGGTATAGAGGATTGGATATATGAATAATTTGTGGGATGGTGATATACAGTATGTAGTCGAGCCGATGCTGTCGCCAGTCATGGAGGAGAAGTTCATGGATGTGTGGTAGAATTTCAGGATATGGGAGAGCCATATCTATACGTGTCCCCTGACCGAAAGCTGCTTCTTTGGCTAAGATATCGACCTGTACATTTCCACATATATGGGCATGTCCTGATAGCCAAGTCAAGATTAAATTGGTCTCGGCATTACTGATTTCATATAGTTATAGGGCTAAATTTAGTAAATACTAATTCTCGGAACAAGTAGTAATATTTTGTAAGGCGAGGAGCGCACTTTGGGAATTAGTACAGATGAGTGCATGTGAAAGAACCTTTTGTTTGATATATATATACAAGCTTGTCGAAGGGCAAAGACTTCAGCAGTAAATATAGTAGTGCGGGGAGGTAAAAATATTTACTTGCAATACGTAAAGCCAGGGCGAAAATTGCCGTGCCAACTTGGGTTGGGTGTGATAGTTTTGAAGCATCTCTATAAAACAGGGTGTGTTGGGGTGTAGCGACTTATAATATCGTGGAAAGTGTGAGAAATGACAGTGGGGTGAGATTTAAATATTGCAGTAAGATGTTGTAAGCTAGTCTGAAGGCTGGTAGGTTGGTGTCTCTGGACCTGATATGAGATAGTATACGCAGGGTTAATGCGTGTTTGTACAATCGTATGTCGATATGGGCATAGGAGGCGATACATAGTTAAGATAGCGGGTATGCGATCTTGTGATAAGAGATGGCGTTGGTAATATTCATCTAGTAAGCGTAGTTTGCTGAGCATAGGTGTATGTGAAAGAGACATTTTCTGTAATAAATATTTGGCGCATAAGTACTGGCGGCGGAGAGAGAGAGAGCGGTGTTTCGCCGGTCTCGACCAATAAGGCCTCTGTTGGTGTAGCAGCTCCGATGATGATGCGAAAGACGCGGAGCTGTAAACGGTCCAACGTGCATAAGCGAGTGGGTGTCTTAATGTCAAAAAAGGCGCTCCCATATTCTAACACCGAGCGGAAAATGTTTTTATAAACTGTCAGCAACACGGATAGCGCAGCGCCCTATGAGCGGCGCTGGAGAGCCTTGAACACAGGGAATTTGTTCTCTAATTTTTGAGTGACGTGGGTTAAATGACGTTGCCAATTAAGTTTATCGTCAATTAATAGACCTAAATATTTAACGACTCGAACAACATCGATTTTACCTTGTTGATATTCGACTGGTGACGTATCATATGTGCGTTTGTTAGTGAAAATCATTTCTGCTTTTTTGTGACGTTACTAAGCCATGTTGGGAAAATCAATGATGGGCATGTCTTAGGGCTGTATGTAAATCTTCACGGCAAGTGATGAGATGGGACCGGGTAGCATATATTAAGATATCATCAGCAAATTGAATTAATCGTGCTTGGGGAAGAATTACAGATTCAAGGGATCCTGTATAAAGTAAATATAATATACCACTAAGGATATCTCCCTTAGGAAGGCCATGCGATGTACATCGATTGTTAAGTTCCTCGTTACTGCTACATAAATGTATACGTCTTCGCACAAGAAAATTGTGGATGATACTTAGAAAAAGTAATGGTTAACGCCGGGAATATAATATCTGTAATAAAATGTATGGATCTACAGGATCATAAGCTCCTTTAATGTCGAAAAAAATGGTTGTGGTATGTTGTTTCCGTCCTTTCGCCAGGAGTAAGTCAGTGAGGAATAATGTCATGGCTTCATTAGTACTGCGTTTTTTAACAAAGGCATATTGCGTTTTGGGTAGAACGTCATAATATTCCAACCACCATTGTAAGCGTCGGGGTAAGATTTTTTGGAATACTTTGCGTAGGCAAGAACTAAACATGATACCGCGATAATTATGTGAGTTCGTCGAGTCTTTGTTTGGCTTTAAAATCGGGAGCACTTCGAATTGATTCCAGTCTTCTGGAAAAGCTTGTAGTTTAATGTGACCGTTAATCTTGAGATCATGAGCCACGGGACCTCCTTTTTACGTGGAATCCGAACCACAGGACATGGCATTTCACTTCAAAAATCTCACATGCATTGACCGGGAATCGAACCCGGATCCAGTCTTCAGGGATGATACCGGATTGTAGTAAGGAATTGTATATATTTAAAACTATCGAGAGGGCTTGAGAGGAGAATGCGATATGTCACAGCGTCAAGACCTGGCCATGTGGATTTCTTGTTACGTGTGTCTTGCCAGATTTCAGTGGATGTGATAGGTAGCAACAAAGTCAGGTATCTCAGTGATTCTTGATACGGGCTGGGGGAAAAACATTGTGAGACGTATTCAGGGGTAAGATTCTGATAAAAAGTTTCGAAACCGTGCGCGTTGAGTGATCTCGTCAGAGAATTCGGGACTACGTTAAAAAAATATATTCGTTGAACTTAGGTTGCGAAGAGACGTATGACTGTTAAAAGTGGAAATGAGAAAGCGCCATGCTGCACATCGCTTCAGATTGAAATTTTGTTGAGTGGACGCCAGTGGCGGCGCGTTCTTTATGTTCAGTGGTTCAGTGAACCCCCTAGAAATATATAACTCTTAGTAAAATGGTTAATCAAGTGCGTATTTCTTTAATTACATATGTAAATTTGCGCTCGGAGGGTTAATTTTGACATCAACAGTCGGTTGCTCTCCGGAACCAGCGAAAAGGTTCAATTTCTGGATCGCAGGCGCGCGGCGGTGGGACGTAAGGAGGGAGCGATGGGCGCGGAGTCGGGTGAGGCAGGGGGGGGGGGGTAAGCTGAGAACAAAGCTAAACTATCGCTGGTGAAACGACCAGCTCAAGCCAGCGCTAGACACGACCTACCTCGAACCACCCCGAAGTTAGCCGATGTAGCCCTAAGCGATGTATTGTCTCCAAGCGTGCAGTTTAAAATTTGTCTGTTATGATACGTTTTGAAGGGATTTTAATTTCACGATTTTGGGTTATAGATATAATTAACCGCAATGAACCAGAATATTTTTGTAACTACGATTTGTATAACATCAATAGGCGTACGTAGCCTATGTTTATGTAATTAATGTAAACTTTTAATTATTTATAAGTGCTCATCAAGCAAAATACGTCAAGATAAGAACATAAATAACAGTCTGCCTAACACGTTCTTGTAGCAGTGTTTATTTCCGACCCGTCAGTTCAACCACCTCCGGAACAGTACCTTAGCGAATATCTTCTCAAGTCTGTGTTTATCGAAGTCTCTATTGTATCTCACGTTCGTTATCACGGTGTGTGGCGGTGTCTTGATGCGTGTGTCGTGTATTCATCAGTGTGAAAATGAATACCGTTCGGTTTCTTCTAGAGAATACCTTTCCAACACTTAGTATAGAAGAAAAGTGCAAAATAAAGCAGCTTGGCAGGCCTCTTCCCTCCCTGAACATTATTCAGAAGCAAACTAGTAGAGGTAAGGATTTTTGTAGAACATTTAAGCCACAGATTTACGAGAGGAATACTTGGCTATGTGGTTGCGATACCATTAATAGGCTTTTCTGTTTCCCGTGCTTGCTTTTTGCTAAGAGTAAGGACATGAATTGGACAAAAACTGGGGTATCAGATCTCATTTAACACAAAATATAAATAAGCACGAAGCATCTATTACACATAAGAGTGCATGTTTAGATCTTTCAGTTCTGGGGAAAACAGATATTAGGCAGCAGCTAAGTAGCGCTTTCAGAAGGAATATTGAGAGGCATAATGATAGTGTCAGAAAAAATAGGTACGTGCTCTCGAAGATCATTGACTGCGTGAAATTCTGTGGTGAATTTGAACTTGCTTTGAGAGGTCATAACGAAACACTCGATTCAAACCATCCAGGTGTATTCAGAGGACTCATTAATTTTACGTCGGCATTGGATACCGTCGTTAGGGGTCATTTCAACAGTGCTACAGTCTTCAAGGGTACGTCGAAGGACATTCAAAATGACATTCTGGAATGTATGTTGCATGTGTGTCGCGAGAATATTTTAGCTGAAGTAGCTACTGCAGACTTCGTCTCCCTGATAGCAGATGAAACATCTGATGTGTCTTCAAAGTGTCAGTTAGTCATTGTACTTCGATATGTATTAGCTAATGGGAAGCCTGTTGAAAGGTTCTGGACTTTCTTAAACCCAGCAGGAAACGACGCCTGCTCATTAGCCGATTGTATAAAAGGAGTCCTCACTCACGTAGTTGGAGAGCACAAAGAAAAAGTAGTCTCCCAAAGTTACGATGGTGCCAATGTTATGAGTGGCCAACATTCCGGAGTACAAACAATTGTAAGACAAGACTACCCATTTGCTTACTTTGGGCATTGTTACGCCCATCAATTGAATTTAATTCTGGCTCAGGCTGCTAGCCACAACAAAGAAGTGCGATTGTTCTTTGCCACCTTTGGAGAGATTCCAGCATTTTTTTCTCATTCGCCTCAGAGAGTGGGCATTCTCGATGAGGTTGTGGGCAGAAGAGTTCCGCAGGGCTCAGCTACGAGATGGAACTTTAAATCAAGATGCGTTCTTACATTGCATGAGCATAAGGATGCAATTCTGGAATGCTTGGAGAAAATCAAAGACACGAGCAGACAAACAGCTACTATGAACCAAGCTCATGGACTGCGTATGAAAATACAACAGCCAACGTTAACTTTTTGGTTAGAGTTCTTTTACAGTGTTATGCCTCACGTGGACATTCTATACAACCAATTACAAAAGCGTTCTGCTAACCGTGTATCAGTGCGAAGTGCAGTAAGCTCCTTCGAAACTGCAATTTTGAAAGTTAGGGACAATGCTGACAGCATCGTTGTGGAGGAAAATGTAGAAGACAACAAAGGGAAAATAAAATGCGAAAATAGTTATTACTCGAGAAACATTGCGGCGAAGGAGGTGTGTGACGTGATTATAAATCACAGCAAAGAGAGATTCAACTTCTCCAACCACTTACTGGCCTCCACCTTCTTTGACCACCAATTCTTCCCATCCTTCCATAATAATTTTCCAGAGGAGAATCTTACGTATGTTATAGAATCCTATCCTTTTCTTGATAAAAATAAACTGAAAACCGAACTGCAGGTGATTTATTCAAGAAGTGATTTTAAAGAAATGAAAGATGCAACTGACTTCCTTGATTTTTTGATAGAGAACAATCTCAAGGAACCTTTCGGAGAAGTGATGAAACTTTTGAAATTAACTATTACTGTCACCATGACTACTTCTGAAGCAGAAAGATGTTTTTCCACTTTAAAGCGGATTAAGACATTCCTGAGGAGTACAATGCATGAAGATAGACTGTCTGCTCTCGATATGTTGTCCATCAAGAAGGAGATGACTCATAAATTAGTAGATTTTAATGAGAAGGTAATTGACTTATTCGCCGCCAGGAAGGAAAGGAGGATGGATTTCCTGTACACTCACACGACAGCTGTTATACCAACGCCAGCAACGTCTTCAACATCAGACGAAACTGGATCAGCTTAAGGTAATTACACCTTATATTCTCTGTCTTTCATTTCTCATAGTTTTGGTAACTTCTTCGAGCTGCAATCGTGTGTCTTCAAAGGAAAGTCACCTTTCTAGTCATGCAATGTCACTATTTCACGTCTATGTAAACATCAAGTAACATTAAATTTGGCCACGTTATTTTTCAAAGTAGTGAACCCCCAGATGTTTTATCCACGCGCCGCCACTGGTGGACGCACATATTCGTTTATAAAGTAAGTAATTACGGGGAGTGATGTTCTTTCATAGCCGTTTTAATGCTGCTTTTCTTTTCTTGACCCAAAGAGAACATTCCTGATCCCACCGAGGAGGATGGTTTTTTACGGCTTACTGAGCCCAAGGTTGCAGGTTCAAAACCTGGCGCAGTCAGCTGGCATTTGAGGGTGCGCAAATGCGAGGGAGCCGTGTCAGTACATTTACTGGCACGTTAAAGATCCCCTTCGGGGCAAAACTCCGGCACCCCGGCGTCTCTAAAAGCCAGTGTAGTTAAAAGGGACGTAAAACCAATAACATTATTATTTATTATTATTATTAGGTTTTTTACGGGTGCCAGTATGTGGGGTAGGCGGTGACAGAGGATGATAAGTAGTTAGATATGCTTCAATGACGGCTTTTAAGAGGGCGTAATCAGATAAAGGAGTTCGATGGTTTCGGGGTGAGATGAGTTTGTAAATAAGTAGAAAATAATACGTAATGAAAACCGTGTGTTGGTCGTTTGAGCGAGAACGTGGTGGGTGAGGGACCAAGGGCGTAATGTATCAGAATGGGATAATGGTCACTTTGATGTAAATCAGGACCTGTTTGCCATGTGATGTGGTGGGCCTGATCCAACGTGGTGATGGTTAAATCAACTGCACTAGACGGTGTATTCGGTGGGGTGAGACGGGTTGGAGAACCATTATTTAATGGTGATGTTCAGAGCCTCCGTGGCTTAGGCGGCAGCACGCCAGCCTCTCACCGCTGGGTCCGTGGTTCAAATCCCGGTCACTCCATGTGAGATCTGTGCTGGACAATACGGGGGCAGACAGGTTTTTCTCCGGGTACTCCGGTTTTCCAGCAACGCTCTCCACTGTCATTTCATTTCATCTGCCATTCATTTAATCATTGCCCCAGGGGAGTGCGACAGGTTTCGGCAGCCGGCACAGTTCATATCCTCGCCGCTAGAGGGGGACTTCATTCATTTCATCCCTGACCCGGTCGGTCGACTGGCAGCAGGCTGTGGATTTTCAAGTGATGTTCAGTTTGTGCCTTATAGACATGGCGTCCTTTCGGGTCCACTGCCCCAGAAGGCGGGATGTGTGTTAAAATCCCATAATATAACGTGGTGCTGTAGTTGGCAGGCATAGCGGAAAAATAGATGCCATTGACGTTGAGTACCCTGAATATTCGGTGGACAATAGAGATGGGTGAATATCAGTAGATGTCAGAAGGAATTCACATTGATGCTGCGATAATGGGATATGATGTTTAATTAATGTGCATAGGCCACGATAACACAGGCCATCGCTTCGTATGACATTATAAGGAGGGTTGTAAAATCGAAAGTGGGAATATAACCATGTTTCTTGGAGAAAAAATTCATCGGGATGAAAATTATCAATTAAAAGTAATAATTCGTGACGCTTATTGACAATTCTTCGACAGTTCTACTGGAGTATCCGCATATGTATCAAAAGAACTCATAATTTTAAAAAGTGCCGGACGGCTGAGGGTGGTCAGTGGCAATAGGAGGTAACAACGGGACTATTTTATCTAATAAGTTTTTGACGCAATGGCCTAAAAGGTCCATTAATTTGCGAAAATTTTCGATAATGATACGGGTGGGATCATTTAATTTGGTAGTCGTGGGAGGGGGCGGTACGCTAACCGCCACGTTTTCGATAGGTGCCAATGGTTGAAATGTCATTCTGGACGTGGAAGGCGTAGACGCAATATTGAGATAACCCTGCTTATCATACCCGAGGGGTGCGATTGATCTTGGCGATTTATGTACAGTTTCGGTAAATTCCCTCTTACGAGGGGGATCGATAGGATGTGGGGCGGTTGGTGATGTAAGTGGGGGGAATTGATTAGGTAGCGTCAACAGATTGAATGGAGTCGTATGCCGGTTGACTATTTCACTGTGAGATTTGTTTTTTGGTTGCCACCTGCTGAATATGCGTTTCATAGTGCACCGCCCCAGCTGGGTGGTTTTCATGACAATTTGCGGATTTGAATAAAATGGCCTGACATTCAGTTGTGAGATGACTCAGTGCGCATTTTCCACAACGGGGTTCTCTTGCTCGACAATGTAGCTGTACGTGTCCATACCGTTGACATTTTTGACAACCGATGGGATTGAATATGAATAACGAAACTTCTAACATGACGTTGAAAATGCTAACATAATTGGGCAAATCTTGCCTCAAAAAATCTTAACCGTACCCGTAGGTAATGTTTCCAGCTGATGATTGATCATTTTTCCCCTGGTAAGTCGTTGTACTCTTACGACTGGAACAGGGGAGTCCATGTAGAGAATGATCTCATCGGGGGTGAGTGAAAGGTCAACCCCACGTATGAGACCTACACGTTGAACACTGGCAGATGGAATAAAGGCAGATAATTTACTTTCAAGTCAAATGGGATGAGTTAAAAAAGAGTTGGCCATGTCCGAAGTGGCAAATTGAACTTGTACTCGATTGCGACCCTTTTATTTTTAAATTCCTTTAATGCCCGTATGTGCTTCTCAAAAAATAAACGGCCCAAGGCCATGGGGTGTAGATTACCAACATTTTGATGAAGTGATTGCTCGAACACTATGTACGGTCCTCTATTATGGGCATTATAGCGATATTGTGCGGCTAATGGCGCCTTAGGCTCGGTTGTATTCTCTAATGGCGGAGTCCTGGAGACTGCCTGAGGCAGGCTCTCAGGAGCATCCACGACAAACATGTGATCTAGCGAGATCTCAGAATCAATAATTATGTTTTCCGGTGTACTCACATCAAATGAGGGTAGTTGGCCACCACTGGCCTCCCCCATGTTGGCTACACAAACACTAGAACTAAGGCACTAACCTGGTATATGGGTGTAATAATCTAAACACACTACTACTGTACTACCACCCAACACCACACAAGCAGAATGGAGTGTTCGTTAGCGAGGCTGAGAGAAGACTGCAAAGAGGATATAATACCAGAGTCTCAGCTCCCATGTTAGATCCGCCAAAATCCGGCTTCAAAAATACAATCATTTCTCTTCGGTAGGGGAAACATAAGGAACTAAATCCCTAAGATATCGGTTTATTTTTATGAATATTCCGCAGAGCTAGTCCCTTTGTGGATTAATTATCATTAATATTTTTTTACCTTTGACAGCATTAGCTCTGACAAAATGTATCACAAACAATCAACAATATATTCGAGATATTTTGAAATTTGTTGTCGATTGTACAATGTTGGCAGCAAACATGTAGCTGTATTCTGATAATTATATTATAGTACCTTTTGTATTGACGTTAGTTCATGGAATAAAACAACATAAAATCTATTATGAAACACCGTTTATTAGTTGAATGCTATAAAATGAAATATCGGGTCAGGTTCCCAGACATGACCTCCTTCCCCGCTCCCCTTTTCGTCTTAGCCTACATAACCTCTAAATCTGACTATAGAATCATGTAACTCTCTTCTATTATCACCCCCTCCACCTACCGATATCTACACATGTTCCAAATTCTTGTTTGAATCCCATGAACCTCTTGCAAATGTGATGAGAAGGAAGGGGAAAGATAAATGAAAACCATAGGTGATTGATTTTTTTATTTTATTTTTATATTGCATTACACAATGTAGAAATTCAATTACCGGTATTGTACATGTATAGTGTAAACATAACCACACTATTGCAACTGCATTCTCGTCCTGGTGTGCTTCATGCAACTTGCTGTTCAACCAGGGGCGTAGCCTATATAGAGTTTTATTTCAGAGGGTGCCCAACCGGGGGTTAGGGGGCATAGTATAGGCCCAAAGAATAGGGGGTACGGGGTTCTCCCCGGGAAACTTTTGTATAATTTGGTGCAAAATTATGAGTTTTAAGGCTGTCTGGCATCACCTTTTCAACCAATTTGTTGTGATGTTTTATGTTTGGTTATGTCAAACTCAACTAAGACCATTTTATGATACTTTTCATTAATACAATCATCTTGCTCTCTTGAGAGTGTTTACGTGGCAAGGATTAATGTCACTGTCTTGATTTACAACTCACACTATAATATACAGTCAAGGTTTCTTGAAGCATTGCCAAATCGGTTGATAACTTCATCGTCAGTGAGATGTAGGTCTCTGTGAATAGATGACAATACTGGACCGTTGAGTCTGTTTTCAGAAGTATAATTTCTTACATATGTTTTCAACCAACTCAAACTCTGTTCGGCAGTACCGGTAGCTACAGAGAGAGGCGAATTTGCCAAAATTTTGATAAGGTTATAAAGATTAGAGAAAAATCTTTTGTCACACGCTTGAAGGGCACTTGTTTCTGTTCTTGGTTTGTTCTTAAGAGCGAAGGCACTGGAGAGTAATAAGAGGTTATGTTGTTACACATAAGATCAGAGCGAACTGATTGTCACACTGTTTACTTTGATCTACCTTCGCCTTGATTTGCAACGTTGCCATTTCACTTAGTAACAATAGTGCATGATTATATTGGTTTTTAATGTTTTGATTCATAAACAAATAATATATGTGACAAAAATTTCGGGGGATGGGGCAGGCCCCCCTGGGCCCCCCTTATATACGCCCCCGTGTTCAACTGGATCCAGTGGACAGATCTGTAAGAATACAATAAATGTGGAAATTAACTTATAAGTCACTAAACATTGAATAATGCAGGCCAAGCTTCTCAAGGAAATATCCTGTAAAGATGATTTCGGATATTAGGTCGGGGATTTCACAAAGTGTACAAACCATATTGTTGGAGAGTAGAAAATTATAATGTAAGACGCATACACGACACGAACTTGCAACCTCCAACTTAGGCTTCCGTTACTCTACCTCTGAGCTTATTAGATTAGATTTTTATTAATCCATTTGATCAATTACATGTATTGTACCCGCGGTCCAGGGCCGTCAGGTCGTTATCCATTGTTTGAATGGAGCGCTGAACAGAGTTTGAACTAGCGCTCATAGGAGGAGAGCGCGCCCACTTGGCGAATGGAAGAACGCCGAAGGTGCTCGAACTTATGGAGCTACCTTATTCCCGTGATATAGAAAGAAAAGTGTTATGGCAGGATGTAGCCCCTGAATTTACATTGATTCCAGTGAAAGGACCAAGAAGATAGCTTTACGCACTCCCAAGTTATTAAGAAAGGTTGTTTGGGGTATGACGTAACTGCTTACGCGAGGAGCCCAAGCGGTATATGAACTGTGATGTGTTCAGTATCAGAGTAGCGTGTCTCTCTGGTCCAGTCTGTGTCAGTGCAACCCTCGAGCCAATGTTATAACACGTCATCGCCGTGAATAAGTATAGGGGTTGCCGGAATGCGCGGAGTAGAAGGTTCTGGAAGGCCTGTGAATTTTCTAAGTGCCAACGGTGATAGTATTACTGGTGGAAAGAAAGACTTACTGTAGTTATTCTTCAAACACATGTGAGTTGAACTGTACTTTATAAGAATTGTGAACTGTTATACTAGAAGTGACTGTCATAATGTACGGGCCAATAACTTCATTTTTTGACAGTACATTACTTTTATGTATTGAAATAGCGAATAGATCATGTGGACAGCTAGAAAGTGAAGCATGTATTTCAAAGTATTTCCACATGTGAGGACATGAACAGTAAGGATATCAGGTCAATGCACTTCAAATTTAACCGCGTGATTAGTGATTATACAAAAGTCGCAATGCCCAGCATTATGTTTTGGCCATGTGCACGAGAATTTTAGATAGTCATGACGAGTGTTTGCAACCATTAGCTGTGCGAGCTCAGGATTTTGAAAATTCATTATACAATTGTAAGCCGATTGTGCTTAAGTGCTGCGCGTGATATCAGTATAACGTGAGACGCAATTAATATGTGGTCTGACGACAGTGAAAGACATGGTAAAATAATGGGGGCGGAACATCGCGGATATTTTACGAGTGTTATTTTGGAACTTCCCGATGCTATGAACATGCACTAATAAAACCGAAGATGGGTTAGATTCGAGAGAATAAAGAAGGGACGTAGACGATACCAGTCCATGAAGGAAGCTGGAATGGAAGTAGCCAACATCTGCCCATGTGAGAAGGTTCGGGAACAGCACGATGGGCCGAGCGGAAGGAGCCTTACCAGAGGTCAAGGGTAGCTCACGCCAGGGCACTTCATGGAGGAACTTTTATGCTGCAATTTCAGCACCTGACAGACAGTGAATATCTGGAAGTAAGATCTCTACATGCTATCGTAGTTGTACTGTAGACTAGTTATGTGTATATTTTTCCCCAAACTTAATAGGTCAGCGTATTTTTGAAGCCCTTTTTCATGTTTCTGAATTAGTTGTTCTCGGTCAGACAGGAAGTGCTCGTCATTTATCAGTTTTGCTGGTAGTTCAATTTCAGTAATTTAGGGCGGATAGTAACGCAACGGTTTTTTTTCTTTCGCTTCCTGATTCGTTACTAGTGATAGGTGATATTGGTTACTCACGAGTTGATTTTGTGAAGGAGGAATGATTTGTGAAATGGAAAAATTAAATAAATAATAAATGATAATAATAATCGAGTACTGTGAAGATTTATATAATGATAATAATATTTTGGTATGAGAAACATCATCATGAATTCTCATAAAAATATTCGAACTAGGAGTCGAAAAATATTACCATAAGTATCACTTGATTTTGTTGCAAGTTCAGTTGTTTATAAAAACTCAGACAAAGGAGGAATAGTAATCCCAAGGTGAATAGGGGATCAGGTTTTACAACAACCAAAAGTAGTTGAGGACTGAGATAATTGAAAACGTTTCTTGACTATAATGAAATGTAAGTAATTATCCCGGTTGTTGCCAACAGAGGCGGATCAGATTGTGACCAATGTGTTATGTTGAAGTGTGGAAGTATAGCATCCAATGGGACTCAGTAAACTTTTTTTTATGAAAGTAAGATTGTTGGTATTCAGGAGATACACAGCATGGGTCGGAATCGAATACAGGTGACCTTTCGTACCTCACGTGACGCAAATAATTTTCTCCAGCACCCTATTCTTACTGAAAAACGATTAAAGACTTTTATTCCCTCAGCCAATATCCATAGAGTGGTTGGTTCTTAAGTTTAGGGGCTGCGACAACACGGTTATGTAGCCCCGTGTACTTTGGGTGTGTGTAGAATCAGTCTGATAGCCGGTGTTAATTGTGATTACTGTATTAGTGTGTGTTATCTGTTTTATAATTTAAGTACTGCAACTTATATTTTTTCAAATAGTTCCTACTTTTGCCGCCAAGCGCCACCGTCAACGACTACTAGGCCAAGTTCAGAACTTAGCTACTAGACGCCACCGCAGTCGACTCTTGGCAACGAACGTAGAAACCTAAGAGCGTTGTTTACATTCTTAACCTATCCAATTTAGCTTCACATAGGTGCAATTAGTGGAAAGTTCTTTAACATGCCTTAAATCTATGACATGGGACCGCCGGCTTTACTTCCCCTCCGAAGGAAGGCATACTGAAGGATTTTAACGCTCTTAAAAAATCCGACGGCTTCGACCAGGATTGAACCCGCTATCTTGGGCATCGACTACGCCACCGAAGCCGACTATCCATAGAGTGGGTTTGATTAGAGGGGTACATAGTTCTTTCTCGTCTGACGACATCCGTAAATATTTAGAGTCTCCTTGCCCCATTGTGAAAATTCAACGCATGAATCGAAGGAATGTAACTAACGGGGAGGTAGAATTACTACCAACCGGTACGGTCAAAATAGTCTTCGAGACTCAAAATTTGCCTGCTTATGTTCCTATATTCGATGTTATTATGGAAGTTCATGTTTTAATATTTCGAGCTATTCTTTGCAATAGATGTCAACGCTATGGCCACACTGGTCATAATTGTCGAGCTCGAGCACCAAGGTCACGAAACGCAAACATGTACTCAGGTTCTGTGCCAACTGTGATGAAAACCATATTAGTGGCTCCCCGAGTTGTGACTATCACATTAAATTAGTCGAAATTAAAACCCGCATGTGCACAGAAAATAAAACATACCAAGAAATTGTCAATTCCATATCACGTAAACGTTTCAACCCCCTTTCAGTCCCTCAGCAATTTCCTCCTCTTGCTCGACTTCCCTCTTCTCCTACGATTTCTATACCTAAGAAACGTAAGTTCGCAACGACAGTCACGAGTGCTCCTAAGGTCTTTTCCCCTTTGGGGTATGATCGCCCTGCCTATTTGTCTATTTTCCATGGGGACAAAGCCTCAAGCTCTGTGCCCCCTCCTTCTTCTCTTGTACCGTCACAGGTGGGACCACTCCCCACTCCACCCATTCAATTGCCTCCCTCAACGTGTGTGCCCCAAGATATCACCAGAGATGTTATGCATTTAATGGAATTATTGGGTACTAATGTACAATGGGCCCATTTGCTTAAAAATATTTACGATAAGATTTCTCTCTCATCTTTTCCCGCAGTCCCCCGACCGTCTCCTCGTATAGAGACTACTTCTGCTTCATCAACCTGAAAATTCTTCAATGGAATGCTCGTAGCATTCATAACAAACGACATGAATTACTACTCTTAATTCAAAATTACACCCCTGATATCATTCATCCTCATTCAAGAATCATGGTTATCCCCCAATTTATCCTTTCATGTTCCTCGGTATCACATTGAACGCCTGGATGCCGCGCAATGTGGTGGTGTTCTTACATTAATCCATGAACGGCTTCCATACCGGGTTACCCCATTTATTTTTCCTATCCCCAGAACCTATGTGATTACCATCACTGTAGACTCCCTACATTCACTAATTTGTATATTCCACCTGCTATCAAAGGTAGTTTCCGACAATGGCGTTCCTCTTTTCCTACTGTAATTCATTTACATCCCACGTTATTGGTGGGGATTTCAATGGACATCATAAAGAATGGGGTTGCCTCCGCACGACACCCAAGGGTCGGAATATCATGATTGCATCCCAGTAGTCCCATCTCCAGATTCTAAATGATGGTTCACCTACTCGTATTTCTCCTCCTTCTCTGGCCCCTAGCGCTGTTGACTTAACGTTTGCTTCTCTCCCTATTGCACACGACACCTGACCTACACCAAAGCGACCACTATCCTATACTGATTACCCTTGATTCTTTCCATCGTCCTAGTAATACATTGCCTCCTCCCTTTTTTACCCGAAGTTTCAAACGTTTTGATTCATCTCTATTTTCAGAATATATCCAACAGTTTTTTTTTGTCATACTGCACCCCCGCTTCGCGCCCTTTATGATTTGCTCCTTACCTCCATTGCTCAATATTTTGACACCTATCATCCTCTAATTCCCAGTTCACGCACCCCTAGTAAGAGACGGTCCTTGCTATCCTGGTGGGATGATGAATGCACGCGATTGGTTAAGAGGCGGAAACATTTATTAAGAATTTTCCGAACATATAATACCCCGTATACTTACCAAAATTATAAAAAGTTTGTTGCCAAGTGCCAGCAGTCTTTTAATGACAAACGAAGAGCAGCTTGGTGAGAATGCGTCTCTACTATTCACCATCAGACGCCAATTACTCATATGGACTGTGATTAAAACCTTATCTCGCCGTCCACATCGTTTGAATTATGACAATTCTTTATGTTTTTTTTTTATCTCAATATGACTCCTGCTTTTGTGGAACATGATATTACCTTTCCCTCCCAGGAACACAACTCTATGTTTTCATGCCTTTTGCAACCGATAACTTTTTCCGAATTTCAACTAGCCTTAGTACACAAAAAATCTACTACCCCGGGACCAGATTATATATCCTACCACATCATTAATAGTCTGCCCAAAATGCTCACAGGGTTCTTTTAGATGTTTTTAATTCCGTCTTATGCTCCGGCAATGCACCAGAAGATTGGAATGAGTTTTTATTACTGCCTATTTTAAAACCTGGAAAAAATCCAGATTTAGCAGCTAGCTATCGTGGCATACATCTTGGGTCCTGTATTCGGAAGACTTTCCAACGGATTTTGCTGACACGATTGGTATTGCACCCGTATCCACGTGGTCGTACCTGTTGGAATCCTATGGAAGAGTTGTATCGTAGAATCTGTAAGTACCCGGCTGAAATAACCCCCAAAACTCTACCAACTGGGATCAACGCGGGATAAGGATACCTCACTAAAAAGAATGTGATAAGAAGATGCCAGTGGTCGACGAAATAAAAACGAAAATCAGCTCAAAATGAACTAACAAGACTCTAAAACTTAAATTAATCTCGGGTGTATGGCTAAGCATTCAACAAAATAACCCACTGGCCCTCGCATCACATCCTGGTTTTAATATATATCACCAAGTCATCCGAAGAAAATTTAAAATGGATCAACAGTTTATTTTCTTAGTAACTGCTGCGTTGTGGAACTCCTCTCCACTCAACAAAAATATGTATGCTTGTACATAAGCACATGATAGTCAAATGTGACGTTAGCCTGAATTTTGGTTATATTATGCTGCTTAAATGGTACAGCATTTTAAACGAAATTCAAATAAATATTTTTGAATTTTACAATAACGCACAAGTTGATTTTATAAATACAGAAACCCTATTCAATTTGTATTAATTTATATACATTTATACATTTAATTCGATGTTCGAATTACTCCTACATTATTCATTATTATTATTACTCCAATGACAAGTGTTCTATATAATTCTGGTATAGTCTTTTTAATCAATTCGACGAAAAATTAAGTTAATCGAACGTTATATCTTTTCAGTAAATTATCACAATTCATTTTACATCATTCACTAAATGTTTAAATTATCATCCCTTAAACTTTCACTTATTATATTTACAATGTTATACAATTATTATTACACGTCTTTCCAATTGTAACTTTCCACTAAAACATGTTTTATTATTAGCAACGCATTTAAGATTAGTTGTTACAATGCATAACTTGGTTTTAAATGTTGGATTTAATACTTTACTAGCCTTTTAATAATTAAACTCGTGACTGAAATTCACGTTCAAAAATGCACATTAATTTACTCAGTAATAGCTCATTAGCTTATTAAATACTGGAAATCTGATAATGACCATCCATCGATGTCTAATATCTACCTCAATATAACTCAATTCTCGCAAACATTAATTGCTTTACATGTGTGTTAGCTCTCAATAGCTATAAATAATCACCAAACATTTTTAAGATCCAAAAAGCTTTTATACAACAATCGAAAAATACTCTGTTTCATAATAGACAAACGTTAGAGTATCATGAACAATTTTTATCAGAACTGTGTTGTAATATGCATTCACATGTTCAAATAGTAGTGTTGGTGATTTTCCAAAACTGTCATTTCGTTTCATGACGAATAATTTTATACATAGATTTCCTTTCTTTCATTAATACATCATCTCATTTCATAACTATTTCTTTCAAAGAATATAGAGTAACAACTATGAAAAGTACAATTCAGATTTCGTCTAATCCAAAATTCGAAATGAAGATCCTTCTCTAAGGAAACACGTTAGAAACTACGCCATGGAAAAGAGCCTGTCTTAAGAAGGTACAAATAATCCATTAGAATCGAACGCTTACACAAGTTGGAGTATTCCAAAAGAATAAAGAAATTGAAAAACTGAGCGAACTCGAAAAAGTGATCATATTCCATAAGAAATTCAAAACATTGGATCGCAAAAGCATAATCCAGAAATCGTAATTATTCACACTAGAAATCACTATAATTGCAAGACTATATCGAACTCGATGAAAAATAGACTAACACATCTATCAAACAATGCTGTATGTAATGCCAAAATACTTTGTTCCGTTGATTAAATATTCACAAGTATTTATTTTAAATAATGTTCAAGTGTATGTGGGATATCGGTCATCTTCTTGCTAACGACTATTCTTATATAATTTTACCGTAGTCTTGGCCCTGTCTATTCTTAAATCGTGTCTTCAGAACCGATTAAAATGCTCTATTAAATGCCAAAGTAAATTTAGAAAAAGAAAAAGGTAATGCTTTATAAATAACATCACAATTAATATTAATGTTAACTATAAATAAAATACATGCTCGGACAGAAGTGATAAAAGTATCAAGTCTATCCCTCGAATGCATTTTCTATCTACAAAATAAAAATGGTGAAAGAAGAACATTATAAAGTATGGCTGATTCATACTGTCTACTAATATTCAATGTTTCCAGCTACCTTGTTCGTAGTCATCTCGATGAAAATGGAAAAAAAATGTTCGAAGCACACATTTCTGGTAGGGACTGAACCCTTGTCCCTCGTGTTGCTTGTTCCTCGTACTGCCTGGAACTGCGTAGAATCGAACCCGTTACCGACCGGCTCGACAAAACAGCTGTCCGCGTTGTAAAATTCATCGCCCCGACACGTATAAGATTTGCTCGATAGCCTTGTTGAAAATGCCATTCATTGTTCATATTGTAGAAGTACGAATGTAATGTCAATATCTCAAGACTGCCTTCAGCCTCTTTTTATACAACATTCTGTTATTGAAATCCATAGTTGAGCTTGATTATCATTCCAAATGCTCAATTCTGCTTAGATGCTGCATTCCCGTTATCCATTTAGTATCCCTTCATCATCACTGTAGTGTATCGATGTGTATTTCCACACAATATAATATCAGTGTTCATTGCTGCAGTGTATATTGACCGTACTATAATGTTGAAAAGTCTCATAATGGCAGTAAAATATAAGCAGTCTATATGAAAAACTATGTTCACATTCATATCACTCAAATCAAACACAATGAGCTATTCGTTCTTTCCATGCGTTTCGACACTCGCGCCTTGCTGTAGCAAGTCAAGACTAAACGTAGTGTACCGGACTATGTTCACTTCGCACAAGTTCAAATATCACTTGATATGTCTACTTCCAATCATGCCTGCGTACACGTTCTTGGCTGATTCCAGAGAAATATTGCCCACGAATGAATACCTCTCTCGGGCGAGATATTTCAGACTGACTGTCGGTCTACCCACAATGCTCCTGGGTTCAAACGATATGATAGTCGATATATACGCGAGTGATTGCGATTATCACCTGGTATTCTGAAATGTGCATTTATAAAATCAAAATCATTCTCAAGCTAGTTCTACGTGAAATATAATGTATAGGTATTTGCCATTAGTCGATCCCTTCTATGATATCTGTATTACTTCATAGCAGCTTATATTGCAGTCATGTTTGCACGGCATCCATTTTGCAAGCAATAACCATACCTCAGACAAAAACACGTGTTCGAGATATGTAATGCGGGTTGCTGGTACCGCTCCTAAGCGAGCGTCACGAAGTATCCGTTGCTGCTTATAGTTGAAATGTTGCCATACAAATATTCTAATATGACCAGGTTCCAAGTCAATGCAAAATACTGGCTCAGTAAAAAAATATAATATACGAGCCGCTTTAAGATTCTTAAGTGAATCAATCGCTGTACGCACTTCATCGTAAACCGGCGGTATGATCTTTTCCAGAGGTGTTTTATTTCTAGGTTAGGGATCGAATTCAAAAGAATCTTCAGGTTCATCACTAATAAGTAATTTTATGAAGTAATCAGCCAAAATTATTGCATTGTCGTAATCATTATGGACCACCTGCCCGTTCGTATCCTTCATCAAAAGAGTAGGGGGAGTAAATTTTGATTGGTATAGTTTAAATGTTCTATAATTATAGTCTCTTATTTTATGGCGATTGAAAGCTTCATCAATAGATTTTAATGTTTCCTTTTGATATTCTCTTTTAACCCTCCTGATTTCTTTGGCCGTTAACCGTCTAGCATTGATTAATTCTCCCCTAGAACTTTCAGTTTTTTGTTGTTGGTCCTTCAACCAAGCTCGTCTCTGTGCGAGAAATCCTTAAACTTAAGCCTCTCGAAGTCCTACTAAAAATGAAAAAGTCAATGAACAAAGCTAAGAGAACGACACATAATCCTTCCCTATACAATTACAGATTTCAGTGGTGGGGGAACAGGGACCACAGTTTTTCTTCGACCACGGTACTGTCATCTTGCTTAAAATATGTGCATGTAATCGTCTTGAGGGTTGAGGGAATTTCCTTTCCCCCTGTCTTTTGTTTCCCTTACTCTTATTTTTGTTTTTAAATTTCCTCTTCTAGAATGCACAGTATGTAGTTAGTTTTAGTTGTAAGTATGTAGTTAGTTTGTTTATTAGATATATGTCATTGTTCTATTTGACTGTGGTGTGTGAGTGTGCCTGGTGGCAGTTGCGTTGTTTATTAGATATAGTTCATTGTTTCATTAGACTGTGATGTGTGAGGGTGCATGTGAGTGTGCCTGGTGACCGACTGTTTTAGTGGTAGTATTTGTCGGTGGAACTTAAGTAAATTGTTTTCGTTAGTAGAATTTTGGTATTTAATTGTTAGTAGAAGGTTAGTATTTTTGTTAGTAGAATTGCTATTTATTTATTCTGAAAGGGACTATCAGCAGATCAGAATAAATCAATTATTTACTTGTCTTATAGACAGTTAAGATATTGATAATATAAACCAACTAATGGCTACACTGCGTTCTGCTGCACGGCTGAAAGCAACGGGAAACTACAGCCGTAATGCTATTCCCGAGGATATGCACCTCTCTATGCATAATTACATGTGATGATGGCCTCCTCCCGTGTACAATTTCAATCCGGAGGTAAACTAGTCTCCCGTTCGGATCTCCGGGTGGGGACTACTCGAGAGGGGTTAACAACACAGAAGTGACAAAGAGGAATTCTGACATTCTACGGATCGGAGCGTGGAATTTTAGAAGTCTGCTAGGAAGTGGAAGGTTAGAAAACCTAGAAAGGGAAATGGATAGGTTGAGTTTGGTTTTGGTTGGGATTAGTGAAATGCGCTGGCAGGAAGAAAAGGACTTTTTGTCAGGTGACTATAGGGTCATTAGCACTAAATCAAAATGACCAAGCAGGGGTTGGTTTCATATTGAGTAGGAAACTTGGACAGCGGGAGGAATATTATGAGCAATATCTTGAACGGATTATTGTAGCAAAAATCAATACTAAACCTACGTGCACCACAGTGGTACAATTCTATATGCCTACCAATCAAGCTGATGATAAAGATGTTGAAAAGGTCTACGAAGAAATAGATGAAATTCTGAGGTATATCAAGGGTGATGAAAATGTTATAGTAATGGGAGATTGGAATGCTGTGGTAGGAAAAGGGAGAGAAGGGAAGATAGTAGGAGATTTCGGATTAGGTGAAAGGAATGATCGAGGAAGCAGGCTGATAGAATTCTGCACCGAGCATGAGTTGGTCATAGGTAACACCTTATTCAATAACCACAATAGAAGAATATACACATGAATGAGGCCAGGAGATACAGGGCGTTACCAAATCGACTTCATTATGGTCAAACAGAGGTTTCGAAACCAGATTTTGGATTGCAAAACATATCCTGGTGCTGACATAAACTCTGACCACAATATGGTTGTTATGAAATGCAGATTAAAGTTGAAAAAACTGAAGAAAAGTCAAAAGCCAAAAAAGTGGGCAATAGACAGACTGAAAGTGAAGGATGTAAACGAAAGATCCAAGAAGAATATAAAGGATGGACTAATGAAAAACCCTAAACAAACTTCAATTGCAGACGAATGGGCACTTTCGAAGAATGAAATAACAAAATCCGCAGAAGAAAACATTGATAGGAAAGAAAGAATAGGTAAAAAATCGTGGATCACTCAGGATATACTAGAATTGATGGATGAAAGGCGGAAACACAAGAATGTAAGAGATGAAAATGGGAAAGCAGAATACAGAAGTCTGAGAAATGAGGTTAACAAGAAGTGCAAGGAAGCAAAAGAAGAATGGTTGAAAGAGAAATGTGCAGTTATAGAAAATTGTCTGAAATTAAGAAAAGTAGACACAGCTTATCGAAGGATTAAGAATACTTTTGGGGAAAAGAAGACTAAGTGCTGTAATATTAAGGACACAAATGGAAAGCCTCTAACAGATAGGGAAGAAAAGGTTGAGAGATGGAAAGCTTACATAGAGTGTTTGTATAAGGGAAAGGAGATTGAGAATCATGTAATGGAAAAGGAGGAGGAAATTGATGAGGATGCAAAATGAGATTTAATATTGAGATCAGACTTTGACAGAGCATTGAAGGACTTAAGCAGGAACAAGGCACCAGGCATAGATGATATACCGATTGAGTTGCTACGCTGCATAGGAGATGAAGGTCTGATCAGGCTATTTCACTTGGTGTGTAGGATTTATGAGACAGGTGAGGTACCCCCTGATTTCAAGAAGAATGTTATCATCCCTTTACCGAAGAAAGTGGGAGCTGACAGATGTGAAGATTACCGTACAATCAGCTTGATTACTCATGCTTCAAAGATCCTGTCTAGAATAATTTACAAGAGGATGGAAAGCCAGATAGAAACGGGGTTGGGTGAAGACCAGTTTGGTTTCAGGAGAAATGTAGGAACAAGGGAAGCTGTACTAAGTCTTAGGCTGATTTTGGAAGGTAGAATAAGGAAAGATAAGAGAACGTTCATGGCTTTTGTAGACTTAGAAAAGGCTTTTGATAACGTTGATTGGACTAAATTGTTTGACATTTTGAAATCGATTGGAATAAAGTACAGGGATAGGAGGGTGATATACAATCTATACAGAAACCAGACAGCAGTCATTCGAGTTGAAGGACATGAGAGAGAAGCTGGTATTCAGAAAGGTGTAAGGCAAGGCTGCAACTTATCACCCATACTTTTCATTCTTTACATTGAACAAGCAATGAAAGAAATTAGAGAAAAATTTAAAGTGGGAGTGAAGATTCAAGGAGAAATGATTTCAACTCTGAGATTTGCTGATGACATCGTCATCTTGGCCGACAAGCCTGAGGATTTGAATGAGTTTTTGAATGGTATGGACTCCGTCTTACGGAAAGAATTCATGATGAAAGTTAATAAAAACAAAAATATTGGAATGCAGTTGAAAGAAATCAGAATCCTCTATGGACGTCGAATTGGCAGGTGAAAAGCTGAAGGAAGTAGGTGCCTTCTGTTACTTGGCAAGCAAAATAACCAGTGATGGACGAAGCAAAGAGTATATAAAAAGTAGGTTGCCTCAGGCAAGGAAAGCATTTCTACAAAAAAGGAATCTGTTGACATCGAATATAGATTTAGGTATTAGGAAGTCATTTTTGAAAGCCTTTGTCTGGAGCGTGGCGCTTTATGGAAGTGAAACTCGGACTATTGGTGCAGAAGAAAAGAAGAGAATTGAAGCATTTGAAATGTGGTGTTACAGGAGAATGATGAAGGTCAGATGGGTAGATAGGGTTACAAACAAAGAGGTATTAAGACGAGTGGGAGAGGAGAGATGTTTGTGGCGACTGCTAATGAAGAGAAGAGATAGGTAACTGTGTATAATATAGAGTAACAGTGTATAATATAGAGTGACTGTGTATAATATAGAGTAACAGTGTATAATATAGAGTAACTGTGTATAATATAGAGTAACAGTGTATAATATAGTGTAACTGTGTATAATATAGAGTAACAGTGTATAATATAGAGTGACTGTGTATAATATAGAGTAACAGTGTATAATATAGAGTAACAGTGTATAATATAGAGTAACAGTGTATAATATAGAGTAACTGTGTATAATATAGAGTAACTGTGTATAATATAGTGTAACTGTGTATAATATAGAGTAACAGTGTATAATATAGAGTGACTGTGTATAATATAGAGTAACAGTGTATAATATAGAGTAACTGTGTATAATATAGAGTAACAGTGTATAATATAGAGTAACTGTGTATAATATAGAGTAACTGTGTATAATATAGAGTAACTGTGTATAGTATAGAGTAACTGTGTATAATATAGAGTGACTGTGTATAATATAGAGTAACTGTGTATAATATAGAGTAACTGTGTATAGTATAGAGTAACTGTGTATAATATAGAGTGACTGTGTATAATATAGAGTAACAGTGTATAATATAGAGTAACAGTGTATAATATAGAGTGACTGTGTATAATATAGAGTAACAGTGTATAATATAGAGTAACAGTGTATAATATAGAGTAACTGTGTATAATATAGAGTAACTGTGTATAATATAGAGTAACAGTGTATAATATAGTGTAACTGTGTATAATATAGAGTAACAGTGTATAATATAGAGTGACTGTGTATAATATAGAGTAACAGTGTATAATATAGAGTAACTGTGTATAATATAGAGTAACTGTGTATAATATAGAGTAACAGTGTATAATATAGAGTGACTGTGTATAATATAGAGTGACTGTGTATAATATAGAGTGACTGTGTATAATATAGAGTGACTGTGTATAATATAGAGTAACAGTGTATAATATAGAGTAACTGTGTATAATATAGAGTAACTGTGTATAGTATAGAGTAACTGTGTATAATATAGAGTGACAGTGTATAATATAGAGTAACTGTGTATAGTATAGAGTAACTGTGTATAATATAGAGTAACTGTGTATAATATAGAGTAACAGTGTATAATATAGAGTGACTGTGTATAATATAGAGTGACTGTGTATAATATAGAGTAACAGTGTATAATATAGAGTAACAGTGTATAATATAGAGTAACTGTGTATAGTATAGAGTAACAGTGTATAATATAGAGTAACTATGTATAATATAGAGTAACAGTGTATAATATAGAGTAACAGTGTATAATATAGAGTAACTGTGTATAATATAGAGTAACTGTGTATAGTATAGAGTAACAGTGTATAATATAGAGTAACTATGTATAATATAGAGTAACAGTGTATAATATAGAGTAACTGTGTATAGTATAGAGTAACTGTGTATAATATAGAGTAACTGTGTATAATATAGAGTAACAGTGTATAATATAGAGTGACTGTGTATAATATAGAGTGACTGTGTATAATATAGAGTAACAGTGTATAATATAGAGTAACAGTGTATAATATAGAGTAACTGTGTATAGTATAGAGTAACAGTGTATAATATAGAGTAACTATGTATAATATAGAGTAACAGTGTATAATATAGAGTAACAGTGTATAATATAGAGTAACTGTGTATAATATAGAGTAACTGTGTATAATATAGAGTAACAGTGTATAATATAGAGTAACTGTGTATAATATAGAGTAACTGTGTATAATATAGAGTAACTGTGTATAATATAGTGTAACAGTGTATAATATAGAGTAACAGTGTATAATATAGAGTAACTGTGTATAATATAGAGTAACTGTGTATAATATAGAGTAACTGTGTATAATATAGTGTAACAGTGTATAATATAGAGTGACAGTGTATAATATAGAGTGACTGTGTATAATATAGAGTAACTGTGTATAATATAGAGTAACTGTGTATAATATAGAGTAACTGTGTATAATATAGTGTAACAGTGTATAATATAGAGTAACAGTGTATAATATAGAGTAACAGTGTATAATATAGAGTAACTGTGTATAATATAGAGTAACAGTGTATAATATAGTGTAACTGTGTATAATATAGAGTAACTGTGTATAATATAGAGTAACTGTGTATAATATAGAGTAACTGTGTATAATATAGAGTGACTGTGTATAATATAGAGTAACTGTGTATAATATAGAGTGACTGTGTATAATATAGTGTAACTGTGTATAATATAGAGTAACTGTGTATAATATAGAGTGACTGTGTATAATATAGTGTAACTGTGTATAATATAGAGCAACTGTGTATAATATAGTGTAACTGTGTATAATATAGAGTAACTGTGTATAATATAGTGTAACAGTGTATAATATAGAGTAACAGTGTATAATATAGAGTAACAGTGTATAATATAGAGTAACAGTGTATAATATAGTGTAACAGTGTATAATATAGAGTAACTGTGTATAATATAGTGTAACAGTGTATAATATAGAGTAACAGTGTATAATATAGTGTAACAGTGTATAATATAGAGTAACTGTGTATAATATAGAGTAACAGTGTATAATATAGAGTAACAGTGTATAATATAGAGTAACTGTGTATAATATAGAGTAACAGTGTATAATATAGTGTAACAGTGTATAATATAGAGTAACTGTGTATAATATAGTGTAACAGTGTATAATATAGAGTAACAGTGTATAATATAGAGTAACTGTGTATAATATAGTGTAACAGTGTATAATATAGAGTAACTGTGTATAATATAGAGTAACAGTGTATAATATAGAGTAACTGTGTATAATATAGTGTAACAGTGTATAATATAGTGTAACTGTGTATAATATAGAGTAACTGTGTATAATATAGTGTAACAGTGTATAATATAGAGTAACAGTGTATAATATAGAGTAACAGTGTATAATATAGAGTAACAGTGTATAATATAGTGTAACAGTGTATAATATAGAGTAACAGTGTATAATATAGAGTAACTGTGTATAATATAGTGTAACAGTGTATAATATAGAGTAACTGTGTATAATATAGAGTAACAGTGTATAATATAGAGTAACTGTGTATAATATAGTGTAACTGTGTATAATATAGTGTAACAGTGTATAATATAGAGTAACAGTGTATAATATAGAGTAACTGTGTATAATATAGAGTAACTGTGTATAATATAGTGTAACTGTGTATAATATAGAGTAACAGTGTATAATATAGAGTAACTGTGTATAATATAGAGTAACTGTGTATAATATAGAGTAACTGTGTATAATATAGTGTAACAGTGTATAATATAGAGTAACAGTGTATAATATAGAGTAACTGTGTATAATATAGTGTAACAGTGTATAATATAGTGTAACTGTGTATAATATAGAGTAACTGTGTATAATATAGTGTAACAGTGTATAATATAGAGTAACAGTGTATAATATAGAGTAACAGTGTATAATATAGAGTAACAGTGTATAATATAGAGTAACTGTGTATAATATAGTGTAACAGTGTATAATATAGAGTAACAGTGTATAATATAGTGTAACAGTGTATAATATAGAGTAACAGTGTATAATATAGAGTAACTGTGTATAATATAGTGTAACAGTGTATAATATAGAGTAACTGTGTATAATATAGAGTAACAGTGTATAATATAGAGTAACAGTGTATAATATAGAGTGACTGTGTATAATATAGAGTAACTGTGAGTAATATAGTGTAACTGTGTATAATATAGAGTAACTGTGTATAATATAGAGTAACTGTGTATAATATAGAGTAACTGTGTATAATATAGAGTAACTGTGTATAGTATAGAGTAACTGTGTATAATATAGAGTAACTGTGTATAGTATAGAGTAACTGTGTATAATATAGAGTAACTGTGAGTAATATAGGGTAACTGTGTATGATACTAGTAACTGTGTATGATACTAGTAACTGTGTATGATACTAGTAACTGTGAGTATGATACTAGTAACTGTGTATGATACTAGTAACTGTGTGTATGATACTAGTAACTGTGAGTATGATACTAGTAACTGTGTGTATGATACTAGTAACTGTGAGTATGATACTAGTAACTGTGTGTATGATACTAGTAACTGTGTGTATGATACTAGTAACTGTGTGTATGATACTAGTAACTGTGTATGATACTAGTAACTGTGAGTATGATACTAGTAACTGTGTGTATGATACTAGTAACTGTGTGTATGATACTAGTAACTGTGTATGATACTAGTAACTGTGAGTATGATACTAGTAACTGTGTGTATGATACTAGTAACTGTGTGTATGATACTAGTAACTGTGAGTATGATACTAGTAACTGTGTGTATGATACTAGTAACTGTGTGTATGATACTAGTAACTGTGTGTATGATACTAGTAACTGTGAGTATGATACTAGTAACTGTGTGTATGATACTAGTAACTGTGTGTATGATACTAGTAACTGTGAGTATGATACTAGTAACTGTGAGTATGATACTAGTAACTGAGTATGATACTAGTAACTGTGTATGATACTAGTAACTGTGAGTATGATACTAGTAACTGTGAGTATGATACTAGTAACTGTGTGTATGATACTAGTAACTGTGTATGATACTAGTAACTGTGAGTATGATACTAGTAACTGTGTGTATGATACTAGTAACTGTGAGTATGATACTAGTAACTGTGTGTATGATACTAGTAACTGTGTGTATGATACTAGTAACTGTGTGTATGATACTAGTAACTGTGTATGATACTAGTAACTGTGAGTATGATACTAGTAACTGTGTGTATGATACTAGTAACTGTGTGTATGATACTAGTAACTGTGTATGATACTAGTAACTGTGAGTATGATACTAGTAACTGTGTGTATGATACTAGTAACTGTGTGTATGATACTAGTAACTGTGAGTATGATACTAGTAACTGTGTGTATGATACTAGTAACTGTGTGTATGATACTAGTAACTGTGTGTATGATACTAGTAACTGTGAGTATGATACTAGTAACTGTGTGTATGATACTAGTAACTGTGTGTATGATACTAGTAACTGTGAGTATGATACTAGTAACTGTGAGTATGATACTAGTAACTGAGTATGATACTAGTAACTGTGTATGATACTAGTAACTGTGAGTATGATACTAGTAACTGTGAGTATGATACTAGTAACTGTGTGTATGATACTAGTAACTGTGTATGATACTAGTAACTGTGTGTATGATACTAGTAACTGTGTGTATGATACTAGTAACTGTGTATGATACTAGTAACTGTGAGTATGATACTAGTAACTGTGAGTATGATACTAGTAACTGTGAGTATGATACTAGTAACTGTGAGTATGATACTAGTAACTGTGAGTATGATACTAGTAACTGTGTGTATGATACTAGTAACTGTGAGTATGATACTAGTAACTGTGAGTATGATACTAGTAACTGTGTGTATGATACTAGTAACTGTGTATGATACTAGTAACTGTGAGTATGATACTAGTAACTGTGAGTATGATACTAGTAACTGTGAGTATGATACTAGTAACTGTGTGTATGATACTAGTAACTGTGTGTATGATACTAGTAACTGTGTATGATACTAGTAACTGTGTATGATACTAGTAACTGTGTATGATACTAGTAACTGTGTATGATACTAGTAACTGTGTATGATACTAGTAACTGTGTATGATACTAGTAACTGTGTGTATGATACTAGTAACTGTGAGTATGATACTAGTAACTGTGTGTATGATACTAGTAACTGTGTATGATACTAGTAACTGTGTATGATACTAGTAACTGTGTATGATACTAGTAACTGTGTATGATACTAGTAACTGTGTATGATACTAGTAACTGTGTATGATACTAGTAACTGAGTATGATACTAGTAACTGTGTATGATACTAGTAACTGTGTATGATACTAGTAACTGTGTGTATGATACTAGTAACTGTGTATGATACTAGTAACTGTGTGTATGATACTAGTAACTGTGTGTATGATACTAGTAACTGTGTATGATACTAGTAACTGTGTATGATACTAGTAACTGTGTATGATACTAGTAACTGTGTATGATACTAGTAACTGAGTATGATACTAGTAACTGTGTATGATACTAGTAACTGTGTATGATACTAGTAACTGTGTATGATACTAGTAACTGTGTGTATGATACTAGTAACTGTGTATGATACTAGTAACTGTGTATGATACTAGTAACTGTGTGTATGATACTAGTAACTGTGTATGATACTAGTAACTGTGAGTATGATACTAGTAACTGTGAGTATGATACTAGTAACTGTGAGTATGATACTAGTAACTGTGAGTATGATACTAGTAACTGTGTATGATACTAGTAACTGTGTATGATACTAGTAACTGTGAGTATGATACTAGTAACTGTGTGTATGATACTAGTAACTGTGTATGATACTAGTAACTGTGAGTATGATACTAGTAACTGTGAGTATGATACTAGTAACTGTGAGTATGATACTAGTAACTGTGAGTATGATACTAGTAACTGTGAGTATGATACTAGTAACTGAGTATGATACTAGTAACTGTGTGTATGATACTAGTAACTGTGAGTATGATACTAGTAACTGTGTGTATGATACTAGTAACTGTGTGTATGATACTAGTAACTGTGTATGATACTAGTAACTGTGTATGATACTAGTAACTGTGTATGATACTAGTAACTGTGTATGATACTAGTAACTGTGTGTATGATACTAGTAACTGTGTATGATACTAGTAACTGAGTATGATACTAGTAACTGTGTATGATACTAGTAACTGTGTATGATACTAGTAACTGTGTATGATACTAGTAACTGTGTATGATACTAGTAACTGTGTATGATACTAGTAACTGTGTATGATACTAGTAACTGTGTATGATACTAGTAACTGTGTATGATACTAGTAACTGTGTATGATACTAGTAACTGTGTGTATGATACTAGTAACTGTGTATGATACTAGTAACTGAGTATGATACTAGTAACTGTGTATGATACTAGTAACTGTGTATGATACTAGTAACTGAGTATGATACTAGTAACTGTGTATGATACTAGTAACTGTGTATGATACTAGTAACTGTGTATGATACTAGTAACTGTGTGTATGATACTAGTAACTGTGTATGATACTAGTAACTGTGTATGATACTAGTAACTGTGTATGATACTAGTAACTGTGTATGATACTAGTAACTGTGAGTATGATACTAGTAACTGTGTGTATGATACTAGTAACTGTGAGTATGATACTAGTAACTGTGTGTATGATACTAGTAACTGTGTATGATACTAGTAACTGTGTATGATACTAGTAACTGTGTATGATACTAGTAACTGTGTGTATGATACTAGTAACTGTGTATGATACTAGTAACTGTGAGTATGATACTAGTAACTGTGTATGATACTAGTAACTGTGAGTATGATACTAGTAACTGTGAGTATGATACTAGTAACTGAGTATGATACTAGTAACTGTGTATGATACTAGTAACTGTGAGTATGATACTAGTAACTGTGAGTATGATACTAGTAACTGTGTGTATGATACTAGTAACTGTGTATGATACTAGTAACTGTGTGTATGATACTAGTAACTGTGTGTATGATACTAGTAACTGTGAGTATGATACTAGTAACTGTGAGTATGATACTAGTAACTGTGTGTATGATACTAGTAACTGTGTATGATACTAGTAACTGTGTGTATGATACTAGTAACTGTGTATGATACTAGTAACTGTGTATGATACTAGTAACTGTGAGTATGATACTAGTAACTGTGAGTATGATACTAGTAACTGTGAGTATGATACTAGTAACTGTGAGTATGATACTAGTAACTGTGAGTATGATACTAGTAACTGAGTATGATACTAGTAACTGTGTGTATGATACTAGTAACTGAGTATGATACTAGTAACTGTGTGTATGATACTAGTAACTGAGTATGATACTAGTAACTGAGTATGATACTAGTAACTGTGTGTATGATACTAGTAACTGTGAGTATGATACTAGTAACTGTGTATGATACTAGTAACTGTGAGTATGATACTAGTAACTGTGTGTATGATACTAGTAACTGTGTGTATGATACTAGTAACTGTGAGTATGATACTAGTAACTGAGTATGATACTAGTAACTGTGTGTATGATACTAGTAACTGAGTATGATACTAGTAACTGTGTGTATGATACTAGTAACTGTGTGTATGATACTAGTAACTGTGAGTATGATACTAGTAACTGAGTATGATACTAGTAACTGTGTGTATGATACTAGTAACTGTGAGTATGATACTAGTAACTGTGTATGATACTAGTAACTGTGTGTATGATACTAGTAACTGAGTATGATACTAGTAACTGTGAGTATGATACTAGTAACTGAGTATGATACTAGTAACTGTGTGTATGATACTAGTAACTGTGAGTATGATACTAGTAACTGAGTATGATACTAGTAACTGTGTATGATACTAGTAACTGAGTATGATACTAGTAACTGAGTATGATACTAGTAACTGTGAGTATGATACTAGTAACTGTGTGTATGATACTAGTAACTGAGTATGATACTAGTAACTGTGTGTATGATACTAGTAACTGAGTATGATACTAGTAACTGTGTATGATACTAGTAACTGAGTATGATACTAGTAACTGTGTGTATGATACTAGTAACTGTGAGTATGATACTAGTAACTGTGTGTATGATACTAGTAACTGTGTATGATACTAGTAACTGTGTATGATACTAGTAACTGTGTGTATGATACTAGTAACTGTGTGTGATACTAGTAACTGTGTGTATGATACTAGTAACTGAGTATGATACTAGTAACTGTGAGTATGATACTAGTAACTGTGTGTATGATACTAGTAACTGTGTATGATACTAGTAACTGAGTATGATACTAGTAACTGTGTGTATGATACTAGTAACTGAGTATGATACTAGTAACTGTGTGTATGATACTAGTAACTGAGTATGATACTAGTAACTGTGTATGATACTAGTAACTGAGTATGATACTAGTAACTGTGTGTATGATACTAGTAACTGTGAGTATGATACTAGTAACTGAGTATGATACTAGTAACTGAGTATGATACTAGTAACTGTGAGTATGATACTAGTAACTGTGAGTATGATACTAGTAACTGAGTATGATACTAGTAACTGTGAGTATGATACTAGTAACTGTGAGTATGATACTAGTAACTGTGAGTATGATACTAGTAACTGTGTGTATGATACTAGTAACTGTGTGTATGATACTAGTAACTGTGTATGATACTAGTAACTGAGTATGATACTAGTAACTGTGTGTATGATACTAGTAACTGTGTATGATACTAGTAACTGTGAGTATGATACTAGTAACTGTGTGTATGATACTAGTAACTGTGTGTATGATACTAGTAACTGAGTATGATACTAGTAACTGTGAGTATGATACTAGTAACTGAGTATGATACTAGTAACTGTGAGTATGATACTAGTAACTGAGTATGATACTAGTAACTGTGTGTATGATACTAGTAACTGTGTATGATACTAGTAACTGTGAGTATGATACTAGTAACTGTGAGTATGATACTAGTAACTGTGAGTATGATACTAGTAACTGAGTATGATACTAGTAACTGTGTGTATGATACTAGTAACTGAGTATGATACTAGTAACTGTGTGTATGATACTAGTAACTGAGTATGATACTAGTAACTGTGTATGATACTAGTAACTGAGTATGATACTAGTAACTGTGTGTATGATACTAGTAACTGTGAGTATGATACTAGTAACTGTGTATGATACTAGTAACTGTGTGTATGATACTAGTAACTGAGTATGATACTAGTAACTGTGAGTATGATACTAGTAACTGAGTATGATACTAGTAACTGTGTGTATGATACTAGTAACTGTGAGTATGATACTAGTAACTGAGTATGATACTAGTAACTGTGAGTATGATACTAGTAACTGTGAGTATGATACTAGTAACTGTGTGTATGATACTAGTAACTGAGTATGATACTAGTAACTGTGAGTATGATACTAGTAACTGTGAGTATGATACTAGTAACTGTGAGTATGATACTAGTAACTGTGAGTATGATACTAGTAACTGTGTATGATACTAGTAACTGTGTATGATACTAGTAACTGTGTGTATGATACTAGTAACTGTGAGTATGATACTAGTAACTGAGTATGATACTAGTAACTGTGTGTATGATACTAGTAACTGTGTGTATGATACTAGTAACTGTGAGTATGATACTAGTAACTGTGTGTATGATACTAGTAACTGTGTGTATGATACTAGTAACTGTGAGTATGATACTAGTAACTGTGAGTATGATACTAGTAACTGAGTATGATACTAGTAACTGTGTGTATGATACTAGTAACTGTGTATGATACTAGTAACTGTGTGTATGATACTAGTAACTGTGTGTATGATACTAGTAACTGTGTGTATGATACTAGTAACTGTGTATGATACTAGTAACTGAGTATGATACTAGTAACTGTGTGTATGATACTAGTAACTGTGTGTATGATACTAGTAACTGTGTATGATACTAGTAACTGTGTGTATGATACTAGTAACTGTGTGTATGATACTAGTAACTGTGAGTATGATACTAGTAACTGTGAGTATGATACTAGTAACTGTGTATGATACTAGTAACTGAGTATGATACTAGTAACTGTGTGTATGATACTAGTAACTGTGTGTATGATACTAGTAACTGTGTATGATACTAGTAACTGTGTGTATGATACTAGTAACTGTGTGTATGATACTAGTAACTGTGTATGATACTAGTAACTGTGTGTATGATACTAGTAACTGTGTATGATACTAGTAACTGTGTGTATGATACTAGTAACTGTGTGTATGATACTAGTAACTGTGAGTATGATACTAGTAACTGAGTATGATACTAGTAACTGTGTGTATGATACTAGTAACTGAGTATGATACTAGTAACTGTGTGTATGATACTAGTAACTGAGTATGATACTAGTAACTGTGTATGATACTAGTAACTGAGTATGATACTAGTAACTGTGTGTATGATACTAGTAACTGTGTGTATGATACTAGTAACTGTGTATGATACTAGTAACTGTGTGTATGATACTAGTAACTGTGTGTATGATACTAGTAACTGTGTATGATACTAGTAACTGTGTGTATGATACTAGTAACTGTGTGTATGATACTAGTAACTGTGTATGATACTAGTAACTGTGTGTATGATACTAGTAACTGTGTGTATGATACTAGTAACTGTGAGTATGATACTAGTAACTGTGTGTATGATACTAGTAACTGTGTGTATGATACTAGTAACTGTGTATGATACTAGTAACTGTGTGTATGATACTAGTAACTGTGAGTATGATACTAGTAACTGAGTATGATACTAGTAACTGTGTATGATACTAGTAACTGTGAGTATGATACTAGTAACTGTGAGTATGATACTAGTAACTGTGTATGATACTAGTAACTGTGTGTATGATACTAGTAACTGTGTGTATGATACTAGTAACTGTGTATGATACTAGTAACTGTGAGTATGATACTAGTAACTGTGTATGATACTAGTAACTGTGTATGATACTAGTAACTGTGAGTATGATACTAGTAACTGTGTATGATACTAGTAACTGTGTATGATACTAGTAACTGTGAGTATGATACTAGTAACTGTGTATGATACTAGTAACTGTGAGTATGATACTAGTAACTGTGTGTATGATACTAGTAACTGTGTGTATGATACTAGTAACTGTGAGTATGATACTAGTAACTGTGAGTATGATACTAGTAACTGTGTGTATGATACTAGTAACTGTGAGTATGATACTAGTAACTGTGTATGATACTAGTAACTGTGTGTATGATACTAGTAACTGTGTGTATGATACTAGTAACTGTGAGTATGATACTAGTAACTGTGTATGATACTAGTAACTGTGTGTATGATACTAGTAACTGTGTATGATACTAGTAACTGTGTATGATACTAGTAACTGAGTATGATACTAGTAACTGTGTGTATGATACTAGTAACTGTGTATGATACTAGTAACTGTGAGTATGATACTAGTAACTGTGTGTATGATACTAGTAACTGTGTATGATACTAGTAACTGTGTGTATGATACTAGTAACTGTGTGTATGATACTAGTAACTGTGAGTATGATACTAGTAACTGTGTATGATACTAGTAACTGTGTGTATGATACTAGTAACTGTGTATGATACTAGTAACTGTGTATGATACTAGTAACTGAGTATGATACTAGTAACTGTGTATGATACTAGTAACTGTGTATGATACTAGTAACTGTGTGTATGATACTAGTAACTGTGTATGATACTAGTAACTGAGTATGATACTAGTAACTGAGTATGATACTAGTAACTGTGTGTATGATACTAGTAACTGTGTATGATACTAGTAACTGTGTGTATGATACTAGTAACTGAGTGTATGATACTAGTAACTGTGTATGATACTAGTAACTGTGAGTATGATACTAGTAACTGTGTGTATGATACTAGTAACTGTGTATGATACTAGTAACTGTGTATGATACTAGTAACTGTGTATGATACTAGTAACTGTGAGTATGATACTAGTAACTGTGTATGATACTAGTAACTGTGTATGATACTAGTAACTGAGTGTATGATACTAGTAACTGTGTATGATACTAGTAACTGTGAGTATGATACTAGTAACTGTGTATGATACTAGTAACTGAGTATGATACTAGTAACTGTGTATGATACTAGTAACTGTGTATGATACTAGTAACTGTGTGTATGATACTAGTAACTGTGTATGATACTAGTAACTGTGTATGATACTAGTAACTGTGAGTATGATACTAGTAACTGTGTATGATACTAGTAACTGAGTATGATACTAGTAACTGTGTATGATACTAGTAACTGTGTATGATACTAGTAACTGTGTGTATGATACTAGTAACTGTGTGTATGATACTAGTAACTGTGTATGATACTAGTAACTGTGTATGATACTAGTAACTGTGTGTATGATACTAGTAACTGTGTGTATGATACTAGTAACTGTGTATGATACTAGTAACTGTGTATGATACTAGTAACTGAGTATGATACTAGTAACTGTGTGTATGATACTAGTAACTGTGTATGATACTAGTAACTGTGTGTATGATACTAGTAACTGTGTGTATGATACTAGTAACTGTGTGTATGATACTAGTAACTGTGTGTATGATACTAGTAACTGTGTATGATACTAGTAACTGTGTATGATACTAGTAACTGAGTATGATACTAGTAACTGTGTGTATGATACTAGTAACTGTGTGTATGATACTAGTAACTGTGTGTATGATACTAGTAACTGTGTATGATACTAGTAACTGAGTATGATACTAGTAACTGTGAGTATGATACTAGTAACTGTGTATGATACTAGTAACTGTGTATGATACTAGTAACTGTGTGTATGATACTAGTAACTGTGTGTATGATACTAGTAACTGTGTATGATACTAGTAACTGTGTATGATACTAGTAACTGTGAGTATGATACTAGTAACTGTGTATGATACTAGTAACTGTGTATGATACTAGTAACTGTGTATGATACTAGTAACTGTGAGTATGATACTAGTAACTGTGAGTATGATACTAGTAACTGTGAGTATGATACTAGTAACTGTGAGTATGATACTAGTAACTGTGTATGATACTAGTAACTGTGAGTATGATACTAGTAACTGTGAGTATGATACTAGTAACTGTGTATGATACTAGTAACTGTGAGTATGATACTAGTAACTGTGAGTATGATACTAGTAACTGTGTGTATGATACTAGTAACTGTGTGTATGATACTAGTAACTGTGTATGATACTAGTAACTGTGTGTATGATACTAGTAACTGTGTGTATGATACTAGTAACTGTGAGTATGATACTAGTAACTGTGAGTATGATACTAGTAACTGTGAGTATGATACTAGTAACTGTGAGTATGATACTAGTAACTGTGTATGATACTAGTAACTGTGAGTATGATACTAGTAACTGTGTGTATGATACTAGTAACTGTGAGTATGATACTAGTAACTGTGTGTATGATACTAGTAACTGTGTGTATGATACTAGTAACTGTGTGTATGATACTAGTAACTGTGTATGATACTAGTAACTGTGTGTATGATACTAGTAACTGTGTATGATACTAGTAACTGTGAGTATGATACTAGTAACTGTGTGTATGATACTAGTAACTGTGAGTATGATACTAGTAACTGTGTGTATGATACTAGTAACTGTGTGTATGATACTAGTAACTGTGAGTATGATACTAGTAACTGTGTGTATGATACTAGTAACTGTGTGTATGATACTAGTAACTGTGTATGATACTAGTAACTGTGAGTATGATACTAGTAACTGTGTATGATACTAGTAACTGTGTATGATACTAGTAACTGAGTATGATACTAGTAACTGTGTGTATGATACTAGTAACTGTGTATGATACTAGTAACTGTGTGTATGATACTAGTAACTGTGTGTATGATACTAGTAACTGTGTATGATACTAGTAACTGTGTATGATACTAGTAACTGTGTGTATGATACTAGTAACTGTGTATGATACTAGTAACTGTGTGTATGATACTAGTAACTGTGTGTATGATACTAGTAACTGTGTGTATGATACTAGTAACTGTGAGTATGATACTAGTAACTGTGTATGATACTAGTAACTGTGTATGATACTAGTAACTGTGTGTATGATACTAGTAACTGTGAGTATGATACTAGTAACTGTGTGTATGATACTAGTAACTGTGTGTATGATACTAGTAACTGAGTATGATACTAGTAACTGTGTATGATACTAGTAACTGTGTGTATGATACTAGTAACTGTGTGTATGATACTAGTAACTGTGTGTATGATACTAGTAACTGTGAGTATGATACTAGTAACTGTGTATGATACTAGTAACTGTGTATGATACTAGTAACTGTGTGTATGATACTAGTAACTGTGAGTATGATACTAGTAACTGAGTATGATACTAGTAACTGTGTGTATGATACTAGTAACTGTGAGTATGATACTAGTAACTGTGTATGATACTAGTAACTGTGTATGATACTAGTAACTGTGTATGATACTAGTAACTGTGAGTATGATACTAGTAACTGTGTGTATGATACTAGTAACTGTGTATGATACTAGTAACTGTGAGTATGATACTAGTAACTGTGTGTATGATACTAGTAACTGTGTATGATACTAGTAACTGTGAGTATGATACTAGTAACTGTGTGTATGATACTAGTAACTGTGTATGATACTAGTAACTGTGTATGATACTAGTAACTGTGAGTATGATACTAGTAACTGTGTATGATACTAGTAACTGTGTGTATGATACTAGTAACTGTGTGTATGATACTAGTAACTGTGAGTATGATACTAGTAACTGTGTGTATGATACTAGTAACTGTGTGTATGATACTAGTAACTGTGTGTATGATACTAGTAACTGTGTATGATACTAGTAACTGTGTGTATGATACTAGTAACTGTGAGTATGATACTAGTAACTGTGTATGATACTAGTAACTGTGTGTATGATACTAGTAACTGAGTATGATACTAGTAACTGTGATTATGATACTAGTAACTGAGTATGATACTAGTAACTGTGAGTATGATACTAGTAACTGTGTGTATGATACTAGTAACTGTGTATGATACTAGTAACTGTGAGTATGATACTAGTAACTGTGTGTATGATACTAGTAACTGTGTATGATACTAGTAACTGAGTATGATACTAGTAACTGTGAGTATGATACTAGTAACTGTGTGTATGATACTAGTAACTGTGTATGATACTAGTAACTGTGTATGATACTAGTAACTGTGAGTATGATACTAGTAACTGTGTGTATGATACTAGTAACTGTGTATGATACTAGTAACTGTGTATGATACTAGTAACTGTGAGTATGATACTAGTAACTGTGTATGATACTAGTAACTGTGTGTATGATACTAGTAACTGTGTGTATGATACTAGTAACTGTGAGTATGATACTAGTAACTGTGTGTATGATACTAGTAACTGTGTGTATGATACTAGTAACTGTGTGTATGATACTAGTAACTGTGTATGATACTAGTAACTGTGTGTATGATACTAGTAACTGTGAGTATGATACTAGTAACTGTGTATGATACTAGTAACTGTGTGTATGATACTAGTAACTGAGTATGATACTAGTAACTGTGATTATGATACTAGTAACTGAGTATGATACTAGTAACTGTGAGTATGATACTAGTAACTGTGTGTATGATACTAGTAACTGTGTATGATACTAGTAACTGTGAGTATGATACTAGTAACTGTGTGTATGATACTAGTAACTGTGTATGATACTAGTAACTGTGTATGATACTAGTAACTGTGTATGATACTAGTAACTGTGAGTATGATACTAGTAACTGTGTATGATACTAGTAACTGTGTATGATACTAGTAACTGTGAGTATGATACTAGTAACTGTGTGTATGATACTAGTAACTGTGTATGATACTAGTAACTGTGTATGATACTAGTAACTGTGAGTATGATACTAGTAACTGTGTATGATACTAGTAACTGTGTGTATGATACTAGTAACTGTGTGTATGATACTAGTAACTGTGAGTATGATACTAGTAACTGTGAGTATGATACTAGTAACTGTGTGTATGATACTAGTAACTGTGTGTATGATACTAGTAACTGTGTGTATGATACTAGTAACTGTGTATGATACTAGTAACTGTGAGTATGATACTAGTAACTGTGTGTATGATACTAGTAACTGTGAGTATGATACTAGTAACTGTGTGTATGATACTAGTAACTGTGTATGATACTAGTAACTGTGAGTATGATACTAGTAACTGTGAGTATGATACTAGTAACTGAGTATGATACTAGTAACTGTGTATGATACTAGTAACTGTGTGTATGATACTAGTAACTGAGTATGATACTAGTAACTGTGTGTATGATACTAGTAACTGAGTATGATACTAGTAACTGTGTGTATGATACTAGTAACTGTGAGTATGATACTAGTAACTGAGTATGATACTAGTAACTGTGTGTATGATACTAGTAACTGTGTGTATGATACTAGTAACTGTGTGTATGATACTAGTAACTGTGAGTATGATACTAGTAACTGTGAGTATGATACTAGTAACTGTGTGTATGATACTAGTAACTGAGTATGATACTAGTAACTGTGTATGATACTAGTAACTGAGTATGATACTAGTAACTGTGTGTATGATACTAGTAACTGTGAGTATGATACTAGTAACTGTGTATGATACTAGTAACTGTGTGTATGATACTAGTAACTGAGTATGATACTAGTAACTGTGAGTATGATACTAGTAACTGAGTATGATACTAGTAACTGTGTGTATGATACTAGTAACTGTGAGTATGATACTAGTAACTGAGTATGATACTAGTAACTGTGTATGATACTAGTAACTGAGTATGATACTAGTAACTGAGTATGATACTAGTAACTGTGAGTATGATACTAGTAACTGTGTGTATGATACTAGTAACTGAGTATGATACTAGTAACTGTGTGTATGATACTAGTAACTGTGAGTATGATACTAGTAACTGAGTATGATACTAGTAACTGTGTATGATACTAGTAACTGAGTATGATACTAGTAACTGAGTATGATACTAGTAACTGTGAGTATGATACTAGTAACTGTGAGTATGATACTAGTAACTGTGAGTATGATACTAGTAACTGTGAGTATGATACTAGTAACTGAGTATGATACTAGTAACTGTGTGTATGATACTAGTAACTGTGAGTATGATACTAGTAACTGAGTATGATACTAGTAACTGTGTATGATACTAGTAACTGAGTATGATACTAGTAACTGAGTATGATACTAGTAACTGTGAGTATGATACTAGTAACTGTGAGTATGATACTAGTAACTGTGAGTATGATACTAGTAACTGTGAGTATGATACTAGTAACTGAGTATGATACTAGTAACTGTGTGTATGATACTAGTAACTGAGTATGATACTAGTAACTGTGTGTATGATACTAGTAACTGAGTATGATACTAGTAACTGTGTATGATACTAGTAACTGAGTATGATACTAGTAACTGTGTGTATGATACTAGTAACTGTGAGTATGATACTAGTAACTGTGTATGATACTAGTAACTGTGTGTATGATACTAGTAACTGAGTATGATACTAGTAACTGTGAGTATGATACTAGTAACTGAGTATGATACTAGTAACTGTGTGTATGATACTAGTAACTGTGTGTATGATACTAGTAACTGTGAGTATGATACTAGTAACTGTGTATGATACTAGTAACTGTGTGTATGATACTAGTAACTGTGTATGATACTAGTAACTGTGTGTATGATACTAGTAACTGAGTATGATACTAGTAACTGTGTGTATGATACTAGTAACTGTGTATGATACTAGTAACTGTGAGTATGATACTAGTAACTGTGAGTATGATACTAGTAACTGTGAGTATGATACTAGTAACTGTGAGTATGATACTAGTAACTGTGTGTATGATACTAGTAACTGTGTGTATGATACTAGTAACTGAGTATGATACTAGTAACTGTGTGTATGATACTAGTAACTGTGTGTATGATACTAGTAACTGTGTATGATACTAGTAACTGTGTGTATGATACTAGTAACTGTGTATGATACTAGTAACTGTGTGTATGATACTAGTAACTGTGAGTATGATACTAGTAACTGTGAGTATGATACTAGTAACTGTGAGTATGATACTAGTAACTGTGTATGATACTAGTAACTGTGAGTATGATACTAGTAACTGTGAGTATGATACTAGTAACTGTGAGTATGATACTAGTAACTGTGAGTATGATACTAGTAACTGTGAGTATGATACTAGTAACTGTGAGTATGATACTAGTAACTGTGAGTATGATACTAGTAACTGTGAGTATGATACTAGTAACTGTGTGTATGATACTAGTAACTGTGAGTATGATACTAGTAACTGTGAGTATGATACTAGTAACTGTGAGTATGATACTAGTAACTGTGTATGATACTAGTAACTGTGAGTATGATACTAGTAACTGTGAGTATGATACTAGTAACTGTGAGTATGATACTAGTAACTGTGAGTATGATACTAGTAACTGTGAGTATGATACTAGTAACTGTGAGTATGATACTAGTAACTGTGAGTATGATACTAGTAACTGTGTGTATGATACTAGTAACTGTGTATGATACTAGTAACTGTGTATGATACTAGTAACTGTGAGTATGATACTAGTAACTGTGAGTATGATACTAGTAACTGTGTATGATACTAGTAACTGTGTGTATGATACTAGTAACTGTGTATGATACTAGTAACTGTGAGTATGATACTAGTAACTGTGAGTATGATACTAGTAACTGTGTGTATGATACTAGTAACTGTGAGTATGATACTAGTAACTGTGTATGATACTAGTAACTGTGTATGATACTAGTAACTGTGTATGATACTAGTAACTGTGAGTATGATACTAGTAACTGTGTGTATGATACTAGTAACTGTGTATGATACTAGTAACTGTGTGTATGATACTAGTAACTGTGTGTATGATACTAGTAACTGTGTATGATACTAGTAACTGTGTGTATGATACTAGTAACTGTGTATGATACTAGTAACTGTGAGTATGATACTAGTAACTGTGAGTATGATACTAGTAACTGTGAGTATGATACTAGTAACTGTGAGTATGATACTAGTAACTGTGTGTATGATACTAGTAACTGTGTGTATGATACTAGTAACTGTGAGTATGATACTAGTAACTGTGTATGATACTAGTAACTGTGAGTATGATACTAGTAACTGTGTGTATGATACTAGTAACTGTGTATGATACTAGTAACTGTGAGTATGATACTAGTAACTGTGAGTATGATACTAGTAACTGTGAGTATGATACTAGTAACTGTGAGTATGATACTAGTAACTGTGTGTATGATACTAGTAACTGTGTGTATGATACTAGTAACTGTGAGTATGATACTAGTAACTGTGTGTATGATACTAGTAACTGTGAGTATGATACTAGTAACTGTGTATGATACTAGTAACTGTGAGTATGATACTAGTAACTGTGAGTATGATACTAGTAACTGTGAGTATGATACTAGTAACTGTGTATGATACTAGTAACTGTGAGTATGATACTAGTAACTGTGTGTATGATACTAGTAACTGTGTGTATGATACTAGTAACTGTGAGTATGATACTAGTAACTGTGTATGATACTAGTAACTGTGTGTATGATACTAGTAACTGTGAGTATGATACTAGTAACTGTGTATGATACTAGTAACTGTGAGTATGATACTAGTAACTGTGAGTATGATACTAGTAACTGTGTATGATACTAGTAACTGTGAGTATGATACTAGTAACTGTGAGTATGATACTAGTAACTGTGAGTATGATACTAGTAACTGTGAGTATGATACTAGTAACTGTGAGTATGATACTAGTAACTGTGTATGATACTAGTAACTGTGAGTATGATACTAGTAACTGTGTGTATGATACTAGTAACTGTGTGTATGATACTAGTAACTGTGAGTATGATACTAGTAACTGTGTATGATACTAGTAACTGTGTATGATACTAGTAACTGTGAGTATGATACTAGTAACTGTGAGTATGATACTAGTAACTGTGAGTATGATACTAGTAACTGTGTGTATGATACTAGTAACTGTGTGTATGATACTAGTAACTGTGTATGATACTAGTAACTGTGAGTATGATACTAGTAACTGTGTATGATACTAGTAACTGTGTGTATGATACTAGTAACTGTGTGTATGATACTAGTAACTGTGTGTATGATACTAGTAACTGTGTATGATACTAGTAACTGTGAGTATGATACTAGTAACTGTGTGTATGATACTAGTAACTGTGAGTATGATACTAGTAACTGTGAGTATGATACTAGTAACTGTGTGTATGATACTAGTAACTGTGTGTATGATACTAGTAACTGTGAGTATGATACTAGTAACTGTGTATGATACTAGTAACTGTGTGTATGATACTAGTAACTGTGTGTATGATACTAGTAACTGTGTGTATGATACTAGTAACTGTGTATGATACTAGTAACTGTGAGTATGATACTAGTAACTGTGTGTATGATACTAGTAACTGTGAGTATGATACTAGTAACTGAGTATGATACTAGTAACTGTGAGTATGATACTAGTAACTGTGTATGATACTAGTAACTGTGAGTATGATACTAGTAACTGTGAGTATGATACTAGTAACTGTGAGTATGATACTAGTAACTGAGTATGATACTAGTAACTGAGTATGATACTAGTAACTGTGTATGATACTAGTAACTGTGAGTATGATACTAGTAACTGTGAGTATGATACTAGTAACTGTGAGTATGATACTAGTAACTGTGAGTATGATACTAGTAACTGTGAGTATGATACTAGTAACTGTGAGTATGATACTAGTAACTGTGAGTATGATACTAGTAACTGTGAGTATGATACTAGTAACTGTGAGTATGATACTAGTAACTGTGAGTATGATACTAGTAACTGTGAGTATGATACTAGTAACTGTGAGTATGATACTAGTAACTGTGTGTATGATACTAGTAACTGTGTGTATGATACTAGTAACTGTGAGTATGATACTAGTAACTGTGAGTATGATACTAGTAACTGTGAGTATGATACTAGTAACTGTGAGTATGATACTAGTAACTGTGAGTATGATACTAGTAACTGTGAGTATGATACTAGTAACTGTGAGTATGATACTAGTAACTGTGAGTATGATACTAGTAACTGTGAGTATGATACTAGTAACTGTGAGTATGATACTAGTAACTGTGAGTATGATACTAGTAACTGTGAGTATGATACTAGTAACTGTGTGTATGATACTAGTAACTGTGTGTATGATACTAGTAACTGTGAGTATGATACTAGTAACTGTGTATGATACTAGTAACTGTGTGTATGATACTAGTAACTGTGTGTATGATACTAGTAACTGTGTGTATGATACTAGTAACTGTGTGTATGATACTAGTAACTGTGTATGATACTAGTAACTGTGAGTATGATACTAGTAACTGTGTATGATACTAGTAACTGTGTGTATGATACTAGTAACTGTGTGTATGATACTAGTAACTGTGTGTATGATACTAGTAACTGTGAGTATGATACTAGTAACTGTGTGTATGATACTAGTAACTGTGTATGATACTAGTAACTGTGTATGATACTAGTAACTGTGTATGATACTAGTAACTGTGTGTATGATACTAGTAACTGTGTGTATGATACTAGTAACTGTGAGTATGATACTAGTAACTGTGTATGATACTAGTAACTGTGTATGATACTAGTAACTGTGTGTATGATACTAGTAACTGTGAGTATGATACTAGTAACTGTGTGTATGATACTAGTAACTGTGAGTATGATACTAGTAACTGAGTATGATACTAGTAACTGTGTGTATGATACTAGTAACTGTGAGTATGATACTAGTAACTGTGAGTATGATACTAGTAACTGTGAGTATGATACTAGTAACTGTGTGTATGATACTAGTAACTGTGAGTATGATACTAGTAACTGTGTGTATGATACTAGTAACTGTGTATGATACTAGTAACTGTGAGTATGATACTAGTAACTGTGTATGATACTAGTAACTGTGTATGATACTAGTAACTGTGAGTATGATACTAGTAACTGTGTATGATACTAGTAACTGTGTATGATACTAGTAACTGTGTATGATACTAGTAACTGTGTGTATGATACTAGTAACTGTGTGTATGATACTAGTAACTGTGTGTATGATACTAGTAACTGTGTGTATGATACTAGTAACTGTGAGTATGATACTAGTAACTGAGTATGATACTAGTAACTGTGTGTATGATACTAGTAACTGTGTATGATACTAGTAACTGTGTGTATGATACTAGTAACTGTGTGTATGATACTAGTAACTGTGAGTATGATACTAGTAACTGTGAGTATGATACTAGTAACTGTGTGTATGATACTAGTAACTGAGTATGATACTAGTAACTGTGTGTATGATACTAGTAACTGTGTGTATGATACTAGTAACTGTGTGTATGATACTAGTAACTGTGAGTATGATACTAGTAACTGTGTATGATACTAGTAACTGTGTATGATACTAGTAACTGTGTATGATACTAGTAACTGTGAGTATGATACTAGTAACTGTGAGTATGATACTAGTAACTGTGAGTATGATACTAGTAACTGTGAGTATGATACTAGTAACTGTGTGTATGATACTAGTAACTGTGAGTATGATACTAGTAACTGTGTATGATACTAGTAACTGTGTATGATACTAGTAACTGTGAGTATGATACTAGTAACTGTGAGTATGATACTAGTAACTGTGTATGATACTAGTAACTGTGTATGATACTAGTAACTGTGTGTATGATACTAGTAACTGTGTGTATGATACTAGTAACTGTGTGTATGATACTAGTAACTGTGTGTATGATACTAGTAACTGTGTGTATGATACTAGTAACTGTGAGTATGATACTAGTAACTGTGTGTATGATACTAGTAACTGTGTATGATACTAGTAACTGTGAGTATGATACTAGTAACTGTGAGTATGATACTAGTAACTGAGTATGATACTAGTAACTGTGTGTATGATACTAGTAACTGTGAGTATGATACTAGTAACTGTGTGTATGATACTAGTAACTGTGTATGATACTAGTAACTGTGTGTATGATACTAGTAACTGTGTATGATACTAGTAACTGTGTATGATACTAGTAACTGTGTGTATGATACTAGTAACTGTGAGTATGATACTAGTAACTGTGAGTATGATACTAGTAACTGTGTGTATGATACTAGTAACTGTGTATGATACTAGTAACTGTGAGTATGATACTAGTAACTGTGAGTATGATACTAGTAACTGAGTATGATACTAGTAACTGTGAGTATGATACTAGTAACTGTGTATGATACTAGTAACTGTGAGTATGATACTAGTAACTGTGAGTATGATACTAGTAACTGTGTGTATGATACTAGTAACTGTGTATGATACTAGTAACTGTGAGTATGATACTAGTAACTGTGAGTATGATACTAGTAACTGAGTATGATACTAGTAACTGTGTGTATGATACTAGTAACTGTGAGTATGATACTAGTAACTGTGTATGATACTAGTAACTGTGTGTATGATACTAGTAACTGAGTATGATACTAGTAACTGTGAGTATGATACTAGTAACTGTGAGTATGATACTAGTAACTGTGTATGATACTAGTAACTGTGAGTATGATACTAGTAACTGTGAGTATGATACTAGTAACTGTGTATGATACTAGTAACTGTGAGTATGATACTAGTAACTGTGAGTATGATACTAGTAACTGTGTATGATACTAGTAACTGTGAGTATGATACTAGTAACTGTGAGTATGATACTAGTAACTGTGTATGATACTAGTAACTGTGTGTATGATACTAGTAACTGAGTATGATACTAGTAACTGTGTGTATGATACTAGTAACTGTGTGTATGATACTAGTAACTGTGTGTATGATACTAGTAACTGTGAGTATGATACTAGTAACTGTGAGTATGATACTAGTAACTGTGAGTATGATACTAGTAACTGTGAGTATGATACTAGTAACTGTGTATGATACTAGTAACTGTGAGTATGATACTAGTAACTGTGTATGATACTAGTAACTGTGAGTATGATACTAGTAACTGTGTGTATGATACTAGTAACTGTGAGTATGATACTAGTAACTGTGTGTATGATACTAGTAACTGTGTGTATGATACTAGTAACTGTGTGTATGATACTAGTAACTGTGTATGATACTAGTAACTGTGTGTATGATACTAGTAACTGTGTATGATACTAGTAACTGTGAGTATGATACTAGTAACTGTGTGTATGATACTAGTAACTGTGAGTATGATACTAGTAACTGTGTGTATGATACTAGTAACTGTGTGTATGATACTAGTAACTGTGAGTATGATACTAGTAACTGTGTGTATGATACTAGTAACTGTGTGTATGATACTAGTAACTGTGTATGATACTAGTAACTGTGTGTATGATACTAGTAACTGTGTGTATGATACTAGTAACTGTGTATGATACTAGTAACTGTGTGTATGATACTAGTAACTGTGTATGATACTAGTAACTGTGTGTATGATACTAGTAACTGTGTGTATGATACTAGTAACTGTGTATGATACTAGTAACTGTGAGTATGATACTAGTAACTGTGTGTATGATACTAGTAACTGTGAGTATGATACTAGTAACTGTGTATGATACTAGTAACTGTGAGTATGATACTAGTAACTGTGTGTATGATACTAGTAACTGTGTATGATACTAGTAACTGTGTATGATACTAGTAACTGTGTATGATACTAGTAACTGTGTATGATACTAGTAACTGTGTGTATGATACTAGTAACTGTGTATGATACTAGTAACTGTGTATGATACTAGTAACTGAGTATGATACTAGTAACTGTGTGTATGATACTAGTAACTGTGAGTATGATACTAGTAACTGTGTATGATACTAGTAACTGTGTATGATACTAGTAACTGTGTATGATACTAGTAACTGTGAGTATGATACTAGTAACTGTGTGTATGATACTAGTAACTGTGTATGATACTAGTAACTGTGTATGATACTAGTAACTGTGTATGATACTAGTAACTGTGTATGATACTAGTAACTGTGAGTATGATACTAGTAACTGTGTGTATGATACTAGTAACTGTGTATGATACTAGTAACTGTGAGTATGATACTAGTAACTGTGTGTATGATACTAGTAACTGTGTATGATACTAGTAACTGTGTATGATACTAGTAACTGTGAGTATGATACTAGTAACTGTGTATGATACTAGTAACTGTGTGTATGATACTAGTAACTGTGTGTATGATACTAGTAACTGTGAGTATGATACTAGTAACTGTGAGTATGATACTAGTAACTGTGTGTATGATACTAGTAACTGTGAGTATGATACTAGTAACTGTGTGTATGATACTAGTAACTGTGTGTATGATACTAGTAACTGAGTATGATACTAGTAACTGTGTATGATACTAGTAACTGTGTGTATGATACTAGTAACTGTGTGTATGATACTAGTAACTGTGAGTATGATACTAGTAACTGAGTATGATACTAGTAACTGTGTGTATGATACTAGTAACTGTGAGTATGATACTAGTAACTGTGTGTATGATACTAGTAACTGTGAGTATGATACTAGTAACTGAGTATGATACTAGTAACTGTGTATGATACTAGTAACTGTGTATGATACTAGTAACTGTGTATGATACTAGTAACTGAGTATGATACTAGTAACTGTGTGTATGATACTAGTAACTGTGAGTATGATACTAGTAACTGTGTATGATACTAGTAACTGTGTATGATACTAGTAACTGTGTGTATGATACTAGTAACTGAGTATGATACTAGTAACTGTGTGTATGATACTAGTAACTGTGTGTATGATACTAGTAACTGTGAGTATGATACTAGTAACTGTGAGTATGATACTAGTAACTGTGTGTATGATACTAGTAACTGTGAGTATGATACTAGTAACTGTGTATGATACTAGTAACTGTGTATGATACTAGTAACTGTGTGTATGATACTAGTAACTGAGTATGATACTAGTAACTGTGTGTATGATACTAGTAACTGTGTGTATGATACTAGTAACTGTGAGTATGATACTAGTAACTGTGTGTATGATACTAGTAACTGTGTGTATGATACTAGTAACTGTGAGTATGATACTAGTAACTGTGAGTATGATACTAGTAACTGTGAGTATGATACTAGTAACTGTGTGTATGATACTAGTAACTGAGTATGATACTAGTAACTGTGTGTATGATACTAGTAACTGTGAGTATGATACTAGTAACTGAGTATGATACTAGTAACTGTGTGTATGATACTAGTAACTGTGTGTATGATACTAGTAACTGTGAGTATGATACTAGTAACTGTGTGTATGATACTAGTAACTGAGTATGATACTAGTAACTGTGTGTATGATACTAGTAACTGTGAGTATGATACTAGTAACTGTGTGTATGATACTAGTAACTGTGAGTATGATACTAGTAACTGTGAGTATGATACTAGTAACTGTGTGTATGATACTAGTAACTGAGTATGATACTAGTAACTGTGTGTATGATACTAGTAACTGTGAGTATGATACTAGTAACTGAGTATGATACTAGTAACTGAGTGTATGATACTAGTAACTGTGTATGATACTAGTAACTGTGTATGATACTAGTAACTGTGTGTATGATACTAGTAACTGTGTGTATGATACTAGTAACTGTGAGTATGATACTAGTAACTGTGAGTATGATACTAGTAACTGTGTGTATGATACTAGTAACTGAGTATGATACTAGTAACTGAGTATGATACTAGTAACTGAGTATGATACTAGTAACTGTGTGTATGATACTAGTAACTGTGAGTATGATACTAGTAACTGTGAGTATGATACTAGTAACTGTGTGTATGATACTAGTAACTGTGAGTATGATACTAGTAACTGTGTATGATACTAGTAACTGTGTGTATGATACTAGTAACTGTGTGTATGATACTAGTAACTGAGTATGATACTAGTAACTGTGTGTATGATACTAGTAACTGAGTATGATACTAGTAACTGTGTGTATGATACTAGTAACTGTGTGTATGATACTAGTAACTGTGTGTATGATACTAGTAACTGAGTATGATACTAGTAACTGTGTGTATGATACTAGTAACTGAGTATGATACTAGTAACTGTGTGTATGATACTAGTAACTGTGTGTATGATACTAGTAACTGTGTGTATGATACTAGTAACTGTGTATGATACTAATAACTGTGTGTATGATACTAGTAACTGAGTATGATACTAGTAACTGTGTATGATACTAGTAACTGTGTATGATACTAGTAACTGTGAGTATGATACTAGTAACTGTGTGTATGATACTAGTAACTGTGAGTATGATACTAGTAACTGTGAGTATGATACTAGTAACTGAGTATGATACTAGTAACTGTGTATGATACTAGTAACTGTGTATGATACTAGTAACTGTGAGTATGATACTAGTAACTGTGAGTATGATACTAGTAACTGTGTATGATACTAGTAACTGTGAGTATGATACTAGTAACTGTGAGTATGATACTAGTAACTGTGTATGATACTAGTAACTGTGAGTATGATACTAGTAACTGTGTGTATGATACTAGTAACTGAGTATGATACTAGTAACTGTGTATGATACTAGTAACTGTGAGTATGATACTAGTAACTGTGTGTATGATACTAGTAACTGTGTGTATGATACTAGTAACTGAGTATGATACTAGTAACTGTGTATGATACTAGTAACTGTGAGTATGATACTAGTAACTGAGTATGATACTAGTAACTGTGAGTATGATACTAGTAACTGTGTATGATACTAGTAACTGTGTGTATGATACTAGTAACTGTGAGTATGATACTAGTAACTGTGAGTATGATACTAGTAACTGTGAGTATGATACTAGTAACTGTGTATGATACTAGTAACTGTGAGTATGATACTAGTAACTGTGAGTATGATACTAGTAACTGTGTGTATGATACTAGTAACTGTGAGTATGATACTAGTAACTGTGAGTATGATACTAGTAACTGTGTGTATGATACTAGTAACTGTGTGTATGATACTAGTAACTGTGAGTATGATACTAGTAACTGTGAGTATGATACTAGTAACTGTGAGTATGATACTAGTAACTGTGTATGATACTAGTAACTGTGAGTATGATACTAGTAACTGTGAGTATGATACTAGTAACTGTGTGTATGATACTAGTAACTGTGAGTATGATACTAGTAACTGTGTATGATACTAGTAACTGTGTGTATGATACTAGTAACTGTGTGTATGATACTAGTAACTGAGTATGATACTAGTAACTGTGTGTATGATACTAGTAACTGAGTATGATACTAGTAACTGTGTGTATGATACTAGTAACTGTGTGTATGATACTAGTAACTGTGTGTATGATACTAGTAACTGAGTATGATACTAGTAACTGTGTATGATACTAGTAACTGTGTGTATGATACTAGTAACTGAGTATGATACTAGTAACTGTGTATGATACTAGTAACTGTGTATGATACTAGTAACTGTGAGTATGATACTAGTAACTGTGAGTATGATACTAGTAACTGTGAGTATGATACTAGTAACTGTGTATGATACTAGTAACTGTGAGTATGATACTAGTAACTGTGAGTATGATACTAGTAACTGTGAGTATGATACTAGTAACTGTGTGTATGATACTAGTAACTGAGTATGATACTAGTAACTGAGTATGATACTAGTAACTGAGTATGATACTAGTAACTGTGTGTATGATACTAGTAACTGTGTGTATGATACTAGTAACTGTGTATGATACTAGTAACTGTGTGTATGATACTAGTAACTGAGTATGATACTAGTAACTGTGAGTATGATACTAGTAACTGTGAGTATGATACTAGTAACTGTGTGTATGATACTAGTAACTGAGTATGATACTAGTAACTGAGTATGATACTAGTAACTGAGTATGATACTAGTAACTGTGTGTATGATACTAGTAACTGTGAGTATGATACTAGTAACTGTGAGTATGATACTAGTAACTGTGTGTATGATACTAGTAACTGTGAGTATGATACTAGTAACTGTGTGTATGATACTAGTAACTGAGTATGATACTAGTAACTGTGTATGATACTAGTAACTGAGTATGATACTAGTAACTGTGTGTATGATACTAGTAACTGTGTATGATACTAGTAACTGTGTATGATACTAGTAACTGTGAGTATGATACTAGTAACTGTGAGTATGATACTAGTAACTGTGAGTATGATACTAGTAACTGTGAGTATGATACTAGTAACTGTGAGTATGATACTAGTAACTGAGTATGATACTAGTAACTGTGTGTATGATACTAGTAACTGTGAGTATGATACTAGTAACTGTGAGTATGATACTAGTAACTGTGAGTATGATACTAGTAACTGTGAGTATGATACTAGTAACTGTGAGTATGATACTAGTAACTGTGAGTATGATACTAGTAACTGTGTATGATACTAGTAACTGTGTATGATACTAGTAACTGTGTGTATGATACTAGTAACTGTGTATGATACTAGTAACTGTGAGTATGATACTAGTAACTGTGTGTATGATACTAGTAACTGTGTATGATACTAGTAACTGTGTATGATACTAGTAACTGTGTGTATGATACTAGTAACTGTGTGTATGATACTAGTAACTGTGTGTATGATACTAGTAACTGTGTATGATACTAGTAACTGTGTATGATACTAGTAACTGTGTGTATGATACTAGTAACTGTGTATGATACTAGTAACTGTGAGTATGATACTAGTAACTGTGTATGATACTAGTAACTGTGTATGATACTAGTAACTGTGAGTATGATACTAGTAACTGTGAGTATGATACTAGTAACTGTGAGTATGATACTAGTAACTGTGTGTATGATACTAGTAACTGTGTGTATGATACTAGTAACTGTGTATGATACTAGTAACTGTGTATGATACTAGTAACTGTGAGTATGATACTAGTAACTGTGTATGATACTAGTAACTGTGTATGATACTAGTAACTGTGAGTATGATACTAGTAACTGTGTGTATGATACTAGTAACTGTGAGTATGATACTAGTAACTGTGAGTATGATACTAGTAACTGAGTATGATACTAGTAACTGTGAGTATGATACTAGTAACTGTGTATGATACTAGTAACTGTGAGTATGATACTAGTAACTGTGAGTATGATACTAGTAACTGTGTATGATACTAGTAACTGTGTGTATGATACTAGTAACTGAGTATGATACTAGTAACTGTGTGTATGATACTAGTAACTGTGAGTATGATACTAGTAACTGTGTATGATACTAGTAACTGTGTATGATACTAGTAACTGTGTATGATACTAGTAACTGTGAGTATGATACTAGTAACTGTGTATGATACTAGTAACTGTGTATGATACTAGTAACTGTGAGTATGATACTAGTAACTGTGTGTATGATACTAGTAACTGTGTGTATGATACTAGTAACTGTGAGTATGATACTAGTAACTGTGAGTATGATACTAGTAACTGAGTATGATACTAGTAACTGTGAGTATGATACTAGTAACTGTGTATGATACTAGTAACTGTGAGTATGATACTAGTAACTGTGAGTATGATACTAGTAACTGTGTATGATACTAGTAACTGTGTGTATGATACTAGTAACTGAGTATGATACTAGTAACTGTGTGTATGATACTAGTAACTGTGAGTATGATACTAGTAACTGTGTATGATACTAGTAACTGTGAGTATGATACTAGTAACTGTGTGTATGATACTAGTAACTGTGTATGATACTAGTAACTGAGTATGATACTAGTAACTGTGTATGATTCTAGTAACTGTGTGTGATACTAGTAACTGTGTGTATGATACTAGTAACTGTGTGTATGATACTAGTAACTGTGTGTATGATACTAGTAACTGTGTGTATGATACTAGTAACTGTGAGTATGATACTAGTAACTGTGTATGATACTAGTAACTGTGAGTATGATACTAGTAACTGTGTGTATGATACTAGTAACTGTGAGTATGATACTAGTAACTGTGTATGATACTAGTAACTGTGTATGATACTAGTAACTGTGAGTATGATACTAGTAACTGTGAGTATGATACTAGTAACTGTGTATGATACTAGTAACTGTGTGTATGATACTAGTAACTGAGTATGATACTAGTAACTGTGTGTATGATACTAGTAACTGTGAGTATGATACTAGTAACTGAGTATGATACTAGTAACTGTGTATGATTCTAGTAACTGTGTGTGATACTAGTAACTGTGTGTATGATACTAGTAACTGTGTGTATGATACTAGTAACTGTGTGTATGATACTAGTAACTGTGAGTATGATACTAGTAACTGTGTATGATACTAGTAACTGTGTGTATGATACTAGTAACTGTGTATGATACTAGTAACTGTGTGTATGATACTAGTAACTGTGTGTATGATACTAGTAACTGTGTATGATACTAGTAACTGTGTGTATGATACTAGTAACTGTGAGTATGATACTAGTAACTGTGTATGATACTAGTAACTGTGAGTATGATACTAGTAACTGTGTGTATGATACTAGTAACTGTGTATGATACTAGTAACTGAGTATGATACTAGTAACTGTGTATGATTCTAGTAACTGTGTGTGATACTAGTAACTGTGTGTATGATACTAGTAACTGTGTGTATGATACTAGTAACTGTGTGTATGATACTAGTAACTGTGTGTATGATACTAGTAACTGTGAGTATGATACTAGTAACTGTGTATGATACTAGTAACTGTGAGTATGATACTAGTAACTGTGTGTATGATACTAGTAACTGTGAGTATGATACTAGTAACTGTGTATGATACTAGTAACTGTGTATGATTCTAGTAACTGTGTGTGATACTAGTAACTGTGTGTATGATACTAGTAACTGAGTATGATACTAGTAACTGTGAGTATGATACTAGTAACTGTGTATGATACTAGTAACTGAGTATGATACTAGTAACTGTGTGTATGATACTAGTAACTGTGAGTATGATACTAGTAACTGTGTATGATACTAGTAACTGTGAGTATGATACTAGTAACTGAGTATGATACTAGTAACTGTGTGTATGATACTAGTAACTGAGTATGATACTAGTAACTGTGAGTATGATACTAGTAACTGTGTATGATACTAGTAACTGTGAGTATGATACTAGTAACTGTGTATGATACTAGTAACTGTGTGTATGATACTAGTAACTGTGTGTATGATACTAGTAACTGTGAGTATGATACTAGTAACTGTGAGTATGATACTAGTAACTGTGAGTATGATACTAGTAACTGTGAGTATGATACTAGTAACTGTGTATGATACTAGTAACTGTGTGTATGATACTAGTAACTGTGAGTATGATACTAGTAACTGTGTATGATACTAGTAACTGTGTGTATGATACTAGTAACTGTGAGTATGATACTAGTAACTGTGTGTATGATACTAGTAACTGTGAGTATGATACTAGTAACTGTGAGTATGATACTAGTAACTGTGAGTATGATACTAGTAACTGTGTGTATGATACTAGTAACTGTGTATGATACTAGTAACTGTGTGTATGATACTAGTAACTGTGTGTATGATACTAGTAACTGTGAGTATGATACTAGTAACTGTGAGTATGATACTAGTAACTGTGTATGATACTAGTAACTGTGAGTATGATACTAGTAACTGTGAGTATGATACTAGTAACTGTGAGTATGATACTAGTAACTGTGTGTATGATACTAGTAACTGTGTGTATGATACTAGTAACTGTGAGTATGATACTAGTAACTGTGAGTATGATACTAGTAACTGTGAGTATGATACTAGTAACTGTGTGTATGATACTAGTAACTGTGTGTATGATACTAGTAACTGTGAGTATGATACTAGTAACTGAGTATGATACTAGTAACTGTGTGTATGATACTAGTAACTGAGTATGATACTAGTAACTGTGAGTATGATACTAGTAACTGTGTATGATACTAGTAACTGTGAGTATGATACTAGTAACTGTGTATGATACTAGTAACTGTGTATGATACTAGTAACTGTGAGTATGATACTAGTAACTGAGTATGATACTAGTAACTGTGAGTATGATACTAGTAACTGAGTATGATACTAGTAACTGTGAGTATGATACTAGTAACTGAGTATGATACTAGTAACTGAGTATGATACTAGTAACTGTGTGTATGATACTAGTAACTGTGTGTATGATACTAGTAACTGTGTATGATACTAGTAACTGTGAGTATGATACTAGTAACTGTGAGTATGATACTAGTAACTGTGAGTATGATACTAGTAACTGTGAGTATGATACTAGTAACTGTGTATGATACTAGTAACTGTGTGTATGATACTAGTAACTGTGAGTATGATACTAGTAACTGAGTATGATACTAGTAACTGTGTGTATGATACTAGTAACTGTGTGTATGATACTAGTAACTGTGTATGATACTAGTAACTGTGAGTATGATACTAGTAACTGTGAGTATGATACTAGTAACTGTGTGTATGATACTAGTAACTGTGTATGATACTAGTAACTGTGTATGATACTAGTAACTGTGTGTATGATACTAGTAACTGTGTATGATACTAGTAACTGTGTGTATGATACTAGTAACTGTGTGTATGATACTAGTAACTGTGTATGATACTAGTAACTGTGAGTATGATACTAGTAACTGTGAGTATGATACTAGTAACTGTGAGTATGATACTAGTAACTGTGAGTATGATACTAGTAACTGTGTATGATACTAGTAACTGTGTGTATGATACTAGTAACTGTGAGTATGATACTAGTAACTGTGTATGATACTAGTAACTGTGTATGATACTAGTAACTGTGAGTATGATACTAGTAACTGTGTATGATACTAGTAACTGTGAGTATGATACTAGTAACTGAGTATGATACTAGTAACTGTGAGTATGATACTAGTAACTGAGTATGATACTAGTAACTGAGTATGATACTAGTAACTGTGTGTATGATACTAGTAACTGTGTGTATGATACTAGTAACTGTGTATGATACTAGTAACTGTGAGTATGATACTAGTAACTGTGAGTATGATACTAGTAACTGTGTATGATACTAGTAACTGTGTATGATACTAGTAACTGTGTGTATGATACTAGTAACTGTGAGTATGATACTAGTAACTGTGTATGATACTAGTAACTGTGAGTATGATACTAGTAACTGTGTATGATACTAGTAACTGTGTGTATGATACTAGTAACTGTGTGTATGATACTAGTAACTGTGTGTATGATACTAGTAACTGTGAGTATGATACTAGTAACTGTGTATGATACTAGTAACTGTGTATGATACTAGTAACTGTGTGTATGATACTAGTAACTGTGTGTATGATACTAGTAACTGTGAGTATGATACTAGTAACTGTGTGTATGATACTAGTAACTGTGTATGATACTAGTAACTGTGTATGATACTAGTAACTGTGTATGATACTAGTAACTGTGTGTATGATACTAGTAACTGTGTATGATACTAGTAACTGTGAGTATGATACTAGTAACTGTGTATGATACTAGTAACTGTGTGTATGATACTAGTAACTGTGTGTATGATACTAGTAACTGTGTGTATGATACTAGTAACTGTGAGTATGATACTAGTAACTGTGTGTATGATACTAGTAACTGTGTATGATACTAGTAACTGTGTATGATACTAGTAACTGTGTATGATACTAGTAACTGTGTGTATGATACTAGTAACTGTGTATGATACTAGTAACTGTGAGTATGATACTAGTAACTGTGAGTATGATACTAGTAACTGTGTATGATACTAGTAACTGTGTATGATACTAGTAACTGTGTATGATACTAGTAACTGTGTATGATACTAGTAACTGTGTGTATGATACTAGTAACTGTGTATGATACTAGTAACTGTGTATGATACTAGTAACTGTGTATGATACTAGTAACTGTGTATGATACTAGTAACTGTGTGTATGATACTAGTAACTGTGTATGATACTAGTAACTGTGTATGATACTAGTAACTGTGTGTATGATACTAGTAACTGTGAGTATGATACTAGTAACTGTGTATGATACTAGTAACTGTGTATGATACTAGTAACTGTGTATGATACTAGTAACTGTGTATGATACTAGTAACTGAGTATGATACTAGTAACTGTGTATGATACTAGTAACTGTGTATGATACTAGTAACTGTGTATGATACTAGTAACTGTGTGTATGATACTAGTAACTGTGTATGATACTAGTAACTGTGTATGATACTAGTAACTGTGTGTATGATACTAGTAACTGTGTATGATACTAGTAACTGTGTATGATACTAGTAACTGAGTATGATACTAGTAACTGTGTATGATACTAGTAACTGTGAGTATGATACTAGTAACTGTGAGTATGATACTAGTAACTGTGTATGATACTAGTAACTGTGTGTATGATACTAGTAACTGTGAGTATGATACTAGTAACTGTGTATGATACTAGTAACTGTGTGTATGATACTAGTAACTGTGAGTATGATACTAGTAACTGTGTGTATGATACTAGTAACTGTGTGTATGATACTAGTAACTGTGTGTATGATACTAGTAACTGTGTGTATGATACTAGTAACTGTGTGTATGATACTAGTAACTGTGTGTATGATACTAGTAACTGTGTGTATGATACTAGTAACTGTGTGTATGATACTAGTAACTGTGAGTATGATACTAGTAACTGTGAGTATGATACTAGTAACTGTGTGTATGATACTAGTAACTGTGTATGATACTAGTAACTGTGTATGATACTAGTAACTGAGTATGATACTAGTAACTGTGTGTATGATACTAGTAACTGTGTGTATGATACTAGTAACTGTGTATGATACTAGTAACTGTGAGTATGATACTAGTAACTGTGAGTATGATACTAGTAACTGTGAGTATGATACTAGTAACTGTGAGTATGATACTAGTAACTGTGTATGATACTAGTAACTGTGTATGATACTAGTAACTGTGAGTATGATACTAGTAACTGTGAGTATGATACTATTAACTGTGTATGATACTAGTAACTGTGTATGATACTAGTAACTGAGAGTATGATACTAGTAACTGTGAGTATGATACTAGTAACTGTGAGTATGATACTAGTAACTGTGAGTATGATACTAGTAACTGAGTATGATACTAGTAACTGTGTATGATACTAGTAACTGTGTATGATACTAGTAACTGTGTATGATACTAGTAACTGAGTATGATACTAGTAACTGTGTGTATGATACTAGTAACTGTGTGTATGATACTAGTAACTGTGTATGATACTAGTAACTGTGAGTATGATACTAGTAACTGTGAGTATGATACTAGTAACTGTGTATGATACTAGTAACTGTGTATGATACTAGTAACTGTGTATGATACTAGTAACTGTGTGTATGATACTAGTAACTGTGAGTATGATACTAGTAACTGTGTATGATACTAGTAACTGTGTATGATACTAGTAACTGTGTGTATGATACTAGTAACTGTGTATGATACTAGTAACTGTGTATGATACTAGTAACTGTGTGTATGATACTAGTAACTGTGTATGATACTAGTAACTGTGTATGATACTAGTAACTGTGTGTATGATACTAGTAACTGTGAGTATGATACTAGTAACTGTGTATGATACTAGTAACTGTGTGTATGATACTAGTAACTGTGTATGATACTAGTAACTGTGTATGATACTAGTAACTGTGTATGATACTAGTAACTGTGTGTATGATACTAGTAACTGTGTATGATACTAGTAACTGTGTATGATACTAGTAACTGTGTGTATGATACTAGTAACTGTGAGTATGATACTAGTAACTGTGTATGATACTAGTAACTGTGTGTATGATACTAGTAACTGTGTATGATACTAGTAACTGTGTATGATACTAGTAACTGTGTATGATACTAGTAACTGTGTGTATGATACTAGTAACTGTGTATGATACTAGTAACTGTGTATGATACTAGTAACTGTGTGTATGATACTAGTAACTGTGAGTATGATACTAGTAACTGTGTATGATACTAGTAACTGTGTGTATGATACTAGTAACTGTGTATGATACTAGTAACTGTGTATGATACTAGTAACTGTGTGTATGATACTAGTAACTGTGTATGATACTAGTAACTGTGTATGATACTAGTAACTGTGTGTATGATACTAGTAACTGTGTATGATACTAGTAACTGTGTATGATACTAGTAACTGTGTGTATGATACTAGTAACTGTGTGTATGATACTAGTAACTGTGTATGATACTAGTAACTGTGTATGATACTAGTAACTGTGTGTATGATACTAGTAACTGTGTGTATGATACTAGTAACTGTGAGTATGATACTAGTAACTGTGTGTATGATACTAGTAACTGTGAGTATGATACTAGTAACTGTGTGTATGATACTAGTAACTGTGTGTATGATACTAGTAACTGTGTGTATGATACTAGTAACTGTGAGTATGATACTAGTAACTGTGTGTATGATACTAGTAACTGTGAGTATGATACTAGTAACTGTGTGTATGATACTAGTAACTGTGTATGATACTAGTAACTGTGAGTATGATACTAGTAACTGTGAGTATGATACTAGTAACTGTGTATGATACTAGTAACTGTGTGTATGATACTAGTAACTGTGAGTATGATACTAGTAACTGTGTATGATACTAGTAACTGTGTGTATGATACTAGTAACTGTGTGTATGATACTAGTAACTGTGTGTATGATACTAGTAACTGTGTATGATACTAGTAACTGTGTATGATACTAGTAACTGTGTGTATGATACTAGTAACTGTGAGTATGATACTAGTAACTGTGTGTATGATACTAGTAACTGTGTGTATGATACTAGTAACTGTGTATGATACTAGTAACTGTGTGTATGATACTAGTAACTGTGTGTATGATACTAGTAACTGTGTGTATGATACTAGTAACTGTGTGTATGATACTAGTAACTGTGTGTATGATACTAGTAACTGTGTATGATACTAGTAACTGTGTATGATACTAGTAACTGTGTATGATACTAGTAACTGTGAGTATGATACTAGTAACTGTGTGTATGATACTAGTAACTGTGTATGATACTAGTAACTGTGTATGATACTAGTAACTGTGTATGATACTAGTAACTGTGTATGATACTAGTAACTGTGTGTATGATACTAGTAACTGTGTGTATGATACTAGTAACTGTGTATGATACTAGTAACTGTGAGTATGATACTAGTAACTGTGTATGATACTAGTAACTGTGTATGATACTAGTAACTGTGTATGATACTAGTAACTGTGTGTATGATACTAGTAACTGTGAGTATGATACTAGTAACTGTGTGTATGATACTAGTAACTGTGTATGATACTAGTAACTGTGTATGATACTAGTAACTGTGTATGATACTAGTAACTGTGAGTATGATACTAGTAACTGTGAGTATGATACTAGTAACTGTGTATGATACTAGTAACTGTGTATGATACTAGTAACTGTGAGTATGATACTAGTAACTGTGTATGATACTAGTAACTGTGTATGATACTAGTAACTGTGTATGATACTAGTAACTGTGTATGATACTAGTAACTGTGTGTATGATACTAGTAACTGTGTATGATACTAGTAACTGTGTGTATGATACTAGTAACTGTGTGTATGATACTAGTAACTGTGAGTATGATACTAGTAACTGTGTATGATACTAGTAACTGAGTATGATACTAGTAACTGTGAGTATGATACTAGTAACTGTGAGTATGATACTAGTAACTGTGTATGATACTAGTAACTGTGTGTATGATACTAGTAACTGTGAGTATGATACTAGTAACTGTGTATGATACTAGTAACTGTGTATGATACTAGTAACTGTGTATGATACTAGTAACTGAGTATGATACTAGTAACTGTGTATGATACTAGTAACTGTGAGTATGATACTAGTAACTGTGAGTATGATACTAGTAACTGTGTGTATGATACTAGTAACTGTGTATGATACTAGTAACTGAGTATGATACTAGTAACTGTGTATGATACTAGTAACTGTGAGTATGATACTAGTAACTGTGAGTATGATACTAGTAACTGTGTATGATACTAGTAACTGTGAGTATGATACTAGTAACTGTGTATGATACTAGTAACTGTGAGTATGATACTAGTAACTGTGTATGATACTAGTAACTGTGTGTATGATACTAGTAACTGTGTATGATACTAGTAACTGTGAGTATGATACTAGTAACTGTGTGTATGATACTAGTAACTGTGTATGATACTAGTAACTGTGTATGATACTAGTAACTGTGTATGATACTAGTAACTGTGTGTATGATACTAGTAACTGTGTATGATACTAGTAACTGTGTATGATACTAGTAACTGTGAGTATGATACTAGTAACTGTGAGTATGATACTAGTAACTGTGTATGATACTAGTAACTGTGTATGATACTAGTAACTGTGTATGATACTAGTAACTGTGTGTATGATACTAGTAACTGTGTATGATACTAGTAACTGTGTATGATACTAGTAACTGTGTATGATACTAGTAACTGTGAGTATGATACTAGTAACTGTGAGTATGATACTAGTAACTGTGTATGATACTAGTAACTGTGTATGATACTAGTAACTGTGAGTATGATACTAGTAACTGTGTATGATACTAGTAACTGTGTATGATACTAGTAACTGTGTGTATGATACTAGTAACTGTGTGTATGATACTAGTAACTGTGTGTATGATACTAGTAACTGAGTATGATACTAGTAACTGTGTGTATGATACTAGTAACTGTGTATGATACTAGTAACTGTGAGTATGATACTAGTAACTGTGTATGATACTAGTAACTGTGTATGATACTAGTAACTGTGAGTATGATACTAGTAACTGTGTGTATGATACTAGTAACTGTGAGTATGATACTAGTAACTGTGTGTATGATACTAGTAACTGTGTATGATACTAGTAACTGTGAGTATGATACTAGTAACTGTGAGTATGATACTAGTAACTGTGAGTATGATACTAGTAACTGTGTATGATACTAGTAACTGTGTGTATGATACTAGTAACTGTGAGTATGATACTAGTAACTGTGTATGATACTAGTAACTGTGTGTATGATACTAGTAACTGTGAGTATGATACTAGTAACTGTGAGTATGATACTAGTAACTGAGTATGATACTAGTAACTGAGTATGATACTAGTAACTGTGAGTATGATACTAGTAACTGTGAGTATGATACTAGTAACTGTGAGTATGATACTAGTAACTGTGAGTATGATACTAGTAACTGTGTGTATGATACTAGTAACTGTGTATGATACTAGTAACTGTGAGTATGATACTAGTAACTGTGAGTATGATACTAGTAACTGTGTGTATGATACTAGTAACTGTGTGTATGATACTAGTAACTGTGAGTATGATACTAGTAACTGTGTGTATGATACTAGTAACTGTGTATGATACTAGTAACTGTGTATGATACTAGTAACTGTGAGTATGATACTAGTAACTGTGAGTATGATACTAGTAACTGTGTGTATGATACTAGTAACTGTGTATGATACTAGTAACTGTGTGTATGATACTAGTAACTGTGTATGATACTAGTAACTGTGTATGATACTAGTAACTGTGTGTATGATACTAGTAACTGTGTGTATGATACTAGTAACTGTGAGTATGATACTAGTAACTGTGTGTATGATACTAGTAACTGTGAGTGTGATACTAGTAACTGTGAGTATGATACTAGTAACTGTGTATGATACTAGTAACTGTGTATGATACTAGTAACTGTGAGTATGATACTAGTAACTGTGAGTATGATACTAGTAACTGTGTATGATACTAGTAACTGTGTGTATGATACTAGTAACTGTGTGTATGATACTAGTAACTGTGAGTATGATACTAGTAACTGTGTATGATACTAGTAACTGTGAGTATGATACTAGTAACTGTGTATGATACTAGTAACTGTGAGTATGATACTAGTAACTGTGAGTATGATACTAGTAACTGTGTGTATGATACTAGTAACTGTGTGTATGATACTAGTAACTGTGTGTATGATACTAGTAACTGTGTATGATACTAGTAACTGTGTGTATGATACTAGTAACTGTGAGTATGATACTAGTAACTGTGTATGATACTAGTAACTGTGTGTATGATACTAGTAACTGTGTGTATGATACTAGTAACTGTGAGTATGATACTAGTAACTGTGTATGATACTAGTAACTGTGAGTATGATACTAGTAACTGTGTATGATACTAGTAACTGTGAGTATGATACTAGTAACTGTGAGTATGATACTAGTAACTGTGTGTATGATACTAGTAACTGTGTGTATGATACTAGTAACTGTGTATGATACTAGTAACTGTGTGTATGATACTAGTAACTGTGTGTATGATACTAGTAACTGTGTGTATGATACTAGTAACTGTGTGTATGATACTAGTAACTGTGTGTATGATACTAGTAACTGTGAGTATGATACTAGTAACTGTGAGTATGATACTAGTAACTGTGTGTATGATACTAGTAACTGTGTGTATGATACTAGTAACTGTGTGTATGATACTAGTAACTGAGTATGATACTAGTAACTGTGTGTATGATACTAGTAACTGTGTGTATGATACTAGTAACTGTGTGTATGATACTAGTAACTGTGTGTATGATACTAGTAACTGTGTGTATGATACTAGTAACTGTGTGTATGATACTAGTAACTGAGTATGATACTAGTAACTGTGTGTATGATACTAGTAACTGTGTGTATGATACTAGTAACTGTGTGTATGATACTAGTAACTGTGTGTATGATACTAGTAACTGTGAGTATGATACTAGTAACTGTGAGTATGATACTAGTAACTGTGTGTATGATACTAGTAACTGTGAGTATGATACTAGTAACTGTGAGTATGATACTAGTAACTGTGTATGATACTAGTAACTGTGTATGATACTAGTAACTGTGTGTATGATACTAGTAACTGTGAGTATGATACTAGTAACTGTGAGTATGATACTAGTAACTGTGTATGATACTAGTAACTGTGTGTATGATACTAGTAACTGTGTGTATGATACTAGTAACTGTGAGTATGATACTAGTAACTGTGAGTATGATACTAGTAACTGTGTGTATGATACTAGTAACTGTGAGTATGATACTAGTAACTGTGAGTATGATACTAGTAACTGTGTATGATACTAGTAACTGTGTATGATACTAGTAACTGTGTGTATGATACTAGTAACTGTGAGTATGATACTAGTAACTGTGAGTATGATACTAGTAACTGTGTATGATACTAGTAACTGTGTGTATGATACTAGTAACTGTGTGTATGATACTAGTAACTGTGAGTATGATACTAGTAACTGTGAGTATGATACTAGTAACTGTGTGTATGATACTAGTAACTGTGAGTATGATACTAGTAACTGTGTATGATACTAGTAACTGTGAGTATGATACTAGTAACTGTGAGTATGATACTAGTAACTGTGTGTATGATACTAGTAACTGTGTGTATGATACTAGTAACTGTGTGTATGATACTAGTAACTGAGTATGATACTAGTAACTGTGTGTATGATACTAGTAACTGTGTGTATGATACTAGTAACTGTGTGTATGATACTAGTAACTGAGTATGATACTAGTAACTGTGTATGATACTAGTAACTGTGTGTATGATACTAGTAACTGTGTGTATGATACTAGTAACTGTGTGTATGATACTAGTAACTGTGTGTATGATACTAGTAACTGTGTATGATACTAGTAACTGTGTATGATACTAGTAACTGTGTGTATGATACTAGTAACTGTGTGTATGATACTAGTAACTGTGTGTATGATACTAGTAACTGTGTGTATGATACTAGTAACTGTGTGTATGATACTAGTAACTGTGTGTATGATACTAGTAACTGTGTGTATGATACTAGTAACTGAGTATGATACTAGTAACTGTGTGTATGATACTAGTAACTGTGTGTATGATACTAGTAACTGTGTGTATGATACTAGTAACTGTGTGTATGATACTAGTAACTGTGAGTATGATACTAGTAACTGTGAGTATGATACTAGTAACTGTGTATGATACTAGTAACTGTGTATGATACTAGTAACTGTGTGTATGATACTAGTAACTGTGTGTATGATACTAGTAACTGTGAGTATGATACTAGTAACTGTGAGTATGATACTAGTAACTGTGTATGATACTAGTAACTGTGTGTATGATACTAGTAACTGTGTATGATACTAGTAACTGTGAGTATGATACTAGTAACTGTGAGTATGATACTAGTAACTGTGTATGATACTAGTAACTGTGAGTATGATACTAGTAACTGTGTGTATGATACTAGTAACTGTGAGTATGATACTAGTAACTGTGAGTATGATACTAGTAACTGTGTATGATACTAGTAACTGTGAGTATGATACTAGTAACTGTGTATGATACTAGTAACTGTGAGTATGATACTAGTAACTGTGTATGATACTAGTAACTGAGTATGATACTAGTAACTGTGTATGATACTAGTAACTGTGTATGATACTAGTAACTGTGTGTATGATACTAGTAACTGTGAGTATGATACTAGTAACTGTGTGTATGATACTAGTAACTGTGAGTATGATACTAGTAACTGTGAGTATGATACTAGTAACTGTGAGTATGATACTAGTAACTGTGTGTATGATACTAGTAACTGTGAGTATGATACTAGTAACTGTGTGTATGATACTAGTAACTGTGAGTATGATACTAGTAACTGTGAGTATGATACTAGTAACTGTGTGTATGATACTAGTAACTGTGAGTATGATACTAGTAACTGTGTGTATGATACTAGTAACTGTGAGTATGATACTAGTAACTGTGAGTATGATACTAGTAACTGTGAGTATGATACTAGTAACTGAGTATGATACTAGTAACTGTGTATGATACTAGTAACTGTGTATGATACTAGTAACTGTGTATGATACTAGTAACTGTGTATGATACTAGTAACTGTGTGTATGATACTAGTAACTGAGTATGATACTAGTAACTGTGTGTATGATACTAGTAACTGTGTATGATACTAGTAACTGTGTATGATACTAGTAACTGTGTGTATGATACTAGTAACTGTGTGTATGATACTAGTAACTGTGAGTATGATACTAGTAACTGAGTATGATACTAGTAACTGTGTGTATGATACTAGTAACTGTGAGTATGATACTAGTAACTGTGTGTATGATACTAGTAACTGTGAGTATGATACTAGTAACTGAGTATGATACTAGTAACTGTGTATGATACTAGTAACTGTGTATGATACTAGTAACTGTGTATGATACTAGTAACTGTGTATGATACTAGTAACTGTGTGTATGATACTAGTAACTGTGAGTATGATACTAGTAACTGTGTATGATACTAGTAACTGTGTGTATGATACTAGTAACTGTGTGTATGATACTAGTAACTGTGAGTATGATACTAGTAACTGTGTATGATACTAGTAACTGTGTATGATACTAGTAACTGTGTGTATGATACTAGTAACTGAGTATGATACTAGTAACTGTGTGTATGATACTAGTAACTGTGTGTATGATACTAGTAACTGTGAGTATGATACTAGTAACTGTGAGTATGATACTAGTAACTGTGTGTATGATACTAGTAACTGTGAGTATGATACTAGTAACTGTGTATGATACTAGTAACTGTGTATGATACTAGTAACTGTGTGTATGATACTAGTAACTGAGTATGATACTAGTAACTGTGTGTATGATACTAGTAACTGTGTGTATGATACTAGTAACTGTGAGTATGATACTAGTAACTGTGTGTATGATACTAGTAACTGTGTGTATGATACTAGTAACTGTGAGTATGATACTAGTAACTGTGAGTATGATACTAGTAACTGTGAGTATGATACTAGTAACTGTGTGTATGATACTAGTAACTGAGTATGATACTAGTAACTGTGTGTATGATACTAGTAACTGTGAGTATGATACTAGTAACTGAGTATGATACTAGTAACTGTGTGTATGATACTAGTAACTGTGTGTATGATACTAGTAACTGTGAGTATGATACTAGTAACTGTGTGTATGATACTAGTAACTGAGTATGATACTAGTAACTGTGTGTATGATACTAGTAACTGTGAGTATGATACTAGTAACTGTGTGTATGATACTAGTAACTGTGAGTATGATACTAGTAACTGTGAGTATGATACTAGTAACTGTGTGTATGATACTAGTAACTGAGTATGATACTAGTAACTGTGTGTATGATACTAGTAACTGTGAGTATGATACTAGTAACTGAGTATGATACTAGTAACTGAGTGTATGATACTAGTAACTGTGTATGATACTAGTAACTGTGTATGATACTAGTAACTGTGTGTATGATACTAGTAACTGTGTGTATGATACTAGTAACTGTGAGTATGATACTAGTAACTGTGAGTATGATACTAGTAACTGTGTGTATGATACTAGTAACTGAGTATGATACTAGTAACTGAGTATGATACTAGTAACTGAGTATGATACTAGTAACTGTGTGTATGATACTAGTAACTGTGAGTATGATACTAGTAACTGTGAGTATGATACTAGTAACTGTGTGTATGATACTAGTAACTGTGAGTATGATACTAGTAACTGTGTATGATACTAGTAACTGTGTGTATGATACTAGTAACTGTGTGTATGATACTAGTAACTGAGTATGATACTAGTAACTGTGTGTATGATACTAGTAACTGAGTATGATACTAGTAACTGTGTGTATGATACTAGTAACTGAGTATGATACTAGTAACTGTGTGTATGATACTAGTAACTGTGTGTATGATACTAGTAACTGTGTGTATGATACTAGTAACTGTGTATGATACTAGTAACTGTGTGTATGATACTAGTAACTGAGTATGATACTAGTAACTGTGTATGATACTAGTAACTGTGTATGATACTAGTAACTGTGAGTATGATACTAGTAACTGTGTGTATGATACTAGTAACTGTGAGTATGATACTAGTAACTGTGAGTATGATACTAGTAACTGAGTATGATACTAGTAACTGTGTATGATACTAGTAACTGTGTATGATACTAGTAACTGTGAGTATGATACTAGTAACTGTGAGTATGATACTAGTAACTGTGTATGATACTAGTAACTGTGAGTATGATACTAGTAACTGTGAGTATGATACTAGTAACTGTGTATGATACTAGTAACTGTGAGTATGATACTAGTAACTGTGTGTATGATACTAGTAACTGAGTATGATACTAGTAACTGTGTATGATACTAGTAACTGTGAGTATGATACTAGTAACTGTGTGTATGATACTAGTAACTGTGTGTATGATACTAGTAACTGAGTATGATACTAGTAACTGTGTATGATACTAGTAACTGTGAGTATGATACTAGTAACTGAGTATGATACTAGTAACTGTGAGTATGATACTAGTAACTGTGTATGATACTAGTAACTGTGTGTATGATACTAGTAACTGTGAGTATGATACTAGTAACTGTGAGTATGATACTAGTAACTGTGAGTATGATACTAGTAACTGTGTATGATACTAGTAACTGTGAGTATGATACTAGTAACTGTGAGTATGATACTAGTAACTGTGTGTATGATACTAGTAACTGTGAGTATGATACTAGTAACTGTGAGTATGATACTAGTAACTGTGTATGATACTAGTAACTGTGAGTATGATACTAGTAACTGTGTATGATACTAGTAACTGTGAGTATGATACTAGTAACTGTGTGTATGATACTAGTAACTGTGAGTATGATACTAGTAACTGTGTGTATGATACTAGTAACTGTGAGTATGATACTAGTAACTGTGTGTATGATACTAGTAACTGTGTATGATACTAGTAACTGTGAGTATGATACTAGTAACTGTGAGTATGATACTAGTAACTGTGTGTATGATACTAGTAACTGTGAGTATGATACTAGTAACTGTGTATGATACTAGTAACTGTGTGTATGATACTAGTAACTGTGTGTATGATACTAGTAACTGAGTATGATACTAGTAACTGTGTGTATGATACTAGTAACTGAGTATGATACTAGTAACTGTGTGTATGATACTAGTAACTGTGTGTATGATACTAGTAACTGTGTGTATGATACTAGTAACTGAGTATGATACTAGTAACTGTGTATGATACTAGTAACTGTGTGTATGATACTAGTAACTGAGTATGATACTAGTAACTGTGTATGATACTAGTAACTGTGTATGATACTAGTAACTGTGAGTATGATACTAGTAACTGTGAGTATGATACTAGTAACTGTGAGTATGATACTAGTAACTGTGTATGATACTAGTAACTGTGAGTATGATACTAGTAACTGTGAGTATGATACTAGTAACTGTGAGTATGATACTAGTAACTGTGTGTATGATACTAGTAACTGAGTATGATACTAGTAACTGAGTATGATACTAGTAACTGAGTATGATACTAGTAACTGTGTGTATGATACTAGTAACTGTGTGTATGATACTAGTAACTGTGTATGATACTAGTAACTGTGTGTATGATACTAGTAACTGAGTATGATACTAGTAACTGTGAGTATGATACTAGTAACTGTGAGTATGATACTAGTAACTGTGTGTATGATACTAGTAACTGAGTATGATACTAGTAACTGAGTATGATACTAGTAACTGTGTGTATGATACTAGTAACTGTGTGTATGATACTAGTAACTGTGAGTATGATACTAGTAACTGTGTGTATGATACTAGTAACTGTGAGTATGATACTAGTAACTGTGAGTATGATACTAGTAACTGTGAGTATGATACTAGTAACTGTGTGTATGATACTAGTAACTGTGTGTATGATACTAGTAACTGTGAGTATGATACTAGTAACTGTGAGTATGATACTAGTAACTGTGAGTATGATACTAGTAACTGTGTATGATACTAGTAACTGTGAGTATGATACTAGTAACTGTGTATGATACTAGTAACTGTGAGTATGATACTAGTAACTGTGTGTATGATACTAGTAACTGTGAGTATGATACTAGTAACTGTGTGTATGATACTAGTAACTGTGAGTATGATACTAGTAACTGTGTGTATGATACTAGTAACTGTGTATGATACTAGTAACTGTGAGTATGATACTAGTAACTGTGAGTATGATACTAGTAACTGTGTGTATGATACTAGTAACTGTGAGTATGATACTAGTAACTGTGTATGATACTAGTAACTGTGTGTATGATACTAGTAACTGTGTGTATGATACTAGTAACTGAGTATGATACTAGTAACTGTGTGTATGATACTAGTAACTGAGTATGATACTAGTAACTGTGTGTATGATACTAGTAACTGTGTGTATGATACTAGTAACTGTGTGTATGATACTAGTAACTGAGTATGATACTAGTAACTGTGTATGATACTAGTAACTGTGTGTATGATACTAGTAACTGAGTATGATACTAGTAACTGTGTATGATACTAGTAACTGTGTATGATACTAGTAACTGTGAGTATGATACTAGTAACTGTGAGTATGATACTAGTAACTGTGAGTATGATACTAGTAACTGTGTATGATACTAGTAACTGTGAGTATGATACTAGTAACTGTGAGTATGATACTAGTAACTGTGAGTATGATACTAGTAACTGTGTGTATGATACTAGTAACTGAGTATGATACTAGTAACTGAGTATGATACTAGTAACTGAGTATGATACTAGTAACTGTGTGTATGATACTAGTAACTGTGTGTATGATACTAGTAACTGTGTATGATACTAGTAACTGTGTGTATGATACTAGTAACTGAGTATGATACTAGTAACTGTGAGTATGATACTAGTAACTGTGAGTATGATACTAGTAACTGTGTGTATGATACTAGTAACTGAGTATGATACTAGTAACTGAGTATGATACTAGTAACTGAGTATGATACTAGTAACTGTGTGTATGATACTAGTAACTGTGAGTATGATACTAGTAACTGTGTGTATGATACTAGTAACTGAGTATGATACTAGTAACTGTGTATGATACTAGTAACTGAGTATGATACTAGTAACTGTGTGTATGATACTAGTAACTGTGTATGATACTAGTAACTGTGTATGATACTAGTAACTGTGAGTATGATACTAGTAACTGTGAGTATGATACTAGTAACTGTGAGTATGATACTAGTAACTGTGAGTATGATACTAGTAACTGTGAGTATGATACTAGTAACTGAGTATGATACTAGTAACTGTGTGTATGATACTAGTAACTGTGAGTATGATACTAGTAACTGTGAGTATGATACTAGTAACTGTGAGTATGATACTAGTAACTGTGAGTATGATACTAGTAACTGTGAGTATGATACTAGTAACTGTGAGTATGATACTAGTAACTGTGTATGATACTAGTAACTGTGTATGATACTAGTAACTGTGTGTATGATACTAGTAACTGTGAGTATGATACTAGTAACTGTGTATGATACTAGTAACTGTGTATGATACTAGTAACTGTGAGTATGATACTAGTAACTGTGAGTATGATACTAGTAACTGTGTATGATACTAGTAACTGTGTATGATACTAGTAACTGTGTATGATACTAGTAACTGTGAGTATGATACTAGTAACTGTGTGTATGATACTAGTAACTGTGTATGATACTAGTAACTGTGTATGATACTAGTAACTGTGTATGATACTAGTAACTGTGTATGATACTAGTAACTGTGTGTATGATACTAGTAACTGTGTATGATACTAGTAACTGTGTGTATGATACTAGTAACTGTGTATGATACTAGTAACTGTGTATGATACTAGTAACTGAGTATGATACTAGTAACTGTGAGTATGATACTAGTAACTGTGTATGATACTAGTAACTGTGTGTATGATACTAGTAACTGTGAGTATGATACTAGTAACTGTGTATGATACTAGTAACTGTGTATGATACTAGTAACTGTGTGTATGATACTAGTAACTGTGTGTATGATACTAGTAACTGTGTGTATGATACTAGTAACTGTGTATGATACTAGTAACTGTGTATGATACTAGTAACTGTGTGTATGATACTAGTAACTGTGTGTATGATACTAGTAACTGTGTGTATGATACTAGTAACTGTGTATGATACTAGTAACTGTGTATGATACTAGTAACTGTGTGTATGATACTAGTAACTGTGTGTATGATACTAGTAACTGTGTGTATGATACTAGTAACTGTGTATGATACTAGTAACTGTGTATGATACTAGTAACTGTGTGTATGATACTAGTAACTGTGTATGATACTAGTAACTGTGAGTATGATACTAGTAACTGTGTATGATACTAGTAACTGTGTATGATACTAGTAACTGTGAGTATGATACTAGTAACTGTGAGTATGATACTAGTAACTGTGAGTATGATACTAGTAACTGTGTGTATGATACTAGTAACTGTGTGTATGATACTAGTAACTGTGTATGATACTAGTAACTGTGTATGATACTAGTAACTGTGAGTATGATACTAGTAACTGTGTATGATACTAGTAACTGTGTATGATACTAGTAACTGTGAGTATGATACTAGTAACTGTGTGTATGATACTAGTAACTGTGTGTATGATACTAGTAACTGTGAGTATGATACTAGTAACTGTGAGTATGATACTAGTAACTGAGTATGATACTAGTAACTGTGAGTATGATACTAGTAACTGTGTATGATACTAGTAACTGTGAGTATGATACTAGTAACTGTGAGTATGATACTAGTAACTGTGTATGATACTAGTAACTGTGTGTATGATACTAGTAACTGAGTATGATACTAGTAACTGTGTGTATGATACTAGTAACTGTGAGTATGATACTAGTAACTGTGTATGATACTAGTAACTGTGTATGATACTAGTAACTGTGTATGATACTAGTAACTGTGAGTATGATACTAGTAACTGTGTATGATACTAGTAACTGTGTATGATACTAGTAACTGTGAGTATGATACTAGTAACTGTGTGTATGATACTAGTAACTGTGTATGATACTAGTAACTGTGTATGATACTAGTAACTGTGTATGATACTAGTAACTGTGAGTATGATACTAGTAACTGTGTATGATACTAGTAACTGTGTATGATACTAGTAACTGTGAGTATGATACTAGTAACTGTGAGTATGATACTAGTAACTGAGTATGATACTAGTAACTGTGAGTATGATACTAGTAACTGTGTATGATACTAGTAACTGTGAGTATGATACTAGTAACTGTGAGTATGATACTAGTAACTGTGTATGATACTAGTAACTGTGTGTATGATACTAGTAACTGAGTATGATACTAGTAACTGTGTGTATGATACTAGTAACTGTGAGTATGATACTAGTAACTGTGTATGATACTAGTAACTGTGAGTATGATACTAGTAACTGTGTATGATACTAGTAACTGTGAGTATGATACTAGTAACTGTGTGTATGATACTAGTAACTGTGTGTATGATACTAGTAACTGTGTGTATGATACTAGTAACTGTGAGTATGATACTAGTAACTGTGTATGATTCTAGTAACTGTGTGTGATACTAGTAACTGTGTGTATGATACTAGTAACTGTGTGTATGATACTAGTAACTGTGTGTATGATACTAGTAACTGTGTGTATGATACTAGTAACTGTGAGTATGATACTAGTAACTGTGTATGATACTAGTAACTGTGAGTATGATACTAGTAACTGTGTGTATGATACTAGTAACTGTGAGTATGATACTAGTAACTGTGTATGATACTAGTAACTGTGTATGATACTAGTAACTGTGAGTATGATACTAGTAACTGTGAGTATGATACTAGTAACTGTGTATGATACTAGTAACTGTGTGTATGATACTAGTAACTGAGTATGATACTAGTAACTGTGTGTATGATACTAGTAACTGTGAGTATGATACTAGTAACTGAGTATGATACTAGTAACTGTGTATGATTCTAGTAACTGTGTGTGATACTAGTAACTGTGTGTATGATACTAGTAACTGTGTGTATGATACTAGTAACTGTGTGTATGATACTAGTAACTGTGTATGATACTAGTAACTGTGTATGATTCTAGTAACTGTGTGTGATACTAGTAACTGTGTGTATGATACTAGTAACTGTGTGTATGATACTAGTAACTGTGAGTATGATACTAGTAACTGTGTGTATGATACTAGTAACTGTGTGTATGATACTAGTAACTGTGTATGATACTAGTAACTGTGTATGATTCTAGTAACTGTGTGTGATACTAGTAACTGTGTGTATGATACTAGTAACTGTGTGTATGATACTAGTAACTGTGTATGATACTAGTAACTGTGTATGATTCTAGTAACTGTGTGTGATACTAGTAACTGTGTGTATGATACTAGTAACTGTGTGTATGATACTAGTAACTGTGAGTATGATACTAGTAACTGTGTGTATGATACTAGTAACTGTGTGTATGATACTAGTAACTGTGTATGATACTAGTAACTGTGTATGATTCTAGTAACTGTGTGTGATACTAGTAACTGTGTGTATGATACTAGTAACTGTGTGTATGATACTAGTAACTGTGAGTATGATACTAGTAACTGTGTGTATGATACTAGTAACTGTGTGTATGATACTAGTAACTGTGTATGATACTAGTAACTGTGTGTATGATACTAGTAACTGTGTGTATGATACTAGTAACTGTGTATGATACTAGTAACTGTGTGTATGATACTAGTAACTGTGTATGATACTAGTAACTGTGTGTATGATACTAGTAACTGTGTGTATGATACTAGTAACTGTGTGTATGATACTAGTAACTGTGTATGATACTAGTAACTGTGTGTATGATACTAGTAACTGTGTATGATACTAGTAACTGTGTGTATGATACTAGTAACTGTGTGTATGATACTAGTAACTGTGTGTATGATACTAGTAACTGTGTGTATGATACTAGTAACTGTGAGTATGATACTAGTAACTGTGTGTATGATACTAGTAACTGTGTATGATACTAGTAACTGAGTATGATACTAGTAACTGTGTATGATTCTAGTAACTGTGTGTGATACTAGTAACTGTGTGTATGATACTAGTAACTGTGTGTATGATACTAGTAACTGTGTGTATGATACTAGTAACTGTGTGTATGATACTAGTAACTGTGAGTATGATACTAGTAACTGTGTATGATACTAGTAACTGTGAGTATGATACTAGTAACTGTGTGTATGATACTAGTAACTGTGAGTATGATACTAGTAACTGTGTATGATACTAGTAACTGTGTATGATTCTAGTAACTGTGTGTGATACTAGTAACTGTGTGTATGATACTAGTAACTGAGTATGATACTAGTAACTGTGAGTATGATACTAGTAACTGTGTATGATACTAGTAACTGAGTATGATACTAGTAACTGTGTGTATGATACTAGTAACTGTGAGTATGATACTAGTAACTGTGTATGATACTAGTAACTGTGAGTATGATACTAGTAACTGAGTATGATACTAGTAACTGTGTGTATGATACTAGTAACTGAGTATGATACTAGTAACTGTGAGTATGATACTAGTAACTGTGTATGATACTAGTAACTGTGAGTATGATACTAGTAACTGTGTATGATACTAGTAACTGTGTGTATGATACTAGTAACTGTGTGTATGATACTAGTAACTGTGAGTATGATACTAGTAACTGTGAGTATGATACTAGTAACTGTGAGTATGATACTAGTAACTGTGAGTATGATACTAGTAACTGTGTATGATACTAGTAACTGTGTGTATGATACTAGTAACTGTGAGTATGATACTAGTAACTGTGTATGATACTAGTAACTGTGTGTATGATACTAGTAACTGTGAGTATGATACTAGTAACTGTGTGTATGATACTAGTAACTGTGAGTATGATACTAGTAACTGTGAGTATGATACTAGTAACTGTGAGTATGATACTAGTAACTGTGTGTATGATACTAGTAACTGTGTATGATACTAGTAACTGTGTGTATGATACTAGTAACTGTGTGTATGATACTAGTAACTGTGAGTATGATACTAGTAACTGTGAGTATGATACTAGTAACTGTGTATGATACTAGTAACTGTGAGTATGATACTAGTAACTGTGAGTATGATACTAGTAACTGTGAGTATGATACTAGTAACTGTGTGTATGATACTAGTAACTGTGTGTATGATACTAGTAACTGTGAGTATGATACTAGTAACTGTGAGTATGATACTAGTAACTGTGAGTATGATACTAGTAACTGTGTGTATGATACTAGTAACTGTGTGTATGATACTAGTAACTGTGAGTATGATACTAGTAACTGAGTATGATACTAGTAACTGTGTGTATGATACTAGTAACTGAGTATGATACTAGTAACTGTGAGTATGATACTAGTAACTGTGTATGATACTAGTAACTGTGAGTATGATACTAGTAACTGTGTATGATACTAGTAACTGTGTATGATACTAGTAACTGTGAGTATGATACTAGTAACTGAGTATGATACTAGTAACTGTGAGTATGATACTAGTAACTGAGTATGATACTAGTAACTGTGAGTATGATACTAGTAACTGAGTATGATACTAGTAACTGAGTATGATACTAGTAACTGTGTGTATGATACTAGTAACTGTGTGTATGATACTAGTAACTGTGTATGATACTAGTAACTGTGAGTATGATACTAGTAACTGTGAGTATGATACTAGTAACTGTGAGTATGATACTAGTAACTGTGAGTATGATACTAGTAACTGTGTATGATACTAGTAACTGTGTGTATGATACTAGTAACTGTGAGTATGATACTAGTAACTGTGTGTATGATACTAGTAACTGTGTATGATACTAGTAACTGTGTATGATACTAGTAACTGTGTGTATGATACTAGTAACTGTGTATGATACTAGTAACTGTGTGTATGATACTAGTAACTGTGTGTATGATACTAGTAACTGTGTATGATACTAGTAACTGTGAGTATGATACTAGTAACTGTGAGTATGATACTAGTAACTGTGAGTATGATACTAGTAACTGTGAGTATGATACTAGTAACTGTGTATGATACTAGTAACTGTGTGTATGATACTAGTAACTGTGAGTATGATACTAGTAACTGTGTATGATACTAGTAACTGTGTATGATACTAGTAACTGTGAGTATGATACTAGTAACTGTGTATGATACTAGTAACTGTGAGTATGATACTAGTAACTGAGTATGATACTAGTAACTGTGAGTATGATACTAGTAACTGAGTATGATACTAGTAACTGAGTATGATACTAGTAACTGTGTGTATGATACTAGTAACTGTGTGTATGATACTAGTAACTGTGTATGATACTAGTAACTGTGAGTATGATACTAGTAACTGTGTATGATACTAGTAACTGTGTATGATACTAGTAACTGTGTGTATGATACTAGTAACTGTGTATGATACTAGTAACTGTGAGTATGATACTAGTAACTGTGTATGATACTAGTAACTGTGTATGATACTAGTAACTGTGAGTATGATACTAGTAACTGTGTATGATACTAGTAACTGTGTATGATACTAGTAACTGTGTGTATGATACTAGTAACTGTGTGTATGATACTAGTAACTGTGTGTATGATACTAGTAACTGAGTATGATACTAGTAACTGTGTGTATGATACTAGTAACTGTGTATGATACTAGTAACTGTGTGTATGATACTAGTAACTGTGTATGATACTAGTAACTGTGAGTATGATACTAGTAACTGTGTGTATGATACTAGTAACTGTGAGTATGATACTAGTAACTGTGTATGATACTAGTAACTGTGTATGATACTAGTAACTGTGTGTATGATACTAGTAACTGTGAGTATGATACTAGTAACTGTGTGTATGATACTAGTAACTGTGTATGATACTAGTAACTGTGTATGATACTAGTAACTGTGTATGATACTAGTAACTGTGTGTATGATACTAGTAACTGTGTATGATACTAGTAACTGTGAGTATGATACTAGTAACTGTGTGTATGATACTAGTAACTGTGTGTATGATACTAGTAACTGTGTGTATGATACTAGTAACTGTGTGTATGATACTAGTAACTGTGAGTATGATACTAGTAACTGTGTGTATGATACTAGTAACTGTGTATGATACTAGTAACTGTGTATGATACTAGTAACTGTGTATGATACTAGTAACTGTGTGTATGATACTAGTAACTGTGTATGATACTAGTAACTGTGAGTATGATACTAGTAACTGTGAGTATGATACTAGTAACTGTGTATGATACTAGTAACTGTGTGTATGATACTAGTAACTGTGTATGATACTAGTAACTGTGTGTATGATACTAGTAACTGTGTATGATACTAGTAACTGTGTGTATGATACTAGTAACTGTGAGTATGATACTAGTAACTGTGTATGATACTAGTAACTGTGTGTATGATACTAGTAACTGTGTATGATACTAGTAACTGTGTATGATACTAGTAACTGTGTATGATACTAGTAACTGTGTGTATGATACTAGTAACTGTGTATGATACTAGTAACTGTGTATGATACTAGTAACTGTGTGTATGATACTAGTAACTGTGAGTATGATACTAGTAACTGTGTATGATACTAGTAACTGTGTGTATGATACTAGTAACTGTGTATGATACTAGTAACTGTGTATGATACTAGTAACTGTGTATGATACTAGTAACTGTGTGTATGATACTAGTAACTGTGTATGATACTAGTAACTGTGTATGATACTAGTAACTGTGTGTATGATACTAGTAACTGTGAGTATGATACTAGTAACTGTGTATGATACTAGTAACTGTGTGTATGATACTAGTAACTGTGTATGATACTAGTAACTGTGTATGATACTAGTAACTGTGTGTATGATACTAGTAACTGTGTGTATGATACTAGTAACTGTGTATGATACTAGTAACTGTGTATGATACTAGTAACTGTGTGTATGATACTAGTAACTGTGTGTATGATACTAGTAACTGTGTATGATACTAGTAACTGTGTATGATACTAGTAACTGTGTGTATGATACTAGTAACTGTGTGTATGATACTAGTAACTGTGAGTATGATACTAGTAACTGTGTGTATGATACTAGTAACTGTGTGTATGATACTAGTAACTGTGTGTATGATACTAGTAACTGTGTGTATGATACTAGTAACTGTGTGTATGATACTAGTAACTGTGAGTATGATACTAGTAACTGTGTGTATGATACTAGTAACTGTGAGTATGATACTAGTAACTGTGTGTATGATACTAGTAACTGTGTATGATACTAGTAACTGTGAGTATGATACTAGTAACTGTGAGTATGATACTAGTAACTGTGTATGATACTAGTAACTGTGTGTATGATACTAGTAACTGTGAGTATGATACTAGTAACTGTGTATGATACTAGTAACTGTGTGTATGATACTAGTAACTGTGTGTATGATACTAGTAACTGTGTGTATGATACTAGTAACTGTGTATGATACTAGTAACTGTGTATGATACTAGTAACTGTGTGTATGATACTAGTAACTGTGAGTATGATACTAGTAACTGTGTGTATGATACTAGTAACTGTGTGTATGATACTAGTAACTGTGTATGATACTAGTAACTGTGTGTATGATACTAGTAACTGTGTGTATGATACTAGTAACTGTGTGTATGATACTAGTAACTGTGTGTATGATACTAGTAACTGTGTGTATGATACTAGTAACTGTGTATGATACTAGTAACTGTGTATGATACTAGTAACTGTGTATGATACTAGTAACTGTGAGTATGATACTAGTAACTGTGTGTATGATACTAGTAACTGTGAGTATGATACTAGTAACTGTGTATGATACTAGTAACTGTGTATGATACTAGTAACTGTGTATGATACTAGTAACTGTGTATGATACTAGTAACTGTGTATGATACTAGTAACTGTGTATGATACTAGTAACTGTGTATGATACTAGTAACTGTGTGTATGATACTAGTAACTGTGAGTATGATACTAGTAACTGTGTATGATACTAGTAACTGTGTATGATACTAGTAACTGTGTATGATACTAGTAACTGTGTATGATACTAGTAACTGTGTGTATGATACTAGTAACTGTGTATGATACTAGTAACTGTGAGTATGATACTAGTAACTGTGTATGATACTAGTAACTGTGTATGATACTAGTAACTGTGTGTATGATACTAGTAACTGTGAGTATGATACTAGTAACTGTGTGTATGATACTAGTAACTGTGTATGATACTAGTAACTGTGTATGATACTAGTAACTGTGTATGATACTAGTAACTGTGAGTATGATACTAGTAACTGTGAGTATGATACTAGTAACTGTGTATGATACTAGTAACTGTGTATGATACTAGTAACTGTGAGTATGATACTAGTAACTGTGTATGATACTAGTAACTGTGTATGATACTAGTAACTGTGTATGATACTAGTAACTGTGTATGATACTAGTAACTGTGTGTATGATACTAGTAACTGTGTATGATACTAGTAACTGTGTGTATGATACTAGTAACTGTGTGTATGATACTAGTAACTGTGAGTATGATACTAGTAACTGTGTATGATACTAGTAACTGAGTATGATACTAGTAACTGTGAGTATGATACTAGTAACTGTGAGTATGATACTAGTAACTGTGTATGATACTAGTAACTGTGTGTATGATACTAGTAACTGTGAGTATGATACTAGTAACTGTGTATGATACTAGTAACTGTGTATGATACTAGTAACTGTGTATGATACTAGTAACTGAGTATGATACTAGTAACTGTGTATGATACTAGTAACTGAGTATGATACTAGTAACTGTGTATGATACTAGTAACTGTGTATGATACTAGTAACTGTGAGTATGATACTAGTAACTGTGTGTATGATACTAGTAACTGTGAGTATGATACTAGTAACTGTGAGTATGATACTAGTAACTGTGTGTATGATACTAGTAACTGTGTATGATACTAGTAACTGAGTATGATACTAGTAACTGTGTATGATACTAGTAACTGTGAGTATGATACTAGTAACTGTGAGTATGATACTAGTAACTGTGTATGATACTAGTAACTGTGAGTATGATACTAGTAACTGTGTATGATACTAGTAACTGTGAGTATGATACTAGTAACTGTGAGTATGATACTAGTAACTGTGAGTATGATACTAGTAACTGTGTATGATACTAGTAACTGTGTGTATGATACTAGTAACTGTGTATGATACTAGTAACTGTGTATGATACTAGTAACTGTGTATGATACTAGTAACTGTGTGTATGATACTAGTAACTGTGAGTATGATACTAGTAACTGTGTATGATACTAGTAACTGTGTATGATACTAGTAACTGTGTATGATACTAGTAACTGTGTATGATACTAGTAACTGTGTATGATACTAGTAACTGTGAGTATGATACTAGTAACTGTGAGTATGATACTAGTAACTGTGTATGATACTAGTAACTGTGTATGATACTAGTAACTGTGAGTATGATACTAGTAACTGTGTATGATACTAGTAACTGTGTATGATACTAGTAACTGTGTGTATGATACTAGTAACTGTGTGTATGATACTAGTAACTGTGTGTATGATACTAGTAACTGTGTGTATGATACTAGTAACTGTGAGTATGATACTAGTAACTGTGTATGATACTAGTAACTGTGAGTATGATACTAGTAACTGTGTGTATGATACTAGTAACTGTGTATGATACTAGTAACTGTGTATGATACTAGTAACTGTGTGTATGATACTAGTAACTGTGTGTATGATACTAGTAACTGTGTGTATGATACTAGTAACTGTGTGTATGATACTAGTAACTGTGTGTATGATACTAGTAACTGTGTATGATACTAGTAACTGTGAGTATGATACTAGTAACTGTGTGTATGATACTAGTAACTGTGTATGATACTAGTAACTGTGTATGATACTAGTAACTGTGTATGATACTAGTAACTGTGTGTATGATACTAGTAACTGTGTATGATACTAGTAACTGTGTATGATACTAGTAACTGTGAGTATGATACTAGTAACTGTGAGTATGATACTAGTAACTGTGTATGATACTAGTAACTGTGTATGATACTAGTAACTGTGTATGATACTAGTAACTGTGTGTATGATACTAGTAACTGTGTATGATACTAGTAACTGTGTATGATACTAGTAACTGTGTATGATACTAGTAACTGTGAGTATGATACTAGTAACTGTGAGTATGATACTAGTAACTGTGTATGATACTAGTAACTGTGTATGATACTAGTAACTGTGAGTATGATACTAGTAACTGTGTATGATACTAGTAACTGTGTATGATACTAGTAACTGTGTGTATGATACTAGTAACTGTGTGTATGATACTAGTAACTGTGTGTATGATACTAGTAACTGAGTATGATACTAGTAACTGTGTGTATGATACTAGTAACTGTGTATGATACTAGTAACTGTGTGTATGATACTAGTAACTGTGTATGATACTAGTAACTGTGAGTATGATACTAGTAACTGTGTGTATGATACTAGTAACTGTGAGTATGATACTAGTAACTGTGTATGATACTAGTAACTGTGTATGATACTAGTAACTGTGTGTATGATACTAGTAACTGTGAGTATGATACTAGTAACTGTGTGTATGATACTAGTAACTGTGTATGATACTAGTAACTGTGTATGATACTAGTAACTGTGTATGATACTAGTAACTGTGTGTATGATACTAGTAACTGTGTATGATACTAGTAACTGTGAGTATGATACTAGTAACTGTGTATGATACTAGTAACTGTGTGTATGATACTAGTAACTGTGTGTATGATACTAGTAACTGTGTGTATGATACTAGTAACTGTGAGTATGATACTAGTAACTGTGTGTATGATACTAGTAACTGTGTATGATACTAGTAACTGTGTATGATACTAGTAACTGTGTATGATACTAGTAACTGTGTGTATGATACTAGTAACTGTGTATGATACTAGTAACTGTGAGTATGATACTAGTAACTGTGAGTATGATACTAGTAACTGTGTATGATACTAGTAACTGTGTGTATGATACTAGTAACTGTGTATGATACTAGTAACTGTGTATGATACTAGTAACTGTGTGTATGATACTAGTAACTGTGAGTATGATACTAGTAACTGTGTATGATACTAGTAACTGTGTATGATACTAGTAACTGTGTATGATACTAGTAACTGTGTATGATACTAGTAACTGTGTGTATGATACTAGTAACTGTGTATGATACTAGTAACTGTGTATGATACTAGTAACTGTGTGTATGATACTAGTAACTGTGTATGATACTAGTAACTGTGTATGATACTAGTAACTGTGTGTATGATACTAGTAACTGTGTATGATACTAGTAACTGTGAGTATGATACTAGTAACTGTGAGTATGATACTAGTAACTGTGTATGATACTAGTAACTGTGTGTATGATACTAGTAACTGTGAGTATGATACTAGTAACTGTGTATGATACTAGTAACTGTGTGTATGATACTAGTAACTGTGAGTATGATACTAGTAACTGTGTGTATGATACTAGTAACTGTGTGTATGATACTAGTAACTGTGTGTATGATACTAGTAACTGTGTGTATGATACTAGTAACTGTGTGTATGATACTAGTAACTGTGTGTATGATACTAGTAACTGAGTATGATACTAGTAACTGTGTGTATGATACTAGTAACTGAGTATGATACTAGTAACTGTGAGTATGATACTAGTAACTGTGTGTATGATACTAGTAACTGTGTATGATACTAGTAACTGTGTGTATGATACTAGTAACTGTGTATGATACTAGTAACTGAGTATGATACTAGTAACTGTGAGTATGATACTAGTAACTGAGTATGATACTAGTAACTGTGTATGATACTAGTAACTGTGAGTATGATACTAGTAACTGTGTGTATGATACTAGTAACTGAGTATGATACTAGTAACTGTGAGTATGATACTAGTAACTGTGTGTATGATACTAGTAACTGAGTATGATACTAGTAACTGTGAGTATGATACTAGTAACTGTGAGTATGATACTAGTAACTGTGTATGATACTAGTAACTGTGAGTATGATACTAGTAACTGTGAGTATGATACTAGTAACTGTGTATGATACTAGTAACTGTGTGTATGATACTAGTAACTGTGAGTATGATACTAGTAACTGTGAGTATGATACTAGTAACTGTGTATGATACTAGTAACTGTGTATGATACTAGTAACTGTGTATGATACTAGTAACTGTGTGTATGATACTAGTAACTGTGAGTATGATACTAGTAACTGTGTGTATGATACTAGTAACTGTGTATGATACTAGTAACTGTGAGTATGATACTAGTAACTGTGAGTATGATACTAGTAACTGTGAGTATGATACTAGTAACTGAGTATGATACTAGTAACTGTGTATGATACTAGTAACTGTGAGTATGATACTAGTAACTGTGTGTATGATACTAGTAACTGAGTATGATACTAGTAACTGTGAGTATGATACTAGTAACTGTGTGTATGATACTAGTAACTGAGTATGATACTAGTAACTGTGAGTATGATACTAGTAACTGTGAGTATGATACTAGTAACTGTGTATGATACTAGTAACTGTGAGTATGATACTAGTAACTGTGTATGATACTAGTAACTGTGTGTATGATACTAGTAACTGTGAGTATGATACTAGTAACTGTGAGTATGATACTAGTAACTGTGTATGATACTAGTAACTGTGTATGATACTAGTAACTGTGTATGATACTAGTAACTGTGTGTATGATACTAGTAACTGTGAGTATGATACTAGTAACTGTGTATGATACTAGTAACTGTGTATGATACTAGTAACTGTGTGTATGATACTAGTAACTGTGTGTATGATACTAGTAACTGTGTATGATACTAGTAACTGTGAGTATGATACTAGTAACTGTGTATGATACTAGTAACTGTGTATGATACTAGTAACTGTGAGTATGATACTAGTAACTGTGTATGATACTAGTAACTGTGTGTATGATACTAGTAACTGTGAGTATGATACTAGTAACTGTGTATGATACTAGTAACTGTGTATGATACTAGTAACTGTGAGTATGATACTAGTAACTGTGTATGATACTAGTAACTGTGAGTATGATACTAGTAACTGTGTATGATACTAGTAACTGTGTATGATACTAGTAACTGTGTACTAGTAACTGTGTATGATACTAGTAACTGTGTGTATGATACTAGTAACTGTGAGTATGATACTAGTAACTGTGTGTATGATACTAGTAACTGTGAGTATGATACTAGTAACTGTGTATGATACTAGTAACTGTGTATGATACTAGTAACTGTGTATGATACTAGTAACTGTGTATGATACTAGTAACTGTGTATGATACTAGTAACTGTGTGTATGATACTAGTAACTGTGAGTATGATACTAGTAACTGTGTGTATGATACTAGTAACTGTGTATGATACTAGTAACTGTGAGTATGATACTAGTAACTGTGAGTATGATACTAGTAACTGTGTATGATACTAGTAACTGTGTATGATACTAGTAACTGTGTATGATACTAGTAACTGTGTGTATGATACTAGTAACTGTGAGTATGATACTAGTAACTGTGAGTATGATACTAGTAACTGTGAGTATGATACTAGTAACTGTGTATGATACTAGTAACTGTGTGTATGATACTAGTAACTGTGAGTATGATACTAGTAACTGTGAGTATGATACTAGTAACTGTGTGTATGATACTAGTAACTGTGTGTATGATACTAGTAACTGTGTGTATGATACTAGTAACTGTGTGTATGATACTAGTAACTGTGTGTATGATACTAGTAACTGTGTGTATGATACTAGTAACTGTGTATGATACTAGTAACTGTGTGTATGATACTAGTAACTGTGTATGATACTAGTAACTGTGTATGATACTAGTAACTGTGTGTATGATACTAGTAACTGTGAGTATGATACTAGTAACTGTGTATGATACTAGTAACTGTGTGTATGATACTAGTAACTGTGTATGATACTAGTAACTGTGTATGATACTAGTAACTGTGTATGATACTAGTAACTGTGTGTATGATACTAGTAACTGTGTATGATACTAGTAACTGTGTATGATACTAGTAACTGTGTGTATGATACTAGTAACTGTGAGTATGATACTAGTAACTGTGTATGATACTAGTAACTGTGTGTATGATACTAGTAACTGTGTATGATACTAGTAACTGTGTATGATACTAGTAACTGTGTATGATACTAGTAACTGTGTATGATACTAGTAACTGTGTGTATGATACTAGTAACTGTGTATGATACTAGTAACTGTGTATGATACTAGTAACTGTGTGTATGATACTAGTAACTGTGTATGATACTAGTAACTGTGTATGATACTAGTAACTGTGTGTATGATACTAGTAACTGTGTGTATGATACTAGTAACTGTGTATGATACTAGTAACTGTGTATGATACTAGTAACTGTGTGTATGATACTAGTAACTGTGTGTATGATACTAGTAACTGTGAGTATGATACTAGTAACTGTGTGTATGATACTAGTAACTGTGTGTATGATACTAGTAACTGTGTGTATGATACTAGTAACTGTGTGTATGATACTAGTAACTGTGTGTATGATACTAGTAACTGTGAGTATGATACTAGTAACTGTGTGTATGATACTAGTAACTGTGAGTATGATACTAGTAACTGTGTGTATGATACTAGTAACTGTGTATGATACTAGTAACTGTGAGTATGATACTAGTAACTGTGAGTATGATACTAGTAACTGTGTATGATACTAGTAACTGTGTGTATGATACTAGTAACTGTGAGTATGATACTAGTAACTGTGTATGATACTAGTAACTGTGTGTATGATACTAGTAACTGTGTGTATGATACTAGTAACTGTGTGTATGATACTAGTAACTGTGTATGATACTAGTAACTGTGTATGATACTAGTAACTGTGTGTATGATACTAGTAACTGTGAGTATGATACTAGTAACTGTGTGTATGATACTAGTAACTGTGTGTATGATACTAGTAACTGTGTATGATACTAGTAACTGTGTGTATGATACTAGTAACTGTGTGTATGATACTAGTAACTGTGTGTATGATACTAGTAACTGTGTGTATGATACTAGTAACTGTGTGTATGATACTAGTAACTGTGTGTATGATACTAGTAACTGTGTGTATGATACTAGTAACTGTGTGTATGATACTAGTAACTGTGTGTATGATACTAGTAACTGTGTGTATGATACTAGTAACTGTGAGTATGATACTAGTAACTGAGTATGATACTAGTAACTGTGTGTATGATACTAGTAACTGTGTATGATACTAGTAACTGTGTGTATGATACTAGTAACTGTGAGTATGATACTAGTAACTGTGTATGATACTAGTAACTGTGAGTATGATACTAGTAACTGTGTATGATACTAGTAACTGTGTGTATGATACTAGTAACTGTGTGTATGATACTAGTAACTGTGTATGATACTAGTAACTGTGTGTATGATACTAGTAACTGTGAGTATGATACTAGTAACTGTGTGTATGATACTAGTAACTGTGTGTATGATACTAGTAACTGAGTATGATACTAGTAACTGTGAGTATGATACTAGTAACTGTGTGTATGATACTAGTAACTGTGTATGATACTAGTAACTGTGTGTATGATACTAGTAACTGTGTATGATACTAGTAACTGTGTGTATGATACTAGTAACTGTGTATGATACTAGTAACTGTGTGTATGATACTAGTAACTGTGTATGATACTAGTAACTGAGTATGATACTAGTAACTGTGAGTATGATACTAGTAACTGTGTGTATGATACTAGTAACTGTGAGTATGATACTAGTAACTGTGTGTATGATACTAGTAACTGTGAGTATGATACTAGTAACTGTGTATGATACTAGTAACTGTGTGTATGATACTAGTAACTGTGAGTATGATACTAGTAACTGTGTGTATGATACTAGTAACTGTGTGTATGATACTAGTAACTGAGTATGATACTAGTAACTGTGAGTATGATACTAGTAACTGTGTATGATACTAGTAACTGTGTGTATGATACTAGTAACTGTGTATGATACTAGTAACTGTGTGTATGATACTAGTAACTGTGTATGATACTAGTAACTGTGTGTATGATACTAGTAACTGTGTGTATGATACTAGTAACTGTGTGTATGATACTAGTAACTGTGTATGATACTAGTAACTGTGTGTATGATACTAGTAACTGTGAGTATGATACTAGTAACTGTGTGTATGATACTAGTAACTGTGTATGATACTAGTAACTGTGTGTATGATACTAGTAACTGTGTATGATACTAGTAACTGTGTGTATGATACTAGTAACTGTGTGTATGATACTAGTAACTGTGTGTATGATACTAGTAACTGTGTGTATGATACTAGTAACTGTGTATGATACTAGTAACTGTGAGTATGATACTAGTAACTGTGTGTATGATACTAGTAACTGTGTGTATGATACTAGTAACTGAGTATGATACTAGTAACTGTGAGTATGATACTAGTAACTGTGTATGATACTAGTAACTGTGTGTATGATACTAGTAACTGTGTATGATACTAGTAACTGTGTATGATACTAGTAACTGTGTGTATGATACTAGTAACTGTGTGTATGATACTAGTAACTGTGAGTATGATACTAGTAACTGTGTATGATACTAGTAACTGTGTGTATGATACTAGT